>CM022703.1:25007017-25607017 GCA_012295165.1 Asparagus setaceus
TCTTTATGTCCAAGGTACCATTTACATGATTATATCACTCATAAAGGAAGATGTCTTGAATTGGCAACTCAATCTATACTACTATAAAAGAGGATTGGGGTGTTAAAACTCTTAATTTCCTTTTTGCCCTCCTAAATTTTGATAAATTCTAACTATGCCATTATCTCTAATTAATCTTTCATTAAATAAATATAACCTCTTATTAATTATGCACTGCCACCTTCCTAAATAATTATAATTATCAATAATATTATAATTATTAATTGTTTAAAAATAATTAAATAAATAATTTATAAAATAAGTATATACAATTATTAGTAGTAACCAATTAAATTATTATAATAATTATTTATGAATTATAATAAAATAATTAAAATAATAGTATAAATAGAATAATATATTACTAAATACTATTAAGAATTATACTATAATTCAATGAGCAATAAAATAAATAGAATAAATTTTGAATCGCATAAATAGTGTAATTATTTTAATAATATCACATAAATTATGAATTACACTCTTTATTTAATATTATACTATTAAATAAATTAAATAAATAATTTAATATTATTTTAAGAATATTTTCTCAAAGATTATTACATAATCTTGAATAATCTATACTTGGTAATGATTGAAAACTAACATTTTTATAAAAAAATATTTAATATTAATAATAGTACTATTAATCGTTAATGATAGTATAATAAAAATTTATAAAATATTTATAGTACTAAATTATTTAAGAGCATAATTAAAAAATCAAATTAGATAAATATTTTATAGCATATAGACAATATAATTATTTTAATAGTATTACTTAAACTGCTAATTATAATATTAAATAAGATAAATTACAAGAAACCCCTATGAACTTTTAGCACTTTGCAAGAATAGACCCTATGAACTTTTGAAATCATACTAAACCCCTAATAACTTTTGTAAAAGCCCCAATATCTTTTAGATAAATTAAACCAAACCCCAATAACTTTCAAAATGCCTTTTATGCCATTTTATGGTTCTAATTTATAGGGTTATCTTTGAAATAGAAAAGTCATTAGGGGTTTAGTGTAATTTTGAAAGTTCACATGAGTGAAAGTTCACAAGAGTTTAGTGTAATTTACCCTATTAAATAATTATAATGAGAAGTAACTATTGACAGCTTATATGGGTGAAAGTTTATATGTTGCGGTATCAAGTGTAACTATCTTAGAAACATCGTGAAAAAGCTAGCAATATTAATGCAGCCTTAGTTAATTTAGAGTTAAGTTTACAACTTTCAAGTTGGAGGCCATATTTAAGAGATCTCATAGAATTGACAGCTTTATTTAAGAACAATTTTAGATTTGGGGACTTATTTAAAAAAGATTAATCTTGGCGATCATTATAAGAAAAACATTCAATTACAATAACTACACAATAATAATTAATTCATACATTTCTTTTAAGCAATCTTATTATACAATTTTATTTATTAAAGCATAATTCTACTATTCAATAAAAATTCAAAACTTAAAACATGTATGTTCACGTGCAAAGCACGTACATTATACTAGTCTGAAAAAGACTTCATTGGCAGAGGGAACATTATACCATATTTCTATACCAATATACCATATTACCACTGGTTTCACCTGTTTTTATCTATGTTTCATAGAGAAATCTTCTCTACTTGAGACTGTAATGCAGTTTCATTAGCATTATCTTCAATTGTCAGAATCGAAACTACAACCTTGTCATGTTACCATGTCTTCCAGTCGAAGCTATATCTTTTTTATTTGTTTTACTCAGCATCCATGCAGCCCTAGTTAGTCCAGATTTTTAGATCAAGATACATGGGTGATAAAAATGCATAGGCAAGGAGTTGTCAAACATCTAAGGGCTTGTTTGGCAACTCCTTCACTAACTTGGATAAGGAAATTAACTTAGATAATGGTTTATAATGTGTTTGGCAAAAGCCTGTACAAGATTGAACTAGTTCTTTTTAGTTCAAAAAAGAGGCTCTTATCTAGGTTATCTTCGGACCACCTCTATCTTGGTTCAATCCTAGCCCTGTTAAGGTCTTAACCGGATTAATGTGAAGTTGCCAAACACACCCTAAATCTTTAGCCCACTCAGGTTTCAGGATGCATGATGTATGAAGGGGCAAGAAGAAGAAACATAGTGAAGAAGCGGAGAATTTCGCTAACTCAGCCAAATGTTAATATCAATCCCCAACAACTAGTTATTTTAGTCACGTCTATAAACTCTGGCTAGCTTAAATAAGAAAAAGAAAAACCCTATTAAAAGATAAAATAAATGCAGCTGAGTCTTATCTTCTAACCAATTCTAATTTTGAATAAAAGTAATAATTAAAGGAAATATAGGTAAAGATCTGAAATGATATAATCTTAATCTAAAATAGAACAAGTGACCAAGGTGATGTTGGAGGTTTTGAAAGGATCATGTTGCAGACTGTTCTGAGTCCATTGATATATCCTTGGGAGCAGTATGATCACTGATATTGGATAATCTTTAGTACATCATTTTGCACAAACGTGCAAGAGTGACAACTCGTTCTTCCATTCATTTCCTTTAATGTATGTTGATTATGCATGAACACACTACTTATTTTGTGCTAGTCCATTGTAAGCAAAGCCATCATAACAATATAAGGCGTTCATAGAAACTAGTGCTCTTATCTACTTTTTGTATTTTGTAAATTACTGTTGCCATTCTTTTCATGCCATTAACTATACTGGTGTTACCACAAAGAATAGAGAAGCAAAATCTCTGGTCACTGGCCTCATGCATATGATTGTTTGGTCTGGAGAATGTCATGCTAATGGTAATATGAGCAAAGCATGCTTCTATTACTTTGTAAAGACTTTCAAGTAGATTGTCATACTTGCCCCAGTCGAGTAGAGCTGCAGGCACAACCTGGTCTCCAGCAGCACTTGTAATGAGACAGCTGCAGTGTTTGGACAAAATTCTTCAGCTTCGTAGAAAGGGACTTTAGTTGCGGTGCCTGTTGTTTTCCTTGTATATGTAATGCAAGACTGCTTTACTCGTAACTTTAATCAGAGTTGCTGCTGTCAGATGTCAAAGTATACCAGCACATTGGGATATATATTTTGGCAGGTTAATTCTACCTGTAAGAAGCTACTCTCACTGCTTCAGTTTACTTATAAACTAACTTTCTGCTTAATGTCTCTTTGTTTGATCATGATATTGTTTCAAGAGTTGCATCGTATTTTCAATTATATCTCAAAAAGTTGCTTAAATCTTGCCTTTTATACTATACTGTATATATGTAACAGGTTGTGCAGATTGGAACCGGATATGACAAAACACGGCACCATGACACTTCTCTAAAAAAGTAGTATATGGGGATAGCGGATATGACTGTCTGCATGCATTTTTTGTTATATGTGATGTGTACGGTAAGATCCATAATGATTATGACATGTGGTATTAGAAACAGGGAAAAAATTCTTAATGTTTAAATCCATGGCTTCTAATTAGTTGATCAGATTAAACAAAATGTTTGGCACCCAACCCAATACCTTGCTTAATATAGGTCCAAAGCCAATCACATGCTTGCAAGGTGTTTTCAGTTTGCATACATCAAACTATCTGTTGTGTCTTTGGATTTGTTTTAAAGATTACTTATATTATTTGATTTTCTAAAATTCAACATCTGGAGTAGCTGATACATCATGCGTGGCTGTCGCTCAAGTTGTCGTCCACGTATAGGAATGGACCAAGGATGTATAGACATGAACACGGGACATAGATTGACATAACAAGGCATCATGAAAAATCCTTTAAATGTAGGATACAGGGACAGTGTGACATGGTTGTGTGCATTCGTGCATGTTTATATGTATTATAGACATCAAAATCCTTAGTGATTATGACATGTTGTATTAGAAGTAGAAATAAAATAAAATTATGATTTAAATCCATAGCTTCTTTTCAATTAAGTAAACTGAATGAAAAAAATGAAAAGTCCAACCCATATGTGAGTTATGATGTCATCCATATGTTTTCTAGGTTCTGTTAAGTGTTAACAAAGTAAACCCCCTACATCAACCGATTATTTAAATTGTCATAATTTCTAAAAGTCTACTTGGACGGTTATGATTTTTTTAAAATCCAACATGAATCTGGAGTGTCGGGTACATGACAAACAAGTAGCATCTGAACGATCTATGATGCATGCAGAACTTTTACTCATTCTTTGTATACCAATCCTTAAAATTATCGTTCTCCTATTTATCACTATTTTGGAACTTAACCTGAAGTATAGAAAGCATCTAATGTATGTTGAGATCGCCTTACCTTGCAAATTGCACAACGTCTCAACTCTCTATAAGTAATAAGTTGATTGCAAGGTACTAGGAGAGTGTTTGGGGCGGCTTATTTTTTGGTCAAACTAGCTTTTAAGCTAGCTTTTTCATTTCTACTTGTTTGGTAAAATACAAAATAAGTTAGCTTATAAGTCACATTTTAAAAAACTGGTATACCTCAGCTTTTGAAAAACTAACTTATAAGCTCACCTAAATAAGCTAGGTTTGACCAAACAAATTACTATACTACCCAAACAATTTTTATATTATTTTTATCATAAAAATCAAAAGCCACTACAAGCTAGCATAACTTATAAGCTTAAAAAAATAAGCCTTCCCAAACACCCTCTAGGTATTCTTCTTTTGTGTAGCTTTTAACTTTTTATTACTCAATATCCAAAGTAAGGGACAAAAGTAGCCCAATTCAATAGTTTATAGTTAACTACTTTTATGTTTTTAAGCAGCAAGTTTTGATTTACATGCTTGACTCAACAGTTCATTTATGCTCAGCACTAAGCATGCAGCTGTGAGTACATTTCTGCTTATGTACAATATTTAGCACAACTCTGATTCACTTCGTACTGATGGTTACTCTTAAGTTCTTAACTGAAAACTGAAAACTATTCTGCCCCAATGAGCAGTCCTCAATTGAGTTTGTTTGAACTTTAGGAACCTGTCAATTTTGCCTGCTGTTTGGGATTTTCATATGGTTGAACAATTACAATCCAATGTAAATTTGTATTAGACTAGGTTGAACCTCAATCCAATCTAAAACCAATGTGAACCCGACTCACCATGGAAACATGGTCTTATGTGGATCGTGTTCTTAAATAAAACTGATTCAGTAATTTTTTTTTCCTTTATAAGGTTGATTGACACAATGTGCATAGTTATAGTCAAGGTTTTATCTCTTCTAGATTGATAATCTAATGTCCCAACCCAATTCAAATAGACACAACCGGGACTCACCCTAACATGGTCATGTTAGGTTAGGGCTGGTCCCAACCTGCAGTTAGGTTGGTAACTTGGATTAGGTTGAAGGGCATATGCCATTGGGTTGGGCTACGGTTATTCTCAACCTGACCAAACCTGCATGAGTTGTGACCCTGTTTTCAACTCGTTCAGTTCTTACCACTTACTTCCTCTTTCTAATGGTAAGTTATGCAAAGCAGGATGAGAGACCATTGATATTCAAGGTGGCATCAACACTGGCAACTTGGAAAGGCAAGATATTGTCATACGGGGGAAGATTGATCTTACTGAATTCGGTCTTGACAGCGTTACCCATGTATGCCACGTCAGCTTTTTTATTACCTGGATGGGAAGATATGAAAAAGATTTCTGTGGAAGGGCATATGTGAGTAGCAAAGAGGGTATAATCTAGTTAACTGGTCAGTGGTTTGTAAGAGTAAGGGTGAAAGTGGTCTTTGTGTCAAAAACTTCGAAGACATTAATTGGGCCTTGTTAGCTAAGTGAATATGGAGGCTGTTGAATGACAATGACTATGGATAATCTCTGACAACAAATGATGGATCTGCTTGATATTCTGGATAATTGGAAGAAGGTCTTCTGGAGATAGAATAAAACTGCGACTTTTACTTGCAAATGCTTTTACAAATTCTTAAATAGAGGGGGTCTATTACATGCTGCCGCGAAATACCTTTGGAAGTGCCCAGTTCCATTGAAGGTTAAAGTTTTTCTTTGTCTTTTTATTAGAGATAGATTAATGACAAAGGAAAATATGATCAAGAGGGGTTGGGAAGGTAACGTCAGTTGTATCTTGTGTAACTTTTCTTTGGAATCCTCATATCATCTATTTCTCTGATGTAGGTTTGTAAGGAGCATCTGGTTTACACTTTAAGCATGTTTTCAAGATTAGAGGTTTTCCAGGGTCCATTGACTCTATGTGACTAGTTGGAGATTGAAGAGAGCGAGAGACGAAATTAAAGGTGAATGGATAGAGTGGTTGCCATTGGTGTATTTGGAGAGAGAGGAATAGAAGAATTTTCTCACAAAAAGAAAAATGAAGCCTCATGCCACTCGAGGGAATCTATTTATTTCTGTCATCTTGGTCATCTCTTGCAGGAGACAAGTCCTTTGTCTCTCATCCATTGAAAAGGTGGGGACGAAGAAGTCTGGATCAACTTAATTCTCCAGCAAGCGCTAATAATTCTTCCGATGTTGATGGATGAATGGAAGTTTGCACCATTTGGCTTTCGATTGTTCCGGGGCATTATGCCAAGTTTAGGTGTTAAGTCTGTCTCTCCTCAGTTATCTTTTCTTGTTTTTGGGGTCAATGTTGTAGGTGGTCTAAACAATTGATGCTTAGGTATTAGTCTTTGTGTACTCCTTTGCTGGTGGCTTTTTGGGTTCTGGATTGTTGTACTCCTGTATTTTTTTCTAAAAACTCTTTGAATGAAGTGGCTGGGGCTTACACTTGTCGGTTCCCATCCTCTGTTCTTTAAAAAAAAAAGTTTTTACAAGTTAAGTTCTTTAACTTTCTGATTGTTTTAATTTCTTAGGACCTGTCTTCCCTGGGTAGCCATCAAATTACGAGGAGTTTGCCTAGAATTGACATCTTTATTCTGGTAAAATGGTATTCCTGTTACCATTTGAGTCTTAGAATTAGCATTAATACAATCTCAATGCTTACTTCCTCATCGATGTCTGAGATTTTCAAATAACAGATGTTGATGACACATTGCAACTATTCTTAGTTGGTTGGACCTTGGACCTGTTTTCCTTTATTATCGACCTAGTAGGGGCCAAAAGTTTCTTCTTCAGATTTTATGCTTTCACTTAAAGCCATAGTCAAGGGCATAACTCTTTACGGTTATATGTGTCCTTCAATAGTCTAGTCTAAGACATTCATGGATGAAGCTCAGCCTTTGAATTAGTTTATTTAGGTAGTTGATGACTTATTAGTCATACGATTTAACTCCTTTGTCATCCAGAAAGAAGTCCTTTTAAGGCTTTACTTGGTTGCATGGACCTCTAAGCTAGATGAGAGAATCAATAAGATGGTGCCAGTCTATTGGCAGTAGCTATCGTGATGTAGGATGACTTTCTATTGGAAAATTACAAAAAAGCATATGAAGAAAACAATAAAAAAATGTTGAAATTTCTTTTTATTGGAAATTCGGTTTTAGTAGAAATTTTCTTGTAGCCTTATTTATAAAAGTCAAATTATTAGATAGAAATTTTATTGATTTAAGAATCTTTCTAGAATCTTAATTATTAGGAAAGTTTTATTTTAGAATGATTAGATAAGTACTAGTTTCTTCATGATCAAGTTTTGTAAGTCTCTAAAACTAATTTTCTTCTATAAATCTTTTAAGGAAAAAAGATACAATTTTTATAGATTGTGTGATGCAATCTTGGGTGGTGAAACCTTACATTTTGAGGATGCGGACCTTAGTTCGAGTGAAGACATTCATTTGGGTGTGAGACCATTTAGCCAGGAGTGAAGCCAATGATTCAGACCTGTAGCATTGATCCAGGAGTGAAGCATTGATCCAGGCATGGGGATAAAGTCTTAAATTTCTAGTTCTTTTTTGTTGTTCCTCATTCCCGATCATATGGCAACATGTGGAGCTCTAGATCCTTTTATTCTCTATATGCTAAAATATATTAGACAAAAAAAAAAAGTTAACATGAAAAGGTGAGTAAATTAAGCACCCTATTTTTCCTTGCAGGCTTGCACTGATCTGCAATATTAATGTCTTCATTCAATCACAATTTCACTATAATCAAGTTCCTGTAGTAATGAATAGGTCGACTTCAGCATTCTTTGTGCGAAAGATCACCTACCAGTTGGCTTTTCAATGCAGTTGTTATCGGCCTCAAATCAGAAGGTTGGTGCATAATTTTTGTTTGCTTACGTACCTTCCTTTTGAGCCTCAATAGTGTCTGGCTCAAAAAGTATCTTTTGTGGAAGAACATTATTAATCAAACTGATTCTCTCTATGTGGACATTTCATTTGAATGGGCCCTTAAAGGGTGCTGTAACTTATGGATGTTAGGCGGACGTAGTTTTCGCACTTCATGCCATCGACAAAAGGCTCCTTGATGAATTATATATTTTTAGCATTATTCTTGAGGTGGATAGCAAATTTAGATTTTGCTGTAACACTTGCTAAGTTTAAAGGAATGGCCCTTAACATAGGGCCAAGTCATGTAGCCGATGCCAAAAGTTTGGAACAAGAGATATGTCGTTGTTGCTGTTGTCGAGTTTATCTGATCTTACCTGTTAACCAACAAAGTCAGGATTTCATATTCGATTATTTACATTCCTTTCTACTGGAATACATTTGCCTAGCTGTTATATCCTAGGTTTCATCATACTATATGTTCCTAGTGTTTTCCAATCATTTCACTCTACATCTTTTATGTTGAGCTCATAAGGATTCCCCCACTCAGGGGGACCTGGGTTCCACATGTACCATCTTCCATTACACGTAAGGCACATACACATGATATTGATTCCTTCACAGTTTTATCGAGCACATAACATTACCGCAACTCGGGCTGCGCTCTGCTACGAACGCGTATTTGGTACTATATAAACTATCTCCAGTTGTCAAGTTTAATGCAAAGGCATCTGTCCCTGTCATCATTCAGTGTGTGCTTGAGGGAGAGACTGTGACCAAGCAATGGATTCTTTCGGTAAGAGTTCTAAGACTTGCTGAACTACTCTATGAAACCTCAGGTCAGTGATTTACTTCCGTCCAGTTTTCACTTCCTTAACTACTAGCTAATGTGATGACCACTCCGCTTCATCATTGTACCTCAAAATGCCAATTTTTATGTTATCTTTATGAGGAGGTTTGTATTCTTTTAATCTCTGCAATTCAATGGCACACTCATTTATTACCAACCAACTTCCCATGTCGTCCCCACTCTACTAATTCATCATGGCTTTCGTTGTTTTACAAAACTGCTGTGCAGCCAAAATGGATCACTTTTCTCGGTACATTGTCTAGGAGAATTAAGAACACCTTTGAAGAGTGTGGGCCCTCATTCTACTGCATTCTTTCTTCCCTTTAGTACCTTAATTCTGTTTTAAGGTAGAATTTCCCAGGCCATGCCTTGCCAACTGGAAGAGCAAAATTGTTACCCTGAGTTATTTTTAGGCCAGTGCAGTCCTCTGGGGCTGGGGCTGCTCAAAAATGGTTTTTGTTATCTTGAGTTTTCAACAAATAGTATGATGGGCAATTAAATGTCATTTAGTAGACAATTATAGCTATTAGTTGGAGTTGTCCGTTGTTGAGAGGTGCCTGTAAAGGCTAATACTTCTCTTTTCCTGCGTCGTTGATATTGACGGGGGTCTGTCAGTTGCCTCCTTCAATTGGCACAAGAATGCTTGAGGTTTTAAACAAGGACACTTAGCTTGTTTCTGTAGTAATAACCATCCATTTTCCTGCACGTTGACAGGATACTGCGATGGCTAATACACTTAATGGACCATTAAATTGTGCTGGATCCGGATTGTTTAAGGATGCTTTATTTGTTTAGCTCTTTTTGATTAGCTCTACCATCCATTTCTAATCTATCATCACATCATCTCAGATTATCCATATGATAGCAACAGAGCATGTATTTTTATTTCCCCTTTCCTTCTATTGGTAAATGATTTAATGATTTTTTTAATGTTCTGATCGTAATGTGACCCAGTTGTACTACCCTTAGCTTTTGAAATCACTCTCAGTTTTCAGCTGGATTGGATCCATTCATAGATTTCGACGTCTGAACCATAAATTCTTTTGGTTTGAAATGAAGCAGATCATTGTATATCTTCCACCAGATTCAGAAAATAGCTATTTGAGATTTTTTTTAAAAAAAGTTGCCTATCATACTTCCACCACTTCCTTGATTTTGGGATTCTAACGTTGTTTCATGGTTCGTATGTATTCGTTTTCAGTACCATTGCCCCTTTTCTTCTGTGGTAAATGACTTGGTGATCTATGATTGGATCATGGTTTGTGCGTATTTGTTTTTCAGTACCATTGCCCCTTTTCTTCTAGGGTAAATGACTTGATGATCTATGATTGGATTGGAATTATGTTGTGAATGTTAACTTACCCGGATGCACTGCCCTTAACTTTTGAAGTTATTTTGTAAGAATGTTGAGGTGGATTGGTTCCATAAATAGACTTTGGCATGTAAACCAATGTTTAAAAAAGCAGAAGTGCAAGGCGAAGCCTTAGACCCTTTAGTGAAATGAGGCGTAAGCTTCAAAGCATGAAGCGTAAGCCTCATGAGGTTAACTATTTTAATTTTAAAAATTATGAACATATAATAAATAATGGTATAGTAATTTACGATAGGTACAATCAAATTCTAATTAGTAAATAAGAATTAAATATGTGAAGTATAGACATGAATCATAATAGACTAAGCTACATGCATATCATATATATCTTATTTACACTCATATTGACATATTGAAGAGACATAGGCGCATTTTTGTGTTAGTTAAAATTTATTTTCTATCATTCTATCTTGTCTAAAGCGTGCACTTTAAAGAGAAGCATTTTATGAAGCGCGAAGCGTACACATCAGTTATGCTTTAAGCATAAGGCGTAAGCTTCAAGGGACAAATAGCTTCTCTTTTGAGTTTCGAAGCGTTTACCTTTCAAAAGGTTATGAAGCGGTTTCAAAAAAGCTTTTCCAAACATTGTCTAAACCATAAGTTATTTTGGTTTGAAACGAAGCAGATTAATGTATATCTTCCACCAAAAAAAGTAGGTAATTTGAGATTTCTTTTTTTTAAGTTGCCTATTATACTTTCACCACTTCCTTGATTTGGAGATTTTAACGTCAAATCATGATTCATATAAAGTCAGTTCACCTCCAGATATATTTTACCCCAGTACTTGGTCCAATTAGAGAGAAGGAGAAG
This sequence comes from Asparagus setaceus, assembly GCA_012295165.1. Classification (NCBI taxonomy): domain Eukaryota; kingdom Viridiplantae; phylum Streptophyta; class Magnoliopsida; order Asparagales; family Asparagaceae; genus Asparagus; species Asparagus setaceus. The sequence goes on from CM022703.1 coordinate 25,018,250, forward strand.
GGGGGAAAAAGTTCATTTCAAAGATACCTATTCCTAAGCTGTGAATATTGCAATCTTTTTGAGTCATGAGGCCTAGTAAAGTGTAGCGGACCTTTCTAATAGAGTTTAAGCTTGACATTTTGAGATTAGTGAGGGAGGACACATCAAGGAAAACAAAATGCAGACATCATTAGCTAATAAGGCAAAGGTTCTACTATATCACTCTTAAGTACTTTTATTATACATAAACAATACACTCCTGTACCTATCAACCCGAAAGCAACCTATAACACACTTCCCTTTAGACACAATACAAACAAATATATAACAGGAAGGCTCTTACGTGTAGCTAGACTTTGATGAGCTTCATAATTAACTCTGAAAGAGATATTTTACGTGTATAATAGATATAATGTGTTGTTATTCACCACCTGACAATGGGGAGCCCACCAACCAAATCTCAGGCCTGAAACTGACTGAAACTACATGAAAAAGTTGTCTTGGCCCTGTGAAGGGGAATTTGGGCAGTTCCTGTTGAGTAGCTCTTCAATCATCTGCAATGCTAATCTTTCCTCTTCATCTATTCCTGACTCTCCGATACCCTGACTCGACGTTCCTTCACCTGCAGCTGATGACGACGGAGACGGTAATGTATCTTCTTTTGGCGGTGCCGGTTGCTCCATTTTACCGAGCTGGACCGTCATGACCCAGTTGGAATCAGCACGGGCGCCAGCCCTCTTCTGCCAGACTCCAATGTGGGACTTTTCGGTGTCGAGCCTGAGGCAGGTAAGGGACGGGGATGGAGCCTTACAACATTTCCTCAGCTTGGCACTCAGGACCTCGGACAGGTTGCTGCTGGAATTGGCATTGGCAGATAATTTCTCACCAGGTTGAGCGTCGCCAGATTTCTGGACCGGGAAGTTAGTCTTGGCATTGCGACCGCTCATCAGCACTGCAGCCTCATCATAAGCACGGGCAGCCTCCTCAGCAGTCTCGAATGTGCCAAGCCAAACCCTTCTCTTCCTATTGTACATAGAATTGGAAAAGTTAGGATTTGATTGGAGAAGAATGAGTAATGCCGTGGAGAACTTACAGTAAGGGGTGACGTATTTCAGACACCCAGGATCCCCAGTGCCTCTGTCGAACTCCTCTAAATTTCTTCGACTGAACCATGTCAGAAAAGTGCACTGACGAGAAATGAATGAATTGTTAAAGAGAGAGAGAGCAGAGTGGGGGGATTAAAAGGGGGGAGAGAGGACTCAGAGCAGAATGTACATGAGAAGTTTCTGCAGGGTGTTTTGTCGGTGAACTCTGGCCAAATCCATAACCACCATGGTACACTGGTAATAAAACCCTCTCACCTACGCCTCAGTGAGGAATTAATGATGGCAGACTTAAATGAGGGCCTTCAGCTGTTGAACTCCCAGTCACGTGCAGCTCACATGCTTTCTTCCATGTGCAAATCATTGGAGGGATGGTATATACGAGTTTTATCTGAGTCGGTATTTATTTTGGCTCAAGGCAGAGGGTGACAAAGTACAGGAAAGGAGCAGAGAGCGCATTGCAGAGGGACAATATCCCGCTGGGGGTCCGAGGTTGTTATGCATTGTACATGAACCTCATTATTTTTTTTACATTCATTTCTGAACGGTGAATTTCCTATTCTCACGGTATATCGTACGGTGTTTTACCCATCGATGATTGGAAAATTGACAGGGAATAATGCACATGAAATCTACTTGTATTCTTGGAAAAGTTTAAAGCCATATACGCACCTATGTTTTGGTACTCTTAACATGAGATGAGCAAAGCCTCTGTTGAGAATAGGATGAGCCCTGCCTACAATTGAGCTTGTTGTGACCACAGCAGAGAAAAAGGAGATGCGGGTCATGCTCTCTGGGGGTAATAGTTCAAGTTCTATTGAGTGCATGTACTCCTCAATGGGAGGATTTGCATTGCTGGTTCTTTTCTTGATAAAATGTCAGTTTGAGTGTATATTTGTTTGGTTTGATGGCGATGTTTGTTTCTCCCAAAATTTTGTTAGTGTGAAGAGAGTGGCTCCAGATGTTATTTTGGTTTAAATATTTAAGGTATTTATTGAAATCAGTCAAATATTATAAAGGTGTGTTCAGATTGAAGTAGTTGAACTCTCATGTTATTATAAGTATATTTGAAATTTAACATACATGTTCGATTGGATATAATTTCAGCACCAGCAGGTTGTTGCGAAAGCATAATAAGCTCAATTAAGAGATTCATGGCTGCATTCAAATTGAAGAGCGTTCTAGCAATACACCTTGGAACTACATGATTTTGTAAATTAGATTTTGATAGCAACTGGTTATATTATATGGATGGATAGCCCTCTACATAAGATTTGACATAAAATCTGTCTATAACAAATTGTTTGGAATGGACTATTATCATTATATTGAATAAAGCTTTGATAGTACATGGGATTTTCTACCTTAACTTTTGATTGTAATTACTTTGTCTGCCATCGAACTTTCTCTAAAGTAATTGGGAGGAGGGTGGGAGTTGTTCACCTTCATTTATTTAGCATTAGGAAAAGAAAGGGAACAGCTATATTGGTCTGTGATTACTCTTCTCTTTTCTGAAGTTGTTACAAAGCTGTCAATCTATCTGTTGCCTCTAGAAATTTATCACTTGTTAAATGCCTTACCTCTCATCCTCAATTTTTGTACTTCAAACAGTTAAAGGAATCTGTGGACATTGTAAGTTTAATGAGGTTTTCCACACTGGATGGCTCAATGATTGTACACGATGTCTTTCTACAATTTGTCCAAACTTCTAACCATAATTATTTGTTGGCTAAATTTCAGAAAACCCCTCTTAACTTTGGACGATTATCAGATAATCATCCATAACTTTTAAAATAATTGAAAACCTCCCTTAAGTTTAGGGGTTGTCAGAAAACCCCCTTCAACTTCAAGAATTTTTTTTTTTGTAAAAACCCCTACTGTCGTTAAGTGCAATATTCACATAAAATTGTGGTTCACGCTTTTAGGAAGATTTTTTGAATACCGTTGAAAGTTCAAGGAGATTTTCTAATAAGCCCTTAAATTAAAGGGCATTTCTGATATTTTAAAGTTTTGGGGGTTGTCTGATAATTTTTTAAAGTCAGAGATATTTTAAAGTTTCGGGGTTTGTCTGATAATTTTTTAAAGTTAAAGGGGCTTTTTTCTTATGAAATTTAGCCTTATTTGTTCCACCATAGATCTTTTCTTTTTTCTAAAAAACATGGCGCATCTCTATTATTCTTTTTCTTGACAATGTTGTACAAATTTCTCAAAACATCTTGATTGGGGTCAATCTACCATAGAAATTCATTTCTTTCTTAAATATCTTGAGTTGCTCCTTGATTGAGAAAATGGGATCTAAAGTCATACTCTAGCTAGTAGTCTACATTAAGCAAGAAAGCTAAGAAAATACCCACTTCTACCTAACTTTGAGTTGGAGCTTTATTGCTTGATGAGGATTATACTTTGCAATTATAAAAGAAAGTAAGGGTATACTTCTTAAATATGATGCTCTATATTTTCAGTTTCAAGTCAAATAATCATCAATTTTTCCACGTAGTCGTCGATTTTCAACAATAATATACGCATTTATACGAGAATGTAGATAATTATCATACAATTATCATTTTACCTCTTCCAAAATATTGGAAGAATTGTCTATGAATCTTAGGAACTTAGTGAAACTTTTAATAATTTTTCAAATGGAAAGAAGAAGATAAAGTCACTGGATAAATGCAAATCAAGTGGTGGAAAGTGTGCCACACCAAAATGAATGTAGGTTAATGTCTACAGTGATATATCGAACCAATCTTTATTCATACTTTTACCACCTCCTCCTCTCTTTCTCTCAAACTTTTAGAGAAACACAATGCCATTGTTCAGTGAATTAGACTGGCCCTAACTCTGTTAATTAGTTACAACAAGAGAAAAAAAAGGGTATTTGCACTTTAATACCCTAAATTTCCACCCATTTGTAACATTGATACATTGAAATTCTATTTTGACACTTTAAACCACCAAATGTAAAAATTTTGACGTTAATTTTGCTCAGGAATATCAATATAGAAAAGTGAATGAGTAAAAAAAAAAAAAATCAGTTTTAAGAGTTTGGAAAAAGTGAGGAATGAAGTTACGACTTTGGCGTAGCAAATTGTCAAATTAATACAAATTTTAAAACTTTTGAGTATCAAACTGACAAAATTAAAGTTGAAAAGAGTGAAACTTTGAGGTAGCAAAGCGCAAATAAGCCAAAAGAAAAAGTTTGGATGAGGGAGAGAAAGATAGGAAAGAAGGCACGTGGTGACATTTACTTCTGATGGCAGCTGATTGGCCCCTGAGGGGGTGGGCATCAGTTGAGAAAAGTCTGGTGAAGCGTTAGTTAGCATTCATTGAGTGTTTTTTTTATAGCAACTACTACTGCTCCTAGTCCTGCTGTTACCTTGGATACCAATGTCCAATTTGTGGTAAGTATTAACCAGTATTTGGCTAAATTCTAATATTGCACACAAGAACCAATTATATTGTCATCCATCAGTCCTTGTGCTTCAAAGACACCGTTGGACATCTAATCAGAGTGATGTTGATGCTCTCATTCTGTTTCCGAGCGATTTATTATTTGGGAAAATTAAATCAGTACTATGTAAAAAAAATCATGTTAGGATGTAAGGAGATTGCAACATGCATAGAATACAGCTTTTAAAGTTGGGCATTGAACTAATAAATCTGTCTGATTGTACAGAAAATGAATTTTGGCTACCTAAATATTATGTACCAATTACAACTATTCAGAATTAATAATCAGACATGTAACACAATCTCTTTTCTTCCTATGTGAGTTTTTATATAAAACACTCCGATTAAAAAAAATATAATGCCAAATGAATAAAAATCAAAAGTTAATGTTGTGTTTGACAATTCCCTGCTAACAAGTTAAAGGCCGTAACCTGGTTAATTCTGATCTAGAAGAGGGTGCATTAATCCTAACCTGGTTAAAGGCTTAAATTTGAAATAATAAACAACATCCAATCCAGATCTAGTTCCACTAATCTGATTAATCAGGAAGTTGTCGAAAACAATGTCTTCTTGTAACCTTGGATGATCAAAGTCCAACTTGATGCAAGTATATATTGAGCAGTATTTGGTTAATTTCTGTGGCCTCAAGTGCTCGTATATTCCTCACAAGTATGTTGATGCTCTCATTCTGTTCTGAAGCTATTTATTTGAGAAAAGTAAATCAATTCTACTAAAAATCATATAAAAGACAAAATTTAAAGTTACTAATTGCATTAGTTCAATAGTTTAATAGTTCAATAGTTTAAATATTATATACTAATTGACCGATTTAATTAAGAGTGATGCTCATATAACAAGTTTTCTCATTTCTATGTGATGATGATGATTTGTATAGAGAGCACTCTATACGATTCTTTTTCCCTCTTTATAGTGCCAGCTACATAAAAAGTCAAAAAGCTAAATGTTTTGTTGCGTGCTTATAACCATTAATGATATTGTTCGAACATGCACTAGAGATGCATGCAACCCCATTTATAGTAGGTGAAAATGCATTGTACTCTCCCTTAAAAAAGCTTATTCCTTCTCTCCAATAATAATTACACCAGAAATATACTTGAAACTAGCTTTGGAAAATCTTATTTCATGCCTTCTATTGGTGCTTATGGAGGACACTTAACAATCTTATCTTCAATGGAGAAAATTTTGAACCAGCAGATTGCTTCTAATATAGCTCATTTCATCCTGTTCTTGGCAAGTAGCTCATTTCATCCTGTTTTGAACAGGAGGCTCCAGCAAGAAGGAGGCTCAAGAAGCGAGAAGTGCAGCCAAGAACGAGGGATAGATACACTTCTGCAGAGGATGAAGATGGAGAGGGAGAAAACTCTTGATGGGTTGAAACAGTTCGTTTTTAGTCTATGGAAAAACAATTTCTTTTTTATTTGTGTATATTTTCTTTTGGGTTTGTATCTATATGCCGCTGTGTGCGGTTATACACTTTGTTTTGTATCTGGTTAATAGCACTTTGTGTTTGTCGGAGTTATTGGAAACAGGGTATCAACCATCTATGATCCAAATGAAGTGATGACTATGGTCCTCTCCTTATCCACAGGTATGGACTAGTTGATATTCTGTTTCTTAATTTTCTCCGGCTAACTTAATTTGCTATTTTTTGGTAATGAACTAAACATGGTATCTCGCCCTATTTCTTTAAAAAAAAAAAAAAGAAATATACTTGAAATTATATTGTAGTCAAATAATGTAGATTGATAGTCAAAGTTACATAAATTTTGCTAGAGACAATGAAATGACTTAACTTTGACGGAAAAGAGAGGACAGAGTAGATGTATTTCTTATAGATTCTTTTACTATATGGCAAGAAGAGCAAGTTAGTATTCTTGCTTCTTATCTTATCAAGGATGGAGGAGTTTTTTTAATGTTGATGTTACTATGTTAATTAGCCTATAATCCGCATAGATGAAATTGTCCAAATAGAAGCTTTGAGAATAGAACTATAGATGTTATTTATAATTTTGCAGTAAGTGTTCTTTCATGCATTTTTTCGGTATCTATATCTCATGCATACTTTTGAAATTATGTAAATGATTCCTGTATTACAGATGCCTCATACACGTTGTTGAAAAATAAAAGTTGAAATGCTACAAGTTTCTTGTTTACGCATTTATTTGAGTATTTTCTAAATACAAAGTGACACCATTATATCTGCCTAATTCTTGATATAAAGCACTCACCCACTTGAGTATTTGTAAATATACTACTAATTACATAAAACAATTATAGATTGTTACATATTTGAACACTCCACAGCACAAATGGGGTTTTGATACTCGGATGAACTTATTAAGGTTTGTAGTTTAATTTAGGTTACAACCAACGTCTACACACAGCAACACCACAAATACAAGAAAGTGAGCGGAGCAATATTTCAAACATGTCTATTGAAATTTAGATTAGTTACATGTTGTAATATGGAGCTCCAACTACTCCTATTTAAACATGTTCATCATATATATATACTCCCTTTAAAAAGTGGGAGTTTGGGAAAAACTTTCTTTGGACAATATTACCCTTTATTTTTTAAATATCACATTATGATCCTATCCTAATTAATAGAACCCTTTAAATAGACTATAATACATTACTTGTAATCCTATCCTAATTAATAGAAATATCTTTCATAAATTCTTAACAATCCAAAAGTTATAAACAATATTATTAAAATTTTAAAATTATACAAAGCACCCTTAAATCAGAAAATTACAAACAACCACTTAGAAATAAAAAATTTCAAAAAAAATCCTTGAAGCTTTGAAAATTAAAAATTACAAATTGCCATTTGAAAATTCTAAATTTGCAAACATCTGGACCCCTAAAAAACTCAATAGTTACAAAACACGCAAAAAATCTAAAAATTACAAAAACACGAAAATCGAGAATTTTTGAACAACCTCCTGAACAATATGAAATGACAAAGTAACCCTAAAATTTAAAACTACTAACAACCTCCTCACCAAATTTCAAAATTAACAAAACACCCTAAAAATATAAAAATATTAACAGTCCTCTAAACAACTTGAAATTATAGACAACACCCTAAAAATAAAAATTACTAATAAACCCCTTGAAAAAGCTTGTCGCTATTTTAAATTTTCTAAAATTGCAAACATCCGACCCCTTGAAAAACCCAAAAGTTACAAAACACACCAAAAGTCAAAAATTACAAAACAATCCTTGAAAATCGAATTTTTGAACAACCTCCGAACAATATGAAATGACAAAGTAACCCTAAAATTTAAAACTACTAACAACCTCCTCATCGAAATTTCAAAATTAACAAAACACCCTAAAAATATAAAAATATTAACAGTCCTCTAAACAACTTGAAATTATAGACAACACCCTAAAAATAAAAATTACTAATAAACCCCTTGAAAAAGCTTGTCGCTATTTTAAATTTTCTAAAATTGCAAACATCCGACCCCTTGAAAAAACCCAAAAGTTACAAAAACACACCAAAAGTCAAAAAATTACAAAACAATCCTTGAAAATCAGAAATTTTTGAACAACCTCCTGAACAATATGAAATGACAGGCAGAACCCTAAAATTTAAAAACTACTAACAACCTCCTCATCAGAAATTTCAAAAATTAACAAAAACACCCTAAAAATATAAAAATATTAACAGTCCTCTAAACAACTTGAAATTATAGACAACACCCTAAAAATTAAAAAATTACTAATAAACCCCTTGAAAAAGCTTATCGCTATTTTAAATTTTCTAAAAATTGCAGACATCCGGACCCCTTGAAAAAACCCAAAAGTTATAAAAACACACCAAAAGTCAAAAAATTACAAAACAATCCTTGAAAATATGAAATTTTTGAGCAACCTCCTGAACAATATGAAATTACAGGCAGAACCCTAAAATTTAAAAATTACTAACAAACTCCTCACCAAAAATTTCAAAAATTAACAAAAACATCTTAAAATATGAAAATTTTGAACAGTCCTCTAAACAACTTGAAATTATAATCAACACCTTGAAAATAAAAAATTACAAATAAACACCCTTGAAAAAGCTTAATTTTATAAGAAAACTATTGTACCCTGAAAATTATTAAGTATAATGAACCCCTCTAAGGCAGCCACGTGTCATGTCTAACTAGTCTACCTTCCCTTACTCAAGGAACCTGCTCGGGCATGCATGCAGCCGACCTATTTTCAGAGACAGATCCGAGATGCAAGGCATCTTCAGGTTGATCTCTCGACCCAGACCCAAAAAGAATAGCACTTCCAGGCCGGGATTTGCTCAAGGAGTCGGAAATTCTGAGTCGAATGATATTTTTTGCCTCGACTTTACTGCGAAATGTCTCAAAAGATGAATTGATCTATCAGCTTCACCATGCCTAACTACGTAGCCTACCACCATCGCATTTAATGCATGGCCATGGTCATTATGACTTCCCCGCCGGAGCCATAATGACTCCTCGGACGACGCCAACACTTTAACCTTCCTGGCGCTATCATATTAAATGAGAGGATGACTCACTTGCTCTGAGACTGACACGTGTAAAGCACCATCTAATCAACCGCCTACACTGACCCGGTCAAATTACCAAGTAGTCCCCCACAAATTTCTATAAATAAGGGTCATTTCTTCTACATGAAGGTATGAACAATCTTGACTAGAGAATACTCTCAAACTAAATTTAGCACCTTTTAAACTACTTAATCTATAACTGACTTGAGCGCCGGAGGGCCCATCGGAGAACCCAACTATGGTCCTCTAACGGTGTTAATGTGTGTAGAAATCTTTGTTCGCGGTCATAGTCAGCCATCAAAGGAGATAAAGGGACCAAAAACTCCTCCAAAACCATAATCAATCTCCTAACTAATTGACTGGCATCAACAGTTTGGCGCCCACCGTGGGGCCTTTTCTTTTTCTTTGAGAAAATGACCGATCATGACCGGTCCTCGGTTCCAAACCCCGGAGAAAGTTTTAACTCCGGCTATATCACCCAAGCACAATTGGATGAATCCAATCAATGGCTGGTCTAGTCTCTTCAACAGCAGTTCGCTTCCCTCACAAATGAACTCATCAGCCGTGTTATTCCTCCTCAGCCTCCTTCATCATCTGCCACTCCTACCCACGAAGAGCAGCACTGACGATAGGAGCAAGACGAGCGGACTAGGGAAGCTACTCCCCTAACACATAGGCAACATACTTGTTTTGCTATCGAACCATGGCAGCCCCAGTATTACATGGAGACAACAAGCGAGAGTTCAAGCCTTAGCTTTATTCAGGCTGCGAGGGCAACGTCGCGAGGTGTAAGACCTAACTACACGATTCAAACCCCAGCAATAAGGGCTGATCCCTCCACGATCAACTTGGCTTCCGGATATGATCGGACATTCAACGTGGTCGCCAATGTTATTAGACGAAACACTCCTCTTGCAGATTGGATTATGAATGCTCCCTGCCCAAAGTTCAAGATGCCACACATTGAGAAATATAAGGGTGAAGGCAACCAAGCCGAACACGCACAAAATTTTTATGACTTAATGTGCATGCAGCAGGTGAGCGATCCCGTCATCTGTCGAGCCTTCCCCATCACTCTCAGTGGCAGTGCGAAGATGTGGTGAAACTCACTGGATAAGAAGTCCATCCACAGTTTGAGCAACTAAGCCAGAAGTTTATACATTATTTTCTGGCAGATACAAAGCAAAAGACATCCTATGCTCTCCTGCTGCAAATTAGGCAGAGACCAGGGGAGACCTTGAGGGAGTATTTTAAGAGATTCCAGGCCAAGAGCCTGGATGTGGAGGACCCTGGCAATATGGTCGCCATGGCTGCGATCATCGTGGGCCTCAAAGATGAGAAGCTATCTGATTCTCTCATTATGAATTGAGTAACCGACTTTGACCAACTCATGGCTAGAGCTCGATCACATATGAACGTCGAGGATAGCTGCGCTCATAAAAAGGTGGCATGATTGGAAGCTGTTGAGGCTGAGTCCTCTCAAAACAAGTAGACTGAAGACAGTCGGCCCAAGTCCGAGTCCAGACCAGGCTAGACTGACAAAAGAGACTAAAAGAAGGAGACCGTGAGATAGCCGACGCGCGCCCCCCTCAACGCTCCTCTCTTACAAATGCGGCATTTGATCTAGAAGGAAGGACATCTCATTGATCCTCCACCTAGTATGAAGTCAAACCCCTAGTAGAGAGATATTCAACAATAATGCTGTTATCATCGAGACCATGGTCACAACAACAATGATTGTAGAATTTTGCAAAGAAATATTGAGAACCTTATTCAGTGAGGTTTGTTGAAGAAGATCTTTTCTCCCCGAGGTAGAGAAGAACCAGCCTCAGGAAGATCGGACAAGAGAAGGTCCCGATCGAGATCCCCTCGCCCCAATCAGCAGAATGACCAGGCGCGAGAAGCCAAAGATAAGTACACCATTAACACTATTAGTGGCGGCCCAGCAGCAAGAGGAATATCAAACAATGCTCGGAAGTGGTACGCACGGAGAGCATTGGAAGTGAACCTTTGTGAGAAGAAGTCCAAGATAGATCAACCCTTCTCTTTTAGCAATGATGATTTGAAAGGCGTAGAGACACCCCATGATGATCTCATCATCATCTCGACGCAAATCAAAGGCTTTCAGGTCAAAAGAATCCTCATAGACATCGGAAGTTGCGCCGACATCCTATTCATGGATGCCTTCAACCAGATGGGGGTTGATAAATTAGAACTACGACCATGCTTGAGTCCACTCATAGGGTTCTCAGGGCACTCAGTTTAGCATGAAGGGTCAATCACCCTGCCCATGGTGGTAGGTGATTATCTCCGCTTGTCCATGATCCAGGTTCAATTCATCGTGATAGATGTTAAATCATCCTATAATGTCATTCTGGGAAGGACTTTCTTGAACGACTTATAAACGGTTACCTCCACTTTCTTGAGTCGGTCTTGCTCGAAGCAACTAACGTGAGGCTAGATCATGCTATCTACGCTCAATGAAGGGGAAAGGGATTTTTGAGACCTTGCCAATCGAGAAGTCCAAAGCCTATCTACAAGAGGATAAAAAATGGGAAAGGACTACTCCCATTGAAGAGTTGAAAGAAATTCAGCTCGGTACCGACCAAACCAAAAAGGTTAAGATCCGATCGGAGCTAGCCAAACTACAGCGAGGAGCCATCATTGAGTTCCTTCATGCTAATGCTGACGTCTTTGCTTGGGGACCTGAAAATATGCCAGGGATCCCCCCAGAAGTAATCAACCATAAGTTGTCGGTCTATTGATACTACAAACCGGTTCGACAAAAGAAGAGGCATCTTGAATCCGAACGATAGCAGGCAGCGACAGAAGAAGTGTACCGGTTGCTAAAAGCCAAATTATCTGAGAAGTCCAATATCCGAAATTATCTAACGTGGTTCTAGTTTAGAAATCCAGCGGCAAGTGGAGAATGTCCATGGATTTTACTAACTTGAATAAAGCCTACCCCAAAGACATCTACTCTCTCCCTTGGATTGATCAGCTGGTTGATAGGAGTGATGACCATGAAATGGTCAGCTTCATGGATACATTCTCGGGGTACAACGAGATCAAGATGGCAGAGTCTAACGAGGAGAAAACCTCTTTCGTCACAGATCAAGGAACCTTTTGTTACAAGGTGATGCCTTTTGGATTCAAAAATGTCGGAGCCACCTATCAAAGATTGGTGAGTAAGATATTCAAAGATCAAGCCGGCCACAACTTGGAAGCATATGTGAATGACATCCTTGTAAAATCCAAATAGGCTACCTCCCATGTCACATATTTAGAGGAAACCTTCTCGGTCCTCTGCCACTACCAGATGAAGCTCAAGCCAGCTAAATTTGCCTTTAGGGTTCAATCGGGAAAATTCCTCAATTTTATGATAACTCAACGAGGAATTAAGGTCAACCCTGAAAAGATAGTTTCCATTGAAGGGATGTCCAAGCCCCGTACAGTAAGGGACGTCCAAAAGTTGAACACAAGAATAATGGCTTTAAGTTGTTTCCTCTCCAAATCAGCCTAAAGAAGTCTTCCCTTCTTCAAGGTCCTAAGAGGAAATAAAGGACCCAGAGACGACATTGAGTGGACAACCAAGTGCAGCAATGCCTCTACGGAGCTTAAGAGATATCTGACCTCCAAACCTTTATTGAGCCGATCCATTGAACGAGAACCCCTCTACCTCTACCTGGCCATCTCACCAGAAGCTGTGAGCTCTGTTAGTCCATGAAGAATATAATATCCAAAAGCCGGTGTACTATGTCAGCCGCATTCTAAAAGCGGCTGAACTCAATTATATTTTGATTGAGAAACTTCTTTCACCCTCATCACCACAGCCAGAAGGCTCCATCCGTACTTCCAGGCTCACACAGTGATAGTACGGACTGATCTGCCTTTGAAGAAAGCTCTTGATAGCCGAACCACTTTTGGACGGATGATCAACTACTCTATCGAACTCACAGAGTGTGATATTCAATTTGAGTCTCAGACCACCATCAAAGTTCAGGTCTGGGCCGACTTCTTGATTGAATCACCCTTCCCCGAGGATGACCCATTATCTCAAAAAGCGGCTCTCCTTTTAGGCGATCCACGCCTAGTTTCGAAGCCGGCTCGGAAGATCCTTCTAGAAGTACATTACTCCCGAACATGATTCGCCCAAACTTTCATCATGGTGGTTACTAAAGAAGATGGATCATTGGGGGGATAGTAGCAGCGGTGTCAGAGTAGTTCTGCGCAGTCCTGAAGGACTTGTCTCTGAATACTCAATTGTCTTTGACTTTTCTGCCTCCAACAACGATACTGAATATGAAGCTCTCTTGGCCAGGCTTAGAGCTGCTCTGGCGGCCAAAGCTTAATCTGTCTTCATTATAGCAGATTCCCAGCTCATCGCTTATCAAGTGCGGGGAGATTACAAAGCCAAAGACTCGAGAATGACGAAGTACCTGGGGAAGGACAAGGAATTGTTGGGAAAGCTAAAAGAATTTTGAATCACACAAGTCCCAAGAGCACATAACGCTTGCGTGGAAGCCTTGTTCAAGCTAGGCTCCTCCAACACCGGTGCGAGCCGCGGCCCAGTATATACCGGCATTCTCAAACAATCTAACATCTCTGAAACCACCACCAACTCGGTCATGTAGGTAGAACCTCCACCCCTACCTTATTGGATGGACCCACTCATCTAGTATTTGACAAAGGGGATTCTACCCAAAAATCCGGCAGAGGCCAAGAGCTTGCAGAGGAACACCCTACGGTACCTTATGATTGAATACTAGCTCTATTGCCTTTTGTACACCAACAACAGCATGGGCCCCTACCTTCGGTGCCTCCGACTCAAAGAAGCGGATTATTCCCTGAGGGAGATCAATGAAGGGATATGTGGGAATCACATTGGGGTCAGAACCTTGGCATAAAAAATTATCAGACATGGTTACTATTGACCAACTATTCTGGCTGAGTCTAAAAGGCTTACAACCCAATACAAAGCCTGCCAACTCTTCTCCAACTTCCCACGAGCTCCAGCTACCGAGCTCACTCCTCTTATCAACCCAGTCCCATTTGCTCAATGGGGATTAGATCTCTTGGGACCACTTCCCATAGCGGCCGGGTAGCGAAAATTCTTAATTGTCGCTATCGACTACTTCACAAAGTGGATAGAGGTTGAGCCATTGGCAAAAATTAGAGAAAACAGTATCAGTAATTTTGTATGGAAATCAATCATCAGCAGATTTGAAACACCAGTCTTTCATCATAGAAAACACCACTTAATTCGACAGCAAAGGATTTCGAGATTTTTGTGGAGAATGGAAGATTCAACTCAAGTTTGCCTCGGTAGCAAACCCCAAATGCAACGGCCTAGTTGAAGCAGCAAACAAGTGCCTCCTCCAAGCCTTGAAGAAATGGGTGGATGATATGTGGGAGCCTAGGTTGAAGAGCTCCCTGGTATTTTATGGTCATACAGAATGACTCATAAAACTTCCACCGGAGAAACTTCGTTCATGCTAAAATATAGAATGGAAGCAGTCATACCAGTCAAAGTTGGCATGCCTACTCTATGCTTGCGATGCTTTAATGAAGAAACCAACGGGGCCGACCTGGGAACGACTCGACCTTGTCAACGAAGTCAGGGAACAAGCACTCCGATCACAAGTCGTCAATCAACAATGCATCACCAGACATTATAACAGCCGAGTCTGAAAGTCTGATCCGGGAGGTTCAAAATTGGAGACTTAGTCCTTCGAAAAGCAGCTTTCAACAAAGATGCTCGCCGCGGCAAGCTCGCCGCTAACTGGGAAGAACCTTACACTGTTCTCAAGGAAGCTCATTTGGGAACATACTGGTTACAGAGCCAAGATGGGAGGGCTTTGAAGCATCCTTGCAATATAGAGTATCTCAGAAAATACTTGCAATGAATGTAAATGTAAAAACCCTCTTTTAATGAAAATACCCATTTGTTTTTAACTAATTTGTCTACAGCCCTTGCAACTTGTCCAAGGCACAAAACCTTGGTGGCTTTTCAGTGTAAAACCAAGGCACAAAGAGAACTCTTGCGACTCAGTCTTCACCGACTCGTCCAAGGCACAAGACCTTGGTGACATTTTAGTGTAAAACTAAGACACGAAGAGAACCCTTGCGACTCGGTCTTCACTGACTTGTCCAAGGCACGAAGAAAACCCTTGCGACTCGGTCTTCACTGACTTGTCCAAAGCACGAAGAGAACCCTTGCGACTTCGGTCTTCACCGACTCGTCCAAGGCACAAGACCTTGGTGGCTTTTAGTGCAAAACCAAGGCACGAAGTGAACCCTTGAGACTCGGCCTTCACCGACTCGTCCAAGGCATAAGACTTTGGTGGCTTTTTAGTGCAAAACCAAGGCACGAAGAGAACTCTTGTGACTCGATCGTCACTGACTCGTCCAAGGTACAAGACCTTGGTGGCTTTTCAGTGTAAAACTAAGGCACGAAGAGAACCCTTGTGACTCGCTCTCTATTGACTCGTCCAAGGAATAAGACCTTGGTGGCTTTTCAGTGTAAAACCAAGTCACGAAGAGAACCCTTGCGACTCGATCTCCACCGACTTATCCAAGGAACAAGACCTTGGTGGCTTTTTAGTGTAAAACCAAGGTATGAAGTGAGCCCTTGCGACTTGGTCTTCACCGACTCGTCCAAGGCACAAGACCTTGGTGGCTTTTAGTGCAAAACCAAGGCACAAAGAGAACTCTTGCGACTCAGTCTTCACCGACTCGTCCAAGGCACAAGACCTTGGTGACATTTTAGTGTAAAACTAAGACACGAAGAGAACCCTTGCGACTCGGTCTTCACTGACTTGTCCAAGGCACGAAGAAAACCCTTGCGACTCGGTCTTCACTGACTTGTCCAAAGCACGAAGAGAACCCTTGCGACTCAGTCTTCACTGAATCGTCCAAGCACAAGATCTTGGTGGCTTTTCAAAACCAACGCACGAAGTGAACCCTTGAGACTCGGCCTTCACCGACTCGTCCAAGGCATAAGACTTTGGTGGCTTTTTAGTGCAAAACCAAGGCACGAAGAGAACTCTTGTGACTCGATCGTCACTGACTCGTCCAAGGTACAAGACCTTGGTGGCTTTTCAGTGTAAAACTAAGGCACGAAGAGAACCCTTGTGACTCGCTCTCTATTGACTCGTCCAAGGAATAAGACCTTGGTGGCTTTTCAGTGTAAAACCAAGTCACGAAGAGAACCCTTGCGACTCGATCTCCACCGACTTATCCAAGGAACAAGACCTTGGTGGCTTTTTAGTGTAAAACCAAGGTATGAAGTGAGCCCTTGCGACTTGGTCTTCACCGACTCGTCCAAGGCACAAGACCTTGGTGGCTTTTCAGTGTAAAACCAACGCACAAAGAGAACCCTTGAGACTCAGTCTTCATCGACTCGTCCAAGGCACAAAACCTTAGTAACTTTTCAGTATAAAACCAAGACGCGGAATGGGCTCCCATAATTCTGCCCAAGCTAACTCAATCTTAATATCACGAAATAGAGATAACAAAAAGAAACAATTCAGAATGAGAATACACCAAATTTGAGTCAAAGATAAGTCTTTTATTCATTTATCAAAAATAGTATATCAATAATACTACAGACTCTTTATAGGACTCGTCAAAAAAAAGGTAAGATAAACAACATATACAACATCATTGAGAAAGCACCCGGGATGGAACCAGGATCCGGGACAGGAGCATGATTCGGAGGCAGGGTTGGGACAGAACCTGGAGAAGCCATCAAAGTACCCACAGTAGAAGCTAACTCGAAAACCGAAGGAGCGTCTGACTTGGGACTCGGATCATGAGTCTCATCAGGCAACCAACTAACTTCGCAGGAGTCATCGCTACCCTCCTCACTTTGCCCCCCAGAGCCAGCCTCGTCTTCTCTATCTTCCTCTTCGGCCACCAATGAAAGCCCGCCTCCCGATCTCTTGACCTCCTTAAGAGCATCAAGATAATTGTTTGCCTGAGAGGGTACTTGAATAAATTGGGATAAATTTTGAGTTTGGTGGGAAACTGCCGCATCAAGTAATCGAACCCAGCTTTACAAGCAAGGGCGACCTCCACCTTAACCAGAGTATCATTACGATATTTCTCGACTACTTCAAATTCATGGGCATCTGACTTGAGGAAGACCGCCTGATTCTACATTTCCTGGATCTGTGCTAGGAGGACTTCCCGCTGATACTCGGCCTCCTGAGCAGCCTAGGTAGCCTCCTTGCGAAGAGACTCTTGGAAGGCCATCTCATCTCGCAGCCTATCCCTTAGGCTCTCCGCATCAAGACTAGCAACCTGAGCTCGCTCGAAGGTGTTGTCTCTTTCCCTTCTCTCCGAAAAAACCTTCGATTGAAGATATATGATCTTCCCCTCCGCCTCACTTATGTCATGGTGAAGGTGGTCGATATCCTCCTGAAGAGTTTGTTCCTCTTGTCGGGCCTTAGCAAGTTGGGTTTTCTTTTGTCAAGAAGCCTCGATCAAAGCTCTAATCTTGTTATCCCGAGTAATTTGCTGGCTTTCCCACCTGGCTTGCCCTCTCTACAGTACCTCAAGCTCCTTGCTTTTATTGGCAGCCAACAACTCAGCCACCTCCCGAGCTCCTTTGAGGGTCTCCACCTCGTCCCAGAGCTTATGAAAGAGCACCCAAGATCGCATGAACCGGACATGCATCTCGGCCTCCAAAAGTGACCCCCTGATAAGATAACTCCACAGGGCTTAATGTAGGCCGTTAGCAGGCATCTCGCTCAATAGCTCAATATTTTGAGGGAGAAGGAACTGGTCCATTGCCTTTCCTTGGTCGGAAGAGTCCAGTCGGCGTCCCAGTATAAAAATATTCTCCTTTGAGGGCTTCTTCATCGGACGAGGGCGGGTCTCCGACACCCCAATCAATAATCCCTTTAGCTCCTCCTATTTGTGAGGATGGAGATCGTGATACGATGAGGGAAAGGCCACTCGCACCGGCCTATAGCATCGACTTGAGGCTCGATTTCTCTGTAGCAACCGGCTCTTCTATTTTGACCAGCTCCTCCAAGGCCGGCTCCTTTCTGGGTCCCCTCAAAGTCATGGACCCTCCCCTATCTCAGTCCCAGTTGGGGGCTCGATCCCTGTAGGTTCCAAGATCGGAGTGTCACTATCTTGAGGCTCCTGCCTAGCCATCGGGTGTGACGACTCGTCCTCTACCTCAATGACTTCAGAGGGAGGAGCTTGAGAAGTTTGTGGGGCTGGATCCTCACTAGTTTGCCTAAGTGTAGCCTCAACTTGCCCTGACTCCATCTCAGCTACCTCATCTAAGGCAAGAAGCTCCTGTGTGCTACCTTCTGCTAGACGATGCCGCTTCGAGACAGGCTTCTTCAACATCTTTCTTTTCTCATACCTCTCAGCCTGAGCTGCAGCTGAACCCGAGCCCTTGAACTGGACCACAATCTCAGCTGCTCTCTGGCGGACAGCTTGAGCCTCATCTTCTTTCAGCTCGGGTCGGAGACGCTAGGAAATGCTGGCTGCTCAAAGAACTGCATTGTCAAAAAGGTTCTCACTGTGGCGAGACACCTTGTAGGCTCAGATCTTCTCCAATCTGAACCTCTTAATCTCCCAAAGCTTCATCGCCTTCAGATCATCCTTCTTGATCTCCGACCAGGAAGAACAAGCCATAATAGGGTCGGCTCTGAAAACAAAGAGGAACTTCTCCCTCCACTTCTTATTTCTATCAGGGATGTTGGAAACCAAACGATAACCACCCACCATCTACAGATAAAAGTGGCCCTCACTCTTGCTAGACTTGGCGCAAACTAGATGGCCCAAAATCCACATTTTTGGCTCGATATGGACCCGTTGGCAGATAACGAGGAAGTTGACGAGAAGAGTGATCGAGTTCAGCTTCAATTGCGAAGGGAAAATCCCCAAGGCCTCAAACACTCACCGGAGAAATGGATGAAGTGGCAATCAGAGCCCATAATCCAAATGAGGGACATACACCGGCGTCCGTTCGCCGCTGTGATGATAAACGGCCTGATCTCTCAGTGGGGCCGACAGAGTAAAACCCCCGGGTATGTCATAGTCCTTGGCGATCTGTTCGAGGCGAGGTTGGGTCACCGTCGATGTGAACCTCCTCAACAGATTAATCCGAGCCTCGTTATGAGAGGCGGAGCGCTGAGCACTAGACTCCATCACGACAATTGAAGAAGATGATTGGAAAGTCTGATCGGGGATCTTTTAAAGGAGAAAGGAAAAAAATTTCGTCGACGAAGTATAGGTTTAGGGTTTGTAAAGTGGGAAAACAAGAAAAAGAAGTGGTATATATAGAAGTTGGCAGAGGACATGTGACACGATCCAAATGGCCAGCTCGATAACCTAACAGAGTGCTAACAGTTTATAAAAGTGAAAATGATGCTTCATTAACCGAAGCGTCCTCTCGATAACCAAAGCGCCACTCCATCAAAACTGCTGCACGATCTCTGCTGATGTCACCCTATCACATTGCAATAGTCATCCAAGAAAGGAGACCCCAATCTTCTAAAAACAACAAAAAACAAAAACCATTATATTTCTCTCGAACTCCACTTCTCGAGTCTGAGTCCGAGTGAAAGGGGCCAGTGTTGTACACTAAAAATTACTAAGTATAATGAACCCCTCTAAAATAGCCAGGTTTCATATTTAACTGGTCTACCTTCCCTTACTCAAGGAACCCGACTCGAGCATGCATGCAGCCGACCTATTTTCAGAGAAAGATCCGAGACGAAAGGCATCTTCAGGTCGGTCTCTCTACCCCGACCCAAGAAGAATAACACTTCCAGGCCGGGATCTGCTCAAGAATTTGAAATTTTTGAGATGAATGATGTCTTTTCCTCGACTTCACTACGGAATATCTCAAAAGACGAATTGACCTATCAGCTTCACCATGCCTAGCTACGTAGCCCAGTTGTCATCGCATTTAATGCATGGTCAGGGTCATTATGACTCCCTTGCCGGAGTCATAATTACTCCTCGGATGGCACCAACACTTTAACCTCCCTGTCGCTATCGCATTAAACATGAGGATGGCTCACCTGCTCTGCGACTGCACGTGTAAAGCACCATCTGATCAACCGCCCTCACTGACCCCGTCAAATTACGAAGTAGTCCCCACAAATTCCTATAAATAAGGGTCATTTCTTCTGCATGAAGGTATGAACAATCTTGACTAGAGAATACTCTCAAACTAAATTCAGCACCTTTCAAACTACTTACTATAACTGACTTGAGCGTCAGAGGGCTCATCGAAGAATCCAACTCTGGTCTTCTAATGGTGTTACTGTGTGCAGGAATCTTTGTTTGCAGTCATAGTCAGTCATCAAAGGAGATAAATGGACCCCAAACTCCTCCAAAACCATAATTAATCTCCTAACTAATTGACTAGCATCAACAAAAACACCTCAAAAAATTACAAAAAGTACAAAACATATGAAGTTGCAGAAAACACCCCAAAAAAAGCAAAAAAATTAAAAGAACACCCTGAAAAATCTGAAATCTTCGATCAACCCTTTGAACAATCTGAAACTACCACCAAATATTCAAATTTTGTCAAGTATGAATTTAATATTAATTTCTCATCACATTAGTCATTATGCATTTGCTCTATAACATAAAAGTTCTTTGATATGTGTGTTAGATCAAAGTTCTAAAATTACAAGTTGGAATTTCTAATATGTCATTAGATCAAAGTTCTAAAATTTATAAGGCATAACTAAATTCAATGTATTAATAAGTTTGATATTAGTCTACAAAATGCTATCATCATGTTATCATCATCAAGTAGAGGTTAAAAACATGATCTTATTTCATGCAATAAATTATATGGTAATCATTTACTATTTCACAAACGAGTTATGTTAAAGACATATATCTGTTTCTTTAAAAAAAACATAAACCCGAATGAAATAACTAAATTATTTGACCACATGCAACGCACATGCATCCCACCTAGTAAAGAAGAAAAATACAAGTGTCTCATAAAAATTTTATCAAAGAAAAAAATACATAAAATGAATACAAAAAGAATTTGCGATTTTTATCGGAACACAAGTAACGTTCTACGCCTCCTCTTCAAGATTTTTTTGGAGAAGAACCTCAATTTCATTTATTTTCCATTTATATCCCAGGTGCTCGACTTTGCTTCTGAAACTTTGAGTGCGAGCCCAACTCCACTAATTTGTATCTATTGGGCCAGTACACAAATTTTGGCCCATAAAGCTCACCTCTCCTTTCTCGCTCCAACCATTCAAAAACCCCCACTCTTTTCCTCTCTCTCTACTCTCCTCTCGTAAATGCTCTGAGGCGATGGAATCAAAATCAAAGACAAAAACAGAAACAAAAACCTCCGATCATCATCATCATCATCATCAATTCCATCGAGACGAACAGCGAAGATCCCAGGCATCGATCTGGATCTAGGGCACGAAGAGCTCCAGATCTTTCTCACGATGATCGACCTGAGACCGGATGAAGACAAGGAGTGCGAAGAGTTATCAGTTGTTAGAATCATCAGTGATCGGATCCCAGAAGAAGAGCGATCGGAGTTGGAATTTGTGGTGAGATCACTTTAAAGATTGAAACTTTCAGTTAATGTTTCGTAACCTAAGTTTTTCCTCTTTTTGGCACAGATTTCGAAAGAGGTCGTGAACTTGGATGCTTTGAGGAGGATAGTGAGCAGGGGGCATTTGGATGGAACTCTCCGCGCATTAGTATGTAAGGTGAAATCAATTAAAGCGCATGATATTATGCATAATTGTACAATACATATAGTGGGTGAATGTAGACATGAATTCATAATCAGATCTGAGTTCCATGATCCTCGTCTATCACTAATCACATGCGTTGTTGTGTTTAGTTAGTTTAGTTAGTTTAGTAATTAACTAGTTCATTATCTATTGAGCTACTTTAAAATATCAAAGAAATGATCTAGAAATTGTGTGACTAGGTGGAATACAGTACAATGTTTCATTTTGCTCTGTCCTAGAACATGGACCAGTCCGTAGTATAGCCGTAGAATGTGCTTTCTTTAATAATTTGGTTGACTATTAGATTAATTAAATACAGCTATGCATGTAATTAGTAGATCATGAAACTCAGATTTGATTATGAATTCATTTCCACATTAACCCCACCCATCATATAATTTTGGTGGAGTATGATATGTCATTTAGCATTTTCATTTACTTTGTTTCTACTTTTATTTAGTGTCTTCAAAAAAGTTTGAAATGCTATAAATAGGGGCATGGAATATAGAGTAGGTGTTAGGTCCCTCTATTCTATACAAAATTCACTCTCCTTAGTTTTAGCCGTTGTGGAGTCACTCATGGAGAATCCGAGAGGCTAAACAATGTGTTGAGATTATCTTCAGCTTGATATATATTGGGTATGCATATTAGTTTTTTTAGACTAAACAATATGGAAGTGTTAAATGGGGTATCATACTTTAGCAAAATTATATGATGGTTTAGTGTAGAAATGAATTCATCATCAGATTTGAGTTCTCTGATCCCCACTAATCACATGCATAGTTTTATTCAATTAGTTTAATAATTAACTATTTTATTAAAGAAAGCATATTATATGCCTACATCAAGATTAGTCTATGTTGTAGGATATTTGGATAAGCTTAATACGTCAGATCAAAATGACACATAATTATACTACTTGGTCACATAATTTATAGGCCATTTCTTTTGATATTTTAAAATAGTCCAACAGATCAGTGAATACAAGAGGCTAAACAATATGTTGAGATTATCTCTTGAACAAATCCAAAATGATTCCAATGTTAAAGGCTTCTTAGGCCTCTCTCAATATCCTTAGATGAAACTTGAAAGATAGTCATTCAGATCTTGATAATAACCTTATAATGGAGGAAGACATAATTATCAAGCATATATGGAATGAGAATGGAGACGACCGAGTGCCAATACCATGTTGTAAGGGGAGATTGGGATTAGAGTTGGAGACTGGGTACGTGGTCTTGGACAATGCTAGTGGTTGTTGTCACTGAGAAAATATATAGTGCGGAACGTACAATGTCTACTTTTCATTTGAAGGAGAGTATCCAATGAGTTGGCTAATAGTGGAGGTTGGTTGACAAATGAAATATTCCAACTATGAGAGGAGATGATGGTGTTGGAGGGAGAACAATGAGGGAGGATGTAGGCTCCACGATAATGACGGACTCATAAAACAGACAAGAGAATAACATATGTTGGATCTTCTGACAAATAAATCAAGGCAAGTCTTAGTACTTTTGCATAATGAGGCAAAGTTGCTAAATTCGCTGTTGGAATAGAGGCAAATTTGCTAAATTCGCCGTTGGAATAACAACTTTCAAAGGCTAAGGTCTCAGTTACAATTTGCAATACTTCGTTGTGATGGAGAGAGTGGTCTAGGCTCCATGTCGCCTAGTTATTGCTTGCCATCTAACGAGATTATATTGCTTTTAAATATGAAGTTCTAGCAAAAGTTTAAAACTGATACTGCTATCTAAAATTGTTTTTGTTATAATTAATTCAGTACATGAAAACCTAAAGCAGCCGAACTACATTAAACTTCAACCATCAATGGTGTAAAGCATGTGTATATATGAGCACTATAAATGTTTGATTGGAGATATTGGCTTATGACACCTGATACTACGTGCCTTAGTTTGTTCTTTTGCAGAAAATTTCTTGAAAGTAAATCTAATATATTTGTACACTAATTATTAACAAACCCTAAAAAAAGTTCAAAAAGTGGGTCTCCTATCTAAAAAATGTTCTTAGTATAGCTAATTTGGCACAAACAAACCTAAAATGTCCAAAGTACATGAATATTTAACCACCGGTGGTTTAGAGCATGTTTCTCAATATGAGCACTATAGCTGTTTGATTAGAGGCACGAAATGGTATTTTAGTGCATTACGGAAGGATAGTTCTTATGACACCTGATACTGATACTATGTGCCTCATTTTGTTCATATATAGGATGTTGCTTGTAAGTAAATGTAAATGTAGTATACAACTATACATATATATTAACAGTGGCGGATCCAGAATTTCTGTAATGCGGTGTCACTATATACTTAAGAGTAGTGGTGGAAACAAACTAAATATTTAACAAATAGTTCGATATTTTTTTGCTTTAAGTATTCTGTCACATTCAATTCGATAGTTCATTTAACAATAAACTAATAGTTTTAGTATTCGTTCATAAATGAATAGAATTTAACCACGTATATTCGATTCGTTTTTTAATAAACTATATGTTTATATATTACACTTTAGACTTATAAATTTTAGTTATTAACTTATTATATTTTCTATGCATCCTAAAAGATTTTATTACATATAGCCTCATATAAGTAGTTTTTGATTTGTGAATATTAAATTTATCACTACGTTGCATATTCATTGGTTGTATCATGTTTGGTTGCATTATAAGACTAGGATAGGATAATATTTATCGAATATTTCTTGAATATATCTTGAATATGAACTAAATAATTCACAAAAGACTACATAAATATTGTTAACGATATCCGAATACTAAGCGAATCGAATTGAATACACATTTTCTATTTGTTTCGAATTCGAATACGAATTCAAATAGTTAAATATTAACCGAATACGAATAGGAATACTATGGTATTCGATTCGATTGTGGTTCATTTTCGCCTATACTTAAGAGGTTAATCACGGATAGACCCCCTGTACAATTGCCAAATTGAAATTACTACTCTTGTAATTCTATTGTTGCAGATAGACTTCCTGAGTGAAATTTTTTTGACCCTTTTTGATACCGGGACGGTATGGGCAAGATGGATAAAAGAAAAATATATGGTAATGAGGATAGAATGTCGGTTACTCTAAGGATACAGACACACCACCTTAGAATAAATGACAGATAATGGGGTTAGCCGACTAATCTGGAGATATAGATATCACCACTCTAGATAGATACGACGACTCTAAGGACCGCACCTTAGAGATATAGATAAACTCTCACACTCAATGGAATCCACCAATGTAATGTAGAGCAAACACAAAGCACAAAACTTAATTATGATCAAACTCAACACACCATGATTTCCATTAGATGTCAAAAGTATTTATATGCTTGAAACAACTCTTCAAGCATAGGAGATACATGAACCTAGAAAACAGAAAAAGACACATTGACTTAATTAATTAACCTAGAAAATTTAAAAGACTTTCAACCAGTCCAGATTCGACCCCTAGTTGGTATTTCAATTATATCTTTCTGCACAGAACTCCAAATGACATGAGACTAATTTCAAATAAAACTAGACACAAATACCAATCCAACACTTCAATCGGAGCATCTTAAATAAAACTAGACACGAATGTCAATCCAACACTTCAATCGGAACATCATTTGGACCTTTCTAGAGAAAGTTATGGTCAGAGCAATTAAGACCATGCACACATTCCAGCGAATCCGAATTTACAATTTGGACTCCTTTGCTCCCGCATCATTGTCCCCTGGTTGGAAAAAGAATTGTCCTCAATTCTTCATTGAAATTATAGGAACACAGGATAGAAACATTGAAGGTTGGAAATAAATCAGTCCTTTGGAAGTTCACTCTTATATGCATTCTCGCCGATTCGACTAACACTTCAAGAACTCTCGAATATGCATTATATGCTCTTCATGATTCCTGATGTAGATTCAAACATTGATCAAACTTGGAGAATCAACTTGTTGATTCAGTTTCTATTTTTCTTTCAAATTAATAAAGTAAATGAGATTATTTGGGAGAACAATATCAGGCACAAGAACAATAGAATATTTTATGCCTTTCATAAGTGGAAAGCCGATGCAAATCGCCTTTGGAACAACATAGTAAAATTCTTAAAGAATCACCACCAATAGAGATTTATTATCATTTCTGCTCTCCATTTTGACCAACAATGTAAAAACATAAGCGTATCTCTCCACTTCTTGATGAAATTGTGCCACGTCCAAAATTTGAAGGGTAAAAAGTGCCTCGTCATGAACATCATAAATGGTATATTCAAGTGGATTATCATCAAAGATGGGTGGCTCCCCATGATCTTCATACATAATATTTCTTGTTTGATCTTCATCAACGATCGGTGGTAACTTATTATCGAAAAGGGGTGGAGATTCTTCACTTGAAGAGAAAGAACAGTCGAGATAAAAATAATTAACCAATTCATTCTCATCATGAGAATGTTCACACTTCTCGGAATCAAAATCTTGTAGACTCTCATGTTGCTCTTTTTGTTGCTTCAGAAATTATTGGGTTTTTAATTGTGCAAGACCCTCTTGAAGTTGTTGAAACTGCCTTCTTAATTTATCCACCTCGACACTATGAAGATTGCATTCACAAGCTTGTATTGCCTTAACATTGCACCATTGTTGTTGTCTAGCCATGATCACCATGAGCTCTGATACCAAATGATAGCAAGACTGTATGGGTAAGATGGATGAGTGGGGAAAAAAAGAAAATGAGAATATGATGTCGGTTACTCTAAGGATACAGACACACCACCTTAGAATAAATAATAGATAAAGGGTTTAGCCGACCAATCTAGAGATACAGATATCACCATTGTAAGTACGACGATTCACCACTCCAAGGATCCCACCTTAGAGATTCAAATAAACACTCATACTCAATGGAATCCACCAATAAAATGTAGAGCAAACACAAAGCACAAAACTTAACTATAATCAAACTCAACACACCATGATTTCCGTTAGATGTCAAAACTATTTATAGGCTTGAAACAACCCTTCAAGCATGGGAGATGCATGAACCTAGAAAACAAAAAAAGACACATTGACTTAATTAATTAACCTAGGAATCTTAAAAGATTTTCAAGCTGTCCAGATTTGACCCTCAGTAGGTATTTCAATTATATCTTTCTGCACAGAACTGTAAATGACACGAGACTAATCTTAAATAAAACTAGACACGAATACCAATCCAACATTTTAATCGGAGCATCATTTGGACTTTTCTAGAGAAAGTTATGGCTAGAGCAATTGACTATGCACACAGTCTAGCGAATCCAAATTTTGCAATTTGGACTCCTTTGCTCCCGCATCACTTTTCGGGGGGCTCTATCTACGTAATAGATACACCTGGTAATAATGTTGAAAATAACATAAACGCATAACGTAACGCTCGCCTTTTGTTAAGTTATAACGAAAATAACGTAGCGCTTAACGTAGGTTAAGTGATTTATAATTTATTTAAATATTTAATAGATATAAAATATTGATAATTATTTAATACCTAGAACCATTGCAATTTTCAAACATAACTTTCCAATTACCTACTTTACCAGCACAATTTATCAACAAAAGTAAGTCATATGTGCTTCATAATCATTCCAAAAGCAACGGTACGTCAAGTTTGAAACAAAACATCAATAAAAACACCACGATAACGTTCCCAAGTCTCAAGTTCTAATAAACCATACAAAATAAATGGAGTAGTAATATAACTCCATCACTCAAATCCCCATCCAAAAGTAACTAAATGATCTTTAAATCATCCTTGTCTAAAATGATGTTAGCATTCTCTGGCTCAGTGAGATCCTCAACACCTGAATCTTCAGTAGCAACTCCTTTTCCTTTTTGCGCAGAGGATGCTACAAAAATAACTTTAATTAATATCTCATTCATAAATATTCAATCAAATAATCATATCTTGGAAAGTTATATAAATAAGCTTATAAGAACTATCGACTCTTCGTTTTTTTGCCGGAGGAGCATCTTCCTTATCTTGCGTGGTTGCTAGATCATCAATTGCAACAACATCTAGATACTCCCTATCTCCATCACCGTCTAGCCAAGTCAGATCGTCAGGAAGACATGGATCCTCCTCCTTCACTATCCACTCATCATTGGGAGATGTCTCCTCCAATAAAATGGGATCCATCTTTCGCGCCTTCCTCCGCATATTTCTCTCTCTTGACTTCATGTTGTACATGACATACAAAAGAGAATGAAGGCGTCCCTGCTCCAAACGACATCGCTTCTTTGAGTGGACCATCATAAGAGGACAAGTGAATTACTTGTAAGTTTCCTAAAAGATATGAAACTAACTTTTAAATAGAAAATTTTCTTACTTGCTCAAAAGTGCTCCAATTGCGCTCACATCCGGATGCACTAGTCGTAAGGGAGAGACACGAACTGCGAATCGCTGCAGTGTAGGAGTATCCTCACCACATCTCTCCTATCAGGAAGATAATATACATTTAGACATAAAAACTCAGCATGACAAAACACTAATATTGTTCAATTAAACATCAAATTTCAAAAATTAAAATTGTATAAATTATTACCTGGACTACGTGAAGCAAAAGTACTCTGAGCTAACTCAGACCCAAACACGTTTAACTTCTCTTTGTAAGAATCTAACTCAATATCAGCTTGTGCTCTCTCGCCGATGTCAGGGATCATGCGAGCCATGCATTAGATAAGCTCTTTTCCCACTTCCGGATGCTTGCTAAAACTCTTCCCGTAGAAGTATCTTGGATTAATATAGTAAGCAGCAGCATGGATAGGTTGATGCAACATCCCCGACCATCTCGCATCAATTAGATTCCAATAAGGCGTATATTTCCTCTTTATCCTATCACATGTCGCCGCAATATTCTCCTTCGCATTAGCCATCATCTCACACAAAAATGGCATCGAAGGCCTCACATCTGAATCTACTTCCCTGAGAACATAAACAAGTGGAAGCATTGTGGTGAAACAGAACAATACTCGTCCCCAAAAAATTTTGGAGTAAAGAACTGTATTTTTTGCTTTCACTCCATTTGGCTTCTTTACCCAATTGCTTCTGAGGAACTCGTCGGAAGAGAACATGTTCCTCAAAGGTTGTTTTAAGGAATACAACCTTTGCAATATTTAGAAGGAGGTGGCGAAGCGAGTAATGGCAGGCCTCAATAGCTCCTTCCCACCCGTATACTTCCTCATCAAACTCAAGACCCAGCAATGATTGTAGATGAATTGTATAACTCCTTTTGCTTCCTCAAGGATCTCCCGGTGTATCTTCACCTTCATAATATCCTCCAATATAAGATCAATGCAACGCACCGCACATGGTGTCCAATAAAGTGACTTTCTTTTCTCCATAAGCTTTGCCCCCGCATTCACATAGGAGGCGTGGTTATCAGTGATAACTTGGAGAACATTCTCCTCCCCAATTTCCTCCACCATGCTATCAAGACATTGGAAGAGATAGTCCCCGCTCTTAATAGAGGCTGATGCATCAATGGACTTACAGAAAAAAGTCCCTTTCGTCGAGTTGACAAGAAAAGTTGATCAAACTCCTACTTTTTCTATCCGACCATCCATCGGACATAAGAGTGCACCCATACTTCTCCAAAGCCGCCCTATGAGTTGCCTTTATTGCATCTATTCCCTCCACCTCGTTTTTAAGCACCGGTGTCCTGATCTCGTAAGGAGAAGGAAGGTTCAAACCGGGCCCAAACTTTCCAATCTCCTCAACCATCTCTCTCTAATACGGACTGTTCAAGATATTGAATGATAGCCCGTTACCAAATATATAACGACCAATCTTCTTTACCACCTCCTCTCTTTGTTCTATCTTGTACCGATTCTCCATCGTCATTTGACGACCTTGAATATTGACAAATTGGTTCATGGGACCAAAAGTTCTAGATTGCTGGACTTGTGTAGTGCTCCCATGACTACTTCCTATATCCGGGCTTGCAATCTCCTCTTCATTGCTTGGGTCTTCCATCCTCCCGATCGATTGAACTAATGCGGCCTTCTTCTCTCTCCTTAACTCCATCTCCTTGAGAGCATCCAAGCAAGACTTTTTCATAGCCTCTAGAACTTTATCACACTTCTTAACTCCTTTTCGAGTACCGGCCAAGTGGTGCTTTAACCGCGTTACACCCGCCGTTATATGATGATTGCAAAACTTACAATAGAGACTCTGTGATCATTCTCCTTCCTTACAAATCCCATACACTCAATGTTCATGTATGCCAGCTGACTAGCGCTCGAGTCGGCCTAGCCTAGGCTTAGCGACACTAGGGCGGCTTGTAAGCTTGCCTATTTTCTAATTTATTTAATTATAATAATTCACAAAAATATGTATTAACTATTAAGTTCATATCAAATTGTAAAAACATAAATAATAATCTTAGATCCATAATCAACCATGCATAAATACTAAATAACTAAAATAGTAACCAAATGTTAAGAAACATAACCATGTCCAACATAATCGCTAATCACATTGAAAAAATAAAACAAAGAAAAAGATGAAAATAGGTTAAGAGTTAGTAATGGGCTCGGGTTTGGGTTATGAGTTGGGTTTGGGTGGGTTTTAGTTTAAAATTAGATTTTTTAAGGTAAAAGCTAGGCGGGGGCCTAAGCGAACCTAAGCGGCGCTAAGCGGACCTAGGCGAGTTTAAGGCGCTTAGGCGAGCGCCGCCTAGACCGGCAAAGAATCTAGCGGCAGGCTCCGCCTAGGCCTAAGCGTCCGCCTAGGCGTCCGCCTAGGCCGCTTTTTACAACACTGCATACACTCTTACTGGATCTACTATCTTAGACATGGCTGAATGCACAATCATAAAAACAAATCATACCACACAAAGCTTTTGCAAATGCAGTAAACTAGTAAAGTTGAAAATGAAACTAAGATGTTAACTGTATAGCAAAAACGGTAGGTATTTTCATCAAATTGATGGTATTATTTCGCGACAATCAAAGAAAGAAAATCAATAGGTTATTTGTTAATCAAATAACAAAGCTAACGAGACCAACAGTTACCCTAAACCTTAAACAAAATCAATTTTCTCTGTTAAATTCATCTCAAACAAACTAAGAGGAAAAAAGATCAGAACTTTGTAGAGAGAAAGAAATTACCTTCAAAGAAAAGAGAGAGTTCGCCCTCGTCGCTGGAAGAGACCTCGTCTACACTGAAATAGCCCTCGAGTCGCTGAAATAGTTCTCGTCGCCAAAATAGCCTTCTATGTCGCTCAAAGAGAAGAGGAGGCGGTGATTTAGGGTTTCTTTTTGGGATGAGATCGGTTTTGGGAGGGGGAGGGGGGAGAGAGAGAGAGAGAAACGGTCTCTTTTAATTGACGGGATATTTGAGATGAGAAAAGTGGGTCCCAGTCCCACCACTTAAAGAAACAAAAAAAAGTATTGCCCTCCTTTTTTTTTCGCTACAGTATCTTGCTGGGTACTTTAGATGAGAAAAGTGGGTCCCGCCACTTAAAGAAACATAAAAAATATAACGCACGTTAAGGAACGCTAAGAAAACGCGCTCTTTAACGTGAGTTAACACAAAATAACGTTGGGTTAAGCATAATTTGCGTTAACCCCTTGCATTAACCTAACAGGAAGCTCCTGTTAAGTATCAAAACGCGTTTTAACGCGTTTCTTAACGTGTTTTTTTCAACTTTGCCTGGTAGAACTCGTTTAGGGGGTTATCCACAATAACAGAACTACAAGGATAATAACATTTATTTTTCTAGTAGTACAAGGTCTATCCGCAATTAATCATTGTTAATAATTAAAACATTAAATAAACCAACTCAATATCTAGCAAAAACCAATTAAAATGGAATGATAGAAGCCTATAGTAGAAAATAGGGATTGCATATGGTGGAAAATAGGGATGTTTAGTGGACTATATTTACTTATAAGGTTCTTTTGTCGGGTGAGCAAAGTGGTGTCATCTGACAGCACTTGGGCTTATGTGGATCTGACCATGTATATTAACAAACTCTAAATCTGAAACAAAGGCTCTTATAGTGTGTGCCAATAATAGTAAGCGATAAAGCATGACTATGGATACTTATCAGGCATCAGTATTCCATGGGTATACCATAGACACAGTTTAGGAAACACCCATTAATGCTTCGACACATTCTTGGTAGGTCCAATATCTGAGATGATTAAGAGGAGTTATATCCAGAATAGCTAAGGTCAAGAAGACTGTCGGTTCTTGAGTCAACTTTGACAACTCAAAAGTTACTCCCAAGCTAAAAATGACTCAAAAGAGACAAAAGAAAAATATAATAATACTTGAAGGGAGGATAAGTGATGAGGCTAGAAAGAAGCTTTTCGCCTTTTCCTACATCAAACCTATATCGAGCAACGAATGTGTCAATTTGTGGTGTAGGCTATGAGTTGGCCAACCCGGTGATGGCTTGCTTGAAGCTGACAAGGGGTAGCCGGATCCGGCTAGTTGTTGGTTGTATCCACCAAGGTTTGTTTGATGTTTTGACTCTTACTATATAGATAACTCTAGGATGATGTACGGAATTATAATGTGCTATTTCATTCTCATTTAACCGAACTATGATCAAGTTCCATTGGAGGAATAGTTAAGGGTGCCAAAAAATATCCGTATCTGTAGATATATCTGTATCATATGGTTACTAAAATTTATAATTAATAGGATATGGTTACAGATATGGTTATATAGTGAAATATCCGGATCCATATCCGAAAGATCCGAATATATCTTCGTCATACGGTTACAATTGTTTAAGACTTAGATTAATGGATTTGAGACGTATTTTGATGATAAAAAGATATAATCTTAGTTTTTCAGATACAACAAACATATTAATGATAATGATAGCTCTTGTATCACACAAACTACAATTTTTTTATATTATTTGGTTTTCTCATATTCGTTTTGTAACTGCATGCATATCCGCATCTATATTTGTATTCGTATCGGGTTTTATAACAGATATATGTATGAGTTTTCTTTACCGAGACATATCTGTATCCATATTCGTGATTGGTAAGCGGATATGAATATGGTAAGTATCATATTCGAGCTGTATCCGATCTGTTAACATCCTTAGAAATAGTGGTCTTGTGGTTGGTTTTAATTCTTAATGAACGGTCACTTGATAAACATTGTTGGGAAGTTAGATAGGACTCATATGGTGGTTATAAATTGAAACTAGACGATAATTCTTGTAATGCTTGAAGGAGAAGGATGAGGACGACAGATGTATTAATGTAGGGATTGAATAAATTCCGTTATCTAGTTTTCCTTCGTGTAACTTTTTGTTAGGATACAGAGGTCATATCATATGGGATAGAAATACAATTTAGCTCGTCACGACGCAATCAAGGAGGGTTAAGTAAATGAAGCAGACCAGAATAGTTGATTAATAATGATCTTTGGTCAGGACTTAGGGGTCCTACCGGTGGTTACAAGAGAGTAGAGCCATGATTCATCTCATTTTTTATTAGAGATAAGACATAAGGGTCGTACTAATGGCAAATGGACACGATTCATCTTGTCTTCATTGTTGGAAGGAGATATAAAACATGAATAGGATTGAATAGTGCAATTATTATGGGTTGATCATCAATTAGGTAAAAAGCACTTGAGTTTAATTTTTGGTGGTCGTTTTCGTTCAGCTATTTCAGAAAGACACTTTGGAACCTAATTTGGTTTGAATTCTAACTAGAAGAAGCCTAGGTAATGAGATTGTCAATTATAGCATATATCTAGCTATCCTTGCTTTGGCGGAATACACAATTTGTTTCTATCTATGAATAATCAAATCTTCATATTTTATCTGTTTTTTTTTTCTTTCTTTGAGGGACTATCTGTTTATAAGTCTTTATATATTTGCATATTTTCTACCCTGTAAGATGATTTATTATCTTTTGAACAAAATCCTGGGGGCTTAGGAACTCAAAAGTCTCTCTCTCTAAAAAATATGCAAGCTGTCACTGTTTCTCTTATTGGGTCTCTGACATTCAACATGTAACGTGTTTACTACTAACTAATAGTTAAGGCAAGTATCAAAATGCATACCTTTCATCGCCCCTTTCTCAAGTTCCAATGCAGGCCAAGTCAACAAGAGATAAACCTCTCATACTGACAAGACTGACATCTAATTCCCATAACTGATAACTTGAGGAAACAAGTTAACTTGACTTGGATTTTTTAAGCAATTAATTTTTGTTATACTCAACGTTTTACTAATAGTTGTCACTTGTCACCAATTATTCTTGGTATATTATGTAGAAACACATCCTTGTTCCCAAGTCCCACTTTTGCATATTTTTTGTATCTTGCATCCATGGTCGTATTGTTATCCTGCATCCACTCAAAACAGGTAAATATGTACGGATGTATATGCACACAAAAACGTATATTATTGTGTCCCAGATTCAACTTTCTAAAGGTTTGTCCTATTCCCATGCCAGTGCATGATGTATTGTCCAGTATAGTGTCTATGCTTCTTTAATGGTGGCAGTTTGTTGCATCATTAGGGTTGAATCTTTATTGAATTCACGTAACTTATGCCTGACTCAAGAGAGCATGAATCTTTTATAGCGTATTAACTGATTCCTAATCCTTACTGTGGTCAAGTAAATGTATTTTCTCCAAAACTATCTTACAATCTATCAAATCTTTCTTTAACTAATAACACTTCTATATTCTCCTCCTTCACTTCCTATCCAGTTACTGGTAGTCATATAGTATCAGAGATGTTGATCCCTTCATGTCCAGATACTCATCATAGTTGGTGAAGCATTTGAATGAAGTGTTCCCATGGAGTAACATTTAAAGATATCTTCCTTCAGGTTTGGAGGTGTTTGAAGAAGCATTTGGCTCTGTAGTCTTGCTTGATGCAGTGACCCGCCGTAAAATTTCCTCCATGGTTTGTCCAAATAAGCATATGATCATGAAAACTCCTTCATTTCATCACATATAAACATCACCAAGGTGGTTGCAAGCGGAGGAAGAGACCTGCTATTTGCATGTAGATCCAAACAGAAATATATCAGCACATAAGTTTTATGTATACAGTATACAAATATGTGTATATGGATATTTATACGACTGAACTCTCAAGGTTGTTCAGGACTCATGGGAAGCATCCCTATATTTCAATTTTACTTTTCAAAAACAGCTGGTTAAAACCTTTCAAGGTTGAAGAATTCGATTGTAGAGTATCCACAGCAGTTCATCTGCACACCAAGCAAGCTAATATGCATCATGTAGTCAAAATGTCTTGTTTTGCATCTCCACTCATAGCTTGCACAGAACAGAAATAAGGATTTCAGTTTCTTCTCATTTATTAAACTTCTTTCCTCGCGATTCTTTGGGAAGAAGAACTATATTCCACAATCCTGTGTCCAATTTGATCCAATGGATTGTGTACCAATCAACCATTAGTTTGACTGGGCTATCAGCTAATGCTTATAATGATTGGATGCTTTTGTGCTTTAATTTTTCTGTGTATGCAGCTGCTCTTGTGCTACCTACCGATTGAGAGGATTTCTTGGGAAGTAGAGCTAACAAAAACCAGATTAAGATATGCTAACCTAAAACCAGAACTTCTTGTAGATCCTGTGAGTACTCATTTCTAGAAATTGGAAATAAAATGAGTTCCCATGCTATTGGTTCTTTCAGCATGGGGTATTTACTTTAATTTGAACTTCACCTTAGCTATTTGAGCTATGTGGAGCCATTTGATTTTGGATTTTATTTTTGATTTATCTGAATGTTTTATTTAGCCAGTCAAATTTCTCAAGAGAGGAGGCCACCTTTACCTTGAGCCATCAAATCGGGAAGACGGATCTCGATGGGCCACTTTGTCGGCATGATATCTGTAATGGGGATCATCCTCTAAGCCTTGGTAGTTCAAGCATGTGGCATCAATATTTCAAGGTGAAGTTTCTAATTATCCTCAAAGTGCTGTACATGATTTCAGGAATTATATTTCTAGAATTCTAATGAACAACCTCCACAGAATGCAGAGATAATAGAACAGATTGATCGTGATCTTCAACGCACTTATCCTGATATGGACCTTTTCTCTGGGGATTCTGCACTGAGTAAAACTAACATTGTACCTTATCTGCATTCATTTCAAAACTGTTTATGCTAGTCTAACTGGACTAAACAGATTTATAATTCATCTGCAGGCGATAAGAACCGTTCTTCTTATTTTTGCAGAACTAAATCCTGTGATTGGTTATGTTCAAGGAATGAATGAGGTCCTACCCCCTATACTATGTATTTTGAACAGATCCGGTTGATCAAAATGCTGTAAGATGTCTTTATGTTCTGTTCCGTTTAATTTTCTAAACTTTAAATACTAGAGTATGTACTGTGATGAATGCATTGTACACCTGAAGTGAATGTTTCATACAGGCAGTTTGCATTTTGGACATTTCCTTTGCATATATTGAGCACTGACTATTCTTGATTCTCCTGAATCAAAATATTGATACTATTATTATGTTTCTCTGTATTCCACTCAAATGCAGAAGCAGATAGCTTTGCCTGTTTTGTCAGGCTGTTGAGCGATTCTATTGATCACTTCTGTCCGCAATTGGATAATAGCTCGTCGGGAATTCTCGCTACCCTTTCACAACTGTCTGAATCGTTGAAGGCCAATGATGAAGAACTGTGCTGGCCCCTTGAGACGTCTAAGGTATGATGATGGGTGTGTATCTCCTCAGTAAGATATACCTTTCATAATGCTGTTTTTATATGACAACCTGAGATGCATCCATGTGCCCTATGCGACACATTTCACGGATTACAATTATTTTATTATGTTGTACTGTGGTCACATCATGTGATTCCCTATTCATTTATAAAGTATGTAACAAATATTGTGGTTACATTATGAGATTATCCCTACTTATTCATATAGTATTGTGGTCGCATTCTGACCATGTTACATTATGACATTATCCCTACTTATTAATATAGTATTGTGGTCGCATTCTGACCATGTTACTTTTGCATGTATATTACCTGAAGGAAATAACAGTACCAATCAAATATTTAATCTGATTCAGTTTACTCAACTTTCTATACTCATTTTGGGTTTAATATTAAGATTAATAATTATTTAGGTAAAACTTTTGCATTTTTCTGTATCTATTTTCAGATATTCCCCAATTTTTTTGGGGGTTATCTGGAAAGGTTTTAGGGATTAGGTGACGCTTCCAAACTTTTTGGGTTTATCTGAAAAGATTTAGGGGGATAAGTGGCATTTTCAAACCTTTTGGGCTAATGTTTTGGGGGTTAAGCTAGGTTACTCGGACACGGTGTTTTGGGTGCCGTATCCGTGTCCGACATGTGTCGGACACAGATTCTCCACGAACACGCCATGTACACGTGTGGTTCAAAGCAAAACCCAATTTCCCTATTACTTATTCTCTAAACTAGTTTCTTTGGTAATATTGGGTTCAAAACCAATCGGTTTTTTAACTCGAAAACTGAAACCCATTACTTAAAAAATACCCATCGTATTATCCCATATGATCAAAACTAAAGTTTTGTTGTTAAATTTAACTTGATTCTTAATTGTTATAGATAATAAAAAGAAACATACAAATGTTATAGGTATTTTAATTCAATATTTGATATATATATATATATATATATATATATATATATATATATATATATATATATATAGAGAGAGAGAGAGAGAGAGAGAGAGAGTAAAGCTCCTATAAACTTAAGTGGATAGAAGCACTTGTCCACCAACTTTTTTATCCATTAGATGTGCTTTGAAATTTGTGCTAGCATGTGATGCAAATCAATGCACATATCTCAAAGATATCCTTCATGTTTTGTACAAATCTCAAAGCAAATCTAATGGATAAAAAAGTTGGTGGACAAATATCTCTATCCACTTAAGTTTATAGGAGCTTTTCTCTCTCTCTCTATATATATATATATATGTGTGTGTGTGTGTGTGTGTGTGTGTGTGTGTGTGTGCACGCGCGCCATGTCCCGTGTCCGAGTCCGCACCCGTATCGGTGCTAACTAGGGGTTTAAGTGACAGTTCCACCTTTTGGGGTTATCTCCAAATGGGCCAAATCTTTTAGGGGTTTTGAGAAATTTACCCTAACTATGTTAAACTTTTTTTTTTTGGTCGAAGGTAGAGGATATGCAGACGTATCTAACTACGTTTGGCATCACTATACTCACCTACAGTTAATTAGGTATGAAAATGTGGGTGACAAGTAGGGATTTGTTATTTTCTCTCATGACCTCATCCTATAAACTAGTTTGAAATAAATGTGAAGTTGGGAGCATTGGGTTGGAATAATTGTCTTGCAGTGACCATGGCTTGATTGATTCAGCCACCCAAGTTTGTTAAATGTTAAAGATCTGTTACCCAGGCCTGTCAATCAAGATTATGCATTTTAGAGGTCATAAAATTTAAAAGCTCCGAAATCCTGTTATCTTCAATAATCATTTCAAGCATCGATGTAAAACAGCTACTAGATCTATGAATACTAGAAAATCATGTTGCAGTAGTAAACTTATGTTTCATACTTCCATGAGATCGATTTCAAATTATCTACAACCCTTTTTCAGTTTTAGGTTGTTCCCATGTAATTTTGACAAGGATTTTCTTTTTCTTTTCTTCTCCTTTCACTTAAGCACAGGAAAAGGTGCAATTCTATGCATTTCGCTGGATCACATTGCTGTTGACTCCAGAATTTGAATTCTACTCCATCATGATGATATGGGACTGTCTTCTCAGCAATCCTAGTGGTGTGCAGGTAGTTTAATTCATTCATTCTCGAAAAGCTCAACTTTTCCTACAAAAGTAGAGCATGCATATCTTGAATTGGTACGTCTACGCACTCCGGTTGCAGAGAAAAATGAAATAAAAGATGGAAAAAGAATTGAAAAAGAAGAATCATAGTGCAAACGTGTATATATGTTATAAATTTGATTCTGTGTTTTGTAGGAGATGCTGCTGAGAGTTTGTTGTGCCATGCTGCTGAACGTTAGGCATGAGCTCTTGAATGGTGATTTTGCATCTAATCTCTAGCTCCTTCAACACTATCCTCAAACTGGCATAGACAAAGTATTGGATGTGGCTCGAAAACTAACTCCTTTATCATCGTCTCCTCATATCAGGTTACTTGTTACAGCCAGCTGATGATTCAACACAGTTGTTAAAGAAGAAACATAGATGATTCATGTGCATGTTTCTACTATTCGCTGCGGATTGTTTCTGCTAAGTTCTTTGTGTATAGTATTGTATTCAGTTCATATTAATCATGTGAAAATATGATACATTAGGACCAGAAACAGAGAGACTATATTCCTGTGGACCGACTAACTGAACTATGGTATCTGGATGTATCATCTTCCGTAGAGGGTTATATCGGACATTTTCTCCCGTGTACTGTGTGTTTAAACTATATTATAATTATGTATTTGTTATTAGTTAATGAGTTAATTTTGTCGCATATTCACTTAAGAAAATAGAATAAAGTACGAAATTATCATTTATGGGGTTGAAATGTTAGTTAACCGCTTCTTATTGATCATAGGAATCTATTGTAGGACAAATTTTTGATTTAGACCTTTTTTGGGTTTTATTTTTAAAAAACGACCCCATTGAGTTTTATTTGTCATTTTCACCAACCGTTTAAACCTGGTCGAAAATGGCGGTAATTAAACTTCACGGAAATGAATTCCGTGAAGTTTTGCTTAAAACTTCACGGAATTCATTTCCGTGAAGTTCGATTTTATTAATTTCACCCAGCCGTGGTCAAACTGTAAATTTGTAAATAAATACGAAATAGGTCGGAATTTAAAAATAAATTCTTAAAAGGGTCTAAATCGAAAATTTGTCCTCTATTGTATTTTGATGTGGCATCTCTCCCTTGCGTCTGACTTTTTGTTATCCCTCTAGCTGTAATTTAATTCTTTGTGTGCACGAGGAAAGTAATAGGTAGGGTATGAATTCAAGTTTGGTACTGTGTTTATTTTGACATTTGTTTGATCTGAAACCAAATTGATTGTTTATAGCTATTCATTTGATTGTTTGATCTGAAACCAGATTTTCTTCCTATGTTGTAGTTTTTATTTCTAAATTTCGTAATAGGTTTTACATTTCTTGCGTTAGTTAGTTGTAAACTAATCGGTCAATTTTTCTAAACATCAGGGGGGGGAAAATCTTACCTTTGGATGATGATCAGATAACCATCCATAACTCTGAAACTATCAGAACGCCAACCCCTAGCATAAGTTAGAGGTTATTAGAAAGCTCTCTTTTAAGTTTAAAATATGATTGGAAAATCTTCACGTCATTTCAACAGTTGTGATAAAAAGTAATGGAGAGATCAATATCTTTATTAATTTTCTAGCAGGTAACTGTGATTTATTCATTCTAAATATAACACTCGCTTTGTCCCTGTGAATTTACTATTTTACGCTCAAAGACAAATCATAATCATTCATTAAACAACTCAACAGTTATGATAAAATGTAAATGCCTTTTTTACTACGTAGTGACGAGGATCTGAATATGTTTTTAATAGATTGTTTTTTTTTATATATCTAATTTAAAATCTTCATCCAGCTAGTTTCGTTTCCGAGGTACATTTTTTAAAGTAACATGCACTACACATATATTGACTGAACCCGCCACATTTTTATAGTTTCTCTCAGTACCCATCTAGATTAATAAAACAGAACCAATGTGCGCCCAATTCATTTCGGACCGGGTTCCAACTTCCGTCTGCTCAAATTATAACAACGGTCCAAGTTCTAGGAATCTAGAAGGAGAAAAATTAATTAATGGACGCGTTTTTTATCTTTTTTTATTTTTATTTTAAAGGAGATCTTTTTGTCCTAGATGCATAATGACGGTCAATCTGATACGCCATTAAAAGTCCGGATCTTGTTAAGTCAGTCCAAACTCCGCACTCCACAATTCATCAATCAAAGAAAAAGTTGTATTCAGAAAACAAATATAAAATTAAATTAAAAGGTCTGGTGGGTGGTATCCTTACCTTTTCTTTTATATTATTTTCTTAGTACATGGATTTATATGATTTTTCTGTGTTCTAAATAGTACCTATTGACAATTAGAATTACTCTTTTTATTGGATTTGATTTTTTTCATTATCAAATTTCAATAAGTTTTTACCAAAGTTTATTACAAATCCAATCTAATATGGGTTAGTTAATGATTCTAAGGACTAAACTCATAAAGTGAGAAAAGATGAGAAATCACGAGCTTTTATTCGAGCAAAAATAAAATGGTATTAAGGTGAATGCCTAATCTTTTAATCATAGCTTTTAATGAGACGATGTCGGATCACAACCTAGAGTCCATGTGAAAGGGAAGGTTGAAAGATGTTGAACATTCAGCATTACATGTGAGCAACACATAACAAAATAATAAAAGTTGAAATGACTGTCACTGAAATTAGCTTACCAAAGCAAGTCATGCGACACAAGTGGGCAAACCAGTGGAATCATCAATCTTTGATTCTAGCACGAGGAGGCACTCATAATGCCAAAACCACCACCGCAAGTGTATAATAACTTTCTTTATAATTTTCTAGCTAACCAAACTATACAAAGAATCGTATTTTCTTCTTTTTCATTTCCTTTACTTTCCCTTTCTCTTTTTTTTTTTTTTTTTTTTGGTTGCCCCCTCTCTCTTGTTCCCTCAAACCAAACACAGCCTCAAAGAAAACTCTTCTTGAGGAAGAAATATATTCACAAATGAATTTTACAAAGTTTTTTTTGCATATTTTCACCAGTAGCCTAACAGTAATCTCATCGATCACTTTTCTATTTGCTTGTTGAAGATTTGCATGGAAACCTATTAGTTATCTGGCTTTGCGCACACAAACAATTTCATTGGTTTTATGCTTGATTTGATCGAACCCAAGAAATCGATTCACATCAAAAATGAATCTACAAGTAATTCATGATCTTAAGTTTGTATAAATCATATTCAAGAAAAGTAGAGCTAACAAACGTACATAAATATTTATCAATTTATTAAATTGAAATGTTTAAGAATTTATATTTTAAATTCTGGATCAAGAATTCAATTTATTCAAGCTGGTTTATTGCATTATCACATTAGCAAAATAAATCTTTTAAAGATTTCTCTATAGAAAATCATATAGGGAGGGAAAAATGCTTAAGATGTTCCAACACTACTTTTAATCACCGCAAACGTGATTAAAATAATAATTAACTTTTTTAATATATCAAAGAAATCTTGCAATATGACGATCTAGAAATGTTAACGTTGAAAGTATTACCACTATGTCTCCCTGCTCTATAAATTTAAAATAGATGATGATTACATATATAATCATTAAATTCTGTGGTTTTATAAGGGGCCCTATGTATCACTTTATTGGGGCCCATTAGCATCTTTGTGGCCCATTGGACTATGGGTTGATTTGTGGGTGAATTTGCATTGATTAAAACTACTAATTGATTATTGATTAATTTTTCAGTTCCCCTCGAAACTCTCAAAAGTCCGCGGATCATGAAACAATCTTTCCTCTGCTCACACTCAGTCCTCTTGTATCCTTCCTTTATATATAATCAACAAACGCTCTTTTCTCTTTCTCTCTCCTCAGCATTTGCGCTTCTCCTTCGGATCTCTCTCTCTCTCTCTCTCCTCGGTGAGCCCTAATGATCTCCTTAGATCTAACAATTTCTTAATAATTTATAATCATTTCCAGTTGGTTTTGTTAAGCATTACTCCTGATTTTGATTTGGTTTGTGAGAATGATAGCTCTAGATCTGTTGATTTCTTGGTGATTTAGGGTTGAAGGAAGAAAATGGCGCAAATTTTACTCCATGGGACGCTGCACGTGACGATTTTCGAGGCGGACTCGTTGTCTGTGAGGGCCTCCGCCGGCGCTCCCAAATTTCTACGCAAGGTAATTGATTCATTCCGAGATTATTGTTTTTCATAGTGATCTTTGATTTATTTATTATTATTATTATTATTATTATTTTGTTTGCATAAATGGCCTCTGTTTCTGCTCTGGTAGGAATTTCAACTGAAAGAAGAAACTCAGGCTATAGTTTAACAGAAGGATTTTGATTTAGTATAAGAAATCGATATCCGTCTATGTGCTAATATGATGGAAGTAAGAAATCATCTACTATGGGTAACTAGCTAGATTTGAATTGGTTTTGTCTCGGCTCCCACTCGTCAATACTAAATATCCAAAAAGACTTTTTTTTTTACTAATTTATGAGTATTCTCTGTATTAGATCAGATGAAGTGTAGATAGTACCTTATTAATTCTTTTTTACTAATTTTCGAGAAGGCCAACACGCTAATGTGCCCCCGTGTCAATAAAACTTTAATTGCAATTACAGATGTAACAAACTTTTGCATGCAAAAATGCTATGCGCAACATATGTTGTAGGAAATTAACCTCAAATCTGTCAAATGGATACCAGCATTTTAATTATAGAAGTGTATTTCAAAATCCAAATCTGCTGTACAATTTGTTAGATTTGCACCTTTTGGCGAAGGAAATGTATTTGCATTGCAAATCAAGTGTTTGTCTCTGAAATTGTAAAACGATCTACATTTTTTGTGTTAAAATCTATTAATCTAATGACATAATATTAATTTTTAATTGTTTAATTAATGCAAGAATCTGTAGCATTTTTACTATTTTTTTCTATAAATAGCTAGCCAATTACCA
Source organism: Asparagus setaceus (assembly GCA_012295165.1). Lineage (NCBI taxonomy): Eukaryota > Viridiplantae > Streptophyta > Magnoliopsida > Asparagales > Asparagaceae > Asparagus > Asparagus setaceus. The sequence continues at coordinate 25,061,855 of CM022703.1, forward strand.
TTTCCAGTTACTATGTTGCTAATCAAACATGGTTGAAATTTGACAACAACATTTGTTATTGTAGCTCTATCTCTTGGCAACCAAACAGCCACTTACACCCACATGCACGTCGAAAAAATTGTTAATTACATAAAACCACCCTGAACTTTTGGGGAGTTGCAGTAAACCCTTTAACTTTTTTTATTCCACTGAACTCCCTTGAACTTTAGGGGTTATTGCACATAACCCCTGAACTTATTTATTCCCTAAATTTTACCTGAAAATTTCTCATTTAATCTCCAAATTTGCATCATCGATTCTCACATCTTACATGGGAAGCATGTGCCCAAAAAAGGGTGAAAATAATCCCTTAGTCCCAAAAATTTTTTACCTATTTTTCCTTTTTAATAAAATGGTATTTTGTTGGGACTAAGAAATCTTTCATCTTCTTTTTTTTGTCATATCCTTATCTAGTGATACGTTAGAGTTGATGGTGCTAATATTGGGATTAAAAGATAAATTTTTAGGTAAGATTTAGTGAAATAAATAAGTTCCGTGAGGGGGGGGGGGTAGCGGGATTTTTTAGGGGGGGTGGTGTATGTGCATTAACTGCTAAAGTTCAAGGGGGTTTAGTGGAATAAAAAAATTTTGGGGGGAAGGAGGGGGGGTACACTGCAACTCCCCAAAAGTTCAGAGGGTTTTTCTATAATTAACCTAATTAAAAGATGGCTAAATGGCACTTATATACCTTATAGTTTCACTCTTGTAGCACTTAAATACCCTAAGTTACAAAACATAGCAGAAAAATACCCTGAGTTGGCAGCCATTTAAATTAGGCTAACGGTGTTAAAAAATACCCCAATGGACAATCATGCCCCACCTTTGGAATTAACCCCTCCACATGATAAAGTAGTAAATATTACAATAAATGAGGGTAAAAAAACATTTAATTTGGTGACATGGCAGCATGTGCAAACATTCCATAGAATATTCTCACGACTAGTTAACAGAAGGTAGCAACTTGCACAATTTTACCAACTCAGGGTATTTTTTTGCTACGTTTTGTAACTTAAGGTATTTAAGTGCTACAATGGTTAAACAATAAGGTATATAACTGCCATTTAGCCTTAAAAGATAGGAAAGAGTGGTTATCATTGAGGCTATGTTTGGTTAGAGCAAAAGTGAAAAAAAAGGAAAAAGAGAGGAAAAAAAAGGAAAAGGAAAACAGGAAAGAATAAGAAAAGGAAAAGAATGAGATTCTTTTTCATGTTTGGTTAGCAAAGAAAAATAAAAAATATTTGAAGGGAAATGATGATGGAAAACAATTTTCTCTTGTTTAGTTGGTCGATGAAAATTAAGGATAAAATACAATTAAATTAAAATTTGTATTATTCAAAATTTGAAATTCGTTTTATTATTTAGAAATTACACGTATATTATGTCATGGTATGATCATCCAATCTGACCTTCAGATGAGACATAAATACAACAAATTTCTTCTAATAGCAAACCTATAAGCATGGTTATATGACAAATTAGAAAATATGTAGTAAATGTATCTAATATGCCATACTGACAAGTAAATTTCTTTTTCTCCTTAAGAAGTTCTTAAAATATATATATTGATTGCAAGCGTGCAATTAGGAAATAAATCTAATTTCTAGGAATATTTTTTTAGTGGTCAATGAAGAATATATTTTCATTCACCATGAGAAATAGTAGTACAAAATCATCTCTGGCATACCTGAGAGCACATAAAACCATCGGCAATGGATCCTCTCTTTACATAACACTCTTTTGAGTAGATACAAAAGCCCAATTTTACCCAAATATATCTTAGTCTATGAATCCATTAAGAAAAATTGACACAACATATAGAGTTAAGAAATAGAACACCTTTCTCGCTAAAAGACAATGCCTTTTTCCGGAAGCTGAATAATGTTGTTGAGTTTAATTATCACAATATTATCCATCAGTTTTCATAAAGATGAAATCAAGATTACTGCAACGACATATAACATTAAAGCTATTATGGACACTTTGTTATGTTAAAGTTATTTTATATTTAAGCTAACAGATACTTGATGTAATTTTCATTTTTCCAAATATTTCTGCTTACAGATTAACAAAATGAATAAAAAGAATCTTTTGATAAGTATGACCGCAGTTTGAAGCCTGAACATGACATTCATCTGGCAAGAGAGATTCTGTAATTAAAAAAAAAAACCAGTATAACATATGGCGAGCAGCTCATTAAGATAAAACTGAGATGCCAAAGCATCCATTAAGTACTTTCAAAACATGAGTTATTGTTTTAACACGAAAGTTGAAATTAATTCATAAAAGTTAAACTTTTAAACTAGGTTGGTTTCTAAGCCTATTTAAGACCCATATCCCTCTTTCCGAGGTCTAAATTCTCCCCAATAAGTGGCTCAAAGGGTTGGTTGTGGCTCGCGAGAGAATGACATCTTGTGTGAAGAGTGACAAATTTTGACTAGATATGCAATAATAATCATGTCCTAATTTCTCCTTTCTAACTTGTTTGTTTATATGGCAGAGTACTGAAAATGTTATCTCATGATCTTGAACATAACTTTCTTTCTCTAACTGCTCTTCCGGTAAACCTTGTGTTCTTCTTCAGACCATTTTTTGTAAATGATTTGAGTCTATGTAGCTGGATTTTGTTTTAGCTTTTCATCTAAATTTACCCACATTATTATTTTCACTTCATTGCTAATCTATGTTTTAATTTTCCCAAATATTTCTGTATTTATTTACAGCTTGTTGAAGGTGTTGAGGATGTTGTTGGTCTTGGCAAGGGTTCTACGAAACTTTATGCCACTATTGATCTAGAAAAGGCCAGAGTTGGCAGGACAAGATTGATTGGAGATGAACCTGTTAATCCTCGTTGGTACGAATCTTTCCATATCTACTGTGCACATTTGGCGGCCAATGTCATCTTCACTGTGAAGTTTGACCAAGCTATTGGAGCCACCCTAGTTGGTAGGGCTTACTTGCCTGTCAGGGAGATCCTAAGCGGTGAGGAAATAGATAAATGGCTTGAGATATGTGATAATGACCGTAACCCTTTGGAGAGTGGGGCTAGAATCCATGTGAAACTCCAGTTTTTTGATCTTTCAAAGGACCGCAATTGGTCAAGAGGTGTACGTAGCGCAAAATATCCCGGAGTTCCTTACACATATTTCTCAATGAGGCAGGGGTGCAAAGTTTCACTGTACCAAGATGCCCACATCCCTGACAATTTCATTCCTAAAATTCCTCTTGCCAGTGGAAAGTACTATGAGCCCCACAGATGTTGGGAGGATATCTTTGATGCAATTAGCAATGCACAACATTTAATTTACATAACTGGTTGGTCAGTATACACTGAAATCAGTCTGATAAGAGATTCAAAAAGGCAAAAACCTGGTGGGGATGTTACTCTTGGTGAGCTATTGAAGAAGAAAGCCAGTGAAGGTGTAAGGGTGCTTATGCTTGTTTGGGATGATAGGACCTCAGTGGGGTTACTAAAGAAAGATGGTCTCATGGCTACCCATGATGAAGAAACTGCTAATTACTTTCAGGGCACTGATGTGAACTGTGTTCTATGCCCCAGGAATCCTGACAATGGCGGAAGCATTGTTCAGGATCTGCAGATTTCTACCATGTTCACTCATCATCAAAAGATTGTCATTGTGGACCATGAGATGCCCACCAGGAATTCACAACAGAGGAGGATCGTAAGTTTTATTGGTGGTCTTGATCTCTGTGATGGGAGATACGACACACAGTTTCACTCCTTGTTCAGGACCCTGGATACTGCTCACCATACTGATTTCCACCAGCCGAACTTCGCTGATGGCTCTATTACAAAAGGTGGGCCAAGAGAACCTTGGCATGACATTCATTGCCGTCTAGAAGGACCAATTGCTTGGGATGTTTTATATAATTTTGAGCAAAGATGGAGGAAGCAAGGTGGTAAGGATCTCCTTGTGCAGCTCAGAGATCTCTCTGACATCATTATTCCACCCTCGCCTGTCATGTTCCCTGAGGACAGGGAAACATGGAATGTTCAGCTATTTAGGTCCATTGATGGGGGTGCTGCCTTTGGCTTCCCGGAGACACCCGAGGATGCTGCGAGAGCAGGGCTAGTTAGTGGAAAAGATAATATCATTGACCGGAGCATTCAGGATGCTTATATTCATGCCATACGCAGGGCGAAGAATTTTATCTACATTGAAAACCAGTATTTCCTTGGTAGTTGTTTTGGATGGAAGGCTGATGACATCAAGACTGAGGATATTGGTGCTTTGCATTTGATCCCCAAGGAGCTCTCAATGAAGATTGTTAGTAAGATTGAAGCTGGGGAACGCTTTACAGTTTATGTTGTTGTTCCGATGTGGCCCGAGGGTGTTCCTGAAAGTGGGTCAGTTCAGGCAATCTTAGATTGGCAGAGGAGGACTATGGAGATGATGTATACTGATGTTATAGAGGCACTCCAAGCTAAGGGAATCAGGGCAAACCCGAAAGACTATCTTACCTTCTTCTGCTTAGGGAATCGTGAGGTGAAAAGGGAGGGAGAATACACACCAGAGCAGCAGCCAGAACCAGATACAAATTATATCAGAGCTCAGGAGGCCAGGAGGTTTATGATTTATGTTCATACAAAGATGATGATAGGTAATTACTCTCTCACGCTGTTGCTTAGAATTAGTAGCTTTAGTATATCTCTGATTTATTATTCGATAGTCAATATTTTGGTTACTCATATTGGTTCAACTTAAGAGGGTGAGCGTTGGCTCAACAGTAAGGTTGCTGCCTTGTGACTTGGAGGCTAAGTTGCATGAAAACGGGTAAGGGTACCGGTGCGGGTACGGGACACGGCAAATTTGTGAAATATAGGGTACGGGGACACGGCTACATTTATATATCGAGATTAATAATTTACATGAGATCACTATTATTTTTTGAATTATGTGCTATTTAAATTTAAATTCGTCTCATATTTTTAAGTTTCTTTTATTATGTTAATTGTTATACATTGGAAAATGCTCCTTTAACTAGACACTCAAACCACTCTTTTAAATCATAGTTTTTAACTTGGATATGGTCTTAAACAACCGGACCCATGTCTAAAGAGTTTCAAGAAATAGACATGAAGTGTAGGATATATGTCCAAGAAGTGTACAACAAGTATTTTAAATCAAAACATATATCATATAATTGAGTAAATGTCTGGGTAAATGTATGCATATATCCAAGGAGTGTCCATGAAGTTTGGGTACGGATAAGTGTTGGGTACGTGTCGGGTACGGGTACAGCTTCATGATAGAAGAACCCGGGTAACATAGCTTGGAGGTCACGGGTTCAATCTTGTAAACAGCCTCTCCACATGTGGGGGTAAGGCTATGTACATCTGACCCTCCCAAGTCCCAAGAGTCCACAATGGTGGGAGCCTCGTCCACCGGGTTGCCCTTTTTAGCCGACCCCAAATATTTGGGATAAAGGCTTTGTTGTTGTATGTTGTTTCAACTTAGCCAGTGAATTGCCTTGCAGTCTCAACACGAACCTTTTCATACTGAAATTGGCTATATTTTGAACGGGACTGAGTTCTGTGCATTTAACTCGGAAAGAAGCCTCAATACCTTAGTTCATTGTAGCTCCTACTTTTTGCTCCTCTTTTGTTGCTTTTACTAGCTTTTAGTCTAAATTTCTCTTTTGCTGTTATTCTGGGGTAATCATATCTTCAAAAAAATGTTATAATCGTAGAAATTCCCCCCTGTACTTGAGCTTCACAAGTCATTTTTGGTGCCACAATTATAGCTTGACTATATTGAGCCGGTTTTCTAGGATTGAATAAAACCCTTTTTTTCCTCATTAGTTTTCCTGAGACGTAGGAAATAATAGTTTATCGATATTCTTTTAACTTGCCACGCCGAGCTACCAGATTTCACCCCTCAATGATCTTCCTGCAATTGCACTGGGAGATGTACAAATCTGATTGATGGTCGTCTTGTTCTCTTATCCCTTTTTTTTTTTTTTTTTGGGTGTAATTGTAGAGCACCCTCACTAAAAAGTGATGCAATTACTTATCACGCTGAACCTTTTTTTTTTTTTTTTTTTTTTTGTTGAAAATCAAGTTTATTTTAAAATTCAAATCCTGGCTTGTTCCTATATTCACTATAAACCCCAAACTTCTCTTATCACAGTTGATGATGAGTACATAATCATCGGATCAGCCAACATCAACCAGAGATCAATGGACGGAGCAAGAGACTCTGAGATAGCCATGGGCGCGTTCCAACCCTACCACCTAGCCACCCGACAGCCAGCCAGAGGCCAAATCCATGGATTCCGAATGGCACTATGGTACGAGCATCTTGGAATGCTCGACGACGTCTTCCTGCATCCCGAGTCCTTGGATTGTGTGCAAAAGGTGAACAGGATAGCCGATAAGTATTGGGATCTCTACTCTCAAGAATCCCTCGAACAAGACCTCCCAGGTCATCTTCTCACTTACCCTATTGGTGTAACCAGCGAAGGAGTGGTCACTGAGCTCCCAGGAGCCGAGTTCTTCCCTGATACGAAGGCTCGTGTTCTTGGAACCAAGTCCGATTACATGCCGCCCATTCTCACTACATAGACACTGTTTGATTTACTTACAGCTTGATCTTCAGCTCTTCTTTTGCTTCTGTTTTTCTTAATAATGATATTGCTGTATGTTGGAATTGAACCGGATGTATGATTTAGTGGGTTCGAGTTTATGATATGTATGAGATTTTTAATATTGAGAATGTTTGTTTTTCCAATATCTGAATTGTCTCAGTTCTTTTTGTGCCCCTTCTATACGGGATTTGCTGGAATTAAATCCATGAATGTTCAAGGAGACTGCAATTATAGTGTCTTTTGCTTTTGTTTAAGGTTCAAATGAAGAAGATCACTGTTTCATGTCATATATATATATATATATATATATATATATATATATATAGAGCAAGGCTCCTATAAACTTAAGTTGATAAGGAATAGTCATCCACCAACTTTTCTAACCATTGATGTTGCCTTGGGATCCGTGAAAGATATAAAGCCCATTTTGAGATTTGTGTGCATCTTGATTTCACCTATTCCAAGCAACATCAATGGATATAAAAGTTGGTGGACACTATATATATATATATATATATATATATATATATATATATATATATATATATATATATATATATATATATATATATATATATATATATATATATATAGTTTTTTGTAATGTTATATTTTGATGGGTATTTTTTCTTCTTTATTTTTCCCCTTCCTTTTCCCTTCTTATACTTGGTGATATCACAAAATTATCATCACAGGCTGGCTGGACTAGGTTTATCCTTGACAGCTGAGGGAATCCATCTTATTTTATTTTCCCAAAAAGTAATAAATAATAGACCATGAATAAAAGTATAGAATTATTATTACTCGAGATGAGTAGTATTAGGACAGCATTTGTAGGTGTAACACTATAAGTTTCCTTCCACTGCACTAAAACTTTGAAATTATAGGAAAGTTGAGAGTTATAATTTTATATTAGAATATAATGTTCTTCGTGAAAATTTGTGACTAGTAAGATTTAAATGTAGGCTATTGTGGTATTATGTCCACAAAAGTAACAAATAATATAATTTTTTCTAATAAACTTAACGAGCTTAATTGATTCTTTTTAAGATTGCGGAGAAACTGATTTTTTAATCTTTCTATTGTCACATTGACAAAAATGGTGACTTTTCTAACCACAGCCATTAAGATTTAAAAGTTTTTCTGTGATTAAATATAATTAGTATTTACCAATAAAAAACTAACACATACTATTATCTTGCTGAATATTTGCTCATGGTCCATTGTTAGTAATTTAACCTGTTGAATGCTAATTGCTCATTTCATACTAACAATTTAAAAGATAAGTTCATAACTGTTGGAGAAAACAGTGAAAGTTTTTTATAGTTCTTTAAAAAAGGTTAATGGCTGCTAGACCCCTGTAGTTGTGATAAACTCTCCAAGCATTTTTTTTATTGTTATTTTTTATTTTTTGAATCCTAAAAGAGATTAAAAAAAAACTTTTGAGGAGGTAGATAGATCTCTTATAGTTTTGTGAGGATAGACACTCTAATTGTTAACTTTTTTTCTCCTTAAAAGAGTCAAAAAGCCTCACCGAGAGAGTCTAGCCGCACTTGAGAAAATAGTGTAGAGAGTCTATTCTCACAAATATAACTATAGAGAGTCGATTCTCAATTAGAAGATAGTACAGAAGGTCTATTCGCATAACCTTTACATAATTACTCAATCATACAGTGGAAAACAAGGTCAAAATTCCAATAGATGTTACTCATGTATTGTCCAAAAATTATCAAGGTCCTGTTATATTTAAAAGTTAATAGTGACAGTCTAATGTTCTCTTCATCATCTGTGTGCCCTTCTTACAAAATCTCTGTTATCTTGCTAATATGTTATTGATGTGGCAAGATAAACTTGTACTTACACAATTTTCTATCACATAACTGACACATCAGCAAGAGTTAATAAAAATTTATAAAAAGGACATTATGCTGGTGACAAACGTGATGTTAGGGACCCCCTAATGACCTATAATCATAAAAATCTAAATGATATTTGAGAAATATATGAAGAACCTCAAGTGAAGCTTTGACTACAAGAAGCATCCAAAAGTTTTAGGTCCATTGGGCTTTGGGTTGAAAATTAGAGCATGTTTGGCAACTTTGGATTATAATCCACTTAGTTTATAATTGACAAATGGCTTATAAGTCAAGTAGATATAATGCAAAATGTTTGGTAAATTTAGTGAATTATAATCCATTGGACAAATGGCTATATCCCCATTAAAGCATTGTTGAACTTTTAACTTGCCCCCTAAAGTATCAATTTGTGTATTTTCCTCGTTATACTATGTTTCCTTGCCCTATGCGGTCTCTTTGTGAAACAACCGTTAAATACTTATCAGAATTTTGAAAACTTCAAACAACCCCTCGAAAAGTTTGAAATTTACAAAAACACATTGAAACAAGATCCAAAATTACAGAAAACAACATGAAAAGTTAGAAAATTATAAACTAGCCTCATGAAATTATGAAAATTACAACGGCCATTGAAAATTTTAGAATTTGCAAAAATCACTCCAAAAATTTAAATTACAAAAACACCTTAAAATTTAAAAAATTTAAGCAGTCCTCTGAATATCTGAAAAATTACAAATGGCCTTAAAAATTCAAATTTTATAAACACTTGGAAATTTCAGAAATTATAAAAATACCATGAAAAATCCAAAATTATCAACATCCCACTAAATATTTTTCAGGGGCTATTTATAAATTTCCAAATTTCAGATTTTTAAAAAACTTTAGGGTATTTTTTGTAGTTTTAGATCTATTAGGGTGTTTTTGTAATTTCAAAACTTCAGGCTGTTTTGTGTAAATTTTAGAATTTTCAAGGTTTGTAAATTTCAGATTTTAGGGGGCTATTTATAATTTTGGGGTGTTTTTGGTAATTTCCAGTTGTTTAGGGTGTCTTCTATAATTTTTGAATTTTTTTTTGAGTTACTTGTAAAGTTCGGTAAAAATGCTAACTAAACAAATGGTATGTCAGGTCACCAGGTCACCCTCCGTTAAGTATTTAACGGTTGTTTCACAAAAGGACCACATTGGACAAAGAAACATGATATAGGGAGGAAAATATGTAAATTGATACTTTAGGAGGCAAGTTGAGATCTCAACAATAGTTTAAGCGGGGGTTAAGTTGTTTTGTCCTAATCCATTTTCAATAGTAGAATGTTTGGCAGATGAATGACTTATAATCTATCATTATCGTCAAAATGACCAAAAAGATGTTGGAGATAGAGAAATAAAGCTTTTGAATTTTCTTAAATGTTAAGAGGTAAAGTGATTTTTTATTCGGTCAAACTATGTGGCTTATAAACTAGCAAAAATAAAAAATCTAGATTACTCTATTTTTTTTTATAACTTATAAGCCAAATAAATTGTTTGTCAAACATATCTCAGTGGCTTATAAACCATTAAAGTGACTTTTATAGGCCAATATGACCCGTTGCCATTACATGTTCTCAATTGAGATGCCTTCAAACACAAAAGTGACGAGTCAATCATACTTTGAACCGTGTCAGAGACGCACACTCCCATTGAATTCGAACAAGTCGCAAATACCAACCCCTCAACTTCATAATTCAATTCTGACCAAAGAAACTTCTAAGGACTGGGCTTTCTTCATTGCTTCATCAGGCCCGTCATAACCTTAATCCCCTCTTAATTGAAATCTTAGTTGCTTGTTTGAAAGGAAATATAATTGCAATAAGTAAAATATTGGACATGTTTAAAAGGTAGACAATAGATCTAATTTGAAGAAAAAACAACAAAATATCGCAATCAATTTGAAAAGAGCAAATATTGCAACTTCTAAGTAAATCACCTTCAACAATTAGAAAAGGGTTTTTTAAAAGATATTGTACCTTAAAAATCATATGTATCATGATATTATTCCCTCAAATCCTTATATTTTGATATTAGCCCCCCGAATTACCTCAATATGTTGATATTAGTCTTTCTAGTTAGTTGGGGTTAAAATAGATGAGAAATGTTCCCTTTTTCATCCATAAAAAAACATATTCTGCTTTCTTTGACTTTTCTTGAATTAACATTTATACCCCTCTCTCTTTGAATGATGGTGGTGACATTACCGGTGGAGATGATGATGGTGGTGATGGTGACGATGGAGGATGTGAGAGTACCAGCAGAGGAGGTGATGAGGTGAAAGTACCAGCGGAGGATGTGATGGTGGTGGAGAAGAAGGACGTGAATACGATAATATTGCGACATTGCGGATGTCGGAGATGAAGATGGTGGGATGGAGGAGACGATGAGAATACATGCGGAGGTGGAGATGGTGGCGGCGGTGATGAAGGAGGTGAGAATACCGGTGAAGGATGTGACGGTGGTGGAGGAGATGTAGGTGATGGAGGAGGAGACGAGAGGGAAAGAGAGGGTGATGGATAATAAGGTAATTACATATCCATGATTAGCTTAAACTCAACCATTGTTTAGAAATTTTAATAGTTAAACGCAGGCGGAAGGACTAGTATAAGCTGATTTGGGGAATTAATATAAAAATATGAAGATTTGAGGGACTAAAATCAAAATACCTAGACGTAAGACACTAATATCTAAAATCCCTTATAAAACATGTAAATTTTGCAAAAAATAATTTTCTTGTGACATCTTATGCTGTAATATTTGCAAAAATTTATTTTCATAGAAAACCAAACGATTCCTTGATTAATCTCAAAACCACGTTCATCAATCATCACACACCAAAAAAAAAAAAAAAAAAAAAAATCAAATGATCAAAATTAACGCACGATTCTTACATGTAAAATAACACCTTTAATTTAGTCCGAGAACCACATAAACTTTCTCTCTCAAACGAATATTCCATCCCCTCATTCCAAAAATAAAAATCATAAAGGAAAAAAAAAACCCTACTTTTCTCTAAAATTCCCCTCTCTCTCTCAACAACATCATCTCCAATCTTCTCATCTCCGATGCAAAAAAGTCCCAAAATTATCTGAAAATGCAGTTCCTGTTCTTCTCATACTGACCTAATCCCGGCATTCCCCAAAAAAAATCGAACCAAAACCCTAGAAAACATCAAATCTTTGCAAATCTCAATGTTCTGAGCTCCATCACCCCCAAATTCGACCTCGGATCCGGATCCGGATCCGACAACGATGGCGGCGGAGCAGGAGGCGGAGGCCGAGCAGCGGCGGCGCTCCGGCGGCGGATGCAACCCCGTGAAGAAACCGGGGCCCGTTACCATGGATCACGTGCTTCTAGCCCTAAGAGAAACGAAGGAAGAGCGCGAGGTTCGAATCAGGAGTTTATTCAACTTCTTTGATTCGGAAGGGAAAGGGTTCCTCGATTACACTCAGATCGAGGCGGGGCTCTCGGGGCTGAGGATTCCGGCGGAGTATAAGTATGCGAGGGATTTGCTGAAGGTTTGTGATTCCAATAGGGATGGGAGAGTGGAGTATCATGAATTTAGGAGGTATATGGATGATAAGGAGCTGGAATTGTACCGGATTTTTCAGGCGATTGATGTGGAGCATAATGGGTGTATCTTGCCGGAGGAGCTTTGGGATGCGCTCGTCAAGTCCGGTAAAATTATTCAGGTTTTTGAATTATTTTTTTTGGAATGCAATGCTAGATCCTGTTAGGAATTTGTAGAATTGGGTAGCTATAATGTGTTTTCACTAGGGGTGGTAAACGATCGAATCGAATCGAATACTAAGGTGTTCGTATTTGTATTTGTTTAAAATTATCGAATTCGAATGCGGACTCTAATATTCATACATTGAGTTTTTCGAATTCGAACTTGAATACTTGGTATTTGATAAATATTCATGAATATTCACGAATACTTATCGAATATCATAGTATATTTAACGCTAAAGAATTTGATTTTCAAATAGTATTTAAATTCATAAATAAAAATTATTCCTTTGTAATATATATATATATATATATATATATATATATATATATATATATATATATATATATATATATATATATATATATATATATATATATATATATATATATATATATATATATATATATATATATATATATATATATATATATCAAAATTTTATTAGAAAATAGATTTAAGATTATTTAAGTCTTAAAATCAGTACATAAAACTTAAGTAGAAATGGTAAGTAGGTTAAAAATATGACATCATATGTGCGATAATACAAATAATAAGTGATCAAATTTTAAACGAATATTTGATAGACAAACGAATCGAATACACATCTGGTTAAATTCTATTTGTTAGTAAACTCGAATACTAAAAATATTTGTTTAGTGGTAAATGCACTACCGAATTGAATATGACCGAATAGTTACTCGAATAATTATCGAACTATTTGTTAATTATTTGGTTCATTTCCACCCCTAGTTTTCACCATGTCATTGGTGTAAAGGTATAATATTTGCTTTTGCCAAAGAGACTGGAATACACCATAGTTTAGGTGCGCAAACCATCTTGAACTTGGCTTAACAGTGGTGAATTTCTTAAATTTCTATTGTACTTTGTACCATTTTGGAGTTTGCGAAAATCCTAGTAGAATTCACCATAGTTTAGCTGCATTAACCATCAATGGTGGTGGGTTTCTTAAATTTCTTCTGTACATTGTTGGATAACCATTTTGGAGTTGTGAAAATCCTGTTGGAATACATCATAGTTTAGTTGTACTTACCATCTTGAATTTGGCTTAACGGTGATGAATTTTTTAAATTTCTACTGTACCTTGTTGATAACCATTTTAGAGTTGTGAAATTCCTGATAGCAGCCTTGTTTGCCTAGGGGTGGCCACATGACACCGGACATATGCCCTGGACAAGCCCTTTGACCGTTAAGTGAAGTTTGTAAAGGGGATCATATGAGGGGATTAAAAAGCCACCTTGGAGGCATAGTTAGCAACGGGGGATATTACTGATAAGGAAAATACTCATGGTTGGTAAGGAATCTTGGAAAAGAAAGAAAAGAAACATATTTAAAAAGACTGCAAGAAACATCTAAAAAAGTTTAGTTCAAAAGATGGATTTAGGTTTGTGTGGATACCCCTTAAATACGGTGATATCTTCCTTTTTAATCCCCAACCGAACACAATAAAGTGAGTTAAACCAATGTTTGTATGCATTCTAGTTCTAGCCCCATTTTTGAAAGGCTTCCAGCAGAATGCCTTGGTTAGAAGAAATTAGTTGCCAAACTAAGCGTGGAAAAGTAACTAGCTTAGGAAATTTAAGTACGTTGGAAGCTTGAGAAACCTAAATTGTGAGCTCCTGACAGTTGTCTTGGATAAACTTAGGGATAGAAGTTTTAAAACGAAAAAAGGGGAAAAATAAACTCAAACCTGTAAGCCACAGATAACCACTGTTGTAAATAGCGATAAATAGCCCCGCAATAGCGGCGCGAATAGCGTTAGCGGTCCCTTCCCGCGACGCTATTGCCCGCTATCGGTGACATTGCGGAATATGCACTTTCTGCTCGTAAAAGCGGCCAATAGCGCGCCATAGCGGTGAATAGTGTGGGCGATTGCGAGCAAAATCCGTTTTTTGACCGCTATTTAAAAGCGGTTTGAGGTTTATTTTTTTAAAATTAAACTCGACCTACAACCACTGCATCCCACCGCCTCCCGCGATTTCTTAACCGCTATTTAAAAGCAATTTGAGGTTTATTTTTAAAATTAAACTCGACCTACAACCATCGTGATCCCACCGCCTCCGCGATTCCGGCGTACTCCGCCACCTCCCATAGCTTCCCAGACCTCCTCAAGACTTCCTCTCACCTCCTCTGTTGTGAGCTCCTCCTATTGTAGTCCTCTCACCGCCACTCATCTTCTCAAAGAGCGGCGACTCTTTGACTCCTCCTCCGGTCGTCTCGGTATTATATGACGGTTACATGTCTATTTCATATTTAGGATCTCTTTAAATAATCAAATATGCACTTTTAGATTTTCAAAATTTTTCTTTAATTTTTTAATATTTATACATATCTAAATTAGACCGCTATTTGACTTTGCACTTTTACCGCTATTTTGCATAATAGCCCCAATAGCGGCGAATAGCGTTAGCGGTCCTTCCCGCGACGCTATTGCCCGCTATCGGTGACATTGCGGAATATGCACTTTCGCCGTAAAGCGCCAATAGCGCCATAGCGGTGAATAGTGTGGGCGATTGCGAGCAAAATCCGTTTTTGACCGCTATTTAAAAGCGGTTTGAGGTTTATTTTTAAAATTAAACTCGACCTACAACCATCGTGATCCCACCGCCTCGCTGCATTTAACCGCTATTTAAAAGCAATTTGAGGTTTATTTTTTAATTAACCCGACCCGTGAATCATCAGATCCCACCGCCTCATGATTCTCGGCAGATTCCCGCCACTCCCATAGCTTCCCAGACCTCCTCAAGACTTCCTCTCACCTCCTCTCACAGAGCTCCTCCTATTGTAGTCCTCTCACCGCCACTCATCTTCTCAAAGAGCGGCGACTCTTTGACTCCTCCTCCAGTCGTCTTCGGTATTATATGACGGTTACATGTCTATTTCATATTTAGGATCTCTTTAAATAATCAAATATGCACTTTTAGATTTTCAAAATTTTTCTTTAATTTTTTTAATATTTATACATATCTAAATTAGACCGCTATTTGACTTTGCACTTTTTACCGCTATTTTGCCGCAATAGCCCCAAATAGCCTTAGCGATGCCTCACCGCTAGGCGACGCTATCCGCTATCGATAACCTTGCAGGTAACCTTGAAATTTTTAACTTTTTCTAAAACCCCGAGATTTGAAATTGTCCTGATTGCCATTTGGCAGATAATAATCTCTTGGTTTCTAGTTGGATCAATGAAACAGAAGCTCAGGAAGTCAAGTTTCAAGATTTCAGAGCACAAGTACAACAAGTTCAAAGCTTTTTTTTTTAAGTGGTAGAACTTTCACAGAGAATGCCACAAGCCTAATGACAAGCATCATGGACCTTTACAACATGTGTCTTTTATGTTAGCAACTTTTTGTTTTATTTGTGGATTTTTCATCTTATAAGTCAAGCTGGTTTTCCTTTTCCAGGAATTGAAATTGATGATTAGGAACTCGCTTGCTTTGTAGGGCATGTAGATAGGGATAACACAACAAAGCAAACTAAACCAATTTTTATATGTATTCAAACCCCATTTTTGAAAGGCTTCACGAGAATACCTTGGTTAGATGAATTGGGTTGCCAAACCAGACCTAGAAACTAACTTAAGAAATATAGGTATTTTAAAAACTTGGTAAACCAAAATCTTGTGTGTCTGACAAGTACTTGTCTTGGATAATTTTAGAGAGTGCAAACTAGGATTTTCAACCGAACAAGGAAAATAGACTTAAATGGATGATGGCCTTTTAAGTCATTGGGCACTGTGAACTTTTGGTTTTCTTTTTAAAACTTGAGATTGAAAAATGTCCTGATTGCCATTTGGCAGATAATAATCTCTTGGTTTCTAGTTGGATCAATGAAACAGAAGCTCAGGAAGTCAAGTTTCAAGATTTCAGAGCACAAGTACAACAAGTTCAAAGCTTTTTTAAGTGGTAGAACTTTCACAGAGAATGCCACAAGCCTAATGACAAGCATCATGGACCTTTACAACATGTGTCTTTTATGTTAGCAACTTTTGTTTTATTTGTGGATTTTTCATCTTATAAGTCAAGCTGGTTTTCCTTTTCCAGGAATTGAAATTGATGATTAGGAACTCGCTTGCTTTGTAGGGCATGTAGATAGGGATAACACAACAAAGCAAACTAAACCAATTTTTATATGTATTCAAACCCCATTTTTGAAAGGCTTCACGAGAATACCTTGGTTAGATGAATTGGGTTGCCAAACCAGACCTAGAAACTAACTTAAGAAATATAGGTATTTTAAAAACTTGGTAAACCAAAATCTTGTGTGTCTGACAAGTACTTGTCTTGGATAATTTTAGAGAGTGCAAACTAGGATTTTCAACCGAACAAGGAAAATAGACTTAAATGGATGATGGCCTTTTAAGTCATTGGGCACTGTGAACTTTTTGTTTTATTTGTGGATTTTTCATCTCATAAGTGAAGCCAGTTTGCCTTTTTCAGGAATTGAAATTGATGATTAGGAACTCGCTTGCTTTGTAGGGCATGTAGATAGGGATAACACAACAAAGCAAACTAAACCAATTTTTATATGTATTCAAACCCCATTTTTGAAAGGCTTCACGCAGAATACCTTGGTTAGATGAATTGGGTTGCCAAACCAGACCTAGAAACTAACTTAAGAAATATAGGTATTTTAAAAACTTGGTAAACCAAAATCTTGTGTGTCTGACAAGTACTTGTCTTGGATAATTTTAGAGAGTGCAAACTAGGATTTTCAACCGAACAAGGAAAATAGACTTAAATGGATGATGGCCTTTTTAAGTCATTGGGCACTGTGAACTTTTTGGTTTTCTTTTTAAAAACTTGAGATTGAAAAATGTCCTGATTGCCATTTGGGATATATCAGTCTCTAGGTTTCCAGCTAGGTCATTGAAACACAACTGCAGGGAGCAAGTTTCAATATTTCGGAGCAAAACAATACAAATCCATGTTTTTTAGTGGTAGATGTTTCACAGAGAATGCCACAAGCCTAATGACAAGCATCATGGCCCTTTACAACAAGTCTCTTTTAAATTAACAAGTTTTGTTTAATTTGTGGATTTTTCATCTTATAAGTCAAGCTGGTTTTCCTTTTCCAGGAATTGAAATTGATGATTAGGAACTCGCTTGCTTTGTAGGGCATGTAGATAGGGATAACACAACAAAGCAAACTAAACCAATTTTTATATGTATTCAAACCCCATTTTTGAAAGGCTTCACGAGAATACCTTGGTTAGATGAATTGGGTTGCCAAACCAGACCTAGAAACTAACTTAAGAAATATAGGTATTTTAAAAACTTGGTAAACCAAAATCTTGTGTGTCTGACAAGTACTTGTCTTGGATAAACTTAGGGATAGAAGTTTTAAAACGAAAAAAGGGGAAAAATAAACTCAAACCTGTAAGCCACAGATAACCACTGTTGTAAATAGCGATAAATAGCCCCGCAATAGCGGCGCGAATAGCGTTAGCGGTCCCTTCCCGCGACGCTATTGCCCGCTATCGGTGACATTGCGGAATATGCACTTTCTGCTCGTAAAAGCGGCCAATAGCGCGCCATAGCGGTGAATAGTGTGGGCGATTGCGAGCAAAATCCGTTTTTTGACCGCTATTTAAAAGCGGTTTGAGGTTTATTTTTTTAAAATTAAACTCGACCTACAACCACTGCATCCCACCGCCTCCCGCGATTTCTTAACCGCTATTTAAAAGCAATTTGAGGTTTATTTTTAAAATTAAACTCGACCTACAACCACTTGCATCCACCGCCTCCGCGATTCCGTACTCCGCCACCTCCCATAGCTTCCGGCACCTCCCTCAGCACTTCCTCTCACCTCCTCTCGCTGTGAGCTCCTCCTATTGTAGTCCTCTCACCGCTCAGCTCATCTTCTCAAAGACGGCGACTCTTTGACTCCTCCTCCAGTCGTCTTCGGTATTATATGACGGTTACATGTCTATTTCATATTTAGGATCTCTTTAAATAATCAAATATGCACTTTTAGATTTTCAAAATTTTTCTTTAATTTTTTTAATATTTATACATATCTAAATTAGACCGCTATTTGACTTTGCACTTTTTACCGCTATTTTGCCGCAATAGCCCCAAATAGCCTTAGCGATGCCTCACCGCTAGGCGACGCTATCCGCTATCGATAACCTTGGGTAACCTTGAAATTTTTAACTTTTTCTAAAACCCCGAGATTTGAAATTGTCCTGATTGCCATTTGGCAGATAATAATCTCTTGGTTTCTAGTTGGATCAATGAAACAGAAGCTCAGGAAGTCAAGTTTCAAGATTTCAGAGCACAAGTACAACAAGTTCAAAGCTTTTTTTTTTAAGTGGTAGAACTTTCACAGAGAATGCCACAAGCCTAATGACAAGCATCATGGACCTTTACAACATGTGTCTTTTATGTTAGCAACTTTTTGTTTTATTTGTGGATTTTTCATCTTATAAGTCAAGCTGGTTTTCCTTTTCCAGGAATTGAAATTGATGATTAGGAACTCGCTTGCTTTGTAGGGCATGTAGATAGGGATAACACAACAAAGCAAACTAAACCAATTTTTATATGTATTCAAACCCCATTTTTGAAAGGCTTCACGCAGAATACCTTGGTTAGATGAATTGGGTTGCCAAACCAGACCTAGAAACTAACTTAAGAAATATAGGTATTTTAAAAACTTGGTAAACCAAAATCTTGTGTGTCTGACAAGTACTTGTCTTGGATAATTTTAGAGAGTGCAAACTAGGATTTTCAACCGAACAAGGAAAATAGACTTAAATGGATGATGGCCTTTTTAAGTCATTGGGCACTGTGAACTTTTTGGTTTTCTTTTTAAAAACTTGAGATTGAAAAATGTCCTGATTGCCATTTGGGATATATCAGTCTCTAGGTTTCCAGCTAGGTCATTGAAACACAACTGCAGGGAGCAAGTTTCAATATTTCGGAGCAAAACAATACAAATCCATGTTTTTTTTAGTGGTAGATGTTTCACAGAGAATGACTAGACTCATGACAAGCATCATGGCCCTTTACAACAAGTCTCTTTTAAATTAACAAGTTTTTGTTTAATTTGTGGATTTTTCATCTCATAAGTGAAGCCAGTTTGCCTTTTTCAGGAATTGAAATCGATGATGAGGAACTCGCTCGCTTTGTAGAGCATGTAGATAAGGATAACAATGGAATTATAACTTTTGAAGAATGGAGAGATTTTTTACTGTTATGTCCTCATGAGGCAACAATTGAGAACATATATCAGTACTGGGAAAGAGTGTGCCTTGTGGATATTGGTGAACAGGCTGTTATACCAGAGGGGATAAGCAAGCATTCAAATGCAAGCAAATACTTGATTGCAGGTGGTGTAGCTGGAGCAACCTCTCGAACAGCTACAGCTCCTCTTGATCGTCTTAAAGTGGTGATGCAAGTGCAGACAACAAAAACACAAATTATACCAGCAATAAAGGACATATGGAAAGATGGTCGGTTGTTGGGATTTTTCAGAGGGAATGGGTTAAATGTGATGAAGGTTGCCCCTGAAAGTGCAATAAGATTTTACATGTATGAAATGCTAAAAACTGCCATTGTAAATGCCAGAGGTGAAGAGAAGAGTGACATTGGTGCTTCTGGGCGCCTTATTGCTGGTGGATTCGCAGGTGCTATTGCACAAACTGCTATTTATCCTATGGATCTTGTTAAAACTCGGCTGCAGACATATAATTGTTCTAGTGGGAAAGTCCCCAGTCTTCCCAAACTCTCAAAAGATATATGGGTGCATGAAGGACCTCGAGCCTTCTATAGAGGCCTTGTCCCTTCTCTTCTTGGAATGATACCATATGCAGGCATAGATCTGGCAGCATATGAAACATTAAAAGATATGTCGAGAAAGTATATTCTTAAAGATAGTGGTAAGCACAACATTTTCATTTTGTTCTCACTTCAGTTTCCGCTTCTCAATTTTCTTTATTGGTTTTGCAAAGATGTGTGTCCTATCACACGCTAACTTTTTGCATATTATGCAGAACCTGGTCCTCTTGTCCAACTAGGTTGTGGAACAATTTCGGGGGCTCTAGGGGCTACATGTGTTTATCCCTTGCAGGTTATCAGAACAAGGTAAACAATGATCAGTAATTCTTTCTTTCTTTTACGACATGGCTAATGCCCTTTCACAACTTCTAACCTTGCATAAATACAAATTTTGTGGTTAACTTGTAGAATGCAAGCCCAGAGCACCCATTCAGCTACTGCATATAAGGGAATGTCTGATGTTTTCTGGAGAACACTTCAGCATGAAGGTTTAATTGGATTTTATAAAGGGATATTCCCAAATCTTCTCAAAGTGGTGCCTTCTGCAAGTATTACGTATCTAGTTTATGAAACAATGAAAAAAAGTCTTTCTCTTGATTAAAGGACATTATTTTTTTCCTGATAGCCATCTCGATTGACATGGCTGACTATAGAGTTTATGATGACGATAAAGAGGATACTGATTCAGTAGGTGAAATGAATGTTTCAATTATAACAAAGTACTTCTTCAGGATAAAAGTATAGGTTTTGTTAGCGGCTTTTTTGCGGTCCTCGATGGATGTAATAAGAACAAGACACCTGGGTTTCATGCTCAAGATCTGACATTGGTCCCAGGTAATAACTTTTTCCTTTTCTTTTAAGTATTATTATTGGTTCATGAATTTGCTTTCTTTTTAAACCTCTCTCGTTTTTTCTGTAAGAATATGCCTCTGCTTTTGCCTTTGAGGCCTAGATCGGTGAATTTGTAGCTTTTACTTTATCAGTAATTTGCATCAACATGTAAAATACTGCAGCGAAGGTGCTGATATATTATAAAAATGTCATCTATAGATTCAAATGTATGAAGAATGTACTCTTGAGTTCCATTATACTGGCACCAAAGTCAGTTCACAGTGTACAGTCATGAGATCAGTCTAATTTTCTCTCTGTTATTGATGACTTCAGAATTTAGATATATTGTGTGTGCAATGTGATGTTGTTTCTTACATGATAATTCAACTTTTAAAATCACAATCATGTATTCCTCCACCCACAAAAAAAAAAAAAAAAAGAGATGAAGTTCATGTAAACTGGTATTGGAAATGTGTAGGTAATTTTTATTTTCAAATTTCATTCACCTTATTACTCTAGTGAAATTGCTTCACCAATGGTGTACTAATTTAAGATAGATCAATATTCTATTACTCTATATTGATTGTCGGTGTCTTTCCTAATGTTTCATTCTTAGGGGATCTTTACCTCCATTCATTCTATAGCCCCATTGACAGCATGCATAAGGAACACTTGCATATAAAGCAGTGAACTTGTGCTCTTTAGGACATGGTTTCTATATAGATTGCTCGATGATAGGCTCAGTGATGAAAATAATCCTGAGACTATTTGACCTACAGTATGGATGTCTTGTACAGTAACTTTTGGCTGTTACACAAGTTTGTTTGTTTGGACATTAGTGCAGGACAACATTTTAATGCTTTTGATATCTTAGGCCTCGTTTGGTAAGCGGGAATGAGTGGGAATGGAATGCTCATTCCCACTTGTCATCCATGCGTACCAAACACAACACAATTTTGGAAGCTAGAATGCCCATTCTCACTTCTCCTTCATTCCCACTTTTTGTGGGAATGAGCATTCCCAATGAGTCGGTAAGGAATGAGCATTCCCACTTAAGTGGAATGAAAAAATTAACTTAAATACCAAATAAGTCATGATTTTTAATAATTACACATACTAAAAATAAAAAGATTTTTCATTCCCACGTCATTCTCTAATTGCAGCCAAACATGAGAATGGAAATGAACATTCCATTCCCACACTCATTCCATTCCTTGCATCATTTCATTCTCACTTGATCCAGTTCTCGCGTACCAAATGAGGCGTTAATGTCTATTATAATTGATAATTACGGTAAAACAACTGGATGGTTACTTTTTTAGTGTTCAACTTTTGTTATGCATCAGATATGATTGCAAATCTTTGTAACACATCTTTGTCATCTTCTCTCTTTGTTTTGATTGTTATACCGAGAGGAATTTAGAGGATTGATCCTTAATTCATGAGCTTTAGCTGTGTGCTCAACTAGGTAGTTTCACTTAGAATTGAATTCTATGTATAGATTGTGGAAGCAAACTTATAGAGATGGGGTGTGGGAAGTCTTCTGAAAAGGATTAAAAATAGTCTACAACATTGATTACTTTTCAATTAAGTAGAGTTTCTGGTAAGGTAGGTATTATTGGGAAAATGAGGTTGGGCCCTTTAAAAGTTGTTTATTGTTTATTTAGCTGACCCCAAAAATTTGGGATGAAAGCTTGGTTGTTGTTTAAGGTTGGGAATAAAAGTTTTGCATTTGGGGTGCATTTTTTCTTTGATGAACTTTGTAGGACGTTACATACTGCAACATGATGAACTTCTTGTTTTGGGAAAAAATGAAAAGAAAAGAAACAAAAGAAGTAAAAGGACATTGGATGTTCCAAGTCTGTGGTTGGTATCGAAACTCATGATTTATGTAGATTTTAGGTTGCCTAATCCCGTATTTTACAGCACATGAATATTAGACAATATTTTGTATAGAAGATGAAAGCTTACAAAGCAGAGAGAAGATGAAGGATTATAACAAAGGAGAGATACACAAATAGAATATAGTATTACAAGTTCTTATGCCTTTAGGTAGAAGACACATTGCATATTTATAGAAGAATGATTGCCCTTATAATCTGATAAAATACCTTTTGGTGGCCTCAAACATCTTATTCGTGACACTTTAGATAAGGTCATTGTCACTTCATTTCACCTCTGCCACTTCTTTTAAAAGTTATTATCTTCTTTCTACGTGTAGAGTAGTGACTCTTTAAAGGTTGGACATCGTGTGCTAGATTAATTGCAGTCGTATCGTCTCCTTTCTGCATGTGCTAATCAATTGTGCATGTGCTCCTTAATACTTTGGAATATTGGAGAACCAGGTCATAAATTGGAGATTTTTTTAACTTAGAAATTTGGAACATGTTGCTAACCAAGGCTTTGCATCGGTTGCACCCAAAAACTGCAACATGAGCATAGAAATAGGACAATTGATACAAAACCTTAGTTAACAAAATGTTTCAAAATTGTACATGAGCATGTCTGATATAATGCAAAAACAAAAAGACCAAGCAATGCCTGATGAAGATGTTCAAGCTCAAATCCTAAGGCAATGTCTAATACATTCTGAAATAAAGGACATGATACCCGCTAAAACTGAAACCTTTGCAGCATTGGATGGGTACTTCAGACTAGACACAAACAAGTTTCATACATGTGTTACTCTGAAGCAATGCTTGAAGATTATCAAAGAAATTTATAGACAAGTCTACATTTATTAAACTTTTCAAAGACTTTAAAGGAGATAGAATAATCTCATTGTTCTCGTCAATGGAGGTAATTTAATCCTCAATGATTAGAAAAGTTTTCGTTTATTGCTGCTTCTCCAATATTCCACAATATAAGAAGCACATGTAGAAAGGGTTAGTGCATATAATAATTCTTGATAAAATCAAAACAAAAGATATTGAATGTCTTTCCTCAAATTATTCAAAGGACATTGGCTAAAGAAAGGAGGTTGTAGAAAATCTACAAGATCACAGTATGGATGTCTTGTACAGTAACTTTTGGCTGTTACACAAGTTTGTTTGTTTGGACATTAGTGCAGGACAACATTTTAATGCTTTTGATATCTTAGGCCTCGCTTGGTAGCGGGAATGAGTGGGAATGGAATGCTCATTCCCACTTGTCATCCATGCACCAAACACAACACAATTTTGGAAGCTAGAATGCCCATTCTCACTTCTCCTTCATTCCCACTTTTTGTGGGAATGAGCATTCCCAATGAGTCGGTAAGGAATGAGCATTCCCACTTAAGTGGAATGAAAAAATTAACTTAAATACCAAATAAGTCATGATTTTTAATAATTACACATACTAAAAATAAAAGATTTTTCATTCCCACGCCATTCTCTAATTGCAGCCAAACATGAGAATGGAAATGAACATTCCATTCCCACACTCATTCCATTCCTTGCATCATTTCATTCTCACTTGATCCGCACCAAATGAGGCGTTAATGTCTATTATAATTGATAATTACGGTAAAACAACTGGATGGTTACTTTTTTAGTGTTCAACTTTTGTTATGCATCAGATATGATTGCAAATCTTTGTAACACATCTTTGTCATCTTCTCTCTTTGTTTTGATTGTTATACCGAGAGGAATTTAGAGGATTGATCCTTAATTCATGAGCTTTAGCTGTGTGCTCAACTAGGTAGTTTCACTTAGAATTGAATTCTATGTATAGATTGTGGAAGCAAACTTATAGAGATGGGGTGTGGGAAGTCTTCTGAAAAGGATTAAAAATAGTCTACAACATTGATTACTTTTCAATTAAGTAGAGTTTCTGGTAAGGTAGGTATTATTGGGAAAATGAGGTTGGGCCCTTTAAAAGTTGTTTATTGTTTATTTAGCTGACCCCAAAAATTTGGGATGAAAGCTTGGTTGTTGTTTAAGGTTGGGAATAAAAGTTTTGCATTTGGGGTGCATTTTTTTCTTTGATGAACTTTGTAGGACGTTACATACTGCAACATGATGAACTTCTTGTTTTGGGAAAAAAATGAAAAGAAAAGAAACAAAAAGAAGTAAAAGGACATTGGATGTTCCAAGTCTGTGGTTGGTATCGAGAAACTCATGATTTATGTAGATTTTAGGTTGCCTAATCCCGTATTTTACAGCACATGAATATTAGACAATATTTTGTATAGAAGATGAAAGCTTACAAAGCAGAGAGAAGATGAAGGATTATAACAAAGGAGAGATACACAAATAGAATATAGTATTACAAGTTCTTATGCCTTTAGGTAGAAGACACATTGCATATTTATAGAAGAATGATTGCCCTTATAATCTGATAAAATACCTTTTGGTGGCCTCAAACATCTTATTCGTGACACTTTAGATAAGGTCATTGTCACTTCATTTCACCTCTGCCACTTCTTTTAAAAGTTATTATCTTCTTTCTACGTGTAGAGTAGTGACTCTTTAAAGGTTGGACATCGTGTGCTAGATTAATTGCAGTCGTATCGTCTCCTTTCTGCATGTGCTAATCAATTGTGCATGTGCTCCTTAATACTTTGGAATATTGGAGAACCAGGTCATAAATTGGAGATTTTTTTAACTTAGAAATTTGGAACATGTTGCTAACCAAGGCTTTGCATCGGTTGCACCCAAAAACTGCAACATGAGCATAGAAATAGGACAATTGATACAAAACCTTAGTTAACAAAATGTTTCAAAATTGTACATGAGCATGTCTGATATAATGCAAAACAAAAGACCAAGCAATGCCTGATGAAGATGTTCAAGCTCAAATCCTAAGGCAATGTCTAATACATTCTGAAATAAAGGACATGATACCCGCTAAAACTGAAACCTTTGCAGCATTGGATGGGTACTTCAGACTAGACACAAACAAGTTTCATACATGTGTTACTCTGAAGCAATGCTTGAAGATTATCAAAGAAATTTATAGACAAGTCTACATTTATTAAACTTTTCAAAGACTTTAAAGGAGATAGAATAATCTCATTGTTCTCGTCAATGGAGGTAATTTAATCCTCAATGATTAGAAAAGTTTTCGTTTATTGCTGCTTCTCCAATATTCCACAATATAAGAAGCACATGTAGAAAGGGTTAGTGCATATAATAATTCTTGATAAAATCAAAACAAAAGATATTGAATGTCTTTCCTCAAATTATTCAAAGGACATTGGCTAAAGAAAGGAGGTTGTAGAAAATCTACAAGATCACAATATGGCCCATATGAGAGGAACGATCTTATAGTGAAATATACGTATCTTCTCAATTATGGATTATGCAATCTTTTGTTCAGAATTTTGAGATAATACAAGAAAACTTCTCGTAAAGGATTTCTCACTTCCAATCTTTAAAGATTTCCTACTCCATTCTTAGAAAGAAGATAATAGCTCAAAAGAAGTGGTGAAGATGAGATAAAGTGACAATGACCTTATCCTGACGGAATCCACGAGATAAGATGTTTGTAGCCACCAAAAGTAATCTTATTAGATCGTAAGGCAATCCTTCTTGTATAAATAGAAAGGTGCCTCTAACCTATAGGCATAAAAACTTGTAGTACTATAGTCTCTATGTATATCACTCTTGTGTTGTAATTTACTCTCATCTCTCTAATCTTTTATCTTCTGCACAAGATATTATTTTGTATGTGTACTGAGGTGCTCAATCCTCATATTTGTGGGATTATTCATGAGAAAGGAAAATGTCTTGAATGATAAGAGGATGCAAGGATTTGGTACGCTAATCTCAAGCATTATTGTAGGTTAAGTAGCTTGATGAGTAAGGTTCATAGTGTCATCTCTGTATAATTCTTGTATTTGTAGCTAGATGAAGATCCTGAACTGCATATAAGCTATGGATAGATGAGGTAGTCAACACATTCACATCTTTCTTAGAGCTGGTAAAGAAGCTTCTGAGGTAATATTACCTGTAAAGTTAGTCTTGATTCTTGAAGATGAAATTCAGTTTTCGATTGTTGACAGATGCAGCCTCTAAAAGATCTTTTGTCATAATTTAGAGGATATACACTCGAAGACACTGTACAAAGAAAAAGCAATGAACCGTAACCACTTTATTACAAGAGAAAGATCACAATAGTATTCTGCAAAACGTTTCTAGTAATTGTGCCTTTATGACTTCTCCGTTAAATTCACATGATGGTGACCAATGTCTATCTGCAGGCTTATCTGTTGCCATTGGTTGAATGCTGGTTAGACTCTATTTGGGTCCATGGTCAATTTAGGCATCAAGCGAAGAAAAGTTCATCTCTAGATTTGCCCATTATTAGTTTATTACCCATGTAGGCTTTTTTACGTTGTTTTTCTGATCTTACCTTTTACTATCAGATCGTGAAATTAGTTCACCTTATTCTTCAAATCCTTCATCTTCAATGTTTACATGAAATAGTTCTATAAGAAAAAGATGGGTTTGAGAAGCCAAAAAGTCATGGATTCAAACAGAATTTGTCTGTAAAAAGCATTCTATGTAAGAAGTGTTTCATGTGATCTATATCACTAATTTGCTGTAATCAACTAGTATATTACTTCATGTAGTTTGTCTTAGAATTCATTGACCGTTCTGCTTGTCTTGAAGTTCTTAATGTCAAGATAGTTACTTCAATATTGCTGTCATATGGCCTTGGCACGTAGGGTCAGCTTGACATAGTTGTGTCAGTTGAAATTCAGAGATCTTATGATGGAAAAGATGAAAGAGAAATATAGAAGTCATTGAGGCTTTTATTCAGACAACCAGCTGGTGATCCTGAAAAAGATTTTGTAAATCAATAATTGTTGTTGGCAAATGCAGTTTTTATTGAAGATTTAAACCTGTCGGAGTGTAATTGTGATGGATGATACATAGGAGAGTGAACTTTTCCTCTTAAAGGTCCAAGACTGGATGTTTTAGTCTGTGCAAAACTCAAAGGAAGGCTTTTATAATATAGTTTGGGAATAGTATAAAGAAACAAGAATAAAAATAGAATGCCCTTTTGGATCCCTCAACGAGTGGTATGACCCACGATTACCCACAGATCTTAAAGGTGAGAGTTGGATGTATCAGAAACTTTCTAGATTACTCCATATTTTTCAAAGATTTTTAAGGTCCTCAGAGTTGGAGGTTTCAAAATGGTCTAGATTATTCCATATTTTTTGAGTGTGGATTTATGCAATAATATGGAATGATGTACAAATGTATGCATCTCTGATTTCAGATTGTTCAGAAGTGGCTTAATCATAGTCACACATAGACTATTTTTCTATCTTGACCCTTTTTCTTGATTATTAATTACTGTGGTTTTTATATTTATACCTATATATTACAGTTTTTTCGCTTTTATTTATTTCTTTCTTTTTTTTTGTTGGTGGTGGGGTTGGGTATTTGCCTGCCTTCCTAGAAGTTGAGACTTGGTACGGATATTACATAGTGAAGCTAACACCATTCTCAACCATCACAAACTTGTAACCATGACTGTTAGTTCATCATCTTGTGTTTGCGTATTAATTTCATTATGCATTAGACATGCCTATTTAATGTATATAAAAGTTGTTTACTCTGAATAATCGATGCCATCCTAGACCAATCTATCACAATCTTCCAATCACATAGAGGATGCATGCATAAATCATAACAAGTGCACTTCATATTTGGTAATGTTTATCAGCTTATTACGTAGCTGCAACTGGGATTTGTTTCGACTCTTAGATTGCCCAATGAATAGACACAAATGTAAATGATGTGAGAAACTCTTTTGCCTGGGGACTATCTAATGCTCCTAGGAATCCTAATGGACCAGGGTTTTTTCCCCTGCTTCTCCAATATATACATATTGAGGGGTTTTGTGAAGAGGTGGTAAGAGAAAAATACAGAGACTTTCTGTTTACACGCCATCATTTCCTTTCCTCCCAAATTCATTGTTAGGAGTTAGTAACAGGATGATAAGCGGGGATCTCTTGCTGATCATCAGTGTGGTTATCTTTGGACCTCGGATTCCAATGTACTTGGCATCTAGGAGGAACATATAAATTGAGCATGCCAACGAAATAGAAAAACCATCCTAGCATGCCAACTAATAAACAATAAATAGGTTTGTAGTTTATAAGGATCGTTCCAGGTGGATTTGTCACTACCGTCTTGCCCAACAGTCAGAGTATAGCCACACTAATTATTAGTTAGAGAATCCCTCTTTATCAACTTGCCACTAACCCATAACAGTGAATTTAGGAGGAAAGGAGATGACAGCTTTTAGAGAGAATCTTTGAAAATTTCTGTCTACACTTCTTTGTGAAACGCTCTACATGTTTATACAAGGGAAGAGGAGGCAAAAACCCTAGTTCCACTAGGATTCCTAGTTCCCCTTCCCCTGGGGATTGGTTTGGATGGTGGACATGTGCTCTGATACAAAGAACGATTGTGAAATTGTCCAACAACGTGAAAGATTATTAAATAGCCTGGCTTAACTGAGTTATTACATGATCCTTTGAACATGTACATGGAAATTGACTTTTCTACCTGTTACTGCTTGCTAAGTTTATATCTACATCCAAACACAAGCTACATATCTACACCAACATTTATGTTGTATGTGGTGCTATGTTTTCACCCTTTCTGTGAGGTATGTGTAACTGTTACTAATGCAAAATCAAGTTGACTATACATGAGAAGAAGATTCACGTTGTGTATGCTTCCATGTGCACGTGTACTAAAAAATATCGAATCCTAGACCTGCTGAATAACTTCAATATGCTTAACTACTGGGTTACTATGGTAATCACTATGTAGATATGTATTGAATTGTTGGCATTATGACTGGGGTTCAAATTGACAATTTTATATGACCTGATTTTTAAAGATAAAAATTCTTGTAGTTTTTATTGTTGATGGGTAAGGGTGTATCAAAGACATAACCTCAAAGAGATCCATGTCAGGATGACTATATCCAATTGACTGTTTTTTAATCTATGGGGGCATATTAGAACATCTTGTTTCCACCATTTGCGGTACTTACATATTCATCTTCAACTTGCCTCTGGTTTCTTTGCCCCATATGCTCCAATACATAGTTACATGGATCCTGGTTTGTTCCAATTCACGGAACGGGAACGGGAGCGTGGTACGCCACTTACTTGGAATCGGGTACGAGGGGGTATGCTTATATGATACCCTAGGGAACGTGATATGCTTTATGTTTGGTTTTTAAATGTAGGAATTTGAGTGCTTTAATGTATAAATAATTTCTGCAAGAGTCAAATTCAAGGATCAATAATGGTAAAAGAATTCTCAAATTGTAATTGAGGTACGCTTTTTGTTGTTTATTTTTCTGAAAATGGTTGTTTTTTTCTTAAAAATATTAACTTATTTAAATTGTAAATCAGGTTGCCGGGTACGCGACCTAATTTGCTAGTGTACCATGTTCCCTGACGATTTGAACCTGGGTCATGGTTCGCTATCGTGTTCTACGTTCCCAACATCTATGCTCCAATATAAATTAGGACTTGCTCTTTGGTGCCCTCTATGTACTATGTTAAGTACCTTCATGTTTGTGTTACAGATAGACCATCTCAGATAGGCTTGCTCACTCTATGTTTTTTTGTTCCAACCTTGTGCTTAAACTATTTTATTGTTTTTAACCTTGCTTTTGTTGGGTTCTTTTACAGGGAACTACCCCTAAATTAAGTTGAATTTCATGTTGCCACCCTTAATCATCTGACTTCCAAAATGCTACCCTTTCATATAACCGCCTGTGCCCATTTTTGTCCAATTTTCCATCGAAAAAGTGTTGTTTGATAGATTTACCGGTGCACGTGTTATATGTGTGTTTATTTTAAGGAGTATGTAGAGCGAAAGAGGCACATGTATAACACGTGCATGGGTAAATCCGTCAAACAGCGCTTTTTTGGATTGATAGCTGGATGAAAGTGGTCATAGGTGGTTATACATTGATGGGATGAGACATAACGGTGGTATTTCGATGCTCAGGTAACTGAGGGTGGTAACGTCAAATGGGGCCTAATTTAGGGGTGGTTCCCTGTAAAAGAACCTTCTTTTTGTTTTTGAGCTAATACTAACTTTTTCCTGCTTTCTTTCTCGCTATGCTTTGTGATTCCAAAAGTTGGATTTATAGCTATCTGATGATTTCAATGAGCTATAGTGTCATCTTACTGATGTCATAACTGATGAGCCTGCTGATTAGCCACCCTATGTTCTCTCAGAAGATCTTATAGTTTTGAGATTTAAATACAATACAATGCCTTCAAGATTCGAGTAAGTTGCAGTTTGGTCACATTTGGTATCATCACTTGTCCTGACGGCATCAAGCTACTTTTACCAGTCCAATATGATGTCTATTGTTCCCCTACTCTTTTGCATATAACAACTCAAATAGTATCAGGCTACATCAATAAGTTATATTGGCAGCAATTGAAACATTTTTGTTCATATATGAAATAAAGTTGCTTCTTGAGTTGTAAGGTGTGACCTCTGTCTTATCAGAACTTTGGTTCAAGGATTTTGGGTGGTACTATTTGATAAATACAGTTCAAGTGTGTCACTAATTCTTTTTATAGTATGGTAACTGAGTAGTATGATCTCAAAGTCAGGAGCTTGGATATTGCATTTCTTATTTTAGCAACGACTGCTATGATCCTGAATAGCTATAATAGTAGTTTGTTTGGTTATCCAACCTTTGATGCTTGGAAATTATTTACTGAATCAAAGCTTTATGCTGCTGGTCTATTTCAGCTTATATCTTTCTGGTTCTTGTTCTTGATACAGTTTGGCCTTTCAACAATCTGGAGTTTGTTCACTTTCTCGGGACAAACCATTTTGTCGGTGAATGAGTGTGTATTACTGCTAGTTCATTCTGGCACATACGCTGAAGATGTTCCTTGCTTACATTTAAAATTTTTGATATATTTTTGGGTGACTCACATGAATCTGAGTAAGGCAGCTAGCCTGCCCAAATACATGATACCCCTATTGAGGGGCAACCGTGTGTTATTTATCTGTTTACTGTAGGCATTGCATGATTTATAGCCCTGTGGTATTATATAATTGTCCTCTATATACAGAAAATTAGTCTGCTGGTTGTCTGATTACACAATACTTCGATATTTACTAATTCATTGTGTAAATAATTGAAGTTTCTGTAGCGTGCCATATGAGGTTAATTGGCTGAACTCAGTGTAGTAAGATTGCAGGTCCTTCCTTCTCCTATGAAAGACACGTGTCTCAGTAGCTGCATGGGATTCTGTATACTAATAAATGCAAGAACCTATGGAAGGGCAACAAGTGTCGCACTTTGAAAATAATGATAAAGGTTTTGGAATCTGATGTATTTGTATTCATCAGGCATCATCATCGAGAAAAGGGCAAAAGTACAAAAGCACAAAAGTATAGCATTCGGTGAGAAAGAGAGTGACCCTCTAATTCTAGAGAGAGAGGGGGAGAGAGAGTTTTTCTTTTATTGCTTACTTTTCTTAAGGTAGTTTCTAGATAATTAGTTGACAGTTTGTAGACTGACTGTTGTAATTTATCCTACATGTCAAACTTAGAATTCCACTTATTTCAAAGAACTCCAAGGATATATGATAAAATAAATGGGGTTTTATGATTAGTAAATTGTTCAAGGGGCAATTTTCTCTTTGATTATTTGTTATCCAGTAGACGTGGTCCATTGTGTATTGTTGTTTTTCCCGTTACCGAGACTAACATCACGAAGAAAAAAGGAAAAAGAATGTTCTTACATCTCTATGAACTTGAGTTACTATGATAAAGAAAAGAAGCCTAGTATCATCTGATTCACCCTAATTTGGTAAGTATCTAAATTCCATCCTAAGACCGTCTTTAGCTAGATTATTAGTTAATTAGAGTTACCTGTAATACTAAAATATTCTTTGGTTTGCTTCAGAAAAATATTCTTTGGTTTTTGAGTAAGAAAATTTTTGATCCAATGCTGAGAAAGTCTTGGAATATTCCTTGTGGATTGCCTTGTGATTAATTCAGCAATAAGAGGAGGTGGATTTAGCCAACAAAGCAAGTGACGAAAGATAAAAAGAAAGAGGGAGACAGAATCCAAACAACACACAACAACACACAGCACAGAGAGGCCACAATGTATTGAGCAATATAAAACAAAAGCCACTAAACTTTAGGTGAGGCAATAAAACGGATTTTTTTAATAGTTTTTTTCTGGGGATATAAAAAAGTACAAATATGAAATTTGAGCATCAAAGAAATAGTAGTCGTTGTCCTCAGAAGGTTGGGAAGAGGCAGAAGTCAATAGCACAAACATTAGATTATTAGTATTTTTTGATAACTTGGTTAAATTTGCAGCTTAGGTGAGGTAATAAACATGGACAGTGCGTATTACAAAGTTCTCATAATATATTCTTCATGCTAATTAATTTTTATTTTTTGTGCGCCCTAAGGTTACTTCTGTGTCTATGCATGTGCCAAACCTAAGTTTGAATCATGTCTCAATAGTTTTGAATTTGAAAGCTTCAACAAGCATGTTTATATAAGAGCGGTCGAGTCTTATTTTGTTTCAGCTACATTCAAATTTACACACATGCATTTGATTGACTGTTTCTGTAAGTTCAAAAGGTCACTGTAAAAGCAAAACAAATTGAAGAAAGTTCCAACGGTAGGAATTAAAACTGCATGATGGTCCAAATACATTTTAATTTCAACTGCTGTTAAAATAAACACAACAAACACCCCGCTAACTTAAAAATGTAACAAAATGACGAGACCATGGAACTTTCCATTGAAAATAGTGTGAAAAGGAACGTAAAAAAGTACCCTCCGTATTTCTCCGAAGTATCATCCGAGATGAGACCAAGGACCTACACAATCAAAAATTACAAAAGCAGCTGAGATCAGAGAATTCAAAGGACAAGCCGTGCCAAACATAAACATATGCAATAAAACCACAGAGATCCAGCTGCTTACGCCATTAAAACCCCCCTTTTTCTCTCTCAATAAGCATCTTGTTATAATGACAGTCTCTTTCACAACCCCCCACCTTAAAGCTAAGCCTTCACTCGCTCTCTTCTCTCTGTGAAACCGAAGGATTCTAAGCTCATATCTATGTCTTCTCTAATGGGAAGCCACGGAGTAGCTCTGGCCACAGCGACAGCCATGGCGGTCTCTGGTACGGTGATTCTCATGGCTCTGTGTCGACAACAGCGAACTTCGCAATTTGGTTTGCGGTCTTGTATTGTTCTGGGTAAATCCACTTGTGCCATCATTTTTTTTTTGAGAAGTAATCATTTTCAAAAGGATCACACAATCTGCACGTATACATGTCCATTAGCGTGACCACCGTTTGATTGCAATATTAGTCTTTTTCGTATTCTAATCTTCCTCCTTTTATTTTCTACTGTAATTCTTCTTGATATTGTTCAAAAAATTGTTATAGGAAAGGAAAATTACTATAATTAACAGTATGAGATCGCTAACTATATATGCAGGCGAACGAAAGACGAAGAAGAAGAAGAGAGTGAGATTTGGCGAGTTTGTAATCGTAGAATTCGACATTGATGATGATCAGACGGCGGAGGAGGAGATAGTGATGCGTGTTCCTAGAATCGGGGTTAATCAGGCCAAGGTGCGAGAGATGCCTGCGAATAGAGCAGCGTTGTATAGCGGGATGATGCAGGATCGGTTGCAGAGGATGGCTTGCCATTAGGAATTTGAATTTGTGGTTTAGTGTTGCTAACTACTGCAATTAGCTCTAATATTAGATACTATTCTTGTTTTGAGTTCCTAGCTCTTGTATCTTTTGTTAGTATGATAATAGGAACATTTACGGCTTCTTAAAGGCTCTCGTGAGCTATTTTCATCTACGTCAAGTATATTTCTATCAAATAAGATTAAAAAATTTCACAGCAAGTTTTTCTAACAATAGTAACTTAAGACTCATTTCATAAAAGAAATTGGTAAACAAATGTGAACAGAATATATCACACTTTGTTACTAGAAAAGGAAAGGAAAAAGGCATAACATACACACATAAGGTCAATATTAACCATTTGTTGCAAATGCTTGTATGTGAACAGGGATGTGAGCATGTGAGTGCTTTTCTAAATAAAAGGGCAAAAGGAGGCATGAATTATTGAGGTCTTCAGCCAGTCAAGAGTCAATTTGAAAAATGAGGAAAGCTAGGGCCTGTTTATTTTGACCAGCAAGTTGCAATTATTGGATGACATGATTCCCACTTTCGGCGGAGGAAATCTACTCCCTCATCTCTAATGCATTCATATATCATTAATCACAATGTATTACGAGCTCACAATAAGAAAACATAATAAATCCTGTTGTCTTTAACTCATGAGTTAAGAGGATAGGATTAGATAGTGGGATGTTTCGGATAGGCAAAATTTTAGAAACCCCTTTAACTTTGGACGACCATCATATAACCCCTTAACTTTCAACATATCAATAATAATAATAATAATATAAAATAAAACACCTTACGGTTAGGGTTATCAGAAACCCCTTCAATCAAGCCTAATTGCTAAGAAAGACCATGACTCAGTTCTAGATATTTATTCTCTTCAATCAACAACATGTCATATTGTAGCCTAATTAATTAAATCACCTTCAACATTGATATATCAGTGCTATCATCAGTAGAACCTCTTTTTTTTGGGTTTTAAGTGATCATTGATCAGCAGAAATTTTGTTTTCTATACCATATGTAAATGGCTGGCTTTGGTCCCTCCGTGTATCTGTGACTGCAGTGAATGACGACAATGTCCCATCTTCATCCTCATGGATCTACGGTTAGAGAAAGTCTTCATCTATGGCTTAAAAAGTCTTGTTCTACTAATACTCACTTTGGACACAACCTACAACCTTGTATCAGATGGAAAACTTCAAACAGTGACAGAAAATTAGATGATGGACGCATCATTGACTAGTCGTCAATTTCTGACCGCACCTGGCATTACACATGTTAAACTCCCAACAGTTGACCAGTCACACACACACACACATTATTCCTTGTACTCCCTCAGCCCCAAATTTTCTCCTTTAGTGGATGCAGGTGTTGAAATTGCGCAGCTTAAGAAAAATGTGGATTGGTTCCATTGAAATATTTTTCTGTCGTCTTTCAAATTCACAAGGCAATTGATTTCGACACTCTTGTTTTATTTGGAAGTGCAGCCCGCTAGAATCTAATCATCAAGTCTTAGCTCGTTTACTAAGATAATATGATGCTAAATGTTGTTATTACACTTGATACACGTTTCAGTCTTTATGTGCACGACTCTATAGAGCCTTGTGGCTCTTATTCACGCAATAAATCTTAGGAGAAAGTTCACAAACCTATGATGAATTATAAGGATTATATAAAACTAGAAGGAGCACGTGCAAGCATCGCATGCTCCTTCTAGTTCTTGTGCATGTAGAGTTAATTCATACAATGTTCCTTCTAGTTCTTGTTCATGTAGAGTTAATTCAAACAATGAGATTCTTATTGTTTTATTCCCATTTTAGATCTTTTAAGTAAAATTCAGACAAATTTTAAAATTCCTTTGAAGTCAGCTGGCGGATGTCGACCTAACTCTAAGAATGTCACAAAACCCTTTTAAGTTTCAGGTCCTCGTGAAACCCCCTTAACATTAAAATGTCACATAACACCCTTCGGGTTTCTAGATTCTAAGACCCTTCAATTTTCAAAGTTTTGCAAAAGAAAACCCTATAAAAGCATGAATCACGATTTTTGGTAAAAATATCCCTTGTGTGAATAAACTCATCTATTTAAAATTGTGGTTAATAATTAGGGGTTTTCGATAACTCCTAACTAATGGGGTTTTCGATATTTTGGAAATATAGGAAGTTATCGATAATCGTCCAAAATTAAGGGTTCTCCAATTATAGCTAATAAATAAAGGCATAGGATTCGATTTCATTCTTATGGACAAGGTTCATCAAGAGCCCATAATGGGCCACATTTCCTTCACAAGAAAAGGAATCTAAAAGTAGTGGATTTTGATTCTCAAATTTAGCTTTTATTTTCTACTGTAATTCTTCTTGATATTGTTCAAAAAATTGTTATAGGAAAGGAAAATTACTATAATTAACAGTATGAGATCGCTAACTATATATGCAGGCGAACGAAAGACGAAGAAGAAGAAGAGAGTGAGATTTGGCGAGTTTGTAATCGTAGAATTCGACATTGATGATGATCAGACGGCGGAGGAGGAGATAGCGATGCGTGTTCCTAGAATCGGGGTTAATCAGGCCAAGGTGCGAGAGATGCCTGCGAATAGAGCAGCGTTGTATAGCGGGATGATGCAGGATCGGTTGCAGAGGATGGCTTGCCATTAGGAATTTGAATTTGTGGTTTAGTGTTGCTAACTACTGCAATTAGCTCTAATATTAGATACTATTCTTGTTTGAGTTCCTAGCTCTTGTATCTTTTGTTAGTATGATAATAGGAACATTTACGGCTTCTTAAAGGCTCTCGTGAGCTATTTTCATCTACGTCAAGTATATTTCTATCAAATAAGATTAAAAAAATTTCACAGCAAGTTTTTCTAACAATAGTAACTTAAGACTCATTTCATAAAAGAAATTGGTAAACAAATGTGAACAGAATATATCACACTTTGTTACTAGAAAAAGGAAAGGAAAAAAAGGCATAACATACACACATAAGGTCAATATTAACCATTTGTTGCAAATGCTTGTATGTGAACAGGGATGTGAGCATGTGAGTGCTTTCTTTTCTAAATAAAAAGGGCAAAAGGAGGCATGAATTATTGAGGTCTTCAGCCAGTCAAGAGTCAATTTGAAAAATGAGGAAAGCTAGGGCCTGTTTATTTTGACCAGCAAGTTGCAATTATTGGATGACATGATTCCCACTTTCGGCGGAGGAAATCTACTCCCTCATCTCTAATGCATTCATATATCATTAATCACAATGTATTACGAGCTCACAATAAGAAAACATAATAAATCCTGTTGTCTTTAACTCATGAGTTAAGAGGATAGGATTAGATAGTGGGATGTTTCGGATAGGCAAAATTTTAGAAACCCCTTTAACTTTGGACGACCATCATATAACCCCTTAACTTTCAACATATCAATAATAATAATAATAATAATATAAAATAAAACACCTTACGGTTAGGGTTATCAGAAACCCCTTCAATCAAGCCTAATTGCTAAGAAAGACCATGACTCAGTTCTAGATATTTATTCTCTCTTCAATCAACAACATGTCATATTGTAGCCTAATTAATTAAATCACCTTCAACATTGATATATCAGTGCTATCATCAGTAGAACCCTCTTTTTTTTTTTTTTTGGGTTTTAAGTGATCATTGATCAGCAGAAATTTTGTTTTCTATACCATATGTAAAT
Organism: Asparagus setaceus; assembly: GCA_012295165.1. Classification (NCBI taxonomy): domain Eukaryota; kingdom Viridiplantae; phylum Streptophyta; class Magnoliopsida; order Asparagales; family Asparagaceae; genus Asparagus; species Asparagus setaceus. Next base: position 25,100,118 of record CM022703.1, read on the forward strand.
GGCTGGCTTTGGTCCCTCCGTGTATCTGTGACTGCAGTGAATGACGACAATGTCCCATCTTCATCCTCATGGATCTACGGTTAGAAAGTCTTCATCTATGGCTTAGAAAGTCTAGTTCTACTAATACTCACTTTGGACACAACCTACAACCTTGTATCAGATGGAAAACTTCAAACAGTGACAGAAAATTAGATGATGGACGCATCATTGACTAGTCGTCAATTTCTGACCGCACCTGGCATTACACATGTTAAACTCCCAACAGTTGACCAGTCACACACACACACACATTATTCCTTGTACTCCCTCAGCCCCAAATTTTCTCCTTTAGTGGATGCAGGTGTTGAAATTGCGCAGCTTAAGAAAAATGTGGATTGGTTCCATTGAAATCTTTTTCTGTCGTCTTTCAAATTCACAAGGCAATTGATTTCGACACTCTTGTTTTATTTGGAAGTGCAGCCCGCTAGAATCTAATCATCAAGTCTTAGCTCGTTTACTAAGATAATATGATGCTAAATGTTGTTATTACACTTGATACACGTTTCAGTCTTTATGTGCACGACTCTATAGAGCCTTGTGGCTCTTATTCACGCAATAAATCTTAGGAGAAAGTTCACAAACCTATGATGAATTATAAGGGATTTATATAAAACTAGTAAGGAGGCACGTGCAATATCTCTCTAGTTCTTGTGCATGTAGAGTTAATTCATACAATGTTCCTTCTAGTTCTTGTTCATGTAGAGTTAATTCAAACAATGAGATTCTTATTGTTTTATTCCCATTTTAGATCTTTTAAGTAAAATTCAGGACAAATTTCAGAAAATTCCCTTTGAAGTCTAGTCTTTGGCGATGTCGACCTAACTCTAAGAATGTCACAAAACCCTTTTTAAGTTTCAGGGTCCTCAGGAAACCCCCCTTAACATTAAAATGTCACATAACACCCTTCGGGTTTCTAGATTCTCAGAAGACCCCTTCAATTTTCAAAGTTTTGCAAAAGGAAAAACCCTATAAAAGCATGAATCACGATTTTGGTAAAAATATCCTTGTGTGAATAAACTCATCTATTTAAAAATTGTGGTTAATACTGCTAGGGGGTTTCTGATAACTCCTAACTAATGGGGGTTTTCTGATATTTTGGAAATATAGGAAGTTATCTGATAATCGTCCAAAATTAAGGGGTTCTCCGATTATAGCTAATAAATAAAGGCATAGGATTCGATTTCATTCTTATGGACAAGGTTCATCAAGAGCCCATAATGGGCCACATTTCCTTCACTAGAAAAGGAATCTAAAAAGTAGTGGATTTTGATTCTCAAATTTAGCTTTGATTTTCCAGTGGATTTTGATAATTGGATTATGGAGTGAAAATTATAAATCTATAGTTAATTGGCAAGTTAATCGTAAGATCCAAATCTTCACCAACTTACTTTTAAGCTTTTAACTTAAAAAAAATTCTGATAGGAAGTGGTAGGAGAGTGCTAGCTTGCTAAAGTTCAGACCTCATATGATCTTAATTATTAAAACAAATAATAATAAAATGAAAATTAGATAACATGGGCTTCCCAAACTATTTAGTTAAAGCTCACAATAATAAGCTCATAAAAATCTTGGACAGATCATATGCTTTTTATTACCCAAGCAATCAAGTATGATGCCGATGCAGGAAATGACGAGTGTGGAGTTGCAAAGTCAGGAGAGGGGAGGAGGTAGTGGTGGAAAGACAGGGAGAGGATTTGAGGTTCCCATGATAGAGGAGGGAGCAGGTGGTGAGGGTGGTTAGGAGGAGAGGGTAAATTTACAAATAGCAGGGACTGGGTAAATTAGATTAAGATTACTGTTGAGTAAAGGAGGAGCAAAGAGATGTGGGGCTCCGGACATGTTATTGGATGACATGATTCCCACTTTCGGCGGAGGAAATCTACTCCCTCATCTCTAATGCATTCATATATCATTAATCACAATGTATTACGAGCTCACAATAAGAAAACATAATAAATCCTGTTGTCTTTAACTCATGAGTTAAGAGGATAGGATTAGATAGTGGGATGTTTCGGATAGGCAAAATTTTAGAAACCCCTTTAACTTTGGACGACCATCATATAACCCCTTAACTTTCAACATATCAATAATAATAATAATAATAATATAAAATAAAACACCTTACGGTTAGGGTTATCAGAAACCCCCTTCAATCAAGCCTAATTGCTAAGAAAGACCATGACTCAGTTCTAGATATTTATTCTCTCTTCAATCAACAACATGTCATATTGTAGCCTAATTAATTAAATCACCTTCAACATTGATATATCAGTGCGATCATCAGTAGAACCCTCTTTTTTTTTTTTTTTGGGTTTTAAGTGATCATTGATCAGCAAAAATTTTGTTTTCTATACCATATGTAAATGGCTGGCTTTGGTCCCTCCGTGTATCTGTGACTGCAGTGAATGACGACAATGTCCCATCTTCATCCTCATGGATCTACGGTTAGAGAAAGTCTTCATCTATGGCTTAGAAAGTCTAGTTCTACTAATACTCACTTTGGATACAACCTGCAACCTTGTATCAGATGGAAAACTTCAAACAGTGACAGAAAATTAGATGATGGACGCATCATTGACTAGTCGTCAATTTCTGACCGCACCTGGCATTACACATGTTAAACTCCCAACAGTTGACCAGTCACACACACACACACATTATTCCTTGTACTCCCTCAGCCCCAAATTTTCTCCTTTAGTGGATGCAGGTGTTGAAATTGCGCAGCTTAAGAAAAATGTGGATTGGTTCCATTGAAATCTTTTTCTGTCGTCTTTCAAATTCACAAGGCAATTGATTTCGACACTCTTGTTTTATTTGGAAGTGCAGCCCGCTAGAATCTAATCATCAAGTCTTAGCTCGTTTACTAAGATAATATGATGCTAAATGTTGTTATTACACTTGATACACGTTTCAGTCTTTATGTGCACGACTCTATAGAGCCTTGTGGCTCTTATTCACGCAATAAATCTTAGGAGAAAGTTCACAAACCTATGATGAATTATAAGGGGATTTATATAAAACTAGTAAGGAGGCACGTGCAACGCACGTGCCTGCTCCTTCTAGTTCTTGTGCATGTAGAGTTAATTCATACAATGTTCCTTCTAGTTCTTGTTCATGTAGAGTTAATTCAAACAATGAGATTCTTATTGTTTTATTCCCATTTTAGATCTTTTAAGTAAAATTCAGGACAAATTTCAGAAAATTCCCTTTGAAGTCTAGCTGTTTGGCAGATGTCAGACCTAACTCTAAGAATGTCACAAAACCCTTTTTAAGTTTCAGGGTCCTCAGGAAACCCCCCTTAACATTAAAATGTCACATAACACCCTTCGGGTTTCTAGATTCTCAGAAGACCCCTTCAATTTTCAAAGTTTTGCAAAAAGAAAAACCCTATAAAAGCATGAATCACGATTTTGGTAAAAATATCCTTGTGTGAATAAACTCATCTATTTAAAATTGTGGTTATTACTGCTAGGGGGTTTCTGATAACTCCTAACTAATGGGGGTTTTCTGATATTTTGGAAATATAGGAAGTTATCTGATAATCGTCCAAAATTAAGGGGTTCTCCGATTATAGCTAATAAATAAAGGCATAGGATTCGATTTCATTCTTATGGACAAGGTTCATCAAGAGCCCATAATGGGCCACATTTCCTTCACAAGAAAAGGAATCTAAAAAGTAGTGGATTTTGATTCTCAAATTTAGCTTTGATTTTCCAGTGGATTTTGATAATTGGATTATGGAGTGAAAATTATAAATTTATAGTTAATTGGCAAGTTAATCGCGTAAGATCCAAATCTTCACCAACTTACTTTTAAGCTTTTAACTTAAAAAAAAAAAAGAATTGCTGATAGGAAGTGGTAGGAGAGTGCTAGCTTGCTAAAGTTCAGACCTCATATGATCTTAATTATTAAAACAAATAATAATAAAATGAAAATTGCGATAACATGGGCTTCCCAAACTATTTAGTTAAAGCTCACAATAATAAGCTCGCAAAAATCTTGGACAGATCATATGCTTTTTTATTACCCAAGCAATCAAGTATGACGGGCCGGGGCAGAGGAAATGACGAGTGTGGAGCGGTTGCAAAGTCAGGAGAGGGGGAGGAGGTAGTGGTGGAAAGACAGGGAGAGGATTTGAGGTTCCCATGATAGAGGAGGGAGCAGGTGGCGGTGAGGGTGGTTAGGAGGAGAGGGTAAATTTACAAATAGCAGGGACTGGGGTAAAATTAGCTATTTAATGATTGAGAGTACTGATTGAGAGTAGGGAGGGAGGGAGGGAGAGCACAAGGAGATGTGGGGCTCACGGACATGTTACTTGTAAGATGTTTGAGGAGAGAGAGTGGGCCAGTGGGGAGTGGGGATTGAGGTATTGCTCACGCAAGAATCTCAGACGAAACTTGAACTGAACAGTGAAAGCCTTAGGGCTTTTTTATATATAGTGAAATATCATGAATGCTTTTTATTAGAGAAACATGCGTAAGCTTTAAATTAAACATAAAATATCACATAAAGAATTAAATATCGTAATTTAATCTGTTTATGTACTATAATAACATTACTGAGAATTTTTGGTAAAGTCACTAAATTATCATGAGCTTTACGATGTTTTCAGATAAATTTCATTGATAAAACTACCATATAGTTTTACGATATTATATGACATGCTTCTCTTGATCTGAAGAATTATGATTTTTTCCCTAATAAAAATAATTTGAGATAAAATTTATAAAAATTTCTAATAGTTAATGATAGTTTGGTCAGATTTATCCCATCTTGAATTGGAGGAATCTTAGGTGATCGATCACTCGTCAAAAGATTGGTCACTTTGTTATGCCGCGGCCGTGTTTGACAGTAACATGGCCGTACAAAATTATAAGTATGTGGAAAGGATTAAGGATTATATAAGAAGAATCCAAGAATATATACTAAAACATGGACGAAATTGAGTGATAAAGATAGAAAATGGAGTATTCTATACGGAACGATGAAATTGAGTGTCAGTTTTGCGTACAACGTTCTCTCAATGGTAATTAATGAGGGTATTCATATCTCTTAGACAATGGCAAAAACGAGGGGCAGGGTGGCCATGGACCCTCTGGATTTTTGTAAAAATAAAGAGAGGTGGCAGTCTCTAATTATTTAGTCGTCAGCTAGACAGGAAATTAATATGTAGATGGGTCAAGTTACAATATTTGTCCAAATCTAAAACACAAGCCTAAACTATTTGTAATCTATTCCCTTTTCAAGCTCTAACAATCTTTCTCGGGCTATTCTCCAAACCCAAAATCCATACTTAATCCAGTTATAATTTGGGTTTTTCTATATATACCCCCAAATTGTAGGGATTTTAAAATTTATCCCTCAATCATGATAATTATTAATTTAACCTCCCATTTGTATTCTTCCTACAATTTTACGCTTTAACTCACTATTAGAGAATCTAATTATAATAATCTGTTAAATAATTAAAATATTTTAAAATGTCTAATTTTTGTTGATTAAATAAAGTAAGTTGAAGAATAGTTAATGAAAATTCTTACTTCTTCTAGCACTGCTCTAAATATTAACTAAACCATATCAACCCCTTTCTCTCATCTCTCACCGATCCTACTCATAGCATCCTTTTGATTGTGGGTATAAAACTTTTGTAATTACTGCTTACTTAACAAACTGATCTCTATTATTTGAGACTTTTGAGTTATTTGAAACTGAGAACATTAAAATGTTTGGAATATTTGGGATTTTGTGTGTACCTAAATACACTTTGTAGGATCCGGATAACTACACGATGCAATAGGGATAATCTAGAACTAGATTATACACAACAGAAATAAACAAACCCTAGCATGCATCTAGGAACATAAACAACAAGTTTAGGGTTTACCAAATGGATCATTTCTCTAGGATCGCCACGCCTTTCTTGATCAATGGTCGGAGGATGACCACACCGAGCAACCAGTGAGAAGCCCCAGCATATCACCTGGCGAGTACCGCATAAAGTATGAACTTAATCGAAGAAAGAGATGATGGCTATTGTATGTATCAGATATTTTCTATCTCTCATCATGAAAACACTATATCTATATATACATTTTAGAGATAGAATCCTACACTCACAGGATTATGAATATCTTATCTCTAAGAGAAGATATTATCCACCCACTTATTTGGGTGTCTATCTCATAATCATAACCAACATACTCCCACTCACACAAATGAGTGGGTACCATCCGCTCCCTGAGCCGACTCCTAAGTGAAAGTCTCTCTGAGAATCTCCTTGCTTTTTAAATTCATGTCCATACATCATTAGTGCAGCGTGGACTGTTGAGAACCTGCAAGCGGGTAACATTGCGGCTAGATCCGTTAGGACCGACACAAGGATCTCTCTAAAATAAAACACACAATAAATAGTGTAAGTATGCGGTATCTTGTACCCCAGATCTGAACAACCATGTCTGCTCAATTCGATCCCTCGAAGAAGCGTACATGAACACCGCGATCTACCCTCGATTCATCGCACTCTTAAATCTTACCCTCGACATAAATAAGAGTTGGCCAAGTGATGCAATCAGGAGATAAGTTAATCGATCTTCCTCTGGCCCTAAATAGTTGAGCGTGTTAATCACCCGCTTTCCTGACACTGCCCCGTATTGATGGTATTGTCTCATTGTAGTAAGAAATAGCAGTCAAGGTAGCAGATGCTCATAATAGCCTTCCCAGAAAGCCTAATATCTCTAAGGGTACAGTGACTGTACTCCATTACTGGTTGTCGTCGATAATGGCTCACACAGTGAAGGAGCAGGAATCCATCCCTCGACCTCCTTATGTCCTATCCAAGCACATGTCGTATGGCAACGTGTTATTATTATCTCTCCCTCGAGCATACATCATTAAATGAATACAAGATCGACCCACGTTTCACCACCCATGATTGAGAGTACTGATTGAGAGTAGGGAGGAGGGAGGAGGAGAGCACAAGGAGATGTGGGGCTCACGGACATGTTACTTGTAAGATGTTTGAGGAGAGAGAGAGTGGGCCAGTGGGGAGTGGGGATTGAGGTATGCTCACGCAAGAATCTCAGACGAAACTTGAACTGAACAGTGAAAGCCTTAGGGCTTTTATATATAGTGAAATATCATGAATGCTTTTATTAGAGAAACATGCGTAAGCTTTAAATTAAACATAAAATATCACATAAAGAATTAAATATCGTAATTTAATCTGTTTATGTACTATAATAACATTACTGAGAATTTTTGGTAAAGTCACTAAATTATCATGAGCTTTACGATGTTTTCAGATAAATTTCATTGATAAAACTACCATATAGTTTTACGATATTATATGACATGCTTCTCTTGATCTGAAGAATTATGATTTTTTCCCTAATAAAAATAATTTGAGATAAAATTTATAAAAATTTCTAATAGTTAATGATAGTTTGGTCAGATTTATCCCATCTTGAATTGGAGGGAATCTTAGGTGATCGATCACTCGTCAAAAGATTGGTCACTTTGTTATGCCGCGGCCGTGTTTGACAGTAACATGGCCGTACAAAATTATAAGTATGTGGAAAGGATTAAGGATTATATAAGAAGAATCCAAGAATATATACTAAAAACATGGACGAAATTGAGTGATAAAGATAGAAAATGGAGTATTCTATACGGAACGATGAAATTGAGTGTCAGTTTTTGCGTACAACGTTCTCTCTCAATGGTAATTAATGAGGGTATTCATATCTCTTAGACAATGGCAAAAACGAGGGGCAGGGTGGCCATGGACCCTCTGGATTTTTGTAAAAATAAAGAGAGGTGGCAGTCTCTAATTATTTAGTCGTCAGCTAGACAGGAAATTAATATGTAGATGGGTCAAGTTACAATATTTGTCCAAATCTAAAACACAAGCCTAAACTATTTGTAATCTATTCCCTTTTTCAAGCTCTAACAATCTTTCTCGGGCTATTCTCCAAACCCAAAATCCATACTTAATCCAGTTATAATTTGGGTTTTTCTATATATACCCCCAAATTGTAGGGATTTTAAAATTTATCCCTCAATCATGATAATTATTAATTTAACCTCCCATTTGTATTCTTCCTACAATTTTACGCTTTAACTCACTATTAGAGAATCTAATTATAATAATCTGTTAAATAATTAAAATATTTTAAAATGTCTAATTTTTGTTGATTAAATAAAGTAAGTTGAAGAATAGTTAATGAAAATTCTTACTTCTTCTAGCACTGCTCTAAATATTAACTAAACCATATCAACCCCTTTCTCTCATCTCTCACCGATCCTACTCATAGCATCCTTTTGATTGTGGGTATAAAACTTTTGTAATTACTGCTTACTTAACAAACTGATCTCTATTATTTGAGACTTTTGAGTTATTTGAAACTGAGAACATTAAAATGTTTGGAATATTTGGGATTTTGAGTGTGTACCTAAATACACTTTGTAGGATCCGGATAACTACACGCATGCAATAGGGATAATCTAGAACTAGATTATACACAGCAGAAAAATAAACAAACCCTAGCATGCATCTAGGAACATAAACAACAAGTTTAGGGTTTACCAAATGGATCATTTCTCTAGGATCGCCACGCCTTTCTTGATCAATGGTCGGAGGATGACCACACCGAGCAACCAGTGAGAAGCCCCAGCATATCACCTGGCGAGTACCGCATAAAGTATGAACTTAATCGAAGAAAGAGATGATGGCTATTGTATGTATCTGTATATTTTCTCTATCTCTCATCATGAAAAACACTATATCTATATATACATTTTAGAGATAGAATCCTACACTCAGCAGGATTATGAATATCTTATCTCTAAGAGAAGATATTATCCACCCACTTATTTGGGTGTCTATCTCATAATCATAACCAACATACTCCCACTCACACAAATGAGTGGGTACCATCCGTTGCTCCCTAAGCCGACTCCCTAAGTGAAAGTCTCTCTGAGAATCTCCTTGCTTTTTAAATTCATGTCCATACATCATTAGTGCAGCGTGGACTGTTGAGAACCTGCAAGCGGGTAACATTGCGGCTAGATCCGTTAGGACCGACACAAGGATCTCTCTAAAATAAAACACACAATAAATAGTGTAAGTATGCGGTATCTTGTACCCCAGATCTGAACAACCATGTCTGCTCAATTCGATCCCTCGAAGAAGCGTACATGAACACCGCGATCTACCCTCGATTCATCGCACTCTTAAATCTTACCCTCGACATAAATAAGAGTTGGCCAAGTGATGCAATCGGAGATAAGTTAATCGATCTTCCTCGGCCCTAAATAGTTGGCGTGTTAATCACCGCTTTCGACATCGCCTGTATTGATGGTATTGTCTCATTGTAGTAAGAAATAGCGACCAAGGTAGCGGATGCTCATAATAGCCTTCCCGAAAGCCTAATATCTCTAAAGTGCGGTGGTACTCCATTCTTGGTTGTCGTCGATAATGGCTCACCACGGTGAAGGGCGAGGAATCCATCCCTCGACCTCCTTATATCCTATCCAAGCACATGTCGTATGGCAGCGTGTTACGATATTATACTTCTCTCCGAGCATACATCATTAAATGAATACAAGACCGACCTACGTTTCACCACCCATGATGAACTTGTCTAGCCATACTACCTGCGATATCCATGGGATCTCCGACAAGTCCGCCTCATGTGCCAAGTCAGACCCCTAGTCTGACTGATAGTAAATAGATAAAGTGGACGTGTGTTTTCTAATTTGATGGCTTCAACGTATAAATATACATCAACCTCATCTTGACCTAGTCAGGGCAACCAATAGAATGATCCCACTATTATCTATCTAGTAATACAGCATTGTTCTTATTGCTCTAAGCTAAATGATATCCAGCACTCGGTCTTAGCTTCGGCAACTGCCACAGCTTCGAAGGGGATCTCTTGTGTGTTAAAAGTTCCTACCTGCTGATGTAACTTTCTAATGATGCACCCAGTGCCCTTTGTGTACCATGTATACATCATATACAAATATACTCCATGCCAAAATAATAAGCAATAGTAAGACGTTGGCAATCCCAAATATGCATACATAGAAAAAGAATCAAAACAAATATAATATCTTATAAAGCCGTCATCCGTAATATCCTAAGTGTCCGAGGTCTCAACTAAAAATAAAACTTCATCAATAAAGGCGTAGCCCCTAAGCCTAAACTATTTGTAATCTATTCCCTTTTCAAGCTCTAACAATCTTTCTCGGGCTATTCTCCAAACCCAAAATCCATACTTAATCCAGTTATAATTTGGGTTTTTTATATATACCCCCAAATTGTAGGGATTTTAAAATTTATCCCTCAATCATGATAATTATTAATTTAACCTCCCATTTGTATTCTTCCTACAATTTTACGCTTTAACTCACTATTAGAGAATCTAATTATAATAATCTGTTAAATAATTAAAATATTTTAAAAATGTCTAATTTTTGTTGATTAAATAAAGTAAGTTGAAGAATAGTTAATGAAAATTCTTACTTCTTCTAGCACTGCTCTAAATATTAACTAAACCATATCAACCCTTTCTCTCATCTCTCACCGATCCTACTCATAGCATCCTTTTGATTGTGGGTATAAAACTTTTGTAATTACTGCTTACTTAACAAACTGATCTCTATTATTTGAGACTTTTGAGTTATTTGAAACTGAGAACATTAAAATGTTTGGAATATTTGGGATTTTGAGTGTGTACCTAAATACACTTTGTAGGATCCGATAACTACACGATGCAATAGGGATAATCTAGAACTAGATTACTACAGAAATAAACAAACCCTAGCATGCATCTAGGAACATAAACAACAAGTTTAGGGTTTACCAAATGGATCATTTCTCTAGGATCGCCACGCTCTTGATCAATGGTGGGAGGATGACCACACCGAGCAACCAAGAGAAGCCCCAAGATATCACCGGCGAGTACCGCATAAAGTATGAACTTAATCGAAGAAAGAGATGATGGCTATTGTATGTATCTCAGATTTTTCTATCTCTCATCATGAAAAACACTATATCTATATATACATTTTAGAGATAGAATCCTACACTCGCCAGATTATGAATATCTTATCTCTAAGAGAAGATATTATCCACCCACTTATTTGGGTGTCTATCTCATAATCATAACCAACATACTCCCACTCACACAAATGAGTGGGTACCATCCGTGCCCCTCGAGCCACTCCCTAAGTGAAAGTCTCTCCGAGAATCTCCTTGCTTTTTAAATTCATGTCCATACATCATTAGTGCACAGGATCGTTGAGAACCTCGCAGGGTAACATTGCGCTAGATCCTAGGACCGACACAAGGATCTCTAAAATAAAACACACAATAAATAGTGTAAGTATGCGGTATCTTGTACCCAGAACCAAATGCTCAATTGATCCCTCGAAGAAGCGTGCATGAACACCGCGATCTACCCTCGATTCATCGCACTCTTAAATCTTACCCTCGACATAAATAAGAGTTGGCCAAGTGATGCAATCGGAGATAAGTTAATCGATCTTCCTCTGGCCCTAAATAGTTGAGCGTGTTAATCACCCGCTCGACACGCCTGTATTGATGGTATTGTCTCATTGTAGTAAGAAATAGCAGCCAAGGTAGCAGATGCTCATAATAGCCTTCCCAGAAAGCCTAATATCTCTAAGGGTACAGTGACTGTACTCCATTACTGGTTGTCGTCGATAATGGCTCACACAGTGAAGGAGCAGGAATCCATCCCTCGACCTCCTTATATCCTATCCAAGCACATGTCGTATGGCAACGTGTTACGATATTATACTTCTCTCTCCCTGAGAGCATACATCATTAAATGAATACAGTACCGACCTACGTTTCACCACCCATGATGAACTTGTCTAGCCATACTACCCTGCGATATCCATGGGATCTCCCGACAAGTCCACGCCTCATGTGCCAAGTCAGACCCCTAGTCTGGCTGATAGTAAATAGGTAAAGTGGACGTGTGTTTTCTAATTTGATGGCTTCAACGTATAAATATACATCAACCTCATCTTGACCTAGTCAGGGCAACCAATAGAATGATCCCACTATTATCTATCTAGTAATACAGCATTGTTCTTATTGCTCTAAGCTAAATGATATCCAGCACTCGGTCTTAGCTTCGGCAACTGCCACAGCTTTGAAGGGGATCTCTTGTGTGTTAAAAGTTCCTACCTGCTGATGTAACTTTCTAATGATGCACCCAGTGCCCTTTGTGTACCATGTATACATCATATACAAATATACTCCATGCCAAAATAATAAGCAATAGTAAGGCGTTGGCAATCCCAAATATGCATACATAGAAAAGAATCAAAACAAATATAATATCTTATAAAGCCGCCATCCGTAATATCCTAAGTGTCGAGGTCTCAACTAAAAAATAAAACTTCATCAATAAAGACGTAGCCCCTAAGGCTCAAGTGCTGAACTAGCCTTTCCTTAGCTATTACCTTTATCAGTAGATCCCCGATCATCTGACCACAAAGATACACACAACACGACCTCTTTCTTCTTGTAGCTCATAATAAAATGGTACATGATCTGGGTTTTATTTGATTTCACGAACTAATTTGGGTCTATCGAATAACCAACAGTTGACATACTATCCCAATAGAGAATCACATCATTCTCTCATGTTGACCTACAACCAGATTCTTTGAGAATCTACACAACGAGACTGCCTTCGTATATCATTTGAATATTCTGCTCCTAGTGGAAATAGGCTATATACTACTACTTCTTACTACTCCATGAAATGGCCCTACCATTCACTAAGAAAATATGACCACAAGACAACACTTGCTCATCTAGATCATCGGCCTAGTCGACATCTGAATATACCATAGAAAAGTGTCAATTCTGCTAAAGCACAATGCATAAATGCAGTAAATATCTAAGGATCCTCTTGACTCATCCCAGTGAGTCATACTAGGATTGGACCGATGCCTACCCATCAATCCTATCACAAAGGATGTCTCGATTAATGTACACATGCAAGACTATTGACTACACTCGGTAGGGGCTAATCAATATTCACTTCTTCTTGCTTTAATATTGGGACATTGCTCTAGACTTAGAGTATGACTCTTAGCGAGAACAAAAGGGTTAGGGGTGAGTAATTCATTGAGCAAATGGAACTTCTTCTATTATTCAATTAACTTTAACGATAACTTAATTTCTATTTTTCTTTTATATTATGAAAAAAGAAAAATTCTTCAAACAAAAAATTTACTTTGACTTTTTGTTTGAAAAGCGGATTAGATTCTATTTTTACGATACCCAAATCCTTGTTTTTATTTCATCACGCTTTTTATCTTTTTTATAGAGTAAGGTTCTATTAGTTTAGTATAGAAATAATTTACGGACGCCTTAGTCTGTTTAAATCCATATTTCAATCCATATAATTATTCAGAAAATAAATTGATTCTTTCTTGAGAGCCTAGAAATCAATCAATAGAAATAGATTCAATTCCATTGTTCAAAAACATCATAAGAAACAAAGGAATAGAGTGGTTTGAAAGATCGAGCAAAGGATCTATTTTGTTATTTCTACTAATAGAATATTTTGATTATGTTGACTAGATAACTTTCCAATTTGTATGTTATGGAATAGATCAAAGGCTCATCTCACTCTAAGAGTAAGAGCTTAGCGGTACCATCCGTGCCCCTCGAGCCACTCCCTAAGTGAAAGTCTCTCCGAGAATCTCCTTGCTTTTTAAATTCATGTCCATACATCATTAGTGCACAGGATCGTTGAGAACCTCGCAGGGTAACATTGCGCTAGATCCTAGGACCGACACAAGGATCTCTCTAAAATAAAACACACAATAAATAGTGTAAGTATGCGGTATCTTGTACCCAGAACCAAATGCTCAATTGATCCCTCAAGAAGCGACATGAACACCGCGATCTACCCTCGATTCATCGCACTCTTAAATCTTACCCTCGACATAAATAAGAGTTAAGTGATGCAATCAGGAGATAAGTTAATCGATCTTCCTCGCCCTAAATAGTTGGCGTGTTAATCACCCGCTTCGACACGCCTGTATTGATGGTATTGTCTCATTGTAGTAAGAAATAGGTAGCAGCTCATAATAGCCTTCCCGAGAAGCCTAATATCTCTCTACAGTTTGATCGATCCATTACCGGGTTGTCGTCGATAATGGCTCACACAGGAGCGAATCCATCCCTCGACCTCCTTATATCTCATCCAAGCACATGTCGTATGGCAACGTTACGATATTATACTTCTCTCCCACGAGCATACATCATTAAATGAATACAAGATCACCTACGCGTTTCACCACCCATGATGAACTTGTCTAGCCATACTACCGCGATATCCATGGGATCTCCCGACAAGTCCACGCCTCATGTGCCAAGTCGGACTTCTAGTCCGCTGATGAGTAAATAGGTAAAGTGGACGTGTGTTTTCTAATTTGATGGCTTCAACGTATAAATATACATCAACCTCATCTTGACCTAGTGGGGCAACCAATAGAATGATCCCACTATTATCTATCTAGTAACAAAGATTGTTCTTATTGCTCTAAGCTAAATGATATCCAAAGATCGGTCTTAGTTTCCAACCGCCACTTGAAGGGATCTCTTGTGTGTTAAAAGTTCCTACTGCGATGTAACTTTCTAATGATGCACCCAGTGCCCTTTGTGTACCATGTATACATCATATACAAATATACTCCATGCCAAAATAATAAGCAATAGTAAGACGTTGGCAATCCCAAATATGCATACATAGAAAAAGAATCAAAACAAATATAATATCTTATAAAGCCGTCATCCGTAATATCCTAAGTGTCTGAGGTCTCAACTAAAAAATAAAACTTCATCAATAAAGACGTAGCCCCTAAGGCTCAAGTGCTGAACTAGCCTTTCCTTAGCTATTACCTTTATCAGTAGATCCCCGATCATCTGACCACAAAGATACACACAACACGACCTCTTTCTTCTTGTAGCTCATAATAAAATGGTACATGATCTGGGTTTTATTTGATTTCACGAACTAATTTGGGTCTATCGAATAACCAACAGTTGACATACTATCCCAATAGAGAATCACATCATTCTCTCATGTTGACCTACAACCAGATTCTTTGAGAATCTACACAACGAGACTGCCTCGTGTATATCGCTGAATATTCTGCTCCTAGTGGAAATAGGCTATATACTACTACTTCTTACTACTCCATGAAATGGCCCTACCATTCACTAAGAAAATATGACCACAAGACAACACTTGCTCATCTAGATCATCGGCCTAGTCGACATCTGAATATACCATAGAAAAGTGTCAATTCTGCTAAAGCACAATGCATAAATGCAGTAAATATCTAAGGATCCTCTTGACTCATCCCAGTGAGTCATACTAGGATTGGACCGATGCCTACCCATCAATCCTATCACAAAGGATGTCTCGATTAATGTACACATGCAAGACTATTGACTACACTCCAGTAGGGGCTAATCAATATTCACTTCTTCTTGCTTTAATATTGGGACATTGCTCTAGACTTAGAGTATGACTCTTAGCGAGAACAAAAAGGGTTAGGGGTGAGTAATTCATTGAGCAAATGGAACTTCTTCTATTATTCAATTAACTTTAACGATAACTTAATTTCTATTTTTCTTTTATATTATGAAAAAAGAAAATTCTTCAAACAAAAAATTTACTTTGACTTTTTGTTTGAAAAGCGGATTAGATTCTATTTTTACGATACCCAAATCCTTGTTTTTATTTCATCACGCTTTTTATCTTTTTTATAGAGTAAGGTTCTATTAGTTTAGTATAGAAATAATTTACGGACGCCTTAGTCTGTTTAAATCCATATTTCAATCCATATAATTATTCAGAAAATAAATTGATTCTTTCTTGAGAGCCTAGAAATCAATCAATAGAAATAGATTCAATTCCATTGTTCAAAAACATCATAAGAAACAAAGGAATAGAGTGGTTTGAAAGATCGAGCAAAGGATCTATTTTGTTATTTCTACTAATAGAATATTTTGATTATGTTGACTAGATAACTTTCCAATTTGTATGTTATGGAATAGATCAAAGGCTCATCTCACTCTAAGAGTAAGAGCTTAGCGGTACCTTACCCCCTTTCTTTTATTAGAGCCGAAGGTACCGCTGAGTTCTTACTTTTCATGTCTACAATCCGGTTCATCCGATTACTACAGAGATGAACCCAATCCGAATATGAACCGTAAAAGAAAATACCTATTAAACCGATCACAGAATACCAGCTATAGTACCTATCACCAAAGAGGAATCCTTCCAGAGTATCGGCCATTTCCTCACTTTCCTCCACATTTCTTCAAGTAGTCATGCTATAGACAAAAACATACGGATAATTATGAAGATGATATCCTTCCTAATAGGATAAGAGAATTCCTAGTACTCTATTTCTTTCTCTCAATTGAAGAAATAATTGGAAAATAAAACAGCAAGTACAAAATGAGTAATAAACGCCAAGATAGACTGGTACGATTCAATTCAACATTTTGTTCATTCGGGTTTGATTGTGTCATAGCTCTATAATTGAATTAGGTTTATCGTTGGATGAACTGCATTGCCGATATTGACCCCAAAAAGAAACGGTAGGTACAACTAGCCCGTGAACGACTAACCATCGCGACCGTAAAAATTGGATAGGTTCGATCTATGGTCATTGGTGGCCTCCTAAACTAAAAGGATCTACTAAATTCATCAAGTTGTTCCAAAGAATCAAAACGTCGGTTATTAATGGAATCCCACATGCGGCTCTCGTGAAATATTCGTTTGGCCGAGGACTTTCTAATGATGCACCCGGTGCCCTTTGTGTACCATGTATACATCATATACAAATATACTCCATGCCAAAATAATAAGCAATAGTAAGACGTTGGCAATCCCAAATATGCATACATAGAAAAGAATCAAAACAAATATAATATCTTATAAAGCAGCCATCCGTAATATCCTAAGTGTCCGAGGTCTCAACTAAAAATAAAACTTCATCAATAAAGACGTAGCCCCTAAGGCTCAAGTGCGAACTAGCCTTTCCTTAGCTATTACCTTTATCGGAGATCCCCATCATCTCGACCACAAAGATACACACAACACGACCTCTTTCTTCTTGTAGCTCATAATAAAATGGTACATGATCCGGGTTTTATTTGATTTCACGAACTAATTTGGGTCTATCGAATAACCAACAGCTTGACATACTATCCCAATAGAGAATCACATCATTCTCTCATGTTGACCTACAAACCGCATTCTTTGAGAATCTACACAACGAGATCGCTTGTATATCATTAATATTCTCGCCCTAGTGGAAATAGGCTATATACTACTACTTCTTACTACTCCATGAAATGGCCCTACCATTCACTAAGAAAATATGACCACAAGACAACACTTGCTCATCTAGATCATCGCCTAGTCGACATCCGAATATACCATAGAAAAGTGTCAATTCTGCTAGCACAATGCATAAATGCAAAATATCTAAGGATCCTCTTGACTCATCCCAAGGAGTCATACTAGGATTGGACCGATGCCTACCCATCAATCCTATCACAAAGGATGTCTCGATTAATGTACACATGCAAGACTATTGACTACACTCCAGTAGGGGCTAATCAATATTCACTTCTTCTTGCTTTAATATTGGGACATTGCTCTAGACTTAGAGTATGACTCTTAGCGAGAACAAAAGGGTTAGGGGTGAGTAATTCATTGAGCAAATGGAACTTCTTCTATTATTCAATTAACTTTAACGTATAACTTAATTTCTATTTTTCTTTTATATTATGAAAAAGAAAATTCTTCAAACAAAAAATTTACTTTGACTTTTTGTTTGAAAAGCGGATTAGATTCTATTTTTACGATACCCAAATCCTTGTTTTTATTTCATCACGCTTTTTTATCTTTTTTTATAGAGTAAGGTTCTATTAGTTTAGTATAGAAATAATTTACAGACGCCTTAGTTGTTTAAATCCATATTTCAATCCATATAATTATTCGGAAAATAAATTGATTCTTTCTTGAGAGCCTAGAAATCAATCAATAGAAATAGATTCAATTCCATTGTTCAAAAACATCATAAGAAACAAAGGAATAGAGTGGTTTGAAAGATCGAGCAAAGGATCTATTTTGTTATTTCTACTGAATAGAATATTTTGATTATGTTGACTAGATAACTTTCCAATTTGTATGTTATGGAATAGATCAAAGGCTCATCTCACTCTAAGAGTAAGAGCTTAGCGGTACCTTACCCCCTTTCTTTTATTAGAGCCGAAGGTACCGCTGAGTTCTTACTTTTCATGTCTACAATCCGGTTCATCCGATTACTACAGAGATGAACCCAATCCGAATATGAACCGTAAAAGAAAATACCTATTAAACCGATCACAGAATACCGGCTATAGTACCTATCACCAAAGAGGAATCCTTCCAGAGTATCGGCCATTTCCCTCACTTTCCTCCACATTTCTTCAAGTAGTCATGCTATAGACAAAAGCGATACGGATAATTATGAAGATGATATCCTTCCGAATAGGATAAGAGAATTCCTAGTACTCTATTTCTCTCAATTGAAGAAATAATTGGAAAATAAAACAAAGAAGTACAAAATGAGTAATAAACGCCAAGATAGACCGGTACGATTCAATTCAACATTTTGTTCATTCGGTTTGATTGTGTCATAGCTCTATAATTGAATTAGGTTTATCGTTGGATGAACTGCATTGCCGATATTGACCCCAAAAAGAAACGGTAGGTACAACTAGCCCGTGAACGACTAACCATCGCGACCGTAAAAATTGGATAGGTTCGATCTATGGTCATTGGTGGCCTCCTAAACTAAAAGGATCTACTAAATTCATCAAGTTGTTCCAAAGAATCAAAACGTCGGTTATTAATGGAATCCCACATGCGGCTCTCGTGAAATATTCGTTTGGCCGAGGACTTCCAAATACATCGTAAGCTAAACCCGTACTAAAGAATAACCAACCCGCAATGAATAGGGAAGGTATAGTAATACTATGAATGACCCAAGATCGAATCATCGGTAATAATATCGACAAAAGAACGTTCTCCGTGCTTCCGCATACGCCGAGCTCCAAAATTCTTGTACATTCAAAAAATGGAATCGATTCATGAAAGATGGGATCGGTAAATAGAAAACCACTGATATTTCATCTTTGTGAGATCGTCAATTTTGTACCAAAGGTGTATTTAGAGTATACCGAATCAGTATAGCTATCCTTCCTCTGGCGCAACAACGCAGTTTCGATCAGTATCAAAATGAAATACTACATAATTTCTTTCTTCTTTTTTGTTCCTTGTCTATGCATAATTGTATGTTACATAACATGGAGTCCTAATGGTCTCCATGTTGAGCCCAGCTAGCAATATGTCATCGACATATGATGATAAGATCTCAAACTCTTACCAGCTTTGTGTGGGTGGACACAATTATCTTCATCAATCATTATGAAATTAAAGCCCAGTATGGTCTACTATAACCGAATAAATACTACATATTGGAATAATGTTTCACGTTATAGGTAGAGCTCTTTAACTTGGACACCCTGTGCTTAAGTCCTTTAACTTTAAAATATATACGTCGATCCACATAGATCTCCTACTCCAGTTCTCCTAGAGCAAAGCTATCTCTAAGTCCGTTGGACTAGTTCAAGATCAATATGCTATTAGAGTCAATTTTCTATGAAAGTCGGTTCTCTTCCGGAGAGAATGTATCCTCATAGTCCATCCTAGAAATTCAGGTGTATCCTTTAGCCATCAAGCTTGTCCTGGACTGCTTGATTGTCCCATCCTGCTTGACCTTGAAAAATTATTTATTCTCAATGGTCTTGCATTTAGCTGGAAGATCCACTAAGTCTCTGATTTGATTCTCCCTCACAAACTAAAGCTACTTGTCGTTGCTGCTTTCCACTCTTTGGTTGTAGATCAAGAAATGGCATCCTCATATGGTTTGGGCTCCACAATAACATACGATGATGTCATGAATGTTTACCCTCAATATCAATATCATGCAGGTACTAGTCCATGGGATGATCAATGAGGCAATTGAGATTTCTTAGATGGCTCCGAGTCATCTAAAGGTATCTCGCTCCCACTTTCCCGTGGTAGAGGAATCATCCTCTTACTTTTTCATGTCTACAATCCGTTCATCCGACACAGAGATGAACCCAATCCGAATATGAACCGTAAAAGAAAATACCTATTAAACCGATCACAGAATACCGGCTATAGTACCTATCACCAAAGAGGAATCCTTCCAGAGTATCGGCCATTTCCCTCACTTTCCTCCACATTTCTTCAAGTAGTCATGCTATAGACAAAAACGTACTCGATAATTATGAAGATGATATCCTTCCGAATAGGATAAGAGAATTCCTAGTACTCTATTTCTTTCTCTCAATTGAAGAAATAATTGGAAAATAAAACAAAGAAGTACAAAAATGAGTAATAAACGCCAAGATAGACCGTACTTCAATTCAACATTTTGTTCATTCGGTTTGATTGTGTCATAGCTCTATAATTGAATTAGGTTTATCGTTGGATGAACTGCATTGCCGATATTGACCCCAAAAAGAAACGGTAGGTACAACTAGCCCGTGAACGACTAACCATCGACCGTAAAAATCTGGATAGGTTCGATCTATGGTCATGGTGGCCTCCTAAACTAAAAGGATCTACTAAATTCATCAAGTTGTTCCAAAGAATCAAACGCCGGTTATTAATGGAATCCCCCGTCGGCTCTCTCAGGAAATATTCGCTTGGCCGAGGACTTCCAAATACATCGTAGCTAAACCCGTACTAAAGAATAACCAACCCGCAATGAATAGGGAAGGTATAGTAATACTATGAATGACCCAAGATCGAATCATCGGTAATAATATCGCAAAAGAACGTTCTCCGTTTCCGCATACGCCGAGCTCCAAAATTCTTGTACATTCAAAAAATGGAATCGATTCCGCGAAGATGGGATCGGTAAATAGAAAACCACCGATATTTCATCTTTGTGAGATCGTCAATTTTGTACCAAAGGTGTATTTAGAGTATACCGAATCAAGATAGCTATCCTTCCTCCGCAACAACGCAGCTTCGACAAGATCAAAATGAAATACTACATAATTTCTTTCTTCTTTTTGTTCCTTGTCTATGCATAATTGTATGTTACATAACATGGAGTCCTAATGGTCTCCATGTTGAGCCCAAATAGCAATATGTCATCGACATATGATGATAAGATCTCAAACTCTTACCAAATTTTGTGTGGGTGGACACAATTATCTTCATCAATCATTATGAAATTAAAGCCCAAGATGGTCTACTATAACCGAATAAATACTACATATTGGAATAATGTTTCACGTTATAGGTAGAGCTCTTTAACTTGGACACCCCGTGCTTAAGTCCTTTAACTTTAAAATATATACGCCGATCCACATAGATCTCCTACTCCAGCCTCCTAGAGCAAAGCTATCTCTAAGTCCGCTGGACTAGTTCAAGATCAATATGCTATTAGAGTCAATTTTCTATGAAAGTCGGTTCTCTTCCGGAGAGAATGTATCCTCATAGTCCATCCTAGAAATTCAGGTGTATCCTTTAGCCATCAAGCTTGTCCTGGACTGCTTGATTGTCCCATCCTGCTTGACCTTGAAAAATTATTTATTCTCAATGGTCTTGCATTTAGCTGGAAGATCCACTAAGTCTCTGATTTGATTCTCCCTCACAAACTAAAGCTACTTGTCGTTGCTGCTTTCCACTCTTTGGTTGTAGATCAAGAAATGGCATCCTCATATGGTTTGGGCTCCACAATAACATACGATGATGTCATGAATGTTTACCCTCAATATCAATATCATGCAGGTACTAGTCCATGGGATGATCAATGAGGCAATTGAGATTTCTTAGATGGCTCCGAGTCATCTAAAGGTATCTCGCTCCCACTTTCCCCAGGTGGTAGAGGAATCATCCTCTTCCATTGCTGGCTCTGTGACAATCTTCTCAATCTCGTATGAACCCAAAATTCTGATCTATTTCTTCTTTGTGCGAGAAATCCTCCCTGAGGAACTCAATATCTGCAATTCTCTCAGTCATAGTCCCATCATAGTGCTCACATGTAAACACATCTCATATAGTATCCAGAATAAGTATATAGTCATACATTTCTTCCCTCTGAGCTCCAACTTCTAATACCATTGAGAAGTAGTGTATGTATATGTGTGAGCAATGCACCCACATGGACATAGTGATCCAATACCGCCCCTTGGCTATCCATGGCTCATAGGGTGTAGACTGTACTGATCTAGAAGGTACACAGTTCAAAATATATGCCGCTATAAATAGCGCATCTCCCTAAAACCAAATTGGTAGATATTTTGAATCACGTCTAGTAGAGTCATATTCCTCACTTTCGCAGCATCATTTTATTGCAGAATATAGGTTATTTATCAGCTATTTGACTTTTCTCTTTCCTTGACATAGTTTCCTAAACTGGCTAGATAGCTACTCTTATCTCACAATTATTGTGCAAAGCTTTAATGCTTTTTCTTAATTGATTATCCACCTTTCTGATTTAGCGCTTAAAACAAATCCAACCCCTCAACTAGGTGCAAAATTAAATACACATCGCTGCAACTAGAGTAATAGCCCATAAACATGAAGAATTAATGTGCTCTATTTTGTAGCTTCATAAATATCTGTTTGCATATATCAAAGTGTACTAATTGCAACGGATTAGCTCTTGGCCTCGCTAAAAAAACTTCATAGTAATTTTACCAACGAGACTATACTCGAATGTGGACAGATCTTGGTACACGTACCTAGGAGGTCACCGCTGGCGAGCCTTCATGTTTCCTCCAATATGACCTAGTCTACAATACCATAAATCAGATCCAATCTTAATTCACGGTACAAGACAAAGTAGAAGATAAACCTAGTTATCTAATAATGAGTCATACTTTAAAATCAACTAGGAGATTAGTTTGCCGTCCGATTTGAAGCAAAGACCCAAGAAGTAAATCTATGTAAGTAACCCACATATGGAAAACTAACATGAATCCTACAAGCCTAACTATCGAGATGATTCCTCAACTATAGTGGGAGTATTACAAGATTTATTTGTTCCCCGAACTCGGAGAAAACTTTTATTCATTGGTGCGCAACACCATTACGTATTCTTCCTCTATAGCTTTCTACTCCCATATAGAATCTTCTGGAACTCTACAAACTAGTCTCTACCCTGCAGATGTAGTCCACAAGTCTCAAGTTTTGTCGGTTGTGCACCCTCATGCGCAAAATGACCGGCTTGTCTTCAGTCTTAATAATTGATCTTGCTCTTATCAGTTGGCTTTTTCACCTTTCAATGGACTTCTTTTATTTCACAAGCCCTTCTGAAAATCTCTTGGTGTACCCATTGCGATTAGGCTCCTATCCTTGTGCATCTGATATTCAGCTACCAAAGTCGAAGTGGACATGTTGGCGTTGAACACACCCCGTGTTTAGACTCCATCTTCACTTTCATTTGCTCATCCCTCGAATGTTTTCACATATGCAATGTGCAATGAAAGTAATAAATGTATTACCTAGAGTTATGTAAAGCCCTGATAATTGCCCAGATCTTTCATTCCTAGCATGACGCAGTTCCAGCTATCTTACGATTCTTGATCATAAAGGTTATCATTTAAAGATGAATTCATTGTTCTGCCCAGTGGACATATCATTTGAATCCAACTTAATAATAAGAACTCGAATCCTCATCGGAGAGACTTATTCGAATCTCGCATTAAGAGCATCCTTGAAGCTCTTTGCATTCAAATAATCCTCAAACTCCCCAATAAGATCGCTCCTCATTGTGGTCCACCTAGTGAACCACTTGAACGATATTTTTATTTCTAGATGTTGTACTAACTGATCTTAAATCATTGAGTCCGAGTTCAACCTTGTTCCTACTTAGACATCATCGCCTCAGTACTCGCCAAAATCTCATGCTCTCAAGGGAAAATGAATCTTCCGACATAAGTATCTACAATTAATTAGTCCCAGAATGAAGTCAAAAAAATTATATCGGTACCTCTTTAAGAGAAGGACTAAGACACTCAAATTATGGATACATTAAGATTATTGGCACTTTACGTGGAGTAGCATTCTTCTTGGAAGAACATTCCATCCCATTAATCCTTTTATAATGATAACAAAATTACATCCCAAACAGAGAGAAGAAAGCCTAGGGCCCAACCACGGTGTTCAAATATATAATTTTTAAAATCATTATAAAACTTTCAAAAATAGAATATAAGATTTCATAGAGATAGAGTAGATTGGGTAGTTATATCATAGTACCATCTCTACTCAAAATCTCCCACTTGAAATAAAATTTTTATGTTTTGTTATGCATTTGAACATGCGGCATGACAAACATAAATAAGAAATTTCACAGTATTTTATTTAACTATCCTATTTATCTTGTCAATTTTATTACTGTATTTTATTTATCGTTAAATTGGTAATGACGCCCCCAAGCCTAATCGAAATTTACCCGCTAAGCCAAGACTTATTAGGATTTTTATAAATAAATTTTGGTATTTTAAATATTTGTCTAAACATCGAAAGTTTTTTAAAAAAATACTTTTTAGTAAAAATCTACAAACTCTTAATTATGAAAACTAGTAGGTCAACACGAAATTTCCAAATTTTCTAAAGAATACTTCTCAAAAGTTTGAAAATAACAAAAAATTCTAGAGATTTTCTAAAATTAATAATAATAAAATATTTCTAGAAAGCCCCAAGAAAGAAATTAGTTGTCCAAAAAATTTATTATTAATTTAAAATATATATCTAGAAATTCCCATAACTTTTAGATATTTTAAACTAAAAATTTTTGAATAAAAAATTAGAAAAAAATATATTGTCAAAATTGCCCCTAGGGTTTTGAAAACCCTAGGGCACGGGATAGGCGACGGCGGCGTCGCCCGCGTAATCTCTGACACACTAAGAAGCCGCCGTAACCCCCACCCCTCTTCTTCTTCTTTCTTCTTCATTTTCCTTGTTTTGTTGTTTTTTTATTTTCAAGCGCCCATGGCACTATAATCGGCGGTCCAACATTGCCTAGTTGTGACCACCGTCGTGGCCACCATAGCAGTCTGCAATGCACCCCAAGTGCGGTCGCCGGCGTTGGTGGTGGCTGGGGTTGGGGGGAGGCCGATCTTTTTTTTTAAAATCTCCCATTTTTTACCACTGCTAGTACTCAAGGCCGGGATGGTGGTGGCGTCTCCTCGGCCACAGCTTCAATTTGCTCTCAAGCACCGCCGACGCTCGACAAGCGGCGGCATGAACCTAGGATTTATTATTATTATTTAAAATTCAAAAAAAGGATATTAATTTTTGAAAATTAAAAAAGTTTCTGATTTTCGAATAATAAATTCCAGATTTATTGAAAAGTGCCCACTAGTTCATACAAGTCAAATTTTTACTATAAATTTGACATCCTGGATGTCAAAAATAGGATTTTTACACCCAAAATTTTATTATTTTCAATTAAAATTAAATTTTTAATAATAAAAATCCCATCTTTTCTATTCCAGGGACCAAAGTGTAGGGTCAAAAAAATGTTTATTGATTGAATGGAATTGTTACAATCAAATTCTCTCGATTACAGAGGAAGAGGAGATTGATTTGACTCCTCTTTTGTATGGGTTCTTGGTGGCGAAAGAAGGCTTCACTCAATGCTCACGTAGAGATCCGCTTTCCGTTGACGATCAGAACAAAGCTGCAGATGTTCTTGAGATTGTCGATGAAGAGTTCGATCTCACTTGTGCGCAAGTGTTGATCTTCTCCAAATTCCAAAAGCTCCAAAAGCCCCCCCCCCCAAAAGCTCCAAAAAGCCCCTTCTCCTGTGGAGATGGTGGCTTATAAATAGGCCAGGAGAGGCATGGCCACTTCCTTGATTTGTGGGATATGGCCATACTCAGTTGAGGAGAGCCATGCCCTCCCCCTGCGGGATGTGACCACTATGGGGCTCAGTTGAGGAGAGCCATGCCCCCCCTGCGGGATGTGACCACTATGGGATGTGACATCTCCCATGCTTCAAGTGGGCGGTCTTGGTTGGATGGTGAGCTTCGCCGCTGTAGGCGAACCTCGGTTGAATGTCGAGGTTCACTGCTATAGGCGAACCTCGGTTGAATGTCGAGGTTCACTGCTGTTTGGCGAGCCTCGGTTGAATGTCGAGGTTCACCGCTGTTTGGCGAGCCTCGGTTGAATGTCGAGGTTCACCGCTGCTTGGCGAGCCTCATTCGAATGTCGAGCTCGCCGCTTGGCGAGCCTCGCTCAATGTCGAGCTCGCCGCTTGGCGAGCCTCGCTCAATGTCGAGCTCGCCGCTTGGCGAGCCTCATTCGAATGTCGAGCCTCGCTGCTTGGCGAGCCTCATCGAATGTCGAGCCTCGCTGCTTGGCGAGCCTCGCTCAATGTCGAGCTCGCCGCTTGGCGAAGCCTCGCCTCGCTACGAAGAACGTGTCGTAACTTTAAATCAGACGCCGAATTGGACGAATTATATATGGAAATCGACCATCTCGACGAGACGGAGCCAATTGCCCCAGTCATTTTGCCCAGTTCCTTTTGGTTTGAGAGATATCAGTATTTCTGTCTATTTTGTAAAGTCCAAAGACTCGTGTGAACTTAACCTTTAGGCGCACTGACTTCACTCGATGGACCCTTAAGCTCTTTTGCTCATTCCGAAGTCGCTGTAGGGATTAAGGCAATTTTTACTGCCTACAAAACCCCCTCTAAAGTTTTTAGACTTGAATGCGGTTGAATGGAGTCTGGAACACTTTGGATATGCAGACTTGTAAGATGGTCGCCGCGTGCATCGAGCGAGGAACCTTCTAACGAACACGGTAAATTTGAATTCTTCACCGCAGCCTAATGATCGCCCTCTAGGATTTTTAGCAAACCCCAGCTATCAACGGATTTGATGTGCCTTTACCGACACCGCTTGAATCGGGCTAGCCATACTTTTCCCTCAAGATGATGAGTTTTCGAGGAGGTTCTTTAGGCTTAACGCTAAAATTTCCCTCTATCCTTAGCCGCTCAAGGCGCTGGATTAAGAGATAAAGGGCAAATCGCCCTAGAGGCCATCATGTGGAATTGACCGAATCGCTCAGGACATAAAAGTATAACGATCGCGAATCAAAAAGCAATCAAGTTGTTCGCTGACGGAGAGTATAACAACAAGGATTACGAACAAAATCATTTAGGAAATGACTCGTGAGGGTAGCCGAAGTCGCTCAAAGGACATAGGAGTATAACGACTATGGTCGGAATAGAGGCACATCGCATGGTAGGCCACTATCCAAAAATGATCAAATCGTTCAGTGACATAAAAGTATAACGATCGTGATCAAAAAAGCAATCAAGTTGTTCAGTGACATGAGAGTATAACAACAGTGATTACGAACAAAATCATTTAGAAAATGACTTTGTGGGGTTAGCTGAGTCGTTCAGGGACATAGGAGTATAACGACTATGGCTGGAATAGGGGCACATCGCATGGTAGGCCACTATTCTGAGGGAGTTGATAGGGTATATCGCTTGGTTAACCACTATCTAACCCAAAGTCACTCTGACAAGTGACGATATGGAAATGATCGTGTCGCTCGCTGACGAAAAGTATAACGACCGTGGATCGAAAAACAATCAAGTTGTTCGGTGACATGGGAGTATAACAACTATGATAGGGTAGTAGATATCGCTTGTGGTGATTTGACAACCGGCACAACACTTGGTAGGCCAACGCCAAATGACAATGTGGAATTGATCAAATCGCTCAAAGGACACTAAGTATGACGACATATGACCAAGAAGAATCTAGTTGTTCGACTCGAAAGTATAACAACCGTGATGGGAATAGAGGTATAATGACTTGATTGGAAAACGCCATTTCGGGAATGACGCGCGGACTATCGAGGTGATTGTTAACATGACAGCTATGTGGACCCACCACCTATTGACGAGGATTGGAAGGAATTTGTCGAGGTGATTGTTAACCCGACAAGAATTTGTTATGCTCGGGCAACTTTGAGGACTTACCATCCCATTGAAGAGGATTGGCAAGTTGATTTGTCAGAGGTGAAATGTTAACATGACAAGATTGTCGCGACGGAGCGACTTTGAGGACTTACCATCCCATTGAAGAGGATTGGTAAGTTGATTTGTCAGAGGTGTAATATTAACATGACAGTGGGAGTGGTCCCGTCATCCTACTTGAGAGGATTGTCGGAGGAAATCTTGAGGGAACTATCAGAGGTGATTGTTAACATGATAGTTTTGGGAACCCACCATCCGTCGGATGCTGGTCCTCCGGCGATCGGTGCATATAAGCATCAACGATCATCTTTGGCCGATTGTAGCCAAGTCTTCACGATCGGTCCCATAGCTTGGTTCCGCCATGAAGCTCTAAGAGTGCCATCGTGGGCTTACTTGAAAAGAGTTTTGATGAGGAAGCGGTCGCCACCACCAAGGTATCTTGGTTGTCACCTCCTCGAAATTCAAATAGCTCTTCAACCTCCATACGCTTGAGCACGCTCTCGACTTGTTCTCCTTGGCGGGTTAAGTCTTTCCACGAGCGGGCTACAACAGCGCCCATATTAGAGAGAATGTTGATGGAGAGATTATTCCGGCACATCTCGATGAGAGCGCCTCTGAACCGATCATGGGCACACAACGATCGGTTCTCAATCTCTTGACAAAGTTGCTTACTGACTCTTTCTTCCTCTCGCTACAGCCAGCGTGGTTGCCATAGATACTCTGTGTCATCGTCGAAGAATCGGCCATGAAGAGCCTTTCCATGTCCTTCCAAAGAGTGATGGACGCAGGTTCTAATCATGAAACCATTCAAAAGCAACCCCTTGAGGGTGCCAATGAACAACCGAGTCACAACGGATCATTTCCCATTATGTGTCCAGCTTATACCGAAGTAGTAAATGTGTTGAGTAGGAGAACCCTTGCCATCGAATCGCAGGAGATCCAGTGGCTTGAATTTTATGATAAGGGACATCGCCCCACTCAGAGGATATGGCCTACCCACCCCAAACTCTTTAGATCGCCTTGAGCTTAAGGGCATCCAACTGCTTTTGGAAATCATGTAACTTATGATCTCGCTTTTTCATACGCGGATTCGATTCCGCCTCAGATGAAACTGAGTGGACATCATGATCCCCCTCATAGCCTTCTCGCTTCGATTTGAAACCTCCCTCGTCTACTTTCTTCTTGCCGACGAGCTTCTCCATCATTACTTCTAAGCGTCTGATAGACTCTTGTTGAGCAACAATAAGAGCTTGTTGCTCTTCGATCTTCTTTGCCATTTCCTCTTCTTTGTCGCCCATGAGGACGCCGGCTTGATCACTTATATCGTGTTTGAAGGTTGAGACGAACCATGCCGAGTTCTCGATTCTTCACGGTACCCCAACCAATTGGCTATAGTCAAACGGGATTGCCGCCCGCATAAAGACGGTGCTTCGATAGCGCTTTGACTATTGATTAATGCGCCGTAACTCGGGAATACTCAAGGTCGACGACTCAGATCGCCTTGGGGTCTTGCTCCCGCTTCTCCCAATCATGCTAATAGTCACCTGTGGAATGACCACCGCGGCCGCTTGTTTCTTATGGCGAAACCGCCTCGCCTAGTTGACGGGTCGATAATCGCCAAATACGTAGGTTGATGTGTCGATGAACATTGGGCGCATGGCGTAGATGAGCTTCACACAAAGAATGGTATTGCATTTGACCGGCATCACGCCATGAAAGTGAGATAATCACGAGATCGGCGGGTGTACCCCCGCTGATCTCAAAAACGAGCCTCATATGAGAGAGGCTCTCGAGTCGAAGTTTGGCAAACCCGGGCGAGGTTCGCCTCTTTGGAGGAGACCTCACATTGACGGCGAGGTTCGCCATGTGGACGAGGTTCGCACTGGGCGCAGGTTCGCTCTTTGGAGGAGACCTCACATTGACGGCGAGGTTCGCCTCTTTGGAGGAGACCTCACATTGACGGCGAGGTTCGCCATGTGGACGAGGTTCGCACTGGGCGCAGGTTCGCTCTTTGGAGGAGACCTCACATTGACGGCGAGGTTCGCCTCTTTGGAGGAGACTCACATTGACGGCGAGGTTCGCCTCTTTGGAGGAGACCTCACATTGACGGCGAGGTTCGCCTCTTTGGAGGAGACTCACATTGACGGCGAGGTTCGCTCTTTGGAGGAGACCTCACATTGACGGCGCAGGTTGGCCATGTGGACGAGGTTCGCACTGGGCGAGGTTCGCCTCTTTGGAGGAGACCTCACATTGACGGCGCAGGTTGGCCATGTGGACGAGGTTCGCACTGGGCGCAGGTTCGCCTCTTTGGAGGAGACCTCACATTGACGCGCAGGTTGGCCATGTGGACGAGGTTCGCACCGGGCGCAGGTTCGCCTCTTTGGAGGAGACCTCACATTGACGGCGAGGTTGGCCATGTGGACGAGGTTCGCACCGGGCGCAGGTTCGCTCTTTGGAGGAGACCTCACATTGACGGCGAGGTTGGCCATGTGGGCGAGGTTCGCCATGTGGACGCAGGTTCGCACCGGGCGCAGGTTCGCTCTTTGGAGGAGACCTCACATTGACGGCGAGGTTCGCCATGTGGACGAGGTTCGCAGCTGGGGCGACGTTCGTCTTGTTTTGAATGAACCCTTAGATGAAAACGAGGTTCACGACTTGGGGTGCAATGACGAGGTTCGTGACGTTCCTCGCCATTCGACCTCGCTTGTTTGACCATCTTTGGACGATAGTGAAACCCGCCCAACGAGACCAAAGCTCGAACCCTACGGCGAGCTTGGTTCTCGCTGCGGACGCCGCTGGCACGCCGTGAGATTGACCCTTGGCGATCCTTCCTTTCCACGCCAGCGAAGCCACCCGCAGGCCAAAGTTTGGCTAATGGCCTCCGGTTGGGATGGGCCGCTTAACCACCCACTTCTTAGCCTCGTTGGTCGGCTTTTGGAGCCTTGTCGAGAGACATAGGCTGGTTCTCGAGATTCGCCGAGAAGATTCAACACGAGCCACGGGGCCAAGTCTCATACGAGACTCGCCGACACTTGCGTGTCTTCACCGTGCTAGATGCCCTGCAGGAGAGGAACTCCTCATACTTACTCGATCAACTCAAGGACCAAGGTTTGAACCTCGGTTCCAATCAGAACTTTGTCTCGATTGCCACCACCACCATCGAATGAATGGTTGCTCCCACTGTGGTCGCCATCTTCCGTAGGGTCGAAAAATGTTTATTGATTGAATGGAATTGTTACAATCAAATTCTCGACATGAGGAAGAGGAGATTGATTTGACTCCTCTTTGTATGGGTTCTTGGTGGCTAAAGAAGGCTTCACTCAATGCTCACGAGATCCGCTTCCGCTGACGATCGTAACAAAGCCGCAGATGTTCTTGAGATTGTCGATGAAGAGTTCGATCTCACTTGCGCAAGTGTTGATCTTCTCCAAATTCCAAAGCTCCAAAAGCCCCCAAAGCTCCAAAAGCCCCTTCTCCGTGGAGATGGTGGCTTATAAATAGGCCAGAGAGGCATGGCCACTTCCTTGATTTGTGGGATATGGCCATACTCGCTGAGGAGAGCCATGCCCCCTCAGGATGTGACCACTATGGGGCTCGGTTGAGGAGAGCCATGCCCCCGCGGATGTGACCACTATGGGATGTGACATCTCCCATGCTTCAAGTGGGCGGTCTTGGTTGGATGGTGAGCTTCGCTGTAGGCGAACCTCGGTTGAATGTCGAGGTTCATCGCTATAGGCGAACCTCGGTTGAATGTCGAGCCTCGCCGCTTGGCGAGCCTCGGTTGAATGTCGAGGTTCACCGCTATAGGCGAACCTCGGTTGAATGTCGAGGTTCACCGCTGTAGGCTAACCTCATTCGAATGTCGAGCCTCGCCGCTTGGCGAGCCTCATTCGAATGTCGAGCCTCGCCGCTGGCGAGCCTCGCCGAGTGTCGAGCCTCGCCGCTTGGCGAGCCTCATTCAATGTCGAGCCTCGCCGCTTGGCGAAGCCTCATTCAATGTCGAGCTCGCCGCTGGCGAGCCTCATCTGAATGTCGAGCCTCGCCGCTTGGCGAGCCTCGCCGAGTGTCGAGCCTCGCTGTTTGACGAGCCTCGTCTACTACGAAGAACAGGTCGTAACTTTCAAACCGTACGTCGGAATTGGACGAATTATATATGGAAATCGACCATCTCGACGAGACGGAGCCAATTGCCCCAGTCATTTTGCCCAGTTCCTTTTGGTTTGAGAGATATCAGTATTTCTGTCTATTTTGTAAAGTCCAGCACTTAGGTGAACTTAACCTTTAGGCAGACCTGACTTCACTCAGATGGACCCTTAAGCTCTTTTGCTCATTCCGAGTCGCTGTGTAGGGATTAAGGCAATTTTTACTGCCTACACAAAGTAGCCATTAAGAAACTGACGAATGATCCTAACTCCTGCTCTAATACCAATGTAGGATCTGGATAACTATACACATGCAATAGGGATAATCTACAACTAGATTATGCACACTTGGTTGAGGAAATTTTTCTTAATGGGTTTACAAGAGAGGAGTCATGGTGTACGATTGGCCAATTAACTAACTAGCGAATTCGTCGTTAAGATGTTGGGTTGAATTATAATGATTTGGTATATATTAAAAAAACACTCATAATTTTAATTCACTTTGGTCTTTTCCAAATCCAAAGAATAGCCCCAGATTAGTGTTAACAATCAGTCCCTCTCATCTGTGATCCCCCTGACTTTAACTCTAAAACTAATCACGATTGGCGATAGCAACAGCCGATGAGTGATCACGATCACTGATCACCTCCAAGAACCCCCTCTCCGCCCTCACCTGGTACAATCACTATTGATCTTGCTTCTCTTCGGTCTTCACATCTACTCATGAGTCACGACCTCTTTGTCTCACGCAAAAAAGGGCAACAAACCACAATGAATGATGTCGATAAGATTGTTGCATCGGTATTTTTATTGTTTTATGATTAATGTCTAGTATAAATGTTTTATTGATCCTCCTTGAAAAAAAAATCCTGGCTCCGCCACTCCCTTAGAGCATCTATTTAGTCTGTCTAATCAGTTTTTCTTACAACGTTAATTGCGTGGTGTCGTCTCATCTCTCCAATATTTGATTAAATTTCAACATCTAATTACTTGGAATAGTCTTGAGATTTTTAGGGTTAATTTTGTTTGTGTGTTTCTCCCCCTCAATGGGAGCTATATATTTTAGCCATGTCTAGTGATTAGATTAAAGGGTGGTACTTACGCTGGTTTGCTATATAGTATCAACTATTAAAATTGATCTTACTTGTATGTTGTTGTTTAAATTGCATGGACAACCGCAGAGTTCTTAATGATTCTGCAAATTTGTACAACTGACATACATATTTCATATCTTGATTTTCTTGTCGCATTCCCTTTGGGGCTATTTGGTTGCTTTCCATCGCATTCTAGAAATAACTTTCCTTCACTTTTTGGTATTTCCATCACTTTCATGGAAAAGTGTTTCTTGTATTTGTTTTGTCAAAAAACATGAAGCATAATTACTTTCCATCACTTTCATTAGTTTGGTTCAATTTGACAAGAGAAGAAAGTAGTTAATGTATGAATACATTCCTTCATTCCCTCATTTTCTAGTATTTGGTTCAAACTTAAAAAAAAATAAAGAAATCATGGTTGTGGTCACCATGGTGTGTTTACCACCCATATAGAATAAAATTGTTTCTAACAGAAATTGAGGGGTGAACATATATCAACCTTCACATAAAAATATTTAAAATTTTGAGGAACTAATTTGCAAAAAATTAAAAGATTTGAGGTAGTGATTTGCAAAATATTTAAAGATTTGAGGGACTAATTTCAAAATATTAACAGTTGAGGGAAAATTTCAAAATGTTTAAACATTTGAGGGACTAAGTTTAAAATTGAGGACATAATATTATCCTCAAACATAAAGACTTATTAATTTTCTCTGCAGACTAGTAGTCTTATTCTGCTCGCTATGAGTATGAACACAGAGCTACATGGGCATTGATTAATAAATGATTATGAATTAATTATATGAATACTAATTACAGTATGTGGAGCAAGAAAGCAAAGGAGAACACAAAAGTTATGTATATATATAGACATCAGACAAGGAAAATGATGTAAATTATACGACTTCCTCTCTCTGTGGAAAATACATACCTCAGGCAAAGCATTAACAACAAATAAGCCCACACCATGAAGTCCACCGGTCACATTGTAGCCACTGCTTGAACCAGTATTTTCCCCATTTTCTTCTCTTAATTCACAAGCAGGTACGGATCAAATTTTTTAGTCGGTTTTAATAAACTTTCCAGTGATTTCGGTGTTTTCGGGACGGAAACAATGTTTCCTCCAAATCTCACGTGGCAACCATTTTCCATGTCTCTTTCCTTTTTCCTTTTGACAAACCAAACATCAGATATTAAAGAAAACTGACAATTTTCACATTATCAGTATTCTTTTTTGGGCTTTTCTCGATTTTTTTAAGCAACCAAACAGCCCCTATGCGCGCCTTATTGCCTGCTTAACATGTATGGATCTTCTGGGCTCATCGCCTCTCTATGCACAGTGTGGGCTTTCTCTGCAATTAACTTTTCTTTCCTTTATTTTATTATTTTATTATTTTTTGACTTTTCAAATCATTTGAAAGATCTCCAATTTTGATTCTATAAGCAAGCCCACAAAGTCCGGAAAGTATCCCTGGGGACGGGTGCATTGCACCCGTCCCCTGTGAACCGTTGGATCTCCTTAGAATCTGGAATGTGAACCGCTTGATCCCCTTGGGATCTAAAATTTTTCAGATCCCAAGGGGATCCAGCGGTTCACATAGGGACGTCCCTATAGGGACGACCAATGGGATACTTACTCCACAAAGTCACTACTTGGCTATAGATTTATATTTTATATCATATGAATTTTTTCGGGTTAATTATAGAAACCCCCTAAACTTTTAGGGAGTTGCAGTAAACTCCGCTCAACTTTTTTGTATTACAATAAATCTCCTCTGAACTTTAGGAGTTATTGCATATAACGTACAAAACTATTTTATTTTACTAAATCTTACCTGAAAATTTATCTTTTAATCATCATATTAGCATCATTAACTCTAACGTGGCACTGGTAAGACATGAAAAAAAGACGAAAAAACTTTCTTAGTCCCAAAAAATAAGCTTTTATTAAAAAGGAATTATAGGTAATTTTTTGGGTACTAAGGGATTATTTTCATCATTTTTTTGGGTACATGTTTGTCACATGAGATATTAGAATCGGTGATGCTAAATTTGGAAATTAAATGAGAATTTTTCATATCAAATTTAGCAGAATAAAAAATTTCTTTTGTTGAGGAAGAGGAGGAGGAGGGGGTGATGTGCAATAGCTCCTAAAGTTTAGGGGCTTAGAGTAATAAAAAAGCTGAGGGGTTTTACTGCAAATCCCAAAAAAGTTTAGGGGGTTTTCTGTATTTAACCCTTTCGTCATCCTAAATTAAAGCATGAAATCAATCCTCAGATACATGCATAGCGTACGTGGAAGAATCATGATTAGTCGCGGAGGGTGGATGAGCAGGTTAACCACATGCATCTACAACAGCACAAAACTTTTCAAAGTTAAGCTACCTAATCACATTATTATTGAGCGCTTATGTACAATGTTGTAAGTAAGTTCCAATAATTTTGAAAGACATTCAAGTCATTTATGTAATAGAGATTCGTTTCATAGTTTATAAACAAACATAATCCCCAGAAGAAATCTATAGTTGAGCATCTATCTTGGATTTGTGTTCAATTACCCTCTCTCTCTCTCTCTCTCTCTCTCTCTCTATATATATATATATATATATATATATATATATATATATATATATATATATATATATATATATATATATATATATATATATATATATATATGAGAAAAATGGAAAAACTTGGGACCAAGTTCCTAAAGAATTCAGAAATGATGGACAAATTTGGTCCACAAGTTTCAAATTTTAAAAAATCTTTCTCTCCTCTCTATTTCTCCCTTGAGGTGTGGACCTGATTTGTCCATCTCACTACCAAGTTCCTTTAAGGAACTTGGTACCAAGTTTCTCCATATTCCTCTATATATATATATATATATATATATATATATATATATATATATATATATATATATATATATATATATATATATATATATGAGCTCTATGAACTTAAGTTCATAATGAATAGTGGTGCACCAACTTTTTATCCACTCATCTTGTCTTGAGATTTGTGATGCACAAATCTCAAAGTGGACTTTATATCTTTCACGGATCCCAAAACAAGATTAGTGGTTAGAAAAGTCCAAGACCACTATTCATTAACTTACATAAGTTCTATATATATATATATATATATATATATATATATATATATATATATATATATATATATATATATATATATATATATATATATATATATATATATATATAGTAAGGCTCCTATGAACTTAAGTTCATAATGAATAGTGGTGCACCAACTTTTTATCCACTCATCTTGTCTTGAGATTTGTGATGCACAAATCTCAAAGTGGCTTTATATCTTTCACGGATCCCAAAGCAAGATGAGTGGTTAGAAAAGTTGGTGCACCACTATTCATTATGAACTTAAGTTCATAGAGCTCTATATATATATATATATATATATATATATATATATATATATATATATATATATATATATATATATATATATATATATATATATATATATATATATATATATATATATATGCAATGCATCAACTTTTTTTTTGAAAAAACCTTTATTAACAAGAATCAATGGGCAAAACAAGAAGCGATCCCCTCCGGGGCTGCTCCAACCCATGAATTACAGCATGAAAGGTTTAAGGCGACATTAGCTAGTTGATGAGCTATAAGATTCTCATCTCTCTTAACAAAATTATAAAATACGCTAGAGAAGCTCATGTGCAACTATTTGGATCCCTCGACAATTCCTCCATAGCTAGCTTGGGATTCCTTCGGGTTACGAAGCTCATGTATCACGTTCAAGGTGTCACTATAGACTGAAAGAACGGAGATACCAAGCTGGTTGGTGAATTTCAGACCTTCATAAATAGCTAAAGCCTCAGAGGTAGCGGCATACTCGATTCTCTTAATAGGAATTGCTTTTGCTCCTATGTAGGAGTTGGACTCATCAAATATAAACTATGCCCATCCCCCCTTCTTCAAGTCTTTGATCCAGGCACCATCAACCCACATAGAATGCCCCTCCAAACTCCTCGCCTCAACTCCCCCCTGTTGTGGCTTCGAGATGTGCTTCCTCTCTTGAGCAAGCTGAAACTCGGATAACAATTTTGTCACTGAGATGCAGATACTTCTAGCTATTGAGAGTTCCTTACCCAACCTCACTTGGTGTCTATTGTGCCATAGACTCCAAAGCCCGACTAAGAAGAGTTCCACCCCAAAGTTATCCATTCTCTCTGCTAGCTCCACAATCCACCATTTGATATTATTTTCTCTCACATTTGCAATAGGGTCATTAAATCCTATTTCTTTCCACACCTCAATACTCTTCTGACATTAAAAAAATAAGATGGAATACGGATTCCACGTTCTCGCCACACAAACAACAATTTGCTTCCATCTCTAATCCTCTTCTTATGAGATTGTCCAAGAGTGCATAATAAATGAAGACAACC
Source organism: Asparagus setaceus (assembly GCA_012295165.1). Taxonomy (NCBI): domain Eukaryota; kingdom Viridiplantae; phylum Streptophyta; class Magnoliopsida; order Asparagales; family Asparagaceae; genus Asparagus; species Asparagus setaceus. The sequence goes on from CM022703.1 coordinate 25,138,019, forward strand.
ACCTAGATGTGCATGAGATTGAGAATGTATTTCGGATCACAAATTTGAGAGGCATACCATGTTAACTTCTCATTACTTGACAATGACCCTTACAAATTGACATAGACTAAAAGTCAAGCTACATATGTTTTATTTCTTTTCTTTTTAAGTTTGTCTTTGGTTTTTTCTTCCATTTAGGGGTGGGCATTTGGCCGAGCCAGCCCACGAACCCACTCGCTCAGCCTGCACTTTGGCTCAGCTCCACCTGGCCCAGTGCGGGAGCAGGCCCAACTCGTCCCGCTATAATGGTGGGTCATGAGACTAACTGGTCACTCTACCATATGGATCTGCGAACTCGCCAATTCTAAGGCCCGCCAAAGTGAGCCATCCTGCAGGGCTGTGGCCGGTCCGGTCATCCCTGCGTGAATATGCATTTTACTGTTATTATTATATGTTTTTTAACAAACTATTATGATTTCTTTTGTTCTTGTATGTTTTAAACTAGTGAACAATTATTTGTTGCTCAGGAACGTAGAATTCGCTCTGAACCTTGTTAAATCTTTGCGTTTGTGATGTTTTCTCTCAATCAATCTGTACAAACATACAATTTTACATACAAAAATTGTATATTTCAGTCCTTATAACCATCGCGTTGTTAGTTTGCTATTTATATATAAGTTTTAATTATTAAACAATGCTAAAAAACTATTAAAAATAATTAAACATTAGAAATGTTATAGGTTACCTCAAATACTCAAATCCTTATTGTTTTGAGAGTTTCATTTTGACTTGGAGCTAATCATATTAGAGGTTTATTCCTACTTAAACTCTTGTTGGGCTTTAGAACATGTGGACTTATGTTCCTATTAGAACTCTTATTCCTCAGACAACAAGGAGTTGAGATCTTCAATGCTATATATGAATAGTCTTTCAAGCCAATTAGATTCATCAATCTATAGAGCACCAATCAAGAAGAGAGAGTTCTTTTGTGAAGCCTATTTGATATTTTTCTCCTTTGTTCTTTAATTTGAGAGAGTTGTATTAGGCTTTTAGGGTGTTATTCAGGATTGAGTAATTGAGAGATCTCCACGTATATCTTTGTGTTCGTGTGTTCTCGATATATTCGTGCTTTTGTGTGATTGATTTTAGTTTATCCTGGGGTTTGTGATAATAAATTGGTATCAGAGCACTCAGCTATCAATCGGACGAGAAGATGACGACAACCACTACGAAGTGGGATATCGAGAAGTTTGACGGCAACATCAGTTTTAGCATTTGGCAAGTTAGGATGATCGCCGTGTTGACACAGAGCGGATTCAAGAATGCTTTGTTCAGGAAGTCGAAGAAACCGGCTACAATGACGGAGGAAGATTGGGACGAGTTGGATGATAAAGCTCTCACAGCGATCCAGTTATGTTTGACAAATGAAGTTTTGCAAGAAATTCTCATGGAGAAGACAACCGCTGATTTGTTGTCTAAATTGGAGGATTTGTATTTGACGAAGTCGCTCACTAATTGCCTCTTCTTGAAGCAGCATTTGTACACATTTCGTATGTCGGAAGGTACACCCATCAAATTTCATATTGGTGAATTTAATTCTGTGATTACAGATTTGAATAAGATTGATGTTAAGATCGATGATGAAGATCAAGCCCTATTTTTATTATATTCTTTGCCGCCTTCCTACAAGCACTTCAGGGATACTATGATTTACGGTCGAGATTCTATTGGCATCAAGAACGTCAAAGAGAACTTGTTGAATAAGGAGAAGATCGATAAAGAGTTAACCACAAGCGAAAGTGGTGATAAAGCTGATGGCTTATTTGTTCGAGGAAGATCGTAAGAAAGGGGCTTTGGAGGTAACAGGTATAAGTCGAAACACAGGAATCTGACCTGCAGATATTGCAAGAAGAAAGGGCACATCAAGACCGATTGTTACAGATTGAAGAACAATAATAAATAAGATGAGTATGAAGAGAAATCTAAGGAGGACTCTGCTAAAGTTGATATTGCTGAAGATGTGATTTTATTGGCTACAGATGATAAAAATAAGAGCATGGATGATTGAATTTTAGATTCGGGTTGTTCCTATCATATGTGTCCTAATCGGGACTGGTTCACCACTTATGAAGCTATTGATGGTGGAATTATTCTCATGGGGAATAACGCCTCATGCAGGACTGCTGCGACAGGCACAATTCGGATTAAGATGCATGATGGAGTCATCAGGACTTTGACTGATGTTAGGCATGTTCCAGATTTAAGGAATAATCTCATCTATTTGGGCACTCTTGATCGTCTTGGGTGTAATTTTTCAGGTGAAGGTGGAGTTCTTAGGGTTACAAAAGGCTCTCTTGTGGTTATGAAAGGAAAGAAGATCGGCAGCTTGTATTTTTTGCAGGGTTCTACCGTTACCGGTTCAGCTGCAGTTACATCATCGATGTCAGGAGTTGATACTACCAGATTATGGCATATGAGACTTAGTCATATGAGTGAGCGCGGATTGGCTGAGTTGAGCAAGAAGGGTCTTTTATGTGGACAGAGTACAGGAAAATTGGGATTTTGCGAGCATTGCATCTTCGGAAAGCAGAAAAGAGTCAGCTTCAGTACGACAGTGCATCAGACTAAAGGTACTTTGGATTACATTCATTCAGATCTTTGGGGACCTTCTCAAGTTGCTTCGAAGGGTGGTAGTTCGAGATATATGTTGACCTTCATTGATGACTACTCCAGGAAGGTTTGGGTTTACTTTTTGAGATATAAAGATGAGGTGTTTGTGACTTTCAAGCAATGAAAGTCTTTGATTGAGAAGCAGACTGGGAGGCTGATTAAGAGGCTTAGAACTGATAATGACCTTGAATTTTGTGGAGGAGAATTTAATGAGTTCTGCAAGAAGGAGGGAATCGTTAGACATCATACAGTCCCTCGCACATCACAACAGAATGGAGTGGCAGAACGCATGAACAGAACCCTTTTGGAGAAAGCTCGTTGTATGATGTTCAATGCAGGTTTAGGCACGGAATACTGGGCGGAAGCGGTGAATACGGTTTGTTACTTAGTGAATCGGTCGCCATCTACTGCTATTGGTTGTAAAACTCCAGAGGAGATTTGGTCTGGTAAGCCTGCAGATTATTTTAATCTAAGAATATTTAGTTGCCCTGCATATGCGCATATTAGTCAAGGGAAACTTGAGCGGCGACCGAAGAAGTGCATATTCCTAGGTTATGCATCGGGTGTTAAAGGTTTTAGGTTGTGGTGTCCTGATCCGAAGTCTCCTAAGATTATTATCAGCCGTGATGCCACTTTTGATGAGTCTGCTATGTTCCACCAGAAACAGTCACCAGTTTCAGTTGATGATAAGGCGCGCACTACAGAACATAAGGTGGAGTTAGAAATTCGTGATTCGGCTCTTCAGCAGGATAAGACTACGGGTATTCAGCAGTCAGATCCCGTTCAAGTAGATGAAGCACCTCAGCAACTGCAGGAAGAGCGGGATTACACTATTGCTAGAGATCGGTCTAGACAAGATATTCGACCACCGTGAAGATATGAAGATACAGTAGCTTATGCATTATCGATTGATAATTTTTTATCCTTCAGCTATTCAGGAGCTACTTCAGGTGATAACTTCGCTAAGAGTTACGGTCGTCGTGCGGACAATTCAGTCGATTTGTTGAGGAGGCCTCTTTCAATTGGTAAGTTCAAGCCGGGCTTGGACTTGATCGATATGTGCCGCACTTAATTACCCTGCAGGGCTATTAGAGAAGGTGGAGTAAGTTAGCTTATTTTGGAGTGAGGAATTTTCTACGTATTTGAGTCAATGTGGAGATTTGTTATAGGTTGCCTCAAATACTCAAATCCTTATGGCTTTGGGAGTTTCATTTTGGCTTGGAGCCAATCATATTAGAGGTTTATTCCTACTTGAACTCTTGTTGGGCTTTAGAACATGTGGACTTCTGTTCCTATTAGAACTCTTATTCCTTAGACAACAAGGAGTTGAGATCTTCAAGGCTATATATGAACAGTCTTTCTAGCCAATTAGATTCATCAATCTACAGAGCACCAATCAAGAAAAGAGCGTTCTTTTGTGAAGCCTATTTGATATTTTTCTCCTTTGTTCTTTAATTTGAGAGAGTTGTATTAGGCTTTTAGGGTGTTATTCAGGATTGAGTGATTGAGGGATCTCCATATTGTATTCTTCACAATTTAGTAAAGCTATTCTCCTCCTTCGTCCGTGGACGTAGGCTACAAGCTGAACCACGTATATCTTTGTGTTCGTGTGTTCTCGATATATTCGTGCTTTCGTGTGATTGATTTTAGTTTATCCCGGGGTTTGTCATAACAAGAAAAAATAACAACAAATAGTTAAGTGAGTCGTGCAAGCCGACCTGTGCCATGGCCCCTCCTATTTGTTCTCTAACCCATGGGCAGGCTGGGCTGAGCTCTACCGAAAACAAGCGGTGGAGAACGTCTCGTTTGCCTCTTTGCGAGTCACAAGCTAGCTCATCGTGCCAATGGGCCCGCATGAGCTAGCTCGCGTGACGAGCCAGCCCGTTGCCCACCCCTTCCATTATATGAATTTTGTCATATACTTTAAATTGTACGTTCTCCAATAAATAATGCCAATCATGAGAGAGAAACTATTTATTAGGATTCATCATCACATTATCTAAGGCGACATTCACCTCAATCTAAGTATTACATTGTTATTATACACCTCAACCATGAGGCCACTCCATTAACAGCTCATCTAATCAAATATCAGTAGTATAGTCCCAAATGATGATAATCTATCCTAATTCAAAGAAAGGATACTAGGTAACATAACTCGGATATCCGCTTTAAACATTGAACAATTTGATACGAACCGTTACTGACCGTACATGAGTAACACGATAGTTAAATATTGATCAGTCTTATTTGGGTGAATCCAACATGAAATTAATTCATAGGAGCAAATTACTATTAATGAGCTAAGAATGATAGGGTGCATCGCTATCAAGTACCTAACTCATAAATTCACAAAACTCTCTGAACTTTGGGTTTTTCCCACGGAACCCCCAAAACTTCATAAATTCCACTAAAACTCATGAATCTCACAAAAACCCCTGAACTTTTAAAATTTTCCAACTGACCCTCTAATTGAGTTTGTGAGACGGGTTAAAGGGAAAAAAACATATATACATTTAAAAGTAATTTCTCACTTAACTTAACTTTTAACTAAATTGATTTCTAATTGTACATAGTTAATTTTAATTATGTTAGAAAGAAAGAGAGACGCTGCCTGATGTATTTTCCCAAATGACCATATAATTATATTTATCATATTTCCTCTTTTTTTAACTTGATAATCTCTGCCTGACCTATCTTCAGTGTCCAAGAGGTAAGCCGCCCTTTCTTTCTTCCTTTTCTTCATAAATTTTTTGTTCTTATTTCAATTAGGTTTTTTTTAAAAAAATAATAAAGACGAGCTTCGTGATTTGGGGTTATGGCTTGAAATGCTTTGAAAATTATCACTTTAAAATAATTTTGATTATGTTCACTGGATGCAATTGTCTGACTTTGAAAATTATGGCTTTTATGGCATTCAAATGGTGGCAATTTAAATACAAAATGGTGGCAGTTATGGCATTTAAGCGGTCATATTAGCAATTACTCCCTAAAATTTGGGAATAGAACAAATACGGTACATCTCATCCATACTGACGGATGCCCAATGGCCCTCGATTTTTCCCACAAGAGACCAATGTAATTTCTTTGTGGGCCATTGGGTCCACTGGTTTCATCTTGGCAAAAGAGCCCTCTTTCAGTGGGCTCATTTCGATAGGCTCCTCTAAAATAGGCCCAGTATTTTATTGCTGACATCGCCCCATACATAAAAAAAAAAAGCTGTTTTCACATATTAGTCCCTCACATCTTGAATTATTATATATTACTACCTCGAATCCTTAAAAAAAATAAAAATTGCCCATAAGTTCCTCAACTGCTAAAGCGCTCTCGCAAATTGCTCAATGACCAAAATGCCTCTCAATGTATGTTTTCCACCAAAAACCTTTGTGTTCAAGAAACATAAACCAATGGGCATTTTCGCCATAAAGGGACCAATTTGGAGCACCTTGAGGATTTGAGGTACTCAAGAGCAATTTTAAAGACACGAGGGAGTAATATGAAATTATGAAAATTGTGAGGAACTAATATCTTAAATAACCTAAAGTAAAATACTCTTTAAAAAAAAACTTATAACAAAAATAATAAACAGGTGACAATAGATTAGATAAGAGAAAAAAAAAACCCAACATAATAAAAGCAAAAATCTACTTGCTTGCTTCTTGACCTAAAGCAACAACGACAAACAGCAGCAATCAATCAATCGGTCGATTCAAGAACAAAGAGTAAAGGTACCACTTTCATCTTCTTGATTCCATTACCGTTAAAATCTGAGTTTTTTCTGAATTTTTTGCTATTTTTGTGCAAAAATTTGGCAGAAATTGATGCTAGATGATCTATGCTTCTCGCTAAATCCGTTTGTTCTTGGATCCGGCAGCTTCTCGCATGCATGGGGTCAGTTTTAATTATCCCTTTTTTTTTTGCAATTTTTTGTTATAAATTTTATCCCTTTCTTGAAGTTTTAGGTTTGTAATCTGGTGATTATGCTTTCCGTTTGCTTGAAGGAATAGATAATTGAATGAATTAAATGAGTAAAGATGTTTATTTTAGTGTTGGATGGGTTCTTTTAGCTCGATGCTGAAGACTGGATGCATTTATGTTTATATCATAATGCGAAGATCCTTGAAGAAATTGATGGTGTCGTGTTCGCCTTCTATTTTTAGAGTGAGATTGAAAGAAAATAGGTCTTTCGTTTCTAGGGTTTATTGCTATTTTAGTGGATTAAGACATGGATGATGTTTTTAATTATTTATCGATTCGGTTTGTATTCCTTGTGTTATCGAAATCCGTGTCTATCCATCAGTAGAGTATTTAATCATGCAGGCGCTTTTGGAAATTTCTCAACTGAAATATTTTTCTGTATGAAGTAGTCAGAATTTTAAAAGGGTGTGTTCTAAAGAAAGGAAAGAGGTGGAGGTAGTGTCTCAGTCTTTTTCTTTGTAAAGATTGTTTCTCTGAAGGTTTCGGCATGTTAACAAATTCTCTTGCTGATACATTGTTGGCCGCTAAAATGTGGGGAAAACGTGAACGATTGCTATATTTTTCCAATTTTTAGAGTGACATGATTAGTCATTTAGTGGGTATCTGCATTAGTTGATTAGTTTTTCTTTCTGTAGAAAATCACCATTATGTTGAAAAAATCCACTTCTTCATTCATTAAAGGTGATTCACATTGTCCATTAATCAAGGACAATATCTAATTATGCTGACACAATTAGGAAAAACTTTCATGTAGCTTGGCTTCTTCTTAACGATGTGTTATAATTAGTTGAGTACTGAAGTGAGTCACTAATTGTCACGCCTCGGTTCCAAAGTGTAATAATTTGGAACGTGACTCGGCCGGAAATGCAACCATTCGGTCACATTCACGCCTCTAAATCATCCTGTGTACAGATATATATAGCCAAAACTACATCACAGAGCATATAACTAAGATAACAAAAGAAATATATATAGATATAGAAATCTTCGGAAAGATAAGAGTTCAAGTACAAGTCCATAATGGGAAAAAATAAGAAATAATACATCATAGTCTCAATAACTACCTAAACAACTGAAACATAGAACTGATTGGATAGAAGGTGATCACTGTTATTGGGCCTGCTCCTCAAAATACTCTTGATCCTGCAAAGGAATAACAGTCCCCGAGTCTGGGGTACACAAACCCCAGGGGAGTCAGAAAACTCCCAACAAGCATGTAAAATGAAGGAATTGTGTCAGGATAAGTATATGTGGCCGGTATAAGTAAACAATATAATCTCAATTACAAGTAGTACAAGAAAATGTTAATTGTAGATATCAAGATCATGTCTATCATAAGGCACTCCAGCCATTATTATTGTCTTAGATGTTATTTGAATTAGAGGCAAATATTTTCATGTATATAAGTTGGTCTTCCCGTAACACGTCCCGGAAACACGGCTTCAAGCCAGATATTGACCCTTTGCCTCATAAATCAAGATATGCTCATAAAACCGCTTATATCCACTTTGTATTCACTGTCCAATTCCCTTTATTAAACCTCATTTTTTATCCAATTAATCTTAAGTGACTGTGCATGAAATATTGTGCACTAACCACAGAGTTACCGTGGAATATTTTCCCTAAAACTATGAAGAATAACCGTGATCCAAACCATGTCAAAACAAGTAAGTGCATCGTCTATTCGATGCTATATTAATAATCGCCAAAGAAAATCCTCATATCGGGTTATCGATATCGAGGTCATAGCCATGTTATAAAAGCACGCTTATAAATCACATTTTTAACGGGAGCCGTCTTTATGCACAATCTCTCCTCCATTGGAAAATAAATAAATTTCATAATTTATTAGTATGGGTCAAACGAGTTTGGGTTGATAACTTCAAGATCCACACATTTAATTTTTGTGAGGAAACGGCCCAAACTTGTCTGAAATTTTAGTTATAAATCAAACGTGTCTGGTTGCTGATATCAGACTTTAACCAAAAATTTTCTTTAGTGACACGATTAAACTTTACTCTACGCTAGCCGTAAGGAGAGTACTAGAGGTTGGTTCAAGACCGATTAAGTACCTCGTTCCTTGCGGAGTGCCGTAAGCAACCCCTAAACCTTGCCCTAGACATCAACGGATTCGAGTAAACTTAAACCCGTTCACTGAAAAATTATTTTATGTGAACAATAACCGTATTTGTGAACAGTACCGTATGTATGAATAGTACCGTACGTGAATAGTACTACCCTCGTGAATAGTGCATAGTATCTTTTTTTAGGGTAAATGATAATCTAGTTTATTTTCTGATGTGAAGGATCCACCTTTAATGACAACCACAGAGCATATGATAAGCAGATACATGCACCCTAAGCCAGGCTCTGATACCACTTGTTTGGACAAACCCGGGGCCCGATAGAACAGATATAAAAATTAGCTAAGAAAATTTAAATACTTGCATAAAGGTACAAAAATAAATATTGAGAAAAATATGCTTGTCGAAGTTTTTCGAGAAAAGTCCCGAATCGATAACTAGCAATTCTCTTTCTCTCTCTTTCTCTCTTTCTCTCTCTTTCTCTCTCTTCTCTTTCTCTCTCTTTTCTTTCTTTCTCTCTCTTTCTCTCTCTTTCTCTCTTTCTCTTTCTCTTTTTCTCTTTCTCTCTCTGTCCCTTTCTTTCTCTCTTCCTGGCTCCCACTCTCTCTTTCTACCTCTCTTTCTTCGTTGTTTTGTGTATTTCACATAGAAGAGGGAGGGGTTATTTATAGGTTAATGGAGAGGGATTAGGTGGAGGGGGTTTACTGGGGGAAGGGAGAAAAAAAAGAAAACATGAGTAGGATTAGGATAGGTATTATATTTTAGGTGATCACTATGGACCCAGAACATCAATCCACTAATTCAGCTAGGCTTGAGGGACATCAAGACGGTCAGGCTAATCTTGCAGACGCAATTAGGGAGCTAGTAGCTCATAATCGCTAGAAGGATGAGCGGCAGGCTACAAGGCCGGGTAATATATCCGATTTTCGGAAACTTAACCCACAACACTTTGCTGGGACTGAAGACGGATATGAGGCTGAGATGTGGTTACAGACCATGGATCGCCTCTTGAGAGCGTCAAAAATACTTGACAAAAATAGAGTCGATATCATACAGCTGCAGCTCGTAAATGTAGCTAGAACTTGGTGGGACGCAGAGGAAGAGAACCTTCCTAAGCCAATTTCATGGGCAACATTTCAGAAGAGTTTCTTAGAGGTATTTTCCCCTAAGACAGATCGCATTGAGATGCAGAGGCTATTTGTTACTCTAAGACAGAGAGCTAGCACTGTAGATGAGTATGCAGCAGAATTTGCCAAGCTCAGCAGGTTTGCCCCGGGCATGGTGGCTAATGAGGAAAATAAGGGACAAAGGTTCATGTAGGGTCTTAATTTTGAGATCCAGATTCAGATTTTTAGTCAGAAGGGGATTGAGAATTATGCTGACGACTTAGAGGCAGAAAAGCCGAACACTTGATCGGGATCATGAACTCTGTGAAGAGAGGGGCCAACAAACGCCCAGTAGAACAAACATCAGAGGGTAATCAGCAGAAGCCTCAGACGGGAGGAGCACCAGCCAAACGCCTACAGACAGGGACCCGAGACCAGCACCACAACCAACCAACATGATTTGTCATTTTTGCCACAACTTAGGACATTTGATGAAGAACTGTTGGAGAGCTAATGGGTTGTGCTTAGCATGTGGTGCGGTAGATCATCAGCCTACCAATTACCCTAATCGAGGAGTTTCGAGAGGAGCTTCGGGTGGAGCGATAGTACCAGCAGGTCAAGCTAGACCGGGTGGACAACAGTGGAGGCCCCCACTTCCTACTCAACAACAAGTGTTCCGAGGACGTCAAAGGGGCGATGGTCACCGGACAAGAACAGAGACAAGGTTAGGTTCTCGACTTTACCGCTAGTGCAGACGATCCGGTGACGGTATCAGCAACCCTTTTGGTTTGTTTAGTCCCTGTATTTATCCTATTTGATTCTGGGGCATCGCATAGTTTTATATCCGCTCAGTTTATAGCACGACATACCATACCATACGACACTTTAGGTGTAGGATGGAATATCTATACAGGTAGTGGGGTGTTAATTTCTAGTAGGGAGTGTAAGAGATGCCTTATAGTAGTTTGTGGCAGGGAGCTATATGCCAACTTGTTAGTGATTGACACTAATGGGTTGGATGTCATTCTGGGGATGGATTGGCTTTATAGTTTCCATGCCGTTATCGATTGCCGACGTAGAAGCATGGTGTTCAAGATACTAGATCACCCAGAATTTGAGTTTATGAGCGGTGGCAAAGTAATGGAGCAGCCAGAATATCGAGCAGGCGTGGACGGAGTATTAACCTGGATAGAGGTAGAGGAGAAGGCTGTACCATTAATAATTGAGGAGTTTCTCGATGTTTCCCCGATGAGTTGCCCACCGCCACCAGATAGAGATATAGAATTCGTTATCGATTTAATTCCAGGAGTTGCACCTATCTCTAAACCACCTTATCGGATGCCGATAGCAGATTTAGAGGAGTTGCGAAAGCAGGTCCAAGAGTATCTCGGCAAGAAATTTATCTGGCTTAGTACTTCACCTTGGGAAGCACCGGTGGTGTTAGTACCAAAACCGATTAGGAAAGGACTATACAGATTCTGGAGGACATGTTGCGGGCATGCATGCTAGATTTTAAGGGCTCTTGGGAAAATTACTTACACTTGGCGGAGTTCTCTTATAATAACAGTTACCAGGCCAGCATCCAGATGGCTCCTTACGAGGCTTTATATGGGAGGAAATGTAGATCTCCTACTTGTTGGGATGACTTAGGAGAGCGATGTCTGCTAGGGTCAGAGATGATAGTGCAAACAAGAGAGAAGATAAAGACGATACGGGATCGCCTTAAGTCGGCTCAGGATAGGCAGAAAAGTTGGGCTGATGCTAAGAGAAGACCTCTACAAATCCAGATTGGAGAGCATGTCTTCTTAAAGATATCTCCAATCAGAGGAATTATCCGATTTGGAAACCGTGGGAAGCTTAGTCCATGTTTTATCGGTCCATTCGAGATATTGGAGAAAGTAGGAGAGATGGCATACAGGCTAGCTTTGCCTCCATCGTTGAAGGGAGTGCATAATGTATTTCATGTGTCGCAGCTTCGACGATATGTACGAGATGAGATCCACGTCCTAGACATCACAGAGCTTCAGGTTGGAACTAACCTGTCGTATGAAGAGCAACCGATAGCTATTTTAGATAGGCAGGAGAAGGTCCTAAAAAATAGGACTATCTCTCTAGTCTTGGTGTTTTGGAAGCATTTTGGCCCAGGTGAAGCCACATGGGAGCGAGAGGACGATATTTGTCAACGCTATCCACATCTCTTTACAATAGGTAATATCTAAATTTTCTTATACTTGGATAAAATTTCGAGGACGAAATTTGTTTTAGGTGGGTCGGATATAATATCTATCCTAATCCTATTTCGTCGCTCATGTTTTTTTTCTCCCTTCCCCCAGTAAACCCCCTCCATCTAATCCCTTTCCATTAACCTATAAATAACCCCTCCCTCTTCGCTGTGAAACACACAAAACAATGAAGAAAGAGAGAGGTAGAAAGAGAGAGGGAGCCAGGAAGAGAGGAAGAAAGGGACAGAGAGAGAAAGAGAGAAAGAGAGGGGAGAGAAAGAAAGAAAAGAGAGAGAAAGAGAGAGAGAAAGAGAGGGAAAGACAAAGAACGAGAAAGGAGGAATTGCTGGTTATTGGGATTCGGGGACTTTTCTCAGAAAACTCAGCAAACATATTTTTCTCAATATTTATTTTTGTACTTTTATGCAAGTATTTAAATTTTCTTAGCTAATTTTTATATTTGCTCCATCGGGCCTAGGGTTTGTCCAAACAAGTGGTATCAGAGTCTGACTTAGGGTGCGTCTATCTGCTTATCGTATGCTCTGTGGCTGCCACCAAAGATGGATCCTTCACACCAGAAAATAAGCTAGATTATCATTTACCCTAAAAAAAGGCACTATGCACTATTCATGAGGGCGGCACTATTCACGTATGGTACTATTCACACGTACGGATACTGTTCACAAATACGATTATTGTTCACGTAAAATAGTTTTTCAGTGAACCGGTTGAAGTTTACTCGAATCCGTTGGTGTCTAGGGCAAGGTTTAGGAGTTGCTTACGGCACTCCGCAAGGAACGAGGCACTTAATCGGTCTTGGACCAACCCCTAGTACTCTCCTTACCTGGCTAACTAACAGAGTAAAGTTCAATCGTGTCACTAAAGAAAATTTTTGGTTAAAGTCTGATATCAACAACCAGACCCGTTTGATTTATAACTAAAATTCCGGACCAGTTTGGGCATTTTCCTCACAAAACTAAATGTGTGGATCTTGAAGTTATCAACCTAAACCCGTTTGACCCATACTAATAAATTATGAAATTTATTTATTTTCCAATGGAGTTTATGTGTAATGTGATGCGTTGATTCACCTAGTGACACTAGTTAGGAGAGATTGTGCATGAAGGCGTTCCCGTTAAAAATGTGATTTATAAGCGTGCTTTTATAGCATGGCTATGACCTCGATATCGATAACCCGATATGAGGATTTTCTTTGGCTATTATTAATATAGCATCGAATAGACGATGCACCTACTTGTTTTGACATGGTTTGGATCACGGTTATTCTTCATAGTTTTAGGGGAAACGTTCCACGGTAACTTTGTGGTTAGTGCACAATATTTCATGCATAGTCACTTAAGATTAATTGAATAAAAAATGAGGTTTAATAAAGGAGAATTGGACAGTGAATACAAAGTGGATATAAGCGGTTTTATGCGCATATCTTGATTTATGAGGCCAAGGGCCAATACCTGACTTGAAGCCGTGTTCCCGGGACGTGTTACGGGAAGACCGATTTATATACATGAAAATATTTGCCTCTAATTCAAATAACATCTAAGACAATAATAATGTGCTGGAGTGCCTTGTGATAGACATGATCTTGATATCTACAATTAACATTTTCTTGTACTACTTGTAATTGAGATTATATCGTTTACTTATACCGGCCACATACACTTACCCTGACACAATTCTTTCATTTTACATGCTTGTTGGGAGTTTTTTGACTCCCCTGGGGTTTGTGTACCCCAGACTCGGGGACTGTTATTCCTTTGCAGGATCAAGAGTATTTTGAGGAGCAGGCCCAACAATAGTGATCACCTTCTATCCAATCAGTTCTCTGTTTCAGTTGTTTAGATAGTTATTGAGACTATGATGTATTTTATTTCTTATTTTTTCCATTGTGGACTTGTACTTGAACTCTATCTTTCCGAAGATTTCTATATCTATATATATTTCTTTTGCTATCTTAGTTACATGCTCTGTGATGTAGTTTTGGCTATATATATATCTGTACACAGGATGATCTAGAGGCGTGAATGTGACCGAATGGTTGCATTGTCGCCGAGTCACGTTCCAAATTATTACACTTTGGAACCGGGGAGTGACAAGGTTTTATTGGTATCAGAGCCTAGGCTTGACAAATTATTGTCGCATCCTGTATACAAAAAAAAAAACTAAGATCAGGTCAAACAGAGCATGTATAGAATAGGTTTCCTTCTCCTTTTTAGAAATACGTCCGTTGACTCCCAATGTCATGATTCTCAAGTCCTAAATCTTGATCCATCTCACTAATCATTATCCGTAATAATCTAAATGCTTACTTATTATGCACTATCCCTTGTCGTGCATAATTTTCCAATCTTTTTGTCCTTTTGGGATCTAAACAAATCAGATGATTCATCTATGATAATACCTTTGGGATTAATCATAATTATAATCCATCATTGAAGTTATCAATGAATTCAATTTTTTTTCTTCTTTATATATTAATGGTAATCGTACTGGTTTCCGTTAGTCCCATTGCTGATAGAAAATTGATGCTAATCTTCTATATGGTAAAACCTGATTTGTAACAGAACAGAGGTTGTCTTGGCTGCTGTACAAAACCCACTCCAATAACTGCTGTGGATGAGCCTTCAAAGGGTTTAAAAATTCAAGGTCGAACTGTGAGAAAACCCAGCATTTCTGAGGACTTTTGGAGTACAAGTACGTATGAGATGGATAATAGCGGAATTCAATCACAGAGGAGCATTTCTTCAATGAGCACGTCGACACAACCTGTAGATCACAATGGAGCTGGAAGCACCAGCAGCCCTACTGAATTTGTGAATCATGGTAATTGTGAATTTAATCATTATGATCTGATATTGCAACTCAGGCATAGTTTATACGATTATTAACAATTTCCCTTTTTTATGTGCTTCCCTTTTAAAATTTATGATATATATGTGTAGTTATGGAACTTATGTATATGACAAAGCAGGAGAATTAAGTAGTATGTAGTACAACAACAGCACAACCTTTATCCCAAAAGATTGGGGTCGGCTACATGAATCTTATTTTTCCATTCCATTCTATTATGGATCATCTCCTCCGTTAAGTTAACCATTATCATATCCTTCTTAATTGCTCTCAACCAAGTTCTTTACTTCTTTTAGGTTTACCTCTAGAATTAATTAGTACAAGTAGCTGGAAATTGTTACTCCCCCAACTAGAATATATTTTTAGGTGCTCTCATAGGATAGGACTATTTTAGAACTTTTGTTTCAATAATTTTCATTTGGAGACTTTCTACTACTCAGAAATAAAAGGTTAAATGATAGATTCTTTCATAGGAAAATTACATTAGTTACGTGCTAAATATACTAGTTTTTATGCAAATAATGATCGTGAGATGTGCGAGTAGTATTAGTTTGTGGGAATCCTCATGGCAGTTTGAGTGCATTATTAGGTGGTCTTATAGGATAAAACATGTTGAGCTATGTTGTGTGGAACAGGTATTGGACATGGGGACGCGGCAAATTTGTAAAAAGTAGGGTACGGAGATATGACAAAATATATATTGAGATTAATAATTTACATGTGTTTTTTTCATTCACATGTTACGAGAATTAAAATTCTTATAATTTTATGTTTCTTTTGTTATGTTGACTATCAATGGGAAAGCCTCTCGTTTTTTAACTAGATACGCAAATGGCCCTCTAAAATCATAGTTCTGGATGAGTATGGGTAAAACAAACTCGACCCTTGGCCAAAAACTTTCAGAAAGTGTGTGTGAAGGGTAGGGATATACATCGAAGAAGTGTATGACAAGTCTTTTAAATTAAAACATGTATTATATAATTGAATACAAATGTGAATGAATATATGGATATATTCAAGGAGTTTCCAAGAAGTATTGGTGTCCGGTAGGGGTACGGGAAGTGTCATGTACGGGTGCGGCTTCATGATAGAATTACCAACGCAACGTAGATGCTTAGGAACATTTTGTATTCAACCTGTTATGTTGAGACTGTATTTACAGCCTGGAGATAGAAGGTGGTTTATTGATAAATTCCTTACTATTTTGGCACTTTAAGCAAATCAAGAGAAGGAAAATCAGCAAAAGGCTTTATCCCAAACTATTTATTGTCCCTTGCTGTGCTGGCAATAAATCAGCTACCTGTGATCATGTTTGCTTCAATTTCCCTTGCCGTGCTTATTTCTCCAACAAGAGTTTTCCAGTTGATGCTGGGTTGAATAGTGCGGATCAGTAGTTTGTTGGCTGAGAGAAAACTATACCATGAAACACAGTAATGCTGAACTATAGTTATGTCTTCTGAGATTTAGGTTATTGTTTAGCGGCAATAGTGGTAGATGTAGTAAACGTAAATTACCCGCCTATGGTGGGTGGGCATTGGTGCTCGAATGCATATATTTGTGCTTGTGTGTTTTGCTTCTGTGTTTGTGTTTCCTCATCCCTTTGCCATTACGATTGAGAAATGCCAACATTTACTGACACTTTTTATGCTCTAATTATCTTTTATGCTTTTTAAATTTATTGGTGCAGGTTTTCTTCTTTGGACACAAACTAGACAGCAATGGATTGGAAACAAAAAACCTGAAAACCGCAAACAACAGCTTCGAGAACCAAGGTTAAGGTATGACTTAGCTATCTATGCTGGAAGTCAGCATCAAAGAATTATTTGGATGTGTGCATCAAAAGGACTTACTTGGAATTGTTATGAAGAAGACTTGTTTGATTTAATTAATTCTGGCAGCTAAAAACATGAGGAAACCTTTGCTCATGGGAAGGTTTACTTTGCGACCTTCTTGATTGGGAGCTCAATTTAATTAAATGTTTTCTTTCATTATTGATATTTGTGTGGGTTAGTCAGGCTTAATAAATTGGTAATCAAGCTAAATCTTTCCAATAATCTAGTTCCGCGTGAACACTGAGCTTGAACAGGATACTCTCTCTCCTATTCAACATCTAGTACAGTATCACTTTGATAATTATTATACAAGCTTGAAAATATAATTTTACAATACCTAGTAAGAATATCTGGAGAAGGTGGCAGCACTGTCAGTTGAGGGTGTTTAATTTGACAGTAGATGCTTATAGCTGGTAATATTTGAGATACAGACATAAATGTGCAATTTGGTTAGGCTAATAGTGCTCCTTGAGTCCTGAATGGGTTTGAACAGGGGGTGAGATCTGGGACATACAATCAATCCTAGCACAAAATGGGAGGGATGGACGGTAAATATGTAAACTTCTAACCCTACTCCCAACATTTGCTGGTTAGCTTTATTCTTATCAGCTTTCTTTATGGAGCAGTATGGTTCTGTGGTATTGAAATCCTTTCTCACAACATCAATAATACTGTCTTTTAGATCACTGTCCCTGCACTCTTCTACACAAATCCTAGTTCTCATAATTGTTGGATTCCGTAGATTTTGTTCGTCATTTCCACTACCTTATATTGTCATTGATCTTTGGTTTATCTCTTCTAATTTATATCTAATATAGACTTTGTTATATATATTTTACATTCATTCCTGAATCCTGATATTTTTCCTTGAACTATCTACATTTACGACGTCTCCCTGTATTTGATTTCCTGCTCGGTAATCTCATTAAAGATGATCCCATATATTTTTCTAGATTTCATTTGTATATATGTAGTTTACAAAAGAGAACACACTGTGGATTGCTAGCTATTGGACTTCTGTGAAATAACAGATAGATACAACTGAGTTATGTGCTCTATTTATTTTCTGGTGCGGTACTTTTTGTGTTGAAGGGATGATTGAATCAGTTTACAGAATGCTAGGTTTCTGAACTGTGTGTGGGATGATTGTCTTAAAAAGACTTAACTGGATAGAAAGGCGTAAAAAATATTCTCTTTGAACTTCATTTTGCATCATTTAAACATGTATCTCGAGTTTTACCAAAAATTATCAGAATGACATTTTTTGGGTGTTCTTTGGAGTTGTGTTCCCAGATTTGCGCATGTCTGCTGCCAGTAAATATTAAGTCCGGACAAGTATATTGATTTTATATTAAGCAAGCGGCTTGTATCATTTCTTTTGTTATTAACTTCTGATATCTGATTCAATTGATTTATATTTTTGTCCTTTATGCAGCTGGAATGCAACATATGATAGTTTGCTAGGGACCAACAAGCCCTTTCCGCAACCTGTTCCTCTCTCTGTAAGTTGGAAGAATTGTTCACTTGCTTAAATTATACTTGAAAGCATCACAATATTTGATGTTTCACTTTATTTTATCTTTGTAAATTGCAGGAAATGATTGATTTCCTTGTGGATGTCTGGGAGCAGGAGGGATTGTATGATTGATTAAAGATCGAGGAGGAAAACGAATGTTGTTTGTAATTGAATATTAATGTCAAATAGAGGGTAAATACTACTGAGTGCATAGTGGAAAAAAAGCACTTGCATGCTGTAATTGGCTTAGCCCCAATGATGTGGGTAATATGAGCATAACTCAAAAGATGACCCATATCACGATCCAATTTATTACCGTGTGCTCCCTCAATTTCCTCCAATTCAAGTATTGTTCCTTTGTCCATTATATTTTATATATTTGGCTAAATAAGACTTAAATATCTCCTAGTTTCATTCACTTAGCTTAAGTACTCTCACTTGTTTTTCGTAATATGTATATACTCTTAAGTGGTTTAAATTGGCATGTTGGTACTCTCTATCATGTAATATCATGAAAACGTGAATATTTTCATAAGAATGTTATGATACTTACATGCTAATTGTAGAATTTTTCAAACCATTAACATTTGTTAAATTTATAGCTAAATCGATCTCAACTCTAAATTGAAGTAGAATTAAGATAAGTTTGAAACATAATCTTGGTATGTTTAATAGTAAATTTAATAAATATTAATACTTTAAAAACTCTATAATTAGCCTATAACTATCATAGAGGAACATTCGGGAAATTTTTACGCTACTTGATTGAAGCTACTAACATGTCAATTTTAAACAACTTATGTAACTATTACAAAAATTAAACAACTTATGTAACTATTACAAAAACAAGTGATAGTATATGTGTTAAGTGAGCCTTTTCACCAGCTTTGCTTATTTAAAATACAGGGTTTTTTTATGCCCTCTTTGTTCTATTTGCATATTGCTAATTTGTATATGTGTTCTCTTGCATTATATTTTTATGCACCTCTACTAACCCCATCAAAATTTGCAGTACCAATCTTATCAGAATCATACTTATAGGAGTGGGGTGATTTACATCATAAAATGGAACAGTTGTAATTGTTAAACTATCCCTCTAACGATCCATGAATGGTACAGATCACTGTCTTCTATACGGTGTTATGGTATAATCCTTTGATAGGAGCAAAATATGTGGAAATTGGGGGTAAATATGCAAGTAGAATAGTCTCATCCCCTCTTAGGACGTAGTCCGTACAATATCTCTTGTTTGAGTAACAAACTCTAATTTGGTACTAATATTTATATTTATTTGAGATGATATAGTACAGGTAATTACAGGTATAAGAAGTGTACGAGGTCGAATTAACGCGAAAATCAGCTCAAAAGCTAATTTCATCGTCCTCCCCATCGATGGTAGGCATTGACCATTGATAGAAGAGCTCATGGATGGCCAACAATACACATCGATGATATTTATTCTAGACACTTTCATATCATCGATGAGCCTCTCAACCATCGATAGGGCCTCGACACCATTGATGGTCTAGAGCCACCATTGATGGTATACATGTTCATTGCAGAATGTTCAAATTTAATCTCAGATGTTCGTCGTTTCTTTTATCTCTAATCTCTACCAAGTTTAGGATATCTCTTTACTGACATGTTTAGGATTTTATATTATTGTGAGAGAGAGAGAGAGAGAGAGAGAGAGAGAGAGAGAGAGAGTGTGCGCGCGCGCACGCGAAGAGGAGAGTTCTAGGGTTTTGATTTGTGAGAGATCTTATGGAAGGATTTGACCCCGAGCCTTGTCAAACTCTCACTCGTCATGCACAATACTTTCAGATCGTTTCAGAGAAGAGTTTCCCTTGGATTGATCTTCTTCATCATTCTTCACCAAGTTACGCTTATATTCTTCAAGGACGGTTTGTTTAACAAAAGGGCAGTAAGATCTTTCTAATATTCTGAGTTTTAACTGTTTGTGTTGGTTTTGGTTCAAACTTATTTCTGGCGTACTCAAATCGGGTTTAATTGAGGGTTGAGACTAGCTAGGGCTCGGTGTTACTCATTGTGAAAAGTTAAGTTAGACGACTGGTTTCGAGTAGATTTTAGGGTGTGGTATTGTAAGCCTATTGAATCGGATTTATATTTCAGGAGAACTCTTTGAATAGTGCAGAAGTCCCTTCGTAAGAAGAAAGAGTGGACGTAAGATTGTTATTTGACCACTATAAAATTTTGTATATTTCTAGTTAGTTGCTTTTTATATTTGATTATCATTAATCGCTTCTATTTTACCTTTTCTGTTGCATATCCTGTGTTTTTGGCTAAAACGATCACGCGCCTCTGAGCTTGAATTTCAGATCCAACAACCCCCTTTGTCGTTAGTCAAAGCTTCAACTTTATCAACAGAGCATGGAGAATTTAGATCCTTTGTCCTCCAGAATAATCCAGAATATTTCATCTTTATCTCCATCTCTGACATCACTGCATGCCCTTTGCTACTGCGGAGAAGCTCCTTTGGTTTTTGGTTGGTAACAAGAGCCAAGGTTATGGTGCCGCTGCAACAAAAGAATGTTCCCTTTCGTTTACAGGAGTTATGGACGAAAAAAATGTCCAATATTTATATAATTTGCAGAACTTTGTGAAATTTCATGCAGTAGATCATGTAAACATTTATTAGGAAGCCTCAGTGTTTTCTGCAAACCAATCGTCAGTTACCAATGACATATGTGCCTACGTCCGGAGAAATTCTTGCCTACTCATGGAGCACGCAAGATGCCTACACCCTCCAATAGGAAAAGGGTATGTGGCACTAGAGGGGAGAATGTGATGTGAGCACGCAAGATGCCTACACCCCTCCAATAGGAAAAGGGCATGTGGTACTAGAGGGGAGAATGTGACGTCACATTCTCCCCTCTAGGGATATATGCCTCTCTCCTATTGGGAGGTAGACTTAGGTGCTCCATGAGCACCTAAGAATTTCTCCTATGTCCGTAACTTCCCCAATCTCAACTTCCTAATGACATATTTGCCTACGTCTCCAATCTCACACTTTTGTATCTGCATTTCATATGCTGATAAAAATCCGAAATGACTTGATTAGCCAAAAACTATATACACGCATTGGGTATTGAAATTCATAAAACCCCTCAAAATTTCGTGGTATTTTTCACGAAATCCCTTGAACTTTGTTTATCTGACCACAACACCATCCTTTTCCGACTAAATCCTCTTTAACTTTGGATCTCCTCAAATAAACACCTGAATTTTTAACTTTTTTCAACATAATATAATGTCTTGCCGCATTTGTTCAACATCAACTTACCCAAATATTCACTCACGACTATATTTTGATGGTTTGTATATGCTGATTTTTTAGATGTTTGTACTAATTGTATACAATCAACATAGAACACTTACAGTTTTCTCCTTTCTTAACAAGTGACTATGAGAGCACGTTTGGCAAGTAGTCATTTGCCACTTGCCAAATATATGAAAGTGACTTATAAGCCATAACGTTTAGACCGCGTAAAAGACTAATATACTCCATATCATTTCAGAAAATTCCAAACTCCATTTATTTATTTTTATTTTTTTGAGAGAAAAAGTAGGGCAAGGCACCCTAAGCTCTATTGATCTTTCTCCTACACCATTGAATGCTTTATTTTGACAACAATGCTAGCATATAAGTCACTCATTTGCCAAACACTCTACTATTGAAAATAGATTATCATCCACTAAATTTACCAAACATTTTAGCTTACAATCCACAAGCATACACACACGCATGCACGCACACACACACTATGTTTAAACAAATTATGTTCAAATCGATTATAAGCCAAGTGGATCATAACCTAACGTTGTCAAACATGTCTGAATTCAATCAGAACCGTCTGTATGCGAGGAGGCTGGTCCACTTCATACCAAGGAATAGGAGGCGGCAATTTTGAAATTGCACCCTCTTAGTATTGGTCAGACTGTTCTAAGATGGTCTTTATTCATGATTTTCAATGGAGTTACCTCTACATTACTTTCTTCACCTTTTATTACTCAAACAAAAGGACTGAAAACCAATACTTCTATTGTGTAGGGCGCGCGGACCGCGGAACCGTCGAGAGAAACCACCACAAACGGAAAGCCAAAACACAATAAAAGAGTAAAGACACGAGATTTACGTGGTTCGGCAAGTTGCCTACGTCCACGGGGTAAGGAGGGGGGATTTTCACTAATAGAAAGAGAGAATACAAATTAGGATTACAAGTTCTCACAAAGAAACCCTAAAAACAAACCTCTCAATCTCTCAAAAGATCTCCTCTCCAAAGATGCACAAAACTCTCTCAAAGGCTGCTCCAAAACGTGCTTAAAACTTACCCTAACAATCAGGTTAGGGGTTATTTATAGCCTCTAAACGAATTGGGTTTAAAACCAAATCCTAATTAGACCCGCTGCCCAGATTAGTCGACTACAACTCATATTAGTCGACTAATGAATCAGATTAGTCGACTATAATACGATTAGTCGACTACAATGCCTAGTAGTCGACTACAATGCCTAGTAGTCGACTACAATGCCTAGTAGTCGACTACAATGCCTAGTAGTCGACTACAATGCCTAGTAGTCGACTACAATGCCTAGTAGTCGACTACAATGCCTAGTAGTCGACTACAATGCCTAGTAGTCGACTACAATGCCTAGTAGTCGACCATCGAACCAAAACTGTCTTGTGCATGTTTTGTGCATGTTCTACAATTCTCCACCTCGTACATC
Source organism: Asparagus setaceus (assembly GCA_012295165.1). NCBI lineage: Eukaryota > Viridiplantae > Streptophyta > Magnoliopsida > Asparagales > Asparagaceae > Asparagus > Asparagus setaceus. Next base: position 25,161,023 of record CM022703.1, read on the forward strand.
ATTTGATTCACCTCAAATTTTGGGCGAACACCGAAGAACACCAAGAACATCGAAGAGATCACCATCACCAATCCAGTTAATCCAAATAAGGCCACTACACCACGGGCTGCTCACGCACTCTCCACCGGATCAAGCTCATCGTAGTTCACCTCAAATCATCTCCGCTTTACCCATTACCAAGGGCCATGCCCTCTTGGGAGATCAACACGAAGTGATATGAAGCAAGTCTAAGCAATGCTTAAACTTACTACCAGGACCACCTTGGTTAACATGTCGCGGGATTCTCATTCGTGTGCACCTTCATGAGAGAAATATCACCTCCCTCTATGACATCCCGCACAAAATGATACGACATCAATATGCTTGGTACGAGCATGATGAACTGATTCTTCGCCAAGTGAATTGCACTCGACCGCCACACCACAAGTTCACGCTTCTGCCAATCCCCAAATCGTCTAGAAGACCCCACAACCACAATGCTTCCTTCACTCCCTCTGCCATGGCCATGTGCTCGACCTCGTAGTAGAAAGTCATCGCTGTAGCTGTAACATCGATCGCCAACTAACCGAAGCTCCATGTATCTTAAATACATAACCAGTAGTAGATCGCCGTCTATCTAGATCGCCCGCATAATCGAGTCCACAAACCCGTCAATCGACATGTTTCTCCACCAAAACACGGACAGTATCAAGCGTACCCTTTAAGTACACGAGGACCCACTTCACCGCTTCCCGGTCGCCTTTCCGGATTCGCCATGAATCTACCGACCACACTAACCGCCAGGAAATCTCGCGTGTACACACCATTGCATACATTAAACCGCCAACCGCACTAGCATAGGAACACGCCCATGCGCCTCTCTTCCACAGAGTGGGAGATTGATTACCGTAGGCTAAAGTGTGGAGCCAATGGAGTCACCACCGACTTAGCACTTTGCATCCGAACCTCGCGATCACCCGCTCTATGTAGCCCTTCGACTCAAGAACAATCGCCGATTCGCCTCTTCTAATCTCCATACCCAGATTTTCCTAGCAAAGACCCATGTCCTTCATCTCAACTCTTCACCAAGTTGAGATTTCAACCTATCTATCTCCACCCCGCTCTTAGAAGCAATAAGCATGTCATCCACATACAAAAGAAGATAGATAAAATTACCTCCATGAAGCTTCGAGATGTAAACACAACAATCATGATCGCCGGAAAACCCATGCTTCAAAGATGAAGAAGTCAAATCGCTTGTACCATCACGGGAGATTGCTTTAATCCATACAAGGACTTCCTCAAACGACACACATGATTCTCCTTATCCTCAACCTTGTAGCCCTCGAGGTTGATGCATGTAGATCTCTTCATCCAAGTCTCCGCAAGAAGGCTGTTTTAACATCGAGTTGATCCAGCTCAAAATCACCATGAGCAACAATACTCAATAGCACCCGAATAGAAGTGTGTTTCACCACCGGAGAAAATATCTCATTGTAATCCACACCCTCTTTCTGTGCAAAACCCTTAGCCACTAGCCTCGCCTTGTATCTTACACCACCGAGCTCTGAAAGATCTTCCTTTCTTTTATACACCCACTTACAACCAATAGCTTTTCTTCCTACGGGCAATGGGACCACCTCCCATGTATGATTCTTCCGAAGAGATTCCATCTCTTCCTCCATCGCAGCCAACCAACTCTCACTATCCTTGTCCCGAATAGCTTCCTTGAAGGAGACCGCTCGTCCTCCTCCACCGAGAGTCGTATTCAACCATATTAGCTCGCCCATAGTGCTTTAGGGGTTGATCAGCCCCCAGCCTTCAAGACTGCCATGCTCGCTTTGGCCTAGTGGAAGCCAAATTATCCTCGAAAGCCTTGTTGTAGTGCTGTGTATTTTCTGTGAACCTCCTCTGCTCAAGCTCATCATCTACGACTTCCCACTTGAGCACAATTAGAACCTAGTTGGTCTTTAGGTTCTATTTCAATAACCCGAGACTTAGAAGTCTCACCAGCCATAACACCATCATCCTTGGGCCCTAGCAATCATGGATTTCTCATCAAAGGTAACATCCTGGCGATCCACGAACTTTGAATCTTCCGTACACCAAAGGCGATAGCCTTTACGCCTTTTCATATCCCAAGAATATTGCCTTCTTGGCCCTCGCGTCAAGCTTTCCCTCGTTGGCGTGATAGTAGGCGGTACATCCGAAAATTTCGAGCCTATCATAATCGCATGTTCTCTCGACCACACCCTATAGGGTGTATCACCATCCAATGTCGAATGTGGTGAACGGTTCACAATGTAACAAGTCAGTAGCCACCGCCGCCCACCATTCGTTGCCCAATCACGCATAAGATCGCATACCAGCTTTCCTCAGTGCTGTTTTGGCTTCAGCCCACCCCATCTCGCTGGTGTAGACTCACCACCAGTTCCCTCCTCGACACGAACTCCTTGAAAGCACCATCTCAGATACTCAGACCGCTATCGATCTCGGCGTCTTCAATTTCTTTCTGTCTGTTCTCAACCATTGTTCTCCACTTCTTGAATGTCTCAACACCTCATTCTTATGCTTGAAAGTAAATCCAAGCATACCTAGAATAATCATCTATAAATGAGACATAATAATTGAACCACCCTTGAAGTTGTCCGAGCCGGACCCAAACGTCCGTGTGCACATAATCTAGTATCCTCTGCTCTTAGACTTGCTTCTCGGCCCGAACCGTGTGACTTTCCATACACACAATCCTCGCAAAATCCATCTTTGGGTTCCTTGATTCTTCAGCAGACCCTCTTTACCAAGCGAACTAGACCCTTCTCGACATATGCCCAAGCCGCCTATGCCATAACCGTGTGTGCTCACATGGGTCTCCACCACTTCCTTCAGCTCCAACCACGCATCTCCCGCCACCGCTGCATTCGAGAGAGTATATAGATTACCGTGGCGAACACCCTTCATCACTACTAAGGAACCACGAACAACCTTCTTCACTCCGTTTTCCGTCACAATCCGCAACCACCGAGTCCAAAGCACCAACCGAGATAAGATTCTTCCGCAAGTCGGAACATGCCTCACATCCGCCAAGGTTCGAACCACTCCATCATGCATCTTGATTTTGATATTACCTAGCCCCACCGTTTTACAAGCATGGTTATTCCCCATCAATACAGTTCCCCATCAATGCCTCTCAGAGGTAGTAAACCACTTCCTATTTGGACACATATGGTAAGAGCAACGAGAATCAAGTATCCACTTCCGGAGATCTCCTCGCCACCCGTGACGACATAGCATTCCTTATCGCTCCCTTCCTCAAACGTAGCTCGCTTCTTCCTTGCCCTCTCCTCTCGGTCTTGTTGTTGTTCTTCTTTCCACCTACTCTCTTATTTGGCCGATTCTTTATGCCGCGCCCACCACCGACTTGAAACATCCTTTTCCCGCAAGAGGTCTTGATTTAGATCTAGACTTTCCTCCTTGCCTTTTCCTCGCTCATTGCTCCTTCCTCTTGCAAACAATCCACTGCGCTTGTTCCTTGTTACCGCCGATGGCCATGTCACTAGTTGCAATTTTCTCAAGATCGTCCGCTAGAAGTGCCGTTCTAGTCTCATCCATCTTCAAATTTTCTCCCACAAGCCTCGGTGTTTGCACCGGGTTCTCATAAGACTTGGCGGTAGTAGTAGAAGCGCTGATCCTCGTCTCCTACTTTAACATCTATGTCTTTCAAATCGATATGATCCTATCAAACTTGTTGATGTGTTCCGGATTGATGAGCCCTCCTCCATCTTGCAAGTATACAATTTGGATTTTAAGTAGATCCGGTTAGTTAGACTCTTCGCCATGAAGGTACCCTCTAACTTCTTCCACGCCCTGGCCGTTTCCTCTCCATCTACCAAGAAAGCTACATCCCTCTCGAGGCATAGGATAATCGACCGTGCTTCCAGATCCAACTCCTCCCAATCCTCATCAGACATATCCTTGTTCTTCTTCTCCTTTCCATCCAAAGTCTTGTGCAATTTTTGCGAAATTAGAAAGTTTTTCATCTGCATCCTCCAATAAGAAAAATCGTTCTTCCCATTGAACTTTTCAATCTCGAATTTTCCCACTTTGACTGATTTACTGGTTGACGCCATCCTCTGTTTGTCTTCGTGAATCCGCTTCTCTCGTGAATCACCAACACCCCTCAAATTAGAAATTACACCACTTCCAATCTGAACAATAGCTCTGATACCAATTGTAGGGCGCGCGGACCGCGGAACCGTCGAGAGAAACCACCACAAACGGAAAGCCAAAACACAATAAAAGAGTAAAGACACGAGATTTACGTGGTTCGGCAAGTTGCCTACGTCCACGGGGTAAGGAGGGGGATTTTCACTAATAGAAAGAGAGAATACAAATTAGGATTACAAGTTCTCACAAAGAAACCCTAAAACAAACCTCTCAATCTCTCAAAAGATCTCCTCTCCAAAGATGCACAAAACTCTCTCAAAGGTCGCTCCAAAACGTGCTTAAAACTTACCCTAACAATCGTTAGGGGTTATTTATAGCCTCTAAGCGAATTGGGTTTAAAACCAAATCCTAATTAGACCCGTTTTGAATGCCAGATTAGTCGACTACAATGCCTAGTAGTCGACTACAATGCCTAGTAGTCGACTACAATGCCTAGTAGTCGACTACAATGCCTAGTAGTCGACTACAATGCCTAGTAGTCGACTACAATGCCTAGTAGTCGACTACAATGCCTAGTAGTCGACTACAATGCCTAGTAGTCGACTACAATGCCTAGTAGTCGACTACAATGCCTAGTAGTCGACTACAATGCCTAGTAGTCGACTACAATGCCTAGTAGTCGACTACAATGCCTAGTAGTCGACTCTTGAACAAAACTGTCTTGTGCATGTTTTTGTGCATGTTCTACATATTGGAAGTTCGCGTACGGGCAACTCAAAGGGCGAAGGTGTGAAGCATGGGGACTGTGCTTCTCACATGTATCCCCACCAAGAAAATGGAGAGAAATTACCTGGAAAAAGGAAAAGTAAAACAAACAAAAACAATTATTCTCTCAAACACCATAATCCACTCCATGATCATTTATCTAAGCCTAAAGCTGGCATATGCATGAACGAGTTCATTCCACTTGCATATATTGTATGCAAATTGCCCATACCCTTACACTTGTATGTGTCTAATGTCTTTGCAAGTGGTAGTATTAAACTTTACAAGTTGTTGTATTCTTGATTATTGAACTCAAGTACAAGTGAAGCTGGTCATGGATTAAGGTTGATCTCCCCAACACTTGGGCAACATTTTATTGATGGCACAGCTAAGAGGACAGATTGTGGGGAATTAAACTAACTCCAACTTGTTGTGGTGGGTGGTAGAATATATATGTGACATACTTCCACTTGGTATTATTAAGATTTATTAAGGGTCTCACCATCAATCATAGGAATGGGATTGATGAGGTTGGAAAATATGAGAGCAAAAGAAGTATGATAAAAAGTTCCGAGTTACAACATTTTGACCATAACATTGATATATACTATACATGAGCAGCAATGTAGGAGAAACAAGAAGTACGATAAAAGATGTTGAGCTGACAATGTGCGTGTAGTCGTCCAGAAAAGATGTAATGATAATGAAAATATACCCTTTGAGTTCACAATAGAAATTTTCTCGCTGCGCTCTAAGTTATGGTTGATGCTTTACTTTTATAGTTTAATATTCACCACTGGTTGATTGAATTGAAACTTGAACTTACATAATGAATTTTTCATGATTTGCTTTAAATGTGTGGCCGACAAAATTTAAACTTGAATTGCTCGATCTTGTATTAAAGATCCCTTAAGTAGTAATACATGTGATTGTTGACGCCATCCTCTCGCTTGTTCGTGAATCCGCTTTCTCGTGAATCACCAACACCCCTCAAATTAGAAATTACACCACTTCCAATCTGAACAATAGCTCGATACCAATTGTAGCGCGGACCGGAACCGCCGAGAGAAACCACCACAAACGGAAAGCCAAAACACAATAAAAGAGTAAAGACACGAGATTTACGTGGTTCAAGTTGCCTACGCCCACGGGTAAGGAGGGGATTTTCACTAATAGAAAGAGAGAATACAAATTAGGATTACAAGTTCTCACAAAGAAACCCTAAAACAAACCTCTCAATCTCTCAAAAGATCTCCTCTCCAAAGATGCACAAAACTCTCTCAAAGGTCGCTCCAAACGTGCTTAAAACTTACCCTAACAATCGTTAGGGTTATTTATAGCCTCTAAACGAATTGGGTTTAAAACCAAATCCTAATTAGACCCGCTGAATTGCCAGATTAGTCGACTACAACTCATAGTAGTCGACTAATGAATCAGATTAGTCGACTACAATGCCTAGTAGTCGACTACAATGCCTAGTAGTCGACTACAATGCCTAGTAGTCGACTACAATGCCTAGTAGTCGACTACAATGCCTAGTAGTCGACTACAATGCCTAGTAGTCGACTACAATGCCTAGTAGTCGACTACAATGCCTAGTAGTCGACTACAATGCCTAGTAGTCGACTACAATGCCTAGTAGTGACTAACAACCTCGAAAACCGCCTTTCATGTGTGCATGTTCTACATATTGGAAGTTCGCGTACGGGGCAACTCAAAGGGCGAAGGTGTGAAGCATGGGGACTGTGCTTCTCACATGTATCCCCACCAAGAAAATGGAGAGAAATTACCTGGAAAAAGGAAAAGTAAAACAAACAAAAACAATTATTCTCTCAAACACCATAATCCACTCCATGAACATTTATCTAAGCCTAAAGCTGGCATATGCATGAACGAGTTCATTCCACTTGCATATATTGTATGCAAATTGCCCATACCCTTACACTTGTATGTGTCTAATGTCTTTGCAAGTGGTAGTATTAAACTTTACAAGTTGTTGTATTCTTGATTATTGAACTCAAGTACAAGTGAAGCTGGTCATGGATTAAGGTTGATCTCCCCAACACTTGGGCAACATTTTATTGATGGCACAGCTAAGAGGACAGATTGTGGGGAATTAAACTAACTCCAACTTGTTGTGGTGGGTGGTAGAATATATATGTGACATACTTCCACTTGGTATTATTAAGATTTATTAGGGTCTCACCATCAATCATAGGAATGGGATTGATGAGGTTGGAAAATATGAGAGCAAAAGAAGTATGATAAAAAGTTCCGAGTTACAACATTTTGACCATAACATTGATATATACTATACATGAGCAGCAATGTAGGAGAAACAAGAAGTACGATAAAAGATGTTGAGCTGACAATGTGCGTGTAGTCGTCCAGAAAAGATGTAATGATAATGAAAATATACCCTTTGAGTTCACAATAGAAATTTTCTCGCTGCGCTCTAAGTTATGGTTGATGCTTTACTTTTATAGTTTAATATTCACCACTGGTTGATTGAATTGAAACTTGAACTTACATAATGAATTTTTCATGATTTGCTTTAAATGTGTGGCCGACAAAATTTAAACTTGAATTGCTCTGATACTGTATTAAAGATCCCTTAAGTAGTAATACATGTGATTGTTTAATGCTGACGAGGAGCCTAATAAGCTCTAGAGTGCTCAATGGCGTTTTAAAATTCAGAAGTTTTTCTCCATGTCTTGAACTGCTAAAAGTAATGTTTTAAGTTTTTTTTAAGCGATGATGATTTTTTTTATGGCACTCAAAATGAGACCAAAAGCGAGGTTTTACTATGTGAGAACTATAAAACAAAGGATTATATTTGGTGGAGGTTTAATTTTACCTCTTTTCCATGAAAGGACTCAACCATTACATAAAAACTAAGAAGCCGTGATGGGAGTTGAGGGTTATATTTTATATTCTAACATATTCTCGTAGATTGAGCGCCCTTTTAATGGGTTGAAACTTGGAATCACGAAGCGGTATCAATTTTTATGAAATTTGTACTAAATTCGTGGTCAATGTGATTCGAACTTGGATTGCTTTGATATCATGTGAAAATATCCCTAACAATTACACTAAAACTCCAAAGTTTATGATGAGGATTAAGGGACATAATTTTATTACTCTAACTATTAGTGTGACTCAAATTTGAATTTAAACCAAGATTTTTATTTTCTCTGTTGGATAGACTTGGCTGAGACTGTACAATGAGGATAAATTTTTGACAATGAATTAAATTGGCTATCAATGCAATCCTATTGTCCATAGGACTTGCAGTCGGTTAGTAATAAGGAAAGCCACAAGTAAACTCCTATTAGAACTCTAATGGCAGTAAGAATAGAAGTCATTATGGGCTTGGACTCTTATTGAACTTTAGAACATGTGGACTTATATTCCCACTAGAACTCCTATTCCGTAAGCAGCAAGTAGTTGGGGTCTTTAAGCCTATATATGTATGTCTTCCAAGTCAATTATTATTGTCAATCTACAAAGCACCAATAAAAAACAGAGAGTTATCTTGTCAAGCCTATTTGATATTTTTCTCTCTTTTGTTCCTTTATTTTAGAGAGATTGTATTAGGCTTTTGAGGTGTGTTAGGGATTGAGTGATTGAGAGATATCCATAATGTATTCCTCATAATTTAGTAAAATTATTCTCCTCCTTTGCCCATGAACGTAGGCTACAACCCGAACCTCGTATATCCATGTGTTTCGTGTTCTTCATATTTTCATGCACTTTCGTGTGATTGATATTAGTTTATCCTGGGAATTTGTCATAACAAATTGGTATCAGAGCCCTCAGCTTTCGATCAGACGAGAAGATGATGACAACCACTATGAAATGGGTTATTGAAAAGTTTGACGGCAATATCAGTTTTAGCCTTTGACAAGTAGGATGATCGTCATATTGATACAGAGCGGATTGAAGTAGGCTTTGTTCGGGAAGTCGAAGAAATCAACTACCATGACGGAGGAAGATTAGAACGAGTTGGATGATAAAGCTCTCACAGCGATCCAGTTATGTTTCACAAATAAAGTTTTGCAAGAAGTTCTCATGAAAAAGACAGCCGCTGATCTGTGGTCTAAGTTGGAGGATTTGTATTTCACGAGTCGCTTATTAATCGCCTCCTCTTGAAGCAGCGTTTGTACACACTTCGGATGTCGGAAGGTGCATCCATCAAATCTCATATTGGTGAATTCAATTCTGTGATTACAGATTTTAGTAAGATTGATATTAAGTTCGATGATGAAGATCAAGCCCTATTGTTATTGTATTCTTTGCCACCTTCCTTTAAGCATTTCACAGATACTATGATTTATGGTCGAGATTCTATTGGCATCAATGACATCAAAGAGAACTTGTTGAATAAGGAGAAGATCGACAAAGAGTTAACCACAAGCGATGGTGATGATAAAACTGATGGCTTGTTTATTCGAGGAAGATCAGAAGAAGGGCTTTGGAGATAACATATATAAGTCGAAGCACAGGAATCTGACTTGCGGATATTGCAAGAAGAAAGGGCACATCAAAGCTGATTGTTATAGATTGAAGAATAAGAGGAAATAAGAAGAGTATGATGAGAAACCAAAGGATGGCTCCGCTGAAGTCGATATTGCTAAATATGTGATTTTATTGGTTACTGATGATAAAAATAGGAGCATGGATGATTGAATTTTGGATTCGATTGTTCCTATCATATGTGTCCTAATCGTATTGATTCACCACTTATGAAGCCCTTGATAGTGGAGTTGTTCTCATAGGGAATAACACCTCATGCAAGACTGTTGGAAAAGGGACAATTCATAGTAAGATGCATGATGGAGTCATCAGAACTTTAACTAATGTTAGATGTTAGGCATATTCCGCGTTTAAAGAATAATCTTATCTCTTTGGGCACTCTTGATAGTCTTGGGTGTAATTTTTAGGTGAAGGTAGAGTTCTTAGGGTTACAAAACGCTCTCTTGTGGTTATGAAAGGAAAGAATATCGACATTTTATATGTTTTGCAGGGTTCTACCATTACCGATTCGATTGCAGTTGCATCATCGATATCAGAAATAGATATTATCATATAATGGCATATGAGACTTGGTCATATGAGTGAGCGCAGATTGGCCGAGTTGAGCAAGAAGGGTCTTTTATGTCAATAGAGTACAGAAAAATAAGGGTTCTGCGAGCATTGCATCTTCGGAAAGTAAAAAAGAGTCAGCTTTAGTACGGCAGCGCATCAGACTAAAGGTATTTTGGATTATATCCATTCAGATCTTTGGGGACCTACTCAAGTTGCCTCGAAGGGTGATAGTTCGAGATATTTGTTGACTTTCATCAATGATTATTCCATGAAGGTATGGATCTACTTATTGAGATATAAAGATGAGTTATTTGTGACTTTCAAGCAGTGGAAATCTTTGATTGAGAAGCAGATTAGGATGCTAATTAAGAGGCTTAGAATTGATAATGGGTCTTGAGTTTTGTGGAGGAAAATTTAATGCATTCTGCAAGAACGAGGGAATCGTTAGACATCGCATAGTCCCTCGTACACCGCAACAAAATGGAGTGACCGAATAATGAATAAAACTCTTTAGAGAAAGCTCATTGTATGTTGTTCAATGCAGGTTTAGGCAAGGAATACTGGACAGAAGCAGCAAATATGGCTTGCTACTTAATGAACCGATCACCATCTACTACTAACGGTTGTAAAACTCCAGAGGATGTTTGGTCCGGTAAGCCTGTGGATTATTCTAATCAAAGAATATTTGGTTGCCCTGCATATGCGCATGTTAGTCAAAGGAAACTTGAGGCTCGAGTAAAGAAGTGCATATTCCTAGGTTATGCATCGGGTGTTAAGGGCTTTAGGTTGTGGTGTCCTAATTCGAAGTCTCCTAAGATTATTATCGCCATGATGTCATTTTGATAAGTCTGCTATGTTCCACCAGAAATAGTCACTAGTTTCAGTTCATGAAAATAAGTTGCGCACTACAGGATAAAATGTGGAATTAGAAATTCGCTCTTCAGCTCTTCAGCAAGATAATACTATGGGAGTTCAGCAGCCAGATCTCGTTCAAGTAGATGAGGCACCTCAGCAGCTGCAGGAAGAACGGGAATACACTATTGCTAGAGATTAGTCTATACGAGATATTTAACCACCGCGAAGATATGAAGATACAATAGCCTATGCATTGTCAAGAACAATTTTATGCCCTTCAGCGATTTAGGAGCTACTTCAGGTGATGACTTCGCTAAGTGTTATGGTCGAGTGCGGACAATTCAGTCGATTTGTTGATGAGGCATCTTTCAATTGGCAAGTTCAAGCGGGACTTGGACTTGATCGATGTGTGCCTCACTTGATGCCTCAGGGCTATTGGAGAAGGTGGAGTAAGCTCATTTCAGAGTGAGGAATTTCGACATATTTGAGTCAAGGTGGAGATTTGTTAGTGTGACTCAAATTTGGACTTAAACCAAGATTTTTTGTTCTCTGTTGGATAGACTTGGCTGAGACTGTACAATGAGGATTTCTTTTTTGCAATGAATTAAATTAGCCATCAATGCAATCCTATTGTCCATAGGACTTGCAGTCGGTTGGTAATAAGGAAAGCCACAAGTGAACTCCTATTAGGACTCTAATGGCAGCAAGAATAAAAGTCATTATGGGCTTGGACTCTTATTGGACTTTAGAATATGTGGACTTATATTCCCACTAGAACTTCAATTCCATAGGCAACAAGGAGTTGGGATCTTTAAGCCTATATATGTACAGTCTTCCAAGCCAATTGTAATTGTCAATCTACAGAGCATCAATAAAAAACAGAGAGTTCTCTTGTCAAGCCGATTTGATATTTTTCTGCCTCTTTTGTTCCTTTGTTTTAGAGAGATTGTATTAGGCATTTGGGGTGTGTCGGAATTGAGTGATTGAGAGATCTCCACATTGTATTCATCACAATTTAGTAAAGCTATTCTTCTCCTTCGTCCGTGGACCAATGCTACAAGCCGAACCACGTATATCCGTGTGTTCTTGTTCTTGATATTTTTATGTACTTTCGTGTGATTGATATTAGTTTATTCTGGGATTTGTCATTATACTAATATTTTCAACTACATTCCGAATACAAAGAGTTGATTTTTTTCTCGTATATCTCTGGATATCAAAGTTATTCCCAAGTAGACATCTCCTTAATTTTATTAAATTTATTTATTTGGTAATAATATGGATTGAGACCATCATCTTCCTAGAACTAGCATATTCCATCTAGATTAATAAGGTTAAATGCTCTAACAAAATTATGTATTGTATCCCAAAATTGAACAAGTGCAATCAACCTTTGTTTAAAATTCAACACTACTTTGAATTCGATACTATCCAAGTTCATCCTCAGCCTCTGTATATTGATTAACTAGTCAAGCTCCATCTCCCTTGCACGTCATCATGCATAACATTCATGAACCAAGGATCCCTCAAAAAAATGACCGCTACATTCATTTATTTCATTCATTCATTAATATTCAAATAAAACAAGCAAAACGTGAATATATTAGAAAATGACCACGAGGCTCACGACCCTTCCCTAAAGTTAATAATATAATATAATAATTATCGCCATTAAGGGAAGCTCATGAATAATTAACTTATTAATTACCTAACAAGAGGGGGGGATTAGTCCAGCAGAGAACGCGCATTAAGAGCGACCTTTTCAAAAGTATTTCAGGTTCGACGAACCTGATCTGTTGTTGGATCCGCTGTTTTGTACCAAACATCAAGTCATGCGTTAGGGATGCAATGGCCTCCGTTGGTCGACACGTACAGCCCGAAATATACCCGGCTGCAGAGCCAAACTTGGAGTTCTGTGTAATATTTACAATTTTGGTATGAGCAAGCAATGGGCGAAATTTTGGAGTTATATGTTTTTTTTTTATTTTAATAAAGTCTACCTCATGATTTATAAAAAGCCTTTTCTTCTTTTAACACAATTTATATGAATATTGTTTAGTTATGTCCGGAGCCGTCTAATATTTGGTAAAAAGTCAAAATGATCAATACATGCATATAAACCAAAAAATACTGGTAATATATATGTTATGGTCCAAGTCCAATTACTCAAAGAAACCTCAGGACTCAATATCCGTTATCCAATAAATATCCTATCTCTCATTTTAGCGTTTGTATTACACTGCGCTTTAAACGGCATCGAACAATACATTCTGTTTCAAAGTACTGCTTTTAATACACCAATCTCAGTAACTTTTAAATTATTTTCCCCCTATGAGTGTGCCATGCCTCTTTAGCAACTCTCTAATCTCCTTGTCGGTCACCATTAGAGAAATATTTTTTTAATATATTTTTTTGGAATATTCCACCCATGATGAGAATCAAATTTAAGATGTGTGAGGTTAACATTATAAAGTTTTTGCATGTCATATTCCACTTGTCTATCTCTCTAATACAAAATGGAAGAAGCATCAAACATAAACTTGTAAGTTCTTCCGGAAAAGCAAAAGTACATACACAGTTTCTTATTTCATGATTCCTATTTTTGCTTGTTAATTGCCTTCATGATATACAAGTAATGCCAGCCAAGTTTGCAGTTTGTGTTAAAAACATTTTGTTGTCTTTGGTTAATGGCAAATTACTACTAGTTTTTGAAAGACAATCCTATAAAAATATTGAATGACGAGTAAAGAGTCACCCTTGAAACAAAATATATTTTTCTCAAGGCTATCTCTCTTCCTATCTTAACATCTTCGATCGGGTCTATGACACTAAATGCACATCGAAGAGATATCAATTCTTTTAGATCATTGGACTTCAGAATTCGTATACAGATTTAATAGTTGACATTTTTCAGTGTAGATTTAGAGCCAGTTTAGTATTGCTGGAGTTTATAATAAGTTACTTATAAAAGCGACTTATAGAAACAATTTATATAAGCTTATGAAAATAACTATTTACTAATCAAATATTAAAACCGCTAAAAGCGGTTAAGATATTTGATAGAACTATGTTTAATAATTATTGTTAAAAATAACAAGTATATATGATATATAAACTACAAAAAGCGAATGTTATTTTTAAAAGCATCCTCATAGGGCTTCTAAAAATACACCTTGAAAACAGAAACAGTTTCAATAAGCGTATTAAAATTTTTTTCACTAAACATCATTATTGACTGTTTTTTAAAAAATAAACAGAAGTACCCTAAAACAAAATAATACTAAACTAACCCTTAATCTTGGACACGATTTATTGGATATTTCTTCCTCATTGAGCCCCTAACACACAGCAGGATGCCTTCTTAATGGATTCTAGGGCTTGTTTGGATTTGGAGCGAGTGAAGGGAAGTTAAGGGAACCTAGGGGAAGTTAAGTTAAGGGAAGGGAATGTAAGGTAACATGTAAAATTTGTTTGGAAAATTAGTAAGGGGAATCAAGAGGAATTTATTTCAACCCGTTTGGGAAGTATAATAATGTGAAGGGAATGGAAGGGAATATATATAAAATGACATAAATACCCTTACATGTTATTTATGTCATTGGGTTTAGATCTTGATAGGGGGTAAATTGGTCTCTCTACAATTGCTTTGCTCCCCTCCTTTACCTTCTTCCTAGTTACACCCCAATTTGGGGGGGGGGGGATGAGTTTTTCTCCCCTTCTTTACCTTCCCTTCTCCCCCCACTACCTAGCCTAATTTGATTCCCAAACAAGATTAAAGCCTATCATAACTTCCCCTACCACTCATTATCCTCTCTCATTACCCTCAATCCAAACACACCGTTAAGTAGATTTTTGGGTTAATTTTAGAAAACCCCCCTCAACTATGGGGTTTGTCTCAGAAAACCCCCCTCAGCTATTTTATCTGTAGAAAATCACCCTCAAACTTGAGGGTATTGTAGATAACCCCCCTAAACTTTCAAAATATGACTAAACCCCCCTTAACTATGTGGTGTATCACAAAACCCCCTTTATTTTTTTAGTTTTTTCAAATAACCCCCTAATATTATTAATTTGAAATTTACAATGACTAAAATACCCTTGGTTGAAAAAAATTCATGTGAGTTTAAAAACCCAACTCAATCAAAATATTAGACTTCCATTGGATGAGTTTTGATGAGAAAACTAATATTCAAAAAAATTAAAAGCTTCAATTACTTTAAATATTACCAACATGGATAAGTAGAAAATAAAAGAAGTTTAGTGTTTCAAAAAAGAAAAAAAATAGATTTGCACGTAAACCTAACAATGAAGATGGAGGAATAAGAAGAGTGGGGAAATAAAATGAAAGTTATTTTTAACCAAAAAAAGTTTAAAAGAACAATATGGTAAAAACAATTTTAATATCTTATAAGGGGTAGTATGGTCATTTTAAATCATTTGTTCTTTTAGATTTACACTGAGTTTGGATAGAGTTTTTCAGGAGGGGAGGGGAAGGTTTACAATGCTAACCCTCCTAACATTATGTTTGTTTACACTTTTTAGTTAGCAAGGGGAGGGGAGCGAAGGATGAAAATTAGAAAATTCAGTCACTTTCTCAACCCTCCAAAAGTGGATGGATTGGGAGAGGAGGGGAGGGGTTTCAAGTGGAATGTTCTTAAAATTTTAATATTGCCCTATATGAGAAAACGAAAAGGTCTTCTTTCTTATTTTATTAAAAGGGCATACTGGTCAAGTAGCTCACATCCCTTCTCATCCCCTACTCTAAACAAACACATATTATCGTGTACCCTCCCATCCCCTCGTTGTCTATCTAAACATAAATGAATACATTCTACTCTTTTCCTTTCTACTCACTCCCCTTGGGTTTAAGTTAATCACTCCCCTCCCCTCCCCTCCCTCCCTCCCTCCTTTGTATCCAAACCGACTATAAATTATATTAGTTTTGGGGGTTAAGTGAGAAAAGTTGAGGGAGAATAAATAACATTTTGAAAGTTGAGGGGGTTATCTATAATAACTCCATAATTGAGGAGAGTTTTCTAGAGTTAAAATAGTTGATGGGGGTTTTCTGAGATAAACAACATTAGTTGAGGGCGGTTTTGTAAAATTAACCCTAGATTTTTTCATGCTCCAATTGGATTTTCAGTACCCGACCCGTTTACAACCCATACCAAACTCCTAGGGACTTAGCTAGCTGTAGCCCTATAAATAAAGCGGGTCCCACACTAAATAAATTGTCAAGTAGAGTTTTTTTTTTTTTGCAAAAAAAAAAGCAAGAGGGCCAGGGGAGAGGAATCCAGCTGAAACAAAAGGAAAGGAAAGCAGAACTCTGCAGTTAGCTAAAAAATATATTTTTTTTCTAGAGAGAAAGTTGATTCATCAGATACATTGCATCTGAAAGGGAGGAGAGAGAAAGTGGTTCACTCCCCCTCCCCTTTCACACAATTCATCCACCTCATCCCCCCACTTTCCATAAATAATTCTTATTACAAAAATAAATTAAAATAAACCCCCTCCTCATAAAACTCCGCCCTCATCCTCCACAATCTCCCCTCATCTCTTTTTTCTTTCTCCTCTCCTTTTTTTGCCCTTTGTAGGGTTTTTTTTTCCCACTTTCATTAAAACTTGAATCTTTTTGCGTTTTCGTTGTGATTTCTGAGCTTGAATCTATTGGATCTTTGGAGTTGCACTCATGCCGGCGCTCGTCAACTTTGGAGGTAAGCGGCTAGTTTTATTATTGTTATTGTGGAATTTTGGAGTTTGAGCTTGTAGATCTTGTTTCTACCCAATATATCTTGTCAATTTTAGAGATTGTTTAGGTTTTTGATTGTTTTAGGTCTAGATTACTTCTTATTTTTAGGATTCAAGACTTTGTTACCATAATCATATATCTTAGACCTTGATTTAAAGGTTTGTACGATTTGGCATAGGAAAGTATATGGACTTTTGTTGAATTCATTTATTTTGTCGAAAAATTGTTTTTAATTTAAATTTGCATTGAGCAGAATTTAGCTCTTGTTTAAATGAATTTAGATCTGGTTTCAGGCTATTTTAAAGGTAGTTGATAATTCATAAGCTTTAAAATTTAAGATTTCTGCATAGTTATGTTTAAAAAAGTGCTTTTTTGTTCTTAAAATTTGGTCTTTTTTCTGAATTTGCCCTTGTGAATTTATCAGGAGATGATGATATCAGGCCAAGAGGGCCACTCTACTGCCAACCTCGCAAGAGGTCTCGGTACAGCTCTCCTTTCCGCCGACCCCAGAAGAAGCAACACCAAGAACCCTCCTCGCTCGATTCCCTCCCCGACGAGTGCCTCTACGAGATCCTCCGCCGTCTCCCTGGCAACCGCGAGCGTAGCAACTCCGCCTGCGTCTCTAAGCGCTGGCTCATGCTTCTGAGCAGCATCCGAGCCTCCGAGCTCTCTTTCAATGACGTTGTATCCCTAGAATCTTCGAAGAAACCCTTGCCCGATTTGAACTTGGAAGGTGATGGTGATGAGGAAGAAATTGAGAGCTTTGGGTGTTTGACAAGGTGCTTGGAGGAGAAGGAGGTGACTGATGTTAGACTTTCAGCGATCGCAGTTGGTACTGCTGGCCGTGGTGGCCTTGGCAAGCTTTCCATCAGAGGAAGCCACCCGATTCGTGGGCTCACGGATCTTGGACTGTCCGCTGTTGGTCGTTGCTGCCCTTCACTCAATGTGCTGTCATTGTGGAAGGTTCCTCATGTTACCGATGCTGGACTAGCTGAGCTTGCTAATGGGTGCCCCATGCTAGAGAAGCTCGATCTTTCTGAGTGCCCATTGATCACCGGAAAGGGTTTGATGGCTGTTGCCGAGAGATGCCCTAAGTTGATGTCTGTGACAATTGATTCTTGTGTTGGTATTGGAAACGAAGGTCTCCAGACTATCGGTCGCTTTTGCCCTAAGCTTCAGTCTGTTTCCATTAAAGGCTGCCCTCTTATTAATGACCAGGGGATTGCCGGAATGATGTGCTCAGCTTCTTCTTCATTGGCTAAGCTTAAGCTGCAGAACTTGAACGTCAGTGACTTGGCGCTTGCTTGCATCGGTCACTATGGGAAGGCTATAACCGAGCTGTATCTTACCGGTCTTCAGAATGTTGCAGAGAGGGGTTTCTGGTGTATGGGTAATGCCAAGGGCTTGCTGAAGCTGAAATCTATTGCAATAACCTCTTGCCGTGGAGTCACTGATATGGGCCTTGAAGCTGTTGCAAAGGGTTGCCCGAGTCTGAAGCAGCTCTGCCTTCGCAAGTGTTGCTCTCTCTCTGATACTGGCTTGAAGGCTTTTATTGAGGCTGCAAGATCGCTCGAGCACTTGCAGCTTGAAGAGTGCTACAGGATTACCCTTGTCGGTGTTCTTACTGGTCTTGTCAATGTCAATACTAAGCTCAAGACGCTCTCTTTGGTTAAGTGTTTGGGGATCAAAGACATTGGATGTTACCCAAATGTTCTTCCTTCATGCAAGTCTCTTCGGTCTTTAACTATCCGTGACTGCCCGGGATTCACTAGCGCAAGCTTGGCTGTTGTTGGGAAGATCTGCCCGAGTTTGATTAACTTGGACCTTGGCGGTCTAGTTGGCGTGACTGATGCTGGGCTTCTTCCATTGATTGAGAGCTCTGAGGAGGGATTGATCAAGGTCAATCTCAGAGGCTGCGTCAATCTGACTGATTCAGCTGTTTGTGCTCTTGTGAAAGCCCACGGCGACACTCTTCAATTGCTTAATCTTGATGGCTGCAACAAGCTTACAGATCGAGTTCTTTTAGCGATTTCTGAGCACTGCACTATGCTTGAGGAGCTTGATATGTCAAGGGCTGATATTACTGATTATGGTGTTGCCCTTTTGGCATCAGCAAGGCATCTTAGCCTGAGGATTCTCTCTCTTGCAGGTTGTTCAAAGGTGACACCCCGGAGCCTTCCATTCTTTGGTAACATGGGACCCACCTTGGTCGGTCTCAACCTTCAGCACTGCAGTCTAATTGCTGCTCATGGCATCACATCACTCGACGAGAGGATGTGGTGGTGTGATATCCTCTCTTAAGCTGATGGAAGAAGAAGCTATGGTGCTGGAGTGAATAGCAGTAGCACCAGTTAAAAGATAGTATCGTGGAGTTCTTTATTTAGTTTTTGGCTCGTCTTGGGAGTGGGCTTTGCATCTTTTAGTCCAGGACACCGGCTAGTTTTTCAAGAAACCTTGGCCCTTTTTTGCAGACTTCTCCAATTAGAGGAGATCTGTTCTCGAGTTTTTGCTTTGCCATTGATTGGTAAAGCTCCCTTCTCGCTTTGGCCGAGGGTTCTTGAGATTACAGCATGCCTAGTCCTGGATCATAGCAGTTTATTTTTAAGTTGGTCTGTTTGGTTTTTCTTATGGAGCCCGGTTGATGTATGGCCAGAGAAATCAATGCGGTTTGGTTTCTCTGGTGTTTTAGCTGGGGCTCGTATTGTCTGTTGTTGTCGAGTGTTGTATCCAGTTTGGTGTCGGTGATGTTTAGTGTCCGAGTCTGTTGAGGTTGCTTTTGCGCGGTTCCTTTTTGATGCCGGAGAGTTGTAGGGTTTTGGTTGTGGCGGCGGATTTTGAGCCTGCCATGATAGCCGTTGAGGCTGTTTTTTTTCACCAAAGCCCTGCTTTTACTGGCTGATGTTATGGTACTGTAATCTTTGTAACCTTTCTAAATATTAATGGAATAAGTCCTTTGTTGTTGTGTAGTTGTGGCTGTTGTTCTTTTTTGCTTCCTTATATTTGCTATTATGCGTGGTTTTGTGATCTTTGTCTTGCTTTGTTGTTGAAAGGTTTTGTCGTTAGGAGATAGTTGTGTTGTTCAGAGTTGCACTTTGTGATCTTTGTGTTGTTTTGTTTTGTTTTGTTTGTGAAAGGATTTGCATGAGCTTTGTGTTGTTTTAGTGGGGAAAGGTTGTGTGGTTTGGAGAAAGTCAGCAAATTTAGTTGCTGATTGTTTGGATAGTTTAAGTATCTGTTCCTGTGGTTCATGGTTACTTTAGAGCATCAAGAGTTGGTATTTGTGCAGCTGCGAGTTTACATCAGAGGGGGGAATTGTGCAATTTATTTCTTTTCTTAATGCTGTCTTCCATTCTAGTCTCAAGTTGATTATATATTTTCCAGGAAAGGAAAAGAGATTTATCACTAAGTTCTTTGCAAATGCTTGAAGTATGATTCAAATCCCCTTCTCTACGTTGTAGATAGTGAATGCATAGATCAATTATTCAATCAAAATTGATGAAGTTGTTTATCATTAAGTAAATGGTTATGATTTGTTCTAAGTAAAAATGAAAAGGAACTTCATGTAAACTTAAACTTAAGTGGACTGAGGATCCAGTCACCAAGTTTTTAGTCCATTTAGATTGCTTTGAAGTATGTGGCGATGGGCTTCAGAAAAGATATAACTCATTCAACCACTTTATAGTCATTGAGCCCCATGATGCATAACATACGTTCAAAACTCAATCCTAAGAATGAAATAGTTGATGTATTGAAACCTTAATCCACTTAAATATAGATGAACATTTCTCATAATAACGAATTCTATTAGAACTGACCGCCTGCGACCTCATGCGATTTCTATTAGAACCGACCGCATGGGTTCCGGCATGACCACACATTTAAGATGCAAATTTTCATTTTGCCCTTTTGCCCCACAACTGTGTGCATCGCAAGGTTAGAACTGACCGCATGCGAGCAGTCGTGTCCGAGAGAGAGCAAACTCCATTGAATAATAGTCAATGTAGGTGGACAGCTACAATTGAAATGGATCTCTTTTCTGTCAAATAAAAAGTAAAAAGTTATCCAAATTCATCAAAATAACGTCAGGTAATGGGGAGTCCAAATGGCTAGATACAGAGTACTCAAAAAAAATAAAAAAACATGGTTAAAGAAGTTTCCGTCACGAATTGGAAGGGCTTTGATATGAGTGGATGTTTGGTTGAAGTTCATGAATGGAATCTAAAGGCTAGAGCCAACCTCAGAAATGATAGTTAAATTGATTTGGTTAACCAAACATTTGTGGAAATGTTTACTGCACTAGACTTTCCTCATGACAGCACATATTATATATGGTAGCTGATGCTGTCCGCATATATTTATGTAAAATGTTCAACAGAGGAAGATATGTGCATCTAGCTTATCTTATCTACCATACATATTATTTTTTAAGATATGACAATCAGAAGAAGATTTGATGAAGGTTATGAAATTAACAACTAGTAAATACATGTTATATCAAAGTATTAAGAAGCCATCTTTGATACCGAAGACAATCTCAAGATCCTTAAAAAACATTGTTCTCTGTATCAAGACATGATATCATTTCCTGATTCTAATTGGAGAATCCATGAAGCGTTGCTTTCATTAGAAGTATTATGTATTTGATTTTAATATTTTCGTCCCTAGTTTGTTGGCGATTACTCTAGGAGAACATGAATTTGCCTTCTTTGATCAAAAGCTAAAAATGTTTTCCCATTTGAACGAATTCTACATGATTGAAACTCAATATATTTAAAAGTACATATTTTACAAACTGATAGGAGATCAAAGCATCTTAACTCCTTTAATTTTTTTCAAATGAAAGAGAAAGATAGTATTTATATTTATATATATACTAAAGTTATTGGGGTTAGAACTGTAGCAACTGTAAGTGATGAAGAGAATGTAGCACAATGGTTATAATATTAACTTTACAATTGATGGTGGCGGGTTCCAATCTCTTCAGAGGCATTATATTTCTTTTACACTCAAGATTTAACCTCATTTATTTTAAAACCCAACTATTTAGTAAAAAATGTTTTTGACTATTAGTCCCTTAAATCTTTCATAATTTAAAATTAGTCCCTTAAATCAATGACATTGAAATTGCTATTAGGCCCCATATTATTCTCTTTTTCATCTAGACCCAAAGTCTACTTCATTTATTTTAAAACCTACCCATTTATTAGAAAAGTTTTTTTTCGATATTAGTCTTTACATCTTTCATATTTTAAAATCAGTCCATCAAATCACTAAAATTACTATTAGATCGCTTAATTCTTAAGTTTTTCTGAAATTAGCCCTCAAATCATTGAAATTTTGCTGGATCCCCATGTTTTAAAGATATTTTGAAATTATCTCTCCAATCAAGAGTAAAGTTATCAATCACAATGATTAAATTAAAATGAATAATGAGAATTTGAAGAATTAAACAAAAATTCGATAAACTGAGGGACTAACTTATTTCTAATTCCTATATTATTTCTAAGGGTTTTGATACTAGTCCCTTAAATCTTCCATATTTTGAAATTAGTAACTCAAGTCGTTGAAATTGCTATTAGATCCCTTAATTCTTAAACTATTTTAAAATTAGTCCCTCAATTATAGAAACTGATATTGAGTCCCAACTCTTAAGTTATTCTGAAACCCGTCCCTCTAAGCATGAGTTTTTAAAAATAGAAACTAGAGAGAAATTAGTCTCTGAAATCATCAAAATTTCTATTATGTCCCCTAATTTTCATA
The DNA here is from genome assembly GCA_012295165.1 of Asparagus setaceus. Classification (NCBI taxonomy): domain Eukaryota; kingdom Viridiplantae; phylum Streptophyta; class Magnoliopsida; order Asparagales; family Asparagaceae; genus Asparagus; species Asparagus setaceus. Next base: position 25,183,383 of record CM022703.1, read on the forward strand.
AGTCGTTTAAAATCAATCTCTTTAATTGTTAATTCTATTATTGATTTGATGGACTGCTTCGAGAAAAACTTAAGATTGGGGATCTAATAGTAATTTTATTGATTTGAGGGACTAATTTCAAAACAACTTAAGAATTGGGAGACTAAGTAACAATTTCAATGACCTTAAGGGACAAATTTCAAATATGACAGATTTAAGAGGCTTATATAAAATTAAAAGAACCTATTTTTAAACTCATTTTGTATTTTAACATTTAGGTATACAGTCTAATCGCAACATTTTTGCTGTAACTTTTATATTTTTGTTCCAAGCCATTAAATACATTTATATGTTTAGAGCAAAGGTATACAATGTAAATTACTATTTTTTTTGTAACTTGCTACACTTTTGCTAAGTGCTTAAGTAATAATTTATTTTTAAATGAAATTCTTAAATCATTAATTTTTACTTTATCACGCTAATGTTGTGGGCATCGCGAATTGTAAATGAGTTTTTAGCATATAAACGTTTTTGACCATTTTTAAACACATTCACCTCCTAAAAAGTTAATTTTGTATGTAATCACAAAGTTTTACCCCAATTTACTTTCAAACCCCTCCGCTTCCAAAATCAATCTTAAATTCACACTCTAATAAACTAATTTTAGAGTTAATTTGTATTTCGACAGTTTAATAGACGGTGTTCGTCGCTATATTTTATTGTAGCTTCCTATGATTTTGTTGTAATGTTTAAGTACTCTGTTATTTTAAACCAAATACCTAAACACTATTTTTGAAATTTTTTTTACGCTAATGCCGCGGCATTGCGCGGGTGAATTTTGCTCGTTAGAACCACATGTGTTAGGACCTCTCAACAAAAAGAAGTTGCCGACGGTAAAACTAATCAGCTGTTTTTAGTTTCCACATGTCTAATTTTCATGACCATTCAACTAATAACCTACAATGCAACTTTAAAAGTGCGGATTCAAAAACAATATGATTTCACATTGCAAGCATTTGCAGATAATGAAAATTTGAATGTTAAATTGACAGTGAAAATAGAATTGAGAGACACGGAGCGCATTGACGTATCATGCCTAATATTCTTGTTGTTTCCTGCACATTCAAGAAACAAGTGCTCATATCATGAAGAAACCCTTGCAGCTAAGTAAGACTAATGATTTTCACTTAAGGGCCGTTTGATTGTTCAAAAAATCTAAGAAAATTGTTATTCGAAACATATTTCCTATAAAATTTTCTTTTTTAATGGGGTTTTTGCATATATACCCCTCACATCTTCAATATTTGCAAAATTGCCCCTCAAATCTTGGTATTTACAAAATTGCCCCTCAAAACTAGCATATTGGATCTTTCTATTGCTCCAACTTATGAATGTTGATTTTTAACAAGGTTACAGAAAGCGCTAGGAGGCCTAGGCGTTATTTCTATTTGGTAGTTTATCCCTTAAATTTTATTTGGATTTCAATCCTTCCATAGACCGTTAATACAATTGAATTAGGTGGACCGTGTACTTGTTAGAGAAGTACATTATGTACAGACAAGAGGGCTAATATCAGAAAAACTCCCTTAACTTTAGATGAATATCGAAAAACCCTCTTAACTTCCAAAATATCAGAAAACCCCACTTAAATATAGGGATCATCACAAAACTCTTCTTTAACTTTCAGATTTTATCAGAAAACTCCCTTTAACTTTCAGATTTTATCAGAAAAACTCCCTTAACTTTAAGATTTTATCGAATTTTTGATAAAATCTGAAAGTTTAAAGGGATTTTCTAATAACCCCTAAACTTTACGAGTTTTTTGATATTTTGAAAGTTAAGGGGTTTTATGATAATCATCCAAAGTTAAGGGGTTTTATGATATTTAGCTAGACAAAATAATGTTCCGAGACAAGTCATTATGGGTTAATTTTAATTACGGCTAAATATCAAAAAAACCCCTTAACTTTGGATGATTAACAAAAAACCCCTCTTAACTTTGAAAATTTTTGAAAACCTCCCTTAAGTTTAGGGGTTATCAAAAAAGCTCCCCTTAACTTTGAGATTTTATCAGAACCCCCCCCCCCCAATGTTAAATGAGGTTTTTTGATAAAATCTAAAAGTTAAAGGGGTTTTTAATAAAATCTAAAAGTTAAAGGGGAGTTTTGTGATAATCCCGAGACTTAATGGGGGGTTTTATGATATTTTGAAAGGTAAGGGTTTTTTCCTCTGGATATTTAGCCTTTAATTAACCTCCCATGCGTTAGGAGCTTTTGCACGTAATCTCTTTGAACTTTGTTTAATCCACCTACCTCTTCCTAAAATGAAAAAAAATAAAGAACTTTTATGGCACACATACCAAGCATATGATGTAAAGACAAAAAAGCTCCTTTGCTCCTAAGTTTTTGGTGAGTGGGTAACTGGATTAGGGCGGGTTGGTGAAAAAACTTCTGGGGGTGTTAAGTGAGATACTCTAAACTTTGTTTTTGGTGGTGGGGTGCATAAGTGGAATAAGTAGATATTACAGTTAAATATTAGTGGTTACGTATAAAACCTCAAAGTTCAGGGGTTAAAGTGAAATTTACCCTACTAAACTTCCCAGTCACAACAGCTGCTTGTTTGCGTGATATTTACCCTAATGATGCCCATGCGGATGCCCAGAAAAAAAGGACCATGATAACTACACTCACATTTTACACTACAATCTACACTCACTCACAAAAAGTGGCCTATCACCACTCGCCACTACATCCCTCAAGTGGAGACTCACTATCACCCCTTTTGTGAGTTGAGTGTAAATTATAATGTAGGATTTGAGTGTAGGAATCATTTTCCAGAAAAAAAAAAAGCGCTTCTCTTTGGATCCCTTTGGCTTGCGTCTCCGCTTACGTTGCTTTGCCTTGCCTTGCGTGCCGCTTCCAACAGCTTTATGCTGCTCTGCTGCATCTCTCCTCCTCATTATCCAATGCTTCACGCTTGGGCTCTCGGACAACGTTAATTACTTCAACCCGACTACAAACAATCAACCAAGGAAAGGACTTTCCTGCCCTTTGTGTGTGGTTTCTTCTGTGTGGATAAAATACAAGGTTTAGAATATGTTTAGTCAAATTAAGGCTAACTATAAGAAAATCCTCTTAAATTTGGACGATTATCAGATAAGCCCTCATAAGTTTCAAAATATCAAAAACCCCTTAACTTTGAGATTTTATCGAAAACTCCCTTAACTTTCAGATTTTATCGAAAACTCCCTTAACTTTAGATGAATATCGAAAACCCTCTTAACTTCCAAAATATCGAAAACCCCACTTAAATCTTGGTATTTACAAAATTGCCCCTCAAATCTTGGTATTTACAAAATTGCCCCTCAAATCTTGGTATTTACAAAATTGCCCCTCAAATCTTGGTATTTACAAAATTGCCCCTCAAATCTTGGTATTTACAAAATTGCCCCTCAAATCTTGGTATTTACAAAATTGCCCCTCAAATCTTGGTATTTACAAAATTGCCCCTCAAATCTTGGTATTTACAAAATTGCCCCTCAAATCTTGGTATTTACAAAATTGCCCCTCAAATCTTGGTATTTACAAAATTGCCCCTCAAATCTTGGTATTTACAAAATTGCCCCTCAAATCTTGGTATTTACAAAATTGCCCCTCAAATCTTGGTATTTACAAAATTGCCCCTCAAATCTTGGTATTTACAAAATTGCCCCTCAAATCTTGGTATTTACAAAATTGCCCCTCAAATCTTGGTATTTACAAAATTGCCCCTCAAATCTTGGTATTTACAAAATTGCCCCTCAAATCTTGGTATTTACAAAATTGCCCCTCAAATCTTGGTATTTACAAAATTGCCCCTCAAATCTTGGTATTTACAAAATTGCCCCTCAAATCTTGGTATTTACAAAATTGCCCCTCAAATCTTGGTATTTACAAAATTGCCCCTCAAATCTTGGTATTTACAAAATTGCCCCTCAAAACTAGCATATTGGATCTTTCTATTGCTCCAACTTATGAATGTTGATTTTAACAAGGTTACGAAAGCTAGGAGGCCTAGGCGTTATTTCTATTTGGTAGTTTATCCCTTAAATTTTATTTGGATTTCAATCCTTCCATAGACCGTTAATACAATTGAATTAGGTGGACCGTGTACTTGTTAGAGAAGTACATTATGTACAGACAAGAGGGCTAATATCAGAAAAACTCCCTTAACTTTAGATGAATATCGAAAACCCTCTTAACTTCCAAAATATCGAAAACCCCACTTAAATATAGGGATCATCACAAAACTCTTCTTTAACTTTCAGATTTTATCGAACCCCCAATGTTAAATGAGGTTTTTGATAAAATCTAAAAGTTAAGGGGTTTTAATAAAATCTAAAAGTTAAAGGGAGTTTTGTGATAATCCGAGACTTAATGGGGGTTTTATGATATTTTGAAAGGTAAGGGTTTTTCCTCTGGATATTTAGCCTTTAATTAACCTCCCATGCGTTAGGAGCTTTTGCACGTAATCTCTTTGAACTTTGTTTAATCCACCTACCTCTTCCTAAAATGAAAAAAAATAAAGAACTTTTATGGCACACATACCAAGCATATGATGTAAAGACAAAAAAGCTCCTTTGCTCCTAAGTTTTTGGTGAGTGGGTAACTGGATTAGGGCGGGTTGGTGAAAAAACTTCTGGGGGTGTTAAGTGAGATACTCTAAACTTTGTTTTTGGTGGTGGGGTGCATAAGTGGAATAAGTAGATATTACAGTTAAATATTAGTGGTTACGTATAAAACGCCTCAAAGTTCAGGGGTTAAAGTGAAATTTACCCTACTAAACTTCCCAGTCACAACAGCTGCTTGTTTGCGTGATATTTACCCTAATGATGCCCATGCGGATGCCCAGAAAAAAAGGACCATGATAACTACACTCACATTTTACACTACAATCTACACTCACTCACAAAAAGTGGCCTATCACCACTCGCCACTACATCCCTCAAGTGGAGACTCACTATCACCCCCCCTTTTTGTGAGTTGAGTGTAAATTATAATGTAGGATTTGAGTGTAGGAATCATTTTCCAGAAAAAAAAAAAGCGCTTCTCTTTGGATCCCTTTGGCTTGCGTCTCCGCTTACGTTGCTTTGCCTTGCCTTGCGTGCCGCTTCCAACAGCTTTATGCTGCTCTGCTGCATCTCTCCTCCTCATTATCCAATGCTTCACGCTTGGGCTCTCGGACAACGTTAATTACTTCAACCCGACTACAAACAATCAACCAAGGAAAGGACTTTCCTGCCCTTTGTGTGTGGTTTCTTCTGTGTGGATAAAATACAAGGTTTAGAATATGTTTAGTCAAATTAAGGCTAACTATAAGAAAATCCTCTTAAATTTGGACGATTATCAGATAAGCCCTCATAAGTTTCAAAATATCAAAAAAACTACCTTAATTTTAGGGGCTATTAGAAAACCCCCTTTAACTTAAATTTTTTTTTGGGAAAATCCCGATAAGCGTGAACTCCAATTTTTACGGACAAACATATTTCTTACTTAATTTTACTTAGCCATGTGAAAATTGAGATCACTGTCCTTTTTTTAGAAGGGGAGGGGGGGGTTGGGGTGGTTGTATAAGATCTTAAAGTTAAACGGTATTTTCTGATATAACTTATTCTAATATTTTGAAAGTTATGGGCAATTATACTTAATGAATATTTTATTTTATTCATACTTCAAATCATGAAGTACAATACCAACTAATATCAATGATAATTTATCACACCAAACGACATCTACTAGTTCGTTGCGGGCGAAACTAGTTAAAAAATGAGCAACCTCATTGGCCGAGTCAAATTAGAAAGAAGAGACATTCATCAAATGCAACGCAAGATCTTCTAATGTCCTCTGTGAGCAAAGCCAACTGATTGTAAGACATCTCTTCATGTTGGAGCATATGAATCGCGATTATCTGATAGTCGTCAAAAGTTAAGCAAGGTTTTCTGATATTTAGCCGTTAAATTAAGTTGCTATGTGGTATTTAATTTTCTGCAAATAGTTACATTAGTTTGTTGTACTCATTTTGATTGTAACATTTATTGCAATTAGTTATTCTCTCTGATAATAAAACTAATTATTTCTTTGTTAATTTTATTAGAGAAAACGGGCCGGGTAAGCGTATATGACCGGGTTGTCCAGGAGGAAGGATTGTTTTAAATTAATTATTACTCTTATTAAAAATAGTTAAGTTAATTATAAAATATGTAAATCAATCTAACAAATTATAATAGAGTATTCCAATTAGATTTTCAAAGGAGGAAAATTTGAGGAAAGAAAACTAAATTAAGATGCAAAATTAGCTAGTATAGTGATTGAAGAATAAAATTAAAATTAGTTATGAACTCGGGGTATAATTGGAAAAAAAGGCAAAAGAAACTCTTGCAGGAATAAGAACCTACAATTAATAAAGGAAAACTGAAAAGAAAATATTATGCTCAATGCTTTTCTCAAACTCAAAATGTATTCATGACAAAGAGTTTGGATAAGAATTATCAAAACTTAAAATTATATAAGTTTTATATAAGAAAGATTTTGAGCCAGAGCAGTTTATGAAGCTTAAAACTAGAAACATAAAAAGAAAAGGTCAACATGCATAGAGTGCGAAACTCATTGACGGAGAGATCAATGACGGAGGATAGAAATTTAAGAACATAGATGTCAAAAGTCAGTGGCAATGAGTTTGAAAGAGATCCTCTACATTCTAAATTGTAGAGAATGCCTATAATTAATACAATGGATAGATAAAATTGGTTAATACAATGAGCCCCACAATTTAAAGGGTTTTTATATATAAGTTATTTAATTAATATAATAATGGGGTTCATAGAGTGAGAAAATGTTATTAGTGAGTTGTATTAATATAATAATGGAGTTTATAGAGTGAGAGAATGTTATTAGTGAGTTGTAGGCATCCTCTACAATCTAGGATGTAGAGGATCCTATGGCCGAGTTTGAATAGCTAATGATAGAGAATCTAAGGATCATGTCGATGTAGTACCCATCCTATCTAAACACCCCCACCAACTGAATGATTCAGATTGCCCCGCATGGTGCGGGGGGTTTTGATAGAATGAGTGCTCATGTCGATGGGGAAGAACTCTGATGACGAAATTGATGATGTATATATGAGTCTATATTGCAATCATGAGAGGAGAAGCTAGGAACGAAAAAAATCTCAATGGTTGATGTAGTGGTATTGTAGAGATGGAAGAAGAAAATCTCAATGATCAATTAATGTTGTGATTGTGCGGAAGAGGAACTTGCTACAAAAGATTAGTGAAGAGACAAAGCCATATTTGCTAGATGAGACAACAACGAACCTATAAGATGTGACACCCAAATCAAGAATGAGCTTGGTATGAAAGATAGACGGTGTGCGTGCGTTCCATATAATGTTGACGATGAGGAGAAGTTCAGTAGGACCGGTTGATTCAACATGTTTAACTAGACTAAAAATTAATAAACTATTTTCTACAATTAAAATAAATCATCAACAATAAATAAATAGAATAGAAGTTATACTCAAATTTTAAAACACATTAATCTTTTCTAGAGCATTAAACAACACATATCTTCACTTTTAAAAATGTTTCTCCCTAAAATAAAAATATTTTTAAAAGTAAAGGCCAGCTTGGCAACAACACTAAAGCATATCTACTGAGGTCAATTTGGATACAAGTTCACTTAGTTTGACAAAGTTCACTCTTTGCACTTTATCTACTTTTAACTTAGTCTGATTTGACCAATATCAGATCAGATCTAATTGGAAGGTGTCGGTCTAAAATGAACCAGCTTATATATAGTCTGAAAAATATCACGAAAAGAGAAAAGAAAGACAACCGAATTGAATTTAACTCAAACTTAAACCAATAAAAACATCTGAATATTAGTTCTAAAGTAGTTCTTATCGTAATAACCAAACTAAGTTTAACTTAAAACTAGCTGTCTGAAACCAATTTAAACCAACCGAGACCAAGTATAACTAAGCCAGAACTAATGTAGCCTGATATGAGTACATAGATAGTTATTCTTGACTCATCAAGTAAATGAGTGAGATATGAATATGACATGTTTCTATTGATAGAGAGAGTCAACTCGATCCATATTCTACCCAATCAAATTATGACCCTAGGTTCACGGAGCCCATACTCTTGAGTCCAACGATAACCAAACAAACCCAACTCAAAATTGACCCCTAATTTCCGGGAGCCCATGCTCTGAGTCCAAGCAGAACCTGACCAAAACAACCAATGCATGAAGACCAGTACACAGGACAATATTTGGAAGAAGCACTTGTATTGTCACCTCTGCTGATTGGATATGTCATCCATTGAAAAATAAAGGCAAAAAAGCTACAAACTAAGGACAGTAATGTCCAAGAGATCCCCCCGTCAGTATTCAGTCTCCATACATAGGAGAGGTTTTGGTGAAGAGCTAGCTAGCTAGCCCTTTGAATCTGTGTGATTCCGCATGATAACGAATACTTTATGAGTACTGTGCGTAGCTGAAGGCTCTATTATACTATACAAGAGGAGATTGTGTGAGAGAGAAGAAGCTTTGGACTCTGAGTTCACCTTTGGCTAGAAACGATGCAGTGAGAGGGAGAGGGGAGTAAAGTGTTAAGTCTGAAAAAGGAGGAATGGGGACTGCAGCTATATATTACAGAAACCCTTGGTCACTTCTGTCAATCACAGAGACAAGGACCCCCCCGACTCCCAGTGGACTCTCTCTCTCTCTCTCATAGCTCACTGTTCACTGGCTTTTAGGAAATATGCTTTTATAGTTATCGAGCTTGAATTTAAAATAGGGTTTTTTCCTAGAAACCACCTTAATAATAGGTGAATTATACGAAATCACCTTTCATTTTTAATTTATACATAAATCATCTTAAAGTTTATTTTTGCAATCAACCACCTCCTAGTTAAATTTTCACTAAAAAACTAAAAATAAGCTTAAAAGGTCAACTTCAAGGAATGTGAGTTGTATCCTAATAAGATCCAAATACTAAAAAAATGTGTAATGTATATTGAATGTGAGTTTTTTAATGGTAATTTTGGGTTTTAAGTGAAGAATTTGACTTGGAGGTAGTTGATTGCAACAAAACTAACTTTAAAGATGATTTATGTATAAATTGAAAATGAAAGGTGATTTTCCTATAATTACCATATTTTAAGGTGATTTCTAGAAAAAAAAACCCTTTAAAATATAACTAATGTCATAGGTGGCACGCACTTTTTTTCTTTTTTGGATTGAAGCATTGAGTAATTACTGTGGCGTTTCATTATAATAAGAATTTAACGAAACAATCTACTAGCATAGAAACAACGGAAGCTAAATAATTAAATACAGGAGAAGTAACATGAAAATAAAGAAAATCAACTGAAAGAAAGACTAAAATGGATATGTATATATCCAGCACCAAATCGTCACTACTCGTCCATCGCAAAATCACATTCCTCCCCTTGATTGTTGATCATATCACATACATTAGCTCGTGATCGTAGTTAATTAAATAACTTCACATTGTTACATAAACTCATATTTATTCTGAGGAGTTTTCAATGAAAATCTAGTAAAGCATGTGAGCCATCCAGTAAATTTAATACCAACAACAAAATTAAGGTTTGAATATGACAAAACAGGGTTATCATACAAATGAAATATTTACCATGAAAAGCTTTTTATGCAGAGGGGTTTTCTACAATCAACTTTTTTTTTAATAGCTTGTCGTTTTCTTAGTAGTCATGTAGTTGTTTAAGATTCATTCACTCACCAGTCACTACTCCAAAGAAGCTATATATATATAACAAAACGAGGCAAATGTCATCCCCATTGGCCGAACACTCCACCGCTCTGTCTCACTTTCTCCCATCTTTTGATCCCCCATTTTAAAATCTCCTCTCTCTTTGTTCTCTTTGCTTCTATCTCTGTTCTCTGCTCAATTTTCTCTCCTCTACTCTTCTCACCACAAAAATCCAAACAAAACCCAGTTCTCAGTAAAAAGATATCATAATGAGAACTGCAGTTCTGCTGCTGCTCATCTCCTCCTTCTGCCTCTTACCTCTGATAACTGCAGGCAAGTTTTAGTTCTTTCTTGTTCTTTATAGAGAATACATTAGTAAAAGTTCACCATGCATTTCACTTGTAAGAATTTCAATGAAAACATTCTTCATAATATAAAGATATAAAGAATCATGAAGTGGTTTAAATGAAACATTCTTTAAAATGTAGTGTTAAGCATTGCTTGAAACAATCCCATTTTTCTTTTAGCTCTTAAAAATTTATCTTTTTTTTTGCATTTTAATGATGCGTTGATACAAAAGAACCCTTTTACCTTTTGCATTGAATTGATCTTAAGTAAGTCTTTTTTAATCTTAACTAATTCTTTTGCATTATTATGCATTGGTAAAAGTAAGACTATTTTCCATTTTGTGCTTATTTAGTCCTTTATTTTTTTTGTGCAGATGGTGGATTTTCGATCTCAAAGTGGAGAAGAATGGGCTTGGGTTCAAGGCCTCCACAATGTATTGACAAATGTTCAAGCTGCAGGCCTTGTGTGGCTACTTTAGTTGTTTCTCCTCGTAATGAGAGAAGGCCCACTAATTTTAAGAGCATTGCAAGGAATGATGATGAAGATGATGGATATTATCTGCTCTCTTGGAAATGTGCATGTGGCAGCAAGCTCTTTCAACCGTGATAGCAAATATTTTTTAGTTAGTTACATGACAATTATGCACATGTATATAACATTTTGGAACTTGATAGATGTTTTGATTGCTATTTATTCTCTGATTTAATTGACGCGATTTAGATGGCTCTGACATGATTTGAGTATAATCATCAAAAAATTTGTTTATCTCAACCACATAATGGTGGATTTTTTTGATCGTCAATGTGTACTATGATCTCATTTTAAAATATAATATAAGTATAATCATCAGAACCAAAAAATGAAAATCACAGCAGTAAAAAAGAGTTAACATTAAGATAACAAGTATGATGATGCAATATGTAGTGCAAATTACACTGAACCCCTACGAACTTTTAGCATTTTGTAGTAAACCCCCAATCACTTCCAATACTTTTGAATGGAGTACCTGGTAAGTGGATTTATTCCGCGCTGACCTTTATTGTTTGGTTTAGTAGTAGATGTTTTCACACAATTGCTAGTCACAGCTGAGAGTAATGATTTGTTGAAAGGTTTGGGTCCTGATTCTAGTGAACATAAGGTGCTCTGTCTGCAATATGTAGATGACACCTTAGTGTTTTGTAATGACAATAGAGAACCCATTACTGTTTTAAAGCTAATTTTGCATTGTTTTGAGATGATGTCAGGGTTGAAAATAAACTTTCATAAGAGTCAGCTAATTCTTTTAGAGAGAACTAGTCTTTTAGCCCGTGCTAAACACGGTCTTATCTCAATTCATCTACATTTCGTCATGTTCCAATTACTCGTATCCCAATAGAGTTTAAAAATTTTAGTGACTCGCCCCCCCTTCCGAAGATGGGAACTCCCCTGATTGAGGTTAGAAAATATGTTCCTCTCTGGAAATTATGATAATGAACAAAGTATATAATGCTATAATTAAAAATTAACATCATTTATTGTCATATGAACAGAGTAAACCAAGAAAATCAAAATTTATCTAAATCCAACTTGAATGTAATTAAGACATAAGACAGCTTTAATGTTTAAAAATATTACTCACAAATGATGCATCCCAAAATAAAAAATAGTTCTCTATCAATCAACCATTCAGAGGATGTAATAAGTAAAATATTAAGAAAACCTCCTATATTTTTCAATTATTTTTTCTCCCTCTTAATCCTCTTCTTCATAGTTAAAAGAGCGATTCTTTATTCATCTCTACAAAAATATAAAACATGTATAATAAGTAAATTTTACATAAAAATATTATATATTAAAAATAGTTAATGTATAAATAATCCAACCTGATTGTATCCTTATTTTGCCACTGGTTGTAGGTGGGGTTTTAAATGCAAAAGAGTCTAGCGTAACAATAGGTGATATATCTAAAATTTTCTTTTTGCCTTTGCTATTAGTGGACGATATCGGTGTGGATAAGTTTAGATATAATTTAACAGATTGATTATCAATGATACCATCCCGATTCAATTCAATTGGTTTCTCGTCTGTGATAATAATACATTTGTTTTAGAATAACATAAATATGATTAAAATTTTAAAATAAAGAAACTAATATTAAATTTATCAAAAACCTTCTTTTTAGAATTTTTATCATATGTATTTTCAGGTGTAGATAAGTTCGGAGTATATTCAATGGATTGACTGTCATTGCCATCAACCTATGTCATATCCAGGGATTTCTCATCCTTTGATAAAAGTAAATTGAGCATTAGAACAATGAATAAATTGTATAAAATTATAGAATATAATGTTATTAATTAAATGATTGAAGTCTTACATTTCCATCAGTTAGCAATAATAGTCCCTTGAGTTTTTCATCGTCCACATCATCATCAATAATTTTAATAACCGTGTAGTTTTCAATACATTTACTTGTGTTAAACTCTGTAATTTTCACATGGAAACGCATATTTCTGCCAATTAGTCTTTTAATAGCAAGTAGAGTATCCTTGTTTTCTGCATCCTGTTTAAGCAATATAATCTCAAATTTTCAACTTCATCGATTCAATTAAAAATATATTAAAACTTTAATGTAACATCAAGATAATTTACCAAACCCAGCGAAGTTGCTAATTCTGAAGGGCCAATTTTCATCAAACGAAGAACATCATGATGGAATATGACAAATATAGTGATGCATGTTCCATCCGTCACTTGTAAGGTAAGTTTGTATCTAAAATTAATTAACATATTCACATTATATTGTAATTATTTAATTTAATTTTTTAAAATATAAATTATGAATATTTATAAAATTTATAATATCATATTTACCTCTCTCCTTCATATTTGATTTCCTTCTTGTGATGACTGCAGTAAAGAATCCCATTTATCTCTTTCAACTTATTATTACATTCAAGATGAGAAGGATATTGCCAACTCGACATCTCCTCAATTCCCATGATTTGAGCATTGTAAAAAAACATTTTTCCTAAAAATTGTATAGATTAACCATTCAATCATCATGTGAATTATAAGACAACAATAAAAAAAAGTGCATGATAAATAATTCAAAGTATTAACCTGAGGGTGTAAGTTATGTATTTATCTAGGCATTGTATTATAATTTAATTGATCTATGTCTTTTATAAATCATTTTAGCTCTTTAAATTAAAAGTCTAAGTATATTGTGTAATAAAAGACAGTTCTTGTCATTATATCATATTTTTTATATACATATAGTGTTAAAACTATAACTGAATATATATTAAAATTTAGTAAATAATTAAATACAAAAATATTAAAATTCATCCTCCATTCCTCTATTCTGGATGTTCATTTTTCAATTTCCTAAATAGTTGTGTGATAAGATTGATAGGCCTAGAAGGAGGTTTTTTTGGTCTGGTGATGAGAATAATCATGGGGCCGCAAATTTGGTTGCTTGGAAAATGATTTGCAGACCAAGGAATGTGGAGAACTGAGGATTCTAGCTTTAAAAATTATGAATAAAGCCCTGTTGACTTAAGGGCTTTGGTGGTGGTTTACAAACAAAGAGACTTTGTGGAAAAAAGTTGTTGCTCATAATTATTATGACGGGGATAGTATCTTTAAGATACAATGGAGATCCATTTTAAATTTTTGGAGAAACATTTAGAAAAAATCTGATTATTTTTTCAGTAATTCTAGAGTGAAAGTGGGAAATGAAAAAAAAAACTCTTTTTGGGTAGATAAATGGTGTGGAGATGACTCTTTAGCATCTCTTTTCCCTGAGCTATTTCAGTTAGCTATTGACCCTTTTGTTAATGTTTGGGGTTGTAGAGTGAGGGTGAATGATTCATGGATTTGGAGGGTGTTTTTTGTAAGACAGTTGCAAGGACAGATAGTTTTCCAGTATATTGAGCTTTTGAATATAATTAATAGAATGAGCTGTGTGGATTAAGAGGATGCAAGAACTTGGATTTGTACACTGTTAAATCTAGTTATAGATGTTTAATGGATGGTGGTTTGATATGTGAGTATTTGAGCTTGTGGAAGATCCCCATCCCTTTGAAGGTTAAGATTCTGGTCTGGCTAATTTTAAGAAATAGCTTGAATACTAAAGATATGTTGTTAATGAAAAATATTCATATGTTGATAATCTGTGTGTTCTTTGTGGGGGTAGAAGAGGAGAATCATAATCATTTATTTCTGGGATGTAGATATGTTTGTTCTTTGTGGAATTCTATGAAGCATAAGTTTCAGATTCATATTAATACTCGGTTTTGTTTATCGGATTTTTGATCTTGGAAAAATGATATCATTCTTGTATCAGATAAACTAGAGTGGAATTGTGGAATGCTTTGGTGTGTTTGGTTGAGAGAAACAAACGTATTTTTCATCAGGAATCTAAACATGGTCTTGATTTGTTTCGGCAAATTAACCATTTTGTGTGTTTGTCGTTGGGAGATTTACCTTCTAGGTACAAAGATACTATGAGCTATGTTAGGAAAAGGAGGAGGAATATGCAGGTGGATGTTGCTACATGATATTGCTGGAGGAACTGTTGGAGAGCCTCTTGCTGCTACACAAAATGCTGAAGAGATCGTAGATGCGGCTGTTGGAGATCAGAATACTATTCCAGCTCATGGGCAGCGGGCAACGGGAGATATGATGAATAAAAGCTAGAAAAGTGTGTTATTTTTGATAAATAATGACTAAAGTTGTAATAAGTAAATATGTTGATGCATGGTATGGTGGACAATTTGGTGTCTTTGATATCTGTTGTTTTTGAGGGGGGACTTGTTTTGCTGTTTTTTTTTCGGGTAGCAACTGTTAATATTTTGAAAGAAGTATGCACTTTGTTGGTGTTGGGGTGCATACTATAGCTTGTAACTAACCATATGCTTTAATGAAATTTTAAATAAATAAATAAATAAATAAATTTAAAAAATAAATTAAAAAAATCCAAAACCACACTAAATCTCCAATAACTTTTATAGGAAGGCCCCAAAGTTAACATTGTTACATCTGATATGGCATATGCAACTCACATTACTTAAAAAGATAAAAATATGCCTTACCTTAAACTATTATTCCTCTTTATGATCTTTCTTCTCAACCTTAAAAACAAAAATTTGTTAGGGATTTACCACAAAACGCGAAAAGTCCTTGGGAGTTTAGTGTAATTAACCCCAATATGTAATATACAATCAATACGTACAAAACCATCATAGCAAAACATGCAAATGCACCCATGTACTTTGTATTGCGGTCTACTTTACTTATATCTCCCAAACTAATTTATGTAATAAATCAAACTCGGAGCAATTTTTATGCAAAATGCGCAGATATCGAGGTCTCTTTCGCATAATTCACCTGATAAGAAGAGCGCAAGAACGACGGACCCCCAACAAGTTCCCCCCAAATTCTATGCATCATCTCCCATGGCGTCGCTCTCCGCCGCCGCCACCGCGCCTCCTCTTTCCCTCCTACTCCGATCAACATCTTTCCGTTCATGTCGGTGGACGCAGCAGAGCTTCGTGCCGTCTCCCTCTCCCTCTTCTGCTCTTTTCTTTTCATCTAGTTTCAGAAACCCTAGAACCTCTCATCGCCTCGATCACCATCGTCATCAAAATCTTCGATCGATGTGGTTCTTGCGTGCCGCTCCGTCTCCCGTGCCGGAGCCTCCGCCACCAGAAGACCCTGTCGAAAGTAATTATGCATTTCTCTGCTCATCTTATTTCTAGATTAAAAACAAATTTTGAAGTTTGTGAACTTAAAAAGCTTTGTTCTTTGTTTAGTTTTTTACCCCCATATTCTTTGAATTATCCGACGGTAAATGGTTTGTTTAGTTGAGCAGAGTTTGAAGTGCTACAAAGTGATGTGTTTTCTCTCTTCTCCCCTCCAACCAAACAACAAGCATGAGATGTATATACTTCTTTGCACCTCATTGCACCTCCCCTCACCTCACCTTCCCTCTTCGTACCCCTATCAAACAATGTTAGAGTAGAAAATGGAAAGAGAAGGGAAACAACATGATCAATTCACTTAAAACCCAATCCCTTAATTAAAAATTGTAACCAAACACAATATTTAGTTGGTTAGCATTGTAACCATCCAATTCCTTCCCCTCTTCAAAAAGCCTATCCAAATTCATTAGCGATAGGGACTCTCTTTACATGTTGTTTGGTTGATGATTATACAATAGAAAGTAATATGTGGCACTTCCGACTTAGTAGCCTTTCAGTTGAAAGGAAAACCCGGAAGCTAGCTGTGGGTTTATGTGTCCAAATTTTACAAAGGAGTTGGACCTGCAAGTTGCTTATCCAGTAGGTACAAGATGGATTGGGTGCGACCTCCTTGAGAACTCGATGTCATATCTGCATCTTATATCTAACATTTTTCTTGCATATGCATTGTGTTACAATCGTTAACCATTATCCTTGTATTCTTCAACCTTAGTGTCGAAGGACCCTTCCTCTATATCAAATCTCTAAAGTTGTGGTGAGGGTTGAGTGTTACATTTTTACAGTCTAACATGCCCCACAGGTTGAGTGTCTTCTTTTATGGGCCGAAACCTAGACTTCAACAACATTATCATTTTTAAATCCGCTTTAAATTTGTGTACGGTGGGAATTGAACTTGGGTTGCTCTAGTACCATGCCAAAAGAACTTTCAACTACAACAAAACTTTGGAGTTTTGGTGAGAGTTGAGGGTTATAGTTTTTTACTCTTTACACTTATAGCATGCTTGCCATTACTCCATGACTATCAGGATAATTTGCATGGCATGTAGTCACTTATAACTTCTTTTTTTGTAAACAAGGATTGCACTTTAGAAACCATTAAAAATACTTTCAAGTTACTCTGTCAGAGTACTTGAGTTGCTTGTACATATTGATGAGATAACCAATCTCAATAACCCAAAAGGTATTTCTCGTTGTGATTAGCTTTAAGTAGTCAAAATTGTTCGCATCTTTTTTCCATGACAGAAATAAGTCAGCCCCATGATTTAAAGCAAAAAAAAAAAATGTGAACTTGCAACTTCTCCCTTTTTGGCTCATTATTTTTTTCAAAATACGTTAAAATGTGAGCTTGCAACTTCTCCTTTTGGCTCATTGTTTTTTTTTTTCCAAAATAAGCTTGTTGTAGAGGTCTATGATGCACGGATACGGATACGGGACCTGAGGATCACGACACGGACACGGATACTGGATACTGCAAAATCCAAAAATAGGATACTGGGATACGCAAGGAATTTTTAATTATTATTATTATATATAGAAAAATTTATAAAATTTAACTAGCAATCTAAAATATGAATCTATCACAAAATAACAAATTTATAAAATTTAACTAGCAATCTAAAATATGAATCTATCACAAAATTTATTGTTGCTCACTAATTTTTTCTCTTTGTAGGGCCATAAATTGCTAGTAATAGCGCGCTACAATGAACAATCAAGAATCATTTTTCATTGCATAATTTGCCAAAAAGATGACTGAAAATTGTAATTGTGAATCTGTGATGTTGGACAGTTGGATAACAAGCTTTTCTTGTTTTACATAAATCTTTCTTTCACATAATCTTTTTACGTAAACAATTGAATAACATGCTTCTCTTATCACGCTCAACTTTCAACTATGTTCCATACTTCCATATTCGAACCAATTGTTTTAAAGTCAGATTTTGAAAAGAAAAATCAAACAGTAATTATCTTTTTAAAAAATCCAAACAGTAATTATCTTCAAAAAAAATGCCAAACAGTAATCATCAAGCCTTTGACACCAACAACAAAAAAAGGGCTGGAGATGGGAGTTAAATAGAAAAGGTAAAGAAAAGAAAAAATCAAACAGAAAGAAAAAGAAGAAGAGAAGAGGAAAAAAAAAACAAAAAAGAGAAAAGATTAAAAAACCTGAAAAGAGAAGGGGCTTACCTCTCGCCGCTCGTTGCTCGCCGGAGTTTGGTCACCTCATAGAGTCCGCTGCCGCCACCGCCACCGAGATAAAGAAGAGAAGAAGATGGAGAGAGAGACGCCTCATTAGGCTCACCCGGTCGGGTCTTGCTTTTTCGCAAGGTTTAAGTTGAATCGGGTTTATTACCCGGAAACCCATATATAACAAACCAAAAACTGAAGCGATCGCTTCAGTGCGCCCTAGCCGTCTTTCGATCTCGAGGAAGGAATGGATCCGATCGATCCCGAGATCCCTCCATCTCTCGATCTCGAGGAATCTAGGGTTAGGGTTTCCGATCCAAACGAAGAAGCCGCTTTCGAGACGAATGAACTAGTGATCGGCGAGGACGAGCGACGCCGACGGGACGACACGAGGGCAAGGATGGCGAGGGCGAGCACGAGATCTGAGGGCGAGCATGAGCACGAGGAGAGCGGCGGGACTGAGGGTAAGTGAAAATTAGTTTATGTTTGCGCTTTTGCCAATCCAAGCCGTCCGCCTCCCATTGACCGTGTCCCCTTGGTTTGACCATGACCACGGTTTGACACGGTTGATCGGTCCGACATGTCTTGAGACGCAATCCATTCGATTCGGTCGCAACCTGATTCGTGGCCTCTGGGGGAGTATCCGTGCTTCATAGGTAGAGGTATACATTATCCTTGAATTCCATATATCAAAAAACGGTTTTTATCTCGGTGTTAAAAAAACAACCTAAGGTCCCTCTAGGGCATTCTTTTGATGACTCCAACTACAATGGTAATCAGGCTCCCTGGATCTTGCTGTTCACACAAGTGGCAACAATGACAACTACTAAATGAATCTTCTTCTTCAATTCAATTCTGTTTAGACTATGTCCTTTGTGAAGTTGGCCATTATCATCTCTTTCTTAATTGCTTCTAACTAAGTTCTCCTAGTCTAACTTTAGTCCTCCAATAATTACAATCTTAATGTCTCTCCTAATCGCTACATTTTGTGGCCTACGTTGCACGTCGCCAACTATGTTCATTTGTTTTTTACATTTTATCCTCATTAGGGGCAGCCTCTAACCTCTTACGAGCACTCAATATTTATCATATCTTTTAGTGTATATTTAGATGTGTATGATAATGGTCTCATTTGTTCTACACTCATTTGCTCACACATGGAAAAGATATCAAATGCCACCAGAAACATATAGAATAAACGCTAGACTCTATATAATATAGAATGCCACATTAGATACGAGTTTCCCTCACAACTCATGCATCATTTCAACGTGCAACCATCGCAAAAACGCCTACCAATGCAATTTGTTATTCATGTATTAAGTTATTTGTTGGCTTCAAAAAAGAACATGTTTACCATGTAATGTGATTTTCTTCCAAATCAAGTCACCTGTAACAAATCTCAGTAAATCTTTCATCTGTTTTTTATGAATGAGTGTCTGATATTTGCTTACATCTTAAAACCAATGCTGAGCTATCTAAGTTTTCCTTGGGCATATGAATCGTTACATTAACTCTTAATAGTGGGAGCCATTTGCATGTTTGAAAACTCCGCCGCATCCGGCATATGCGACCAAAAATTGTTTCAGATTACACATTAACTAGTGTTGATGTTTTTGAGAAAGCAACTCTTACATTTTTATCAACACTTTAGATCTTTGTTGACGATAATGCAAGTTATGCGTCCAAAAGAAATCATAAATCTTCTGAAACAACCTAAATGGTCTCAATAGAAAACTCATTTCATAAATGTGATTATAAATGCCAAATTCGATAGAATCACCATGTATATAAATAATAACATTAATGTTTGTAAAAAAACATCATGCATAATATGCTTGGTCAAAAGGATCTAATATTTTCTTCTTGAAGATGTATTGTAGTATCTTTTCTTAACAATTCTTCTAGGAAAGTGTCTGATTTTTTGTGTTAGGTTTTTCCTTAATACTTGGACTCTTTTGCACAAATTCGACTGTACCCTGTGATTCCTAAGAATCTCTTAGTCAAATTGCGTCCTGCAATATTGCTATAAACACTATAAAATTTTCTTCTGTGGTAGAAAGGAACACACTATTTTGTTTCTTGCTAGCCTGTGACATGACATATTATTAAGCAAGAAAAAATAGCCAATTTGTGGAGTTTTAAGCATCTAGATTGATATTCTAGTCATCATGTGAATGTCTTCTAGTTCTAGAGTGAGATTTTGGTGCCGAAGCATAACTTAACAGTCTTTAGTATCCCTGAGGTATTTCATTAAGTGGTTTTTTACCACTGACTAGCGTTGTTCTCCTAGGTTAACGTAATAGTCTTTACTCTTTAATATCTCTAAGGTATTTTATTAAGTTCTTTACCACTGACTAGTGTTGTTCTCCTAGCTAGGCATGGTATCAGCTTATCAAACTCATTGCAAAACTAATATATGGCCTTATGCATGCCATCATGTACATCAAGTGCCCATCAACACTATAATAGGGAGCCCAGGCGAGTGCCTTTATCTGACCATGAGTTCTAGGACACATTCAATGATTACTTAACCCCTTTAATAGGATCATGCCATAACTTAGCATTACATGTACTAAATCATTCATGGATATTCTTGATATATATGTCTTGCGTTATTCTAAGAATAACTCTTTGAACAATCTCTCATAATCTTGCTTTTGAGAATATAGTTTACATTTCTCATGCTTTTCATATCGAGTTTCAAGCACCACGACTTCTTTGTGGCTTCTAGAAATCTGACAACAGCCCACAATCATGCTCTAAGCCCCTTGACCTACTAATATCCTGCTACTTATGATACACGACCACAATAGGTGCAGCACTCAGGCTAGGCAACAAAGCCACACAATAATTTTCTTGCTTAGGGAGCAGGATCCGTGACTCTGCCTCTCCCAGTGTTATAGCAGGGTTGGGCTATGGGAGGAGGAATTCTTGTAGCGCAATCCCAATGGCCTCTTGCATGCATTGTTGCCAAGCTGTGCGGAAGTGTTATCTTTCACCCTCTGAGGAAACCTCTAAACAATTTTGCTCAAGCGAAACTTGGCCAGGGCTATATGTCATTGCTCAAGGCACGTTCAAGGCTTGCTATCTATTACCATTATGGGGTCTGATTTTTGTTCTTCGACCAAAATAATTCCAGCACAACAAGAAAAAACAAAATTGTGCATTCGTGATGTAAACAGAAAAATGAGCTCATAGTTATCAGAATCAGTCATAAACGAAGAACAGTTTTAACAAAAATCTGCCTACTGTAATGTTCTCGCATTATCTCGTTTTCTTTTTATACCATTATGCCCTAAGCTTTTTCCTAATTCCATTACTGGAAATCAAAATGACTTATAGTGTTAAGATAATTGGTGTAGTTATAAAACCTAACAGAAGCATGCATATAGATATTATGGATGTATACTCATTTTTAATGGATATATACTCATATTTTACCTGTATGAGGAGATAGAGCCCCTTCAAATAATTAAATGGAAGAATATAATTCATGTAGTCAAACCCAAACATTTGGGAGTAAGACTTTGTTGTTATATATTTTACATGCAATATTTCTTCTATCTTCTAATCTAAACCCTAAGCATCGACATATCTTATTTTGTTCTTCCATCTCATTACACTAAAGCTATTTTCTTCCTTCCAAATCTTTCCATTCTCAAAAATTAAGTTCCATATAGAATACAGATTTGGATTTATAGGAGGATCAAAGAGCAATGAAAAATTAAAGAAAGGAAGTGAATTAGGGTTTGATTCGGAAGTATTTTTTGGGTTTCTCTTTTGATATCTTGCTCATGGATTTGATTAAAATTGAGGAAGTGATGAAAGTGAAATAAGAAAGCTTGAGATTTCAATTTCAAACTCCGAACAAGGGATGCAGATGGTAAGAAAGAAAATCGAGATACAGGTTAAGAGGATACGATGCTTGTGTGCTATGGTTTAGGCTGAGTTAGGAGATACCTTATCAAGACATTTTAATCAAAAGAAATTCAGAAAAGGATTTACAATTAGTTGAGCATGAATTCAAAATTGTCCTTCTGTGGATTTATGAGGTGCTTGGTTTACATGAAACGTTTACTGGCTCTTCATGGTATCAACTGCAAAAAAGTTTACATGAAACCTTTCTTTTTTACTGTATTTGAAGTTTCACTGAGGCAAAACTGATAGCTGTCTCAATTGTAATGGCAGATGTTTTGTAGATATCTAATCAGGAAACCAAACAAATTAGATATATCTGATTTTTCCAGGAAATCCTTGAAGCAGAATGTATCCCATTGTTCTATACATTATAACCTCATCGAATTGCCTTCCAAAAATATAAAGAAGGATGATTGCAACATGTAGGCGATAACTACTTTAAAATTTAATCAAATCTCTATGATGTGACTTATTGTCTTGGATCTTGGTTGATATTAAAGTGATTGATATATTACGTTGGTAGGCTTCAAGAAAAATTTAAGACAAACTATTATATGCAAAATTGCATTTTGTGTCGGTGAAAAGAAAAATGGCCGTATCTTTTGTCATTTCTGCAAATTTTTGGACGGTTAGACCTTTAATTATCTCGACTAATCATGCCAATAACTGGACAGTTATTAGCCTTTGTGATGTCATAGTAGATATGTCCCACTTCATGCTAAATAACACTTGAAACAGGCAACATAGATGAACTAACAAAAGAGCTATTTGTTAGTTACAAAATGCTGATTTGGATTGGTTCACACTGATGAATGCGCCCATGTAGCAATGGATGCTTTCTGATCTGAGGTAAATGATGTTTTGAAAGCAGCTAAACGATTAAGGTTGGGTTCCTGGATTTAGGTAACTGGTTAGTGAAGGAAAGGAAAGGAAAGTTGAGAGAATCCATAGTAATTTGGGAAGTATTCAACTGGCGATCTTTCCTTCCCATTTATCTTACACTTTACTTGGTTCTTGGTCTTATGTCTTACAGAATTGCTCCCTGTCCCGTTCTTCTCTATATCCAGATAAGAAAGTGATATATGGTTATATCCTGCTTCGGAAAATTGTTTCACAATCTAGTTAGTTATTTTCAAGTAGTTTGTGCATTGTACCACCGGAAGGTTCTAAAGCAATTTATGCAAGTTGCGTTCTTTATTGGCACATGACATTTTTGTAGAGGCAAGGGTCAAAAAGCTAAGGTGATAACTGCACACATTGTTGAGAATAACTTGAAGCTTGCTATATAGGTGACAGTCAGAATGGTCTGCAGGATCTTTACATTATTGAAGTCAAACAATATACCTCAGATAAGTACTATAGATGGTAAATTCGCCTGTAATGTTTTGAGAAGGGAGCAGATCTTTCATATCTTCTGGGTATCAGTTCAACCCAATATTGATTTTTATGCGTATTAAGATTCTCTTTTGTACTTGAAAACTTTGAATAGCTTATCGAGTGCGTATTTCTGCAGTTAAGTCCTTGTGCTGACAGATTTTCTGCCTTGCCGTCCAGTATTCAGCAAAAGATGTAGTTTTACTTTGAGACAAGAATCAAATGCTACTTTCTTTATCCTAGAATAGTTTTTATGGAGGAAACAATCTTTTTTAGTCTGGTAAATATTTTTTTCTTATCTGAAGTTGCTCCTCATTGATGTGAATTCAAACCTGAAACAGGTCTCCAAGTGGTTCTCTCCACAATCAGAGACAGGTTACGGATATTCTTTGCAGTTCTTTTCTGGATGTCTTTGTTCTTCTGGAGCAGCATATGGGATGGAGAGAGCTCTAGGAAAAAAAAGGGTCCTTGGTTTAGAAAGTAACCAGATACCTACAGATAATATGTTCATAATGTACATATACTTTTGTAATTGGTGATAGCACGAGAATGTAGTCATACATTTATTGATAGTAGCGGTCACAAGTAAATCAATTGTGCATCTGCATCTGGCTGTTGAGTATAAGTCATCTGCATATATCAATACGGTTCACCAACAAAATGCATTGCTGAGCTATATTCATCCCGTTGCTTTGAAATTCACTGCTTGATAGGTTTAGATTCTTGACAATTATTTATTTTGACGTTTCTGCTAGCACGGGGAACAAATTTGTATGCTTGGCCTTTGGTGGTAGTCCTAGATTGTGATATGCCAGTTTTCCTCCTCCATGTCCTCTTTTTGTCAATTTATTCAAAATGTATTCATGTGATTTAATATTTACAAGTCTAATGTAACACATCTATCTGATGGCATGATATCCTAGTGAATTTGTGGCCTCACTGATGTACTGCAAGTTGCAGCAATGTGTGGGGGCATTTAAAATGTACCCTCACAATAACTTTGAGTTATTGATATAGTGACATGAACCTTTGACACGGTATCAGAGTAATCCATGTTCAATTTTGCTGGCGGATTTTTAATAAAAATATTAATATTGCTGCATGAGTTGAGGTTTCGGCTCATAAAGAGCACGCTGAACTTGCAAGGGCGTGTTAGAGTATAAAAATATAACCCTCATCATAACTTTAGAGTTTTGGTGTAGCGGCAGAGTCCTTTGACGGAACAAATGTCACTTCTATTTGGTACATGTAGAAGAGGTTTGTTCATATAACAGGCGAGATGGATGTTTTGTTTTTTATTTGCCGCTGAGATTACTGATTCATGCTTGCAGCTTG
Source organism: Asparagus setaceus (assembly GCA_012295165.1). NCBI lineage: Eukaryota > Viridiplantae > Streptophyta > Magnoliopsida > Asparagales > Asparagaceae > Asparagus > Asparagus setaceus. Next base: position 25,208,051 of record CM022703.1, read on the forward strand.
GCCTCTCTAGGTCCCCTTCCTACATGCAAGTGGCTCAATTCCAAGGCTGCGCATTGAATTGGAATGATACCCTTTAACTCACTTGCAGTGTTTCCACGGTTGCACTTGACCAGGGACCCTCTTTGTAGATATTTGGTGAATTTGTAATGGACCATACAGCTCAAACTAGGACAAGCCGGCCTCTCTTTCTTTGCTATAGAAAAAGATATAAGCATGCTTTTCACAGAAAGGAGGATGATTTGACTTCTATTGTATAGAGAGAGGAGAGCCATTCATTATTGTATTTCTTTGACAAAGTTATTATGCAGTAAACAATATCTTTGTCGCAGAAAAAAATCACATATCATGGGGTGGGATAAAAAAATCAGGCAGTCCATTTCATGAGAACAACCGCTTGGATCTTATAGAAAACATGTTTAGTACTGACACTGATATCTCCTCAAGCCATAAACATGTTTAGTGCTGATACTGGCAGAAAACATGTTTAGTACTGACACTGTTATCTCCTCTTAATACAAGCCATAAACTTGAGGGTAGGAGGATAGGCTATGAATACTGAGCATTCAACTTCTTCTTCTCCTTTCTTTCTTTCTTTTTTATTTTTATTTTTAACTATGACGTCAAATCTCAAGAGAGGTAAATACCATTTGATATGAGTTGGCCCAAAAGTCGGCTCACAAGAAGAGAAGATCTCATGAGCCGTCTCCTTAGGAAGTTCGAGAGTTCTAACTCCGAAAATGATCCTCAAGATCACAATCTATAATGGAGTGAGAACATGTTGAGCTGACAATATGAGACATGGGCAGTACATGACTAAATGATAAAGATAAGAATGATAGCTGTGCAAATTAGAAAATTACACCTGCTTCATAACTTTCATATACCTATAAAAGTAGCAACAGGCTCAAGATTGGTTGTTGTGCAAAATGATAGATCTTTTGTCTCTGATCAAATCACACGAAACAATTTCAGATGATACCAAAATGACCAACAAAAAGTTAAAAAAAAACCCCTCCCTAGGAAGAGATCACATAATTGAAACCTTAAAATCCACTGCTTACTTCTTCTCAAGAGGCTAACTTAAGTATCACAGAAGCGGCGTTGCATAATAACCCTCGACGACCACCTTCTTGTTTTTGTGGTGGAGTTCTGTGTGGTTCCGTTTGCTGTTTTGTTTTTGTATCTGAACAAATTCGTTGGTGTATGTTTGACCCAGCACGATAAATCAGTTGAAATGACAAACAACGAAGAGCTGGTCCCAATAGTCTGCCTGTTATTGTCTCCATTGCTCATGTTATGTTACAGTTATTTTCAACATTTTCTTTTCGAAAATGAGGTAATACTTCCCATCAAGTAAGTGATGCTTTTAATAATAATTTCTTGAAAAATAGAAAGAATCTGAACTAGTGGGTCACCGTGGAAATGACCAAACAAAGAAAATGACGAGTGCATGTATCTAGGAATCAAAATTGAACCTCTCCAGCACCAAGAGATGAAATCACTGGGGCCCACATCTTTCCTCCTTTGATATTATTACATCAACTATCAATTATCATTAAAGTTCATCAGCCTCCTTACAACTCCAAGCTTTTCTCTTGAGCTGCTGCTGTGTTGGCTCTAGCAAATAAATATCCTCCGTCAGAATACGCTACACGACGATGCGTTCGGCCCAATGGGCCCACTGACGGTAGCCCAGCGACAGGCCTATTTTTTCAAATGTCCAATCTAGATCTGGCACTCGTAGTCGTTCACGTGCTTAGATGGTTAATTGCAATGTATAACTGCAGTTATTACAGTTAACCATACGCAACTGTAATTGCATTTGGTCAGTGAAACTTCAAATGCATGTATCACAATTAGGGGTGGTAAATCAACGAATCGAATCGATTACTAAGATGTTTGTATTTGTATTTATTTGATATTATCGAATTCGAACCAGGGCACGAACATCCACGGCTGGAGTTTTTCAAATTCAAACTCGAATACTTGATATTTGATAAATATTCATGAATATTCACGAATATTTATCGAATGTCAAAGTATATTCATTCTCGCTAAAGAATTTAATTTTTAAGTAGTATTTAAATTCATAAATAAAAATTATTTCTTTATAGTTATGATAGATATATATTTAATTGAATATTTCATTAGAAAACTAATTTAAGATTCTTTAAGGCTCTCAAAATTTGTATATAGAACTAAAGTAGAAATATAAGTGGGTTGAAAATATAACATCATATGCATAATAATACAAACTATTAGCGATCAAATTTTAAACGAATATTTGATAAGCAAACGAATCGAATATGTACCGCTAATGTAGGCATAAAAATTGCTTATCGATGCCGTCGAAACTTCGTGGACGGTGGGTTGACAACCGACGATCCATTCGACAAACCGACGTCGCGAAAACGCATCACGCGAAAACGCCGTGAGAGCGAGTCGACGAGCACATGAAGTAAGTCGGCAAGACGCACGAGCCAATGAAACGGCGTCGCGAGTTGATTAAACTCAAACGCCGATGAGAAGGAATCAACCGCACTTAGTCCACATGCAAACGGGCCGCTTAAGCTCGAAGTTGATCGCACGGACTCAAACACGACGGCGACATTACCGAGCAAAACTAAGCCCGAAGACCGAAAGAATCGACGAAGAATCGAAGCGGACGGCCTTAAAGCGACGGACGCCATAAGGCGGTAGCCGTGATAAACCGACCAAAGTGGCCAAGGTGGCTCGACCACTTTGTAGAGCCACCTCGACAACTTGGCGAGGTGCCTCGACCACAAGCGAGGTGCCGACAGTGGTAGGAGGCTCGACCACTTGGTAGAACCACCTCGACAAAGCGAGGTGCTCCGACAGTGGTAGAGTGGCTCGACAATGGTAGAGCCACCAAGGTGGCGGGCACCCCCTCATTGTATAAATAGGGTGTCATCTTCGAGGGGACTTCGGATTTAGGTCGGATTTTGGAGACTTTGAGGTCGGATTTGGGATTTTGGCTTGGATTTTGGCGGACTTCGAAGAGCCTTGGCGAGATCTACGGCCTTGCGGTTACGAGCAGCGGCAGTACAAGTCCAAATAACGCCGATCTTCAATCAAAAGGTAATCGAATTCGGTCGAACTACAGATACCCTCTAGGTTAAGCCGTCTTAACCTCGGGGATATATTGTGATTTCTCCTAGTAGATCTCACCCGCCCGCGATCCTCTCCTTCGTGAGTGTGATCCCCTCGGTAACGTTTCCTTCGTGAAGCGAGCCCCTTTATCTGTAGTTCGAACAGGGTCTCTGGATCCGAGTTAGCGGTGGTCCACGGACACAAAAGTCCCACGGGCAAAGAACCATAGCGAGGACCTCGATATAACAGATCCTCGTGTTTGTTCAAAAGGATAAAAGTTGTAATCTTTTGATTTTCATTGTAAGCCTTAAAATAAAAGGCGATATTTCTCTTGAATTTTGTTGTAGGCCAAAGAAGCCGTAAGCAAGTTCAAATCAATGACAATCATCCCAACTTTTACCGTGAACAAGTGGCGACCGATGGGAGCCAGGCCTCCTCTCGGATCGGAGGTAGTCGCATAGCATGGATCCCTATCCGGTGGAAGAAGAGGTCGAAGTTCGAAGTTCGACCGTGAGAAGTTCGAAGAGTACCTATCCTCACCCTCCTCCGTCAGTTCCGCCGCTCCAAGAAGGTCTCCGCTGCAAGGAGAACCCGATGGGCCTCCGATGTAGAGCCCGGGCCGAGTCAACCCGTGCCCTTGGTGGCGAAATCCGGCCCGTCGAGGATAGTGCAGATGAGCAGGCGATCGCGCCGGCACTCTCCAGCGAGAGCCGCTGGCGGCGACAAAGCATGGCGCGCAAGCTTGCAAGGCCATGCAATCCATGGATGGGGTCCGCTACGGCGGATCTAAGATCCGGACTTACGCAGAGGCTTCAAGTGATCGACGGTCTATCCAAGCCGCCAACCGACGAGTGGGTCCGTGTCAAAGCGGAACCGCCCACTCGAGGCGCATCGGGCCGCAGCGCACTCATGCAAGCACGAGCTTTGGTGCAACAGCTCGTGAGTTAAAGAAGGAAGTGGCAAAGAAGCCACCAACGCATCGCCGTGTTTGGAGGCCCAAGTCTAATGGTGCCCCAACCTCCGATCGCCGCACTCGATCGGCTTAAGCGAAGGATCTGGCGTTGCAAATCCAACGCCAAAGCCCAAGACCGACGACGCCAAAGACAAAGGCGTCAGATTCAATCGCTGGTGAAGCCAACTCCGCCACCACCACCAAACCGACTATCAAGGATCGCCTCGTCCTCGAAGAGAATCACGGCACTCTCGCGGGAGGTCGCACTGCTCCAACAAGGACAAGAAGATTCCTGTTCTCCTATCGGATTGAAAATCAAGTCCAGAGTCCCGAGACTTCGCTACCACATCGGGCGAAAGTCTAGGCGAGTCACTTTCGAAGTTTCGATGGATTGACCCGCCCTCTGGAGACGCTTATCCGACGATGAGGACGCTATACCCGAAAGATCACGCCAACATACGAGTTGCTTCGCACACGATGAGTCAGTACTACCGGTAAGAGGTAACGAAAATCTCAAGGATTCCCCAAATTGGCGCAGCCATGCTTGTGCTCCAAGCTCATTAAGACGATGCTCTCGAGTGCAATTGCCATCAAGAAGCTCCAGAAGGGTGTCGCTTCGAGACTCACCACCGAGATGCCGAGACCTAGAACAAGGCGATTCCAGAAAGGATGATCTCCCCGAGGGTGAGTTGCCGAGGTCACTAATAATATGACCAGAAAGAATCATCGCCACGCTATTCCTCGCACGCAACGGCTAACTCGCTTATGGTCCGACTATCCGACGGTCCGATAACGATAAGCTTCAAGGTTACCCATGAGGATGATGCGCCGATATTGGCTCCGCAATCGCGATCCGATCATATCAGATCTAGCGAGGGAGCCCCAAGAAACACTTATGATCGCGATGCATCAAGTGGCCAAAATGCTAGACTAAGCTGAATAAACAACGGAAAACTTCAAGTTAGAAATGGAGTTGGCCATGCAGACGATGAGAGAAATGCACGACCAACGCATCCAAGCCCGACAAAACATCAAGGTGAATCAAGTCGGCCAACGCCGATGAAGATGATAGCGATTCTGGATCGAGGAAGCACCGTAAGATGATAACCCCGAACCACGCTGACGCCGTTGCTCATGAGAGCCAGAAGATCAAAGACTTGGAGAGCAAAATCAATTCATTGATTTCCGCCAAGAAGTAAAGAAGACAGTATTCCTTGCCCATACCCAGGGAGTGGGAAGCAATCCTTACCCGCCGGGTTTAACTTAATAAACTTCACACCATTTGACGGAAGGGTTCCCCGACGCAGACTTGATTTATTTCAAGTCACACCTCGAGTTATTTCGCAACGAACCCTTGATGGTTCGGTCATTCGCTGGCACCCTTCGTGGGCCGCCGAATGGTACCGCCGCCTCAAGCCGGAGCATTCATACCGACGACATGGAGTCTAGCTTCCTTACCAATTTTGATGACGATACCGAGGTATCGACGACGCTGTTCGACGAGAAGCGTAAAGACGGAGAAACCGTGGACATCTTTGTTAAACGATTCTAACAAGGCAATGAACCGCCGGATCCAATAACGAGGAGTTCATCCTCCAAACCGCCACAAAGAACTTATCAATAGATGTGCTTGAAGCAATGGGTACAGCACCATCGATAACGTGGAAGGACTTGAAGGTTCGTGGAGAGCAAGCCGAGAGATTCCTCAAAAGGAAAAGGCGAGAGAGGTCACCGACAACGGAAGCTCAAGCGTAACTTTGTCCCACGCAAAGGGAAAGAGCAAGCCAAGACGGCGGTTATAACCAAACGCTCCAACTCCAACCCCAGAAGAAAAGAAGACAGCTAAAGAACACGGGCGCGAATGCATTACCAACGCGGCAACCGGGCCACAAAAAGGACGAGATTCAAGTCCTATTCCTTTAGGGACGACGAGATTCCCGGTCTCTTCAAATATCTTGTGGAAAATAACAAGATCAAGCTCCCTCCGATTCGTAATCAAGAGGAGGCGATGAACACGAATGACCCAAGATATCGCGGCATACCATAGGCGCTTCATCACCCCACTAAATCCTCGCTTCACCTTTAAGGACAAAATCCGTGCTTTAATTGATGTAGGGTCATTACTATGAAGCCGCCCAAAGAGAAGAAGGTCGGAGCTAATGCGTATCCATAAGTTTCGGTCGGTGCCATTGACATGGTTTGAACCCGAACCGCTGGTCAAAGTTGCGTGAAGACGGTGAATGACGACCCACACAAGCAACGCTTTAAAGGACTTGTATCGTGATACGTACCGAATGGCTAAGTCTTGTGGGTCCACCCGCACTTACCGGAAGATGAGCAATGGGTAGCCTCTTCTTCAAGAAAAGCCGGCGTAAGGGAAAGGCATGTCATGCTACTTCCGCACTCGAGGGAGACGATGAACAGTGGTAACATTCCACCGTCCGGCGGGGAACCCAAGCCCACGCCACCGTGAGTGGACGAGTACAAGTACAAGTACCCGAAGTCCCCGACCTAATGCCAAGACGCCTCGAGTCGGGGTACCAACAAATCCCCCACCGCACGAAAGCGCAATAAAGAAGTGGTCGCCAAAGAAGCTACAAAGAAAGCAACCGCGATGAAGTTCAACTCCCGGCGCCTCGACCGCCCGATTGAAGAGATAAACCGAACTTCAACTCTCCATACCGCCGACGCCATGGCCCAATTAGCCAATATCCCCGCAAGGATCACTTCTATGAGTTGTCGCTTATCAAAAGAGACGAGAGAAGCTCTTCAAGAAGCCCTCCCATTCAAGTCTTTCACCTGCATTAGGCCGAGTCCGTAAGAGTCGGCCCAAAGAATGCAACCTTGCGACTAAACACTTCCCGCATCACCTTTACAAAGGAGGATATGCACGGGAATTCCAAGCACGATAGCCGCTATACTTCACCGTATATTGGCTCTAGTGAAGTTAACCGATCCAAGTCGATCCGTTCCACAGGAGCATCATGCCCCTACGCCATGTATCATCTCGGGAATTTCGCCGAAGTTAGCATCAATCGGCACAATGATCTACGGATTTAACACCGTGGGTCCTACCACTTGGTAAAATCCGATTAAGTGCCAAATGGGGACTTAAAGTCCAAAGTCACCGCTATGTGATTGACGCAGACTTCCTATAACTTATTGTCAGTCGACCTTGGATCCACAATAACGTTATAGTCCCGCCTACTCTTCATCGTTGTCTCAAATATGTAGACACTAATAATGAGGTCAAGACGGTGGTCGCGACAAACAACCGCTTAAGGGATGGAGAATTATTTCACCGATTCTCCTCTACGGTAATGAGTCCTAAATCGAATCATCGCCCAAGGTACGATACGTGAAGAAGCCGATACCAAACCGGCTTGGTTATAGTGGAGGTTTTGTTTTAAATGACATTGTACCCCTTGTAATCAATCTTGACGATGAAGAATCGCCGATGAACATTGTAATTGGCAAATTGCCGATGAATCAATAAATGACGATTTAGAGTATCCTTTATCTTTGAATGATGTGATAACAGATTATACAATGATCCGAGTTGCACTCGCCAACTCGATCATCTTGCTTCACACAAAAGCAGCTCGACTCCTTTGGGTCAACACTTGTCATCCCACCTAAGATCAAGTAGTGAAAGAGACTTGGTTTACTAAAAGGAGATGCGCCCAACGAATCATTTCTTTGAAGAAGGTGAAGATGACAATGGGCCTATCCTCCACACATTCGATATAGTCCGTAAACACCGGGTATCATGAAAAGATGGGGTATGACTTGACTCGAGGGAGACGATGAACAGTGGTAACATTCCACCGTCCGGCGGGGAACTCAAGCCCACGCCACCGTGAGTGGACACGAGTACAAGTACAAGTACCCGAAGTCCCCGACTTAATGCCAAGACGCCTCGTGAGTCGGGGTACCAACAAATCCCTCACCGCACGTGAGAAAGCGCAATGCCAGTGGTCGCCAAAGAAGCTACAAAGAAAGCACCGCGATGAAGTTCAACTCGGCAGCCTCGATTCGCCCATTGGAAGAGATAAACCGAACTTCGAACTCTCCATACCGCCACGCCATGGCCCAATTAGCCAATATCCCCGCAAGGATCACTTCTATGAGTTGCCGCGCTTATCAAAAGAGACGAGAGAAGCTCTTCAAGAAGCCCTCACATTCGTAAGTCTTCTCCTCCGTGATTAGGCCGAGTCCGTAAGAGTCGGCCCAAAGAATGCAACCTTGCGACTAAACACTTCCCCGCATCACCTTTACAAAGGAGGATATGCGACGAGGAATTCCAAGCACGATAGGCCGCTATACTTCACCGTATATTGGCTCTAGTGAAGTTAACCGATCCAAGTCGATCCGGTTCCACAGGAGCATCATGCCCCTACGCCATGTATCATCTGGAATTCCCGCCAGTTAGCATCAATCGGCACACGATCTACGGATTTAACACCAGGGTCCCTACCACTTGGTAAAATCCGATTAAGTGCCAAATGGGGACTTAAAGTCCAAAGTCACCGCTATGTGATTGACGCAGACTTCCTATAACTTATTGTTGGGTCGACCTTGGATCCACAATAACGTTATAGTCCCGCTTACTTCTTCATCGTCTCAAATATGTAGACACTAATAATGAGGTCAAGACGGTGGTCGCGACAAACAACCGCTTAAGGGGATGGAGAATTATTTCACCGATTCTCCTCTACGGTAATGAGTCCTAAATCAATCATCGCCCAAGGTACGGACAGCGTGAAGAAGCCGATACCAAACCGGCTTGGTTATAGTGGAGGTTTTGTTTTAAATGACATTGTACCCCTTGTAATCAATCTTGACGATGAAGAATCGCCGATGAACATTGTAATTGGCAAATTGCCATGAATCAATAAATGACGATTTAGAGTATCCTTTATCTTTGAATGATGTGATAACAGATTATACAATGATCCGTGAGCACCTCGCCAACTCGATCATCTTGCTTCACACAAAAGCAGCTCGACTCCTTTGGGTCAACACTTGTCATCCCACCTAAGATCAAGTAGTGAAAGAGACTTGGTTTACTAAAAGGAGATGCGCCCAACGTAATCATTTCTTTGAAGAAGGTGAAGATGACAATGGGCCTATCCTCCACACATTCGATATAGTCCAAACACCGGGTATCATGAAAAGATGGGGTATGACTTGACACGAGGGAAGGTCTATGTTTCTGACGAGGCCCTCGAACCCTCCTAAAGCGCATATGTCCCAAGAGGAAAGCCTGATAATTACTATGCATTTAGAAGGGATTGGGATACTTAATCCTCCTCGAAGATGAATGCTCGTGGTCGATTGATAATAATCCACCCTGAGGGAGACTGACATTCGCCCGACTCTTCGGCTGGGATTCTACACCACTCTAGAAGCTTTCAAGGCTTTAATGTCAAATATGGCTAATGCCGATCCTCGCTACTATTGAGAGTGATGAAGACATGCCAACATGGGAAGACCCATGGATCCATCAACTCGAGAGCAGCTTTGGGGATAGGTTCAACAAAGAGAACCCCCACTAAGGATGAGGTAGTCCAGTTAATATGGGTGATGAAGAGCATCCCAAACTCATAAACATCAGCAATACTCTCCCTGGAAGAAAAGGAAGAGTTGATTGCCCTAATCGTGAGTATATCGATGTATTCACCGAGTTACGAGGACATGCCAGACTCGACCCTAATGTGGCAACACATCGCCAACATCAAGGCGGATATCAAACTGTCAAGCAACGGCAAAGGCGGTTTAGATCCACAAATATTGGAGGCAATTGTTGACGAAGTGAAGAAACTCATAGAATCGGATTCGCCGAGGAAATTCAACATCCGGATTGGGTGGCTAATATAGTCCCGGCCATGAAGAAGAATGGTTCGATTAGGATGCGTAATGGACTCTGAGACCTAAGCTTTGCCCCCTTGAGGATGATTTCCTCTTCCAATCACCGATGTCATAGTTGACAACACATGTGGATTTGAAAGAATGTCCTTATGGATGGCTTTTCGGTATAATCAAATCAAGATGTACCCGATGGCTCACACAGCGTTGAGCGCCCATTGGCATATATTGCTACACGGCCATGCCGCTCGCCTCAAAATGCCTACAAGAACATACCGTGAGAGCAATGACGGAGATTTTCCAGATCATCTTCGAAAACGGTCGAATGCTACGCCGACGATTTGGTCGTGGAAAAGCCGCGGACAAAGGAGATCACATCAAAAATCTTAGAACGGTATTCAACTCATGCGAACTCATCGCCTAAAGATGAACCCCGCCAAATCCTTCCTTGGGATGTCGGTGGCAAGTTCCGGCCGTCGTCACCAACAAAGGAATCCACGCCGATCCCGACAAAGTGAAGGCAATTCAAGAGTTGCAACCTCAGAAATCGAGAGAACTCGGGGTTACAAGGACGACATGACATCCGACGTTCATATCGAACCTATCCGAAGTGCCACCGCTCTCCGTTGAACAAGAAGGGCGGTCATATATTTGGGACGACGCCGTAAGGCATTCAAGAGATCAAGTCGATTCGCTAAACCTCCTGTTTGTTGCACCGCTGTCGGAAAACCGCTTTTGATCTACGCCAAGGCAACGGATCACTCGTTAAAGCGCTTTACTCGGAAACGGCGGCGGATCCGCGAGCAGTGTATTACGGCGAACATTAGTGGTCTTTGAGTCTCGATATCCAATGGTCGAAGCAAGGCCTTGCATTAGTGTTCGCGATTCAAAATGCGCACTATTTAGCCTGACAGACGATTTATGTTATCTCTAATGTAACCGTCCGAATATTTATGACCCACCGCCTCGATGAGTTGGCGTTTGGCGAAATGGGCCTTGCTCTTGTCCCAATATGACTTACACTTCAAACGAAGTCGGTCAAAGGACAAGCGATTTGCGATCTCTTGTACCGGCCCGGCAAAGGCGGTTTAGATCCACAAATATTGGAGGCAATTGTTGTGAAGTGAAGAAACTCATAGAATCGGATTCGCCGAGGAAATTCAACATCCGGATTGGGTGGCTAATATAGTCCCTGGCCATGAAGAAGAATGGTTCGATTAGGATGCGTAATGGACTCTGAGACCTAAGCGGCTTGCCCAAAGGATGATTTCCTCTTCCAATCACCGATGTCATAGTTGACAACACATGTGGATTTGAAAGAATGTCCTTATGGATGGCTTTTCGGTATAATCAAATCAAGATGTACCGATGGCGTAAACACACGGCGTTGAGGCAGCATTGGCATATATTGCTACACGGCCATGCCGCTCGCCTCAAAATGCCTACGAACATACCAGAGCAATGACGGAGATTTTCCAGATCATCTTCGAAAACGGTCGAATGCTACGCCGACGATTTGGTCGTGGAAAAGCCGCGGACAAAGGAGATCACATCAAAAATCTTAGAACGGTATTCGAACTCATGCGAACTCATCGCCTAAAGATGAACCCCGCCAAATCCTTCCTTGGGATGTCGGTGGCAAGTTCCGGCCGTCGTCACCAACAAAGGAATCCACGCCGATCCCGACAAAGTGAAGGCAATTCAAGAGTTGCAACCTCCGAAATCCGAGAGAACTCGGGGTTACAAGGACGATTGGCGACATCCGACGGTTCATATCGAACCTATCCGAAGTGCCACCGCTCTCCAAGTTGAACAAGAAGGGCGGTCATATATTTGGGACGACGCCGTAAGGCATTCAAGAGATCAAGTCGATTCGCTAAACCTCCTGTTTGTTGCACCGCTGTCGGAAAACCGCTTTTGATCTACGCCAAGGCAACGGATCACTCGTTAAGCGCTTTACTCGCGCAAGAGCGGCGGCGGTCCGCGAGCGGCGATGTATTACGGCGAACATTAGTGGTCTTTCTCGATATCCAATGGTCGAAGCAAGGCCTTGCATTAGTGTTCGCGATTCAAAATGCGGCACTATTTAGCCTGACAGACGATTTATGTTATCTCTAATGTAACCGTCCGAATATTTATGACCCACCGCCTCGATGAGTTGGCGTTTGGCGAAATGGGCCTTGCTCTTGTCCCAATATGACTTACACTTCAAACAACGTAAGTCGCTAAAGGACAGCGATTTGCGATCTCTTGTCGCCAACCGACAACGGACGCAGCTTGAGCTATATGATGATCTTCCTGATGAAGTTCAAGAAGTCAACACTACATCGCACCAACAAATATGGCGATTATATTTTGACGAGCCTCTCGAGCTACCAATGTGGCAAGTGCCCCTGATGTTCTAAGATTTCACGAGTCGGGTTGTCTTAGTTTCCCGGAATCATGTCATGCCCGTGCTTATTCACTCATCAACCTTGCTCTAATAATGTAGCCGAATACAATGCGCTACTTATTGGACTTAGTTTCGCCAAGGAGTTGGGGTCAATATCTCGCGTGATGGCGACTCGCAATTGATAGTTAAGGTGTTCGTGGTGACTACGGTCGAACCCCGACCGTCCCCTATCATCGATAGCCGTGGAAATGGCGTACTCGCTCAAGAATTCTTCATCGAATATATCCGCGCCTAGCAGCTCATGCGAGCCTTGGCGTTAGGCGTGTCGTTAGCACAACCCTCCAAGACCGAGCAATTAGTTACAGTCAGGACTCATCAGCTTTTTGTACCAAGGTATGATGAGGCACAAGGAGATAAGGGGGTAGCTACCAAAGAAGTACATGCAACCCAAACCAAGTTGGAGCCCCGAGATTGGCGCTTTCCTATCATCGACTATGTCTTACATGGTATTCTGCCACAAGACGTGAGGGAGAGAGAGTCAATCCGGCGAAGAGCTCCAAGATTCTTTTATGACACAGAAACCCAGATGTTATATCGCCGAGGGTACGATGGTCTTTACTCCGATGCCTTTCGAACAAAGAGGCGTAAGAGGTCCTTCGAAGCACACGCAGTGGATGTGGCGCACTACCAGTCCCAAGCTCTACGATCGAATCAGAGAATGGGCTACTTCGCCAACAATGATTAATGACGCGTCGAAGCACGCCGAAATGCCACGCTGTCAAATTCACGCTAATTATATGCATCACTCGAAAGCAGCTTGCATCCTTCGCCACATCCCGCCATTCGAGACATGGGGAATGGACATTGTAGGTCCCATTTTTCCTCCGGCTACCAAAGGCGCATCGGTTTATTCTAGCAATTACCGACTACTTCTCCAAGTGGCGAAGCAATCCGCTAAAGAGTAAAGTGAAATCGATCGTCAAATTTATCAAACACCATGTCATCTATCGACATGGTGTCCCAAGACGGATCGTGCATGACAGCGGTCCCCGATTCATCGGCAATTCCTTCATCGTTTTGTGAGAAATTCAAGATACAAGATGTCTCGTCGGCGACCTATAATCGGTACCAAATGGATTAGCGAGGCATTCAACAAGACGATTATCAAAATTCCAAGCTTGTGAAAAGTAACAAGCGGGCTGGGATGATAAACTTCGGAGAAGCACTCACAGGCATATCGCTGCTGATACGCCGCGCCAGCGGGAGCAACCCGTACTCCACGGTCACGGGTGTGAAGCAGCTCTCCCATTGGAAATTCAGATCCCGCCACTTCAGACGCTCTTTCAACAGATGACGATCAAGAACAACATCACAAACGCCTCAAGAGCTTGAGATGTTAGATGAGAAGCTCGAGGCTCAACAATGCATTGAGTTCTACCAAGCTAGGATGTCAAGGCTTTCAACAAGAAAGTTCGACAGAGAACCTTTAGAGAAGGAGATTTGGTCCTCGCCGCCGACGACCGATAATCCTCACTTCCAAAAAGAAAGGTAAATTCAACCTAAATGGGAGGGTCCGCTTGTAATAGAAACGGTTTACTCCAATGGTGCATATCGCCATTACCCAAAATGGCGACCGCAATTAATGCCGATAAATGGGAAGTTCCCAAGAAATACTACCCATAGTATCTTCGATAACCCGCTTCGACGGAAGTTCCTCGGGATGTTTCACCCACTTTTCGCGAGGATAACCCTAGATTTATCCTCCATCACACTTCCCCACCGATCAAATTCCTTGACGGTGGGTCTACAAATTTTCCGTACATCACCAAAATCCTCTCTTGATTCCGTCTATGAACAAGAGGCCCACTCAAAATCCCCTTTACGGGAGATAGAATATAAAATTCTTCCTCTCCAAGCGTAAGATCCCTTTCGGTTAACGGAAGGGTTCGGCCCACCCTTTTCCGGTAGCCGACCGGGTATACGATTTTCGCACTGTGTTGTCCGAATCAAGGTCGCCTCGAAGTCTCTTCGTTCTCGGAGTGGAGATCCCACTCTTAGTTCCATCTTCATCCTAGGTAGCCGATCAAGGTATGCGCCGGATTTTCGCACTGTGTTGTCCGATCAAGGTCGCTCGAAGTCTCTTCGGTTCTCGGAGTGGAGATCCCACTCTTAGTTCCATCTTCATCTTAGGTAGCGATCGAAGGTATGCGCCGATTTTCACTGTGTTGTCCGATCAAGGTCACCCGAGCCTCTTCGGTTCTCGGAGTGGAGATCCCACTCTTAGTTCCATCTTCATCTTAGGTAGCGCCGGTGAAGGTATCTTGTAGGGATTTTGAACCGGGTTGTCCGTGAAGGTCACTGAGTCTCTTCGGTTCTCGAGTGGAGATCCCACTCTTAGTTCCATCTTCATCTCAGTAGCCTACCAAGGTATACGGATTTTCGCACTGTGTTGTCCGATCAAGGTCACCGAAGTCTCTTCGGTTCTCGAGTGGAGATCCCACTCCTAGTTCCATCTTTATCTTAGGTAGCCGACCGGTATGCGCCGATTTTCGCACTGTGTTGTCCGATCAAGGTTGCTTGAGTCTTTTCGTTCTCTGAGTGGAGATCCCACTCTTAGTTCCATCTTCATCTCGTAGCCGATCAAGGTATGCCGGATTTTCGCATCAGTTGTCCGATCAAGGTCACCTCGAAGTCTCTTCGGTTCTCGGAGTGGAGATCCCACTTAGTTCCATCTTCATCTTAGGTAGCCGACCAAGGTATGCGCCGATTTTCGCACTGTGTTGTCCGATCAAGGTCGCCTCGAAGTCTCTTCGCTTCTGAGTGGAGATCCCACTCTTAGTTCCATCTTCATCTTAGGTAGCCGATCAAGGTATGCGCCGATTTTCGCACCAGTTGTCCGACAAGGTCACCCGAGCCTCTTCGGTTCTCGAGTGGAGATCCCACTCTTAGTTCCATCTTCATCCTAGGTAGCCGATCAAGGTATGCGCCGGATTTTCGCATTGTGTTGTCCGATCAAGGTCGCCTGAAGTCTCTTCGGTTCTCGAGTGGAGATCCCACTCTAGTTCCATCTTCATCTTAGGTAGCTACCGAAGGTATGCGCCGATTTTCGCACTGTGTTGTCCGATCAAGGTCACCCGAGTCTCTTCGGTTCTCGAGTGGAGATCCCACCTTAGTTCCATCTTCATCCTAGGTAGCCGATCAAGGTATGCGCCGGATTTTCGCACTGTGTTGTCCGATCAAGGTCACCCGAAGTCTCTTTCGCTTCTGAGTGGAGATCCCACTCTTAGTTCCATCTTCATCTTAGGTAGCCGACCAAGGTATGCGCCGGATTTTCGCACTGTGTTGTCCGATCAAGGTCACCCGAAGTCTCTTCGGTTCTCGAGTGGAGATCCCACTCCTAGTTCCATCTTTATCTTAGGTAGCCGATCAAGGTATGCGCCGATTTTCGCACTGTGTTGTCCGATCAAGGTTGCTTGAGTCTTTTCGGTTCTCTGAGTGGAGATCCCACTCTTAGTTCCATCTTCATCTCGTAGCCGATCAAGGTATGCGCCGGATTTTCGCATCAGTTGTCCGATCAAGGTCACCTCGAAGTCTCTTCGGTTCTCGGAGTGGAGATCCCACTTAGTTCCATCTTCATCTTAGGTAGCCGACCAAGGTATGCGCCGATTTTCGCACTGTGTTGTCCGATCAAGGTCACCCGAAGTCTCTTCGGTTCTCGGAGTGGAGATCCCACTCTTAGTTCCATCTTCATCTCGTAGCCGATCAAGGTATGCGCCGATTTTCGCACTGTGTTGTCCGATCAAGGTCACCCGAAGTCTCTTCGGTTCTCGGAGTGGAGATCCCACTCTAGTTCCATCTTCATCTCGTAGCCGATCAAGGTATGCGCCGATTTTCGCACTGTGTTGTCCGATCAAGGTCACCCGAAGTCTCTTTCGCTTCTGAGTGGAGATCCCACTCTTAGTTCCATCTTCATCTCGTAGCCGATCAAGGTATGCGCCGATTTTCGCACTGTGTTGTCCGATCGAAGGTCACCCGAAGTCTCTTTCGCTTCTGAGTGGAGATCCCACTCCTAGTTCCATCTTCATCTCGTAGCCGATCAAGGTATGCGCCGATTTTCGCACTGTGTTGTCCGATCAAGGTCACCCGAAGTCTCTTCGTTCTCGGAGTGGAGATCCCACTCTTAGTTCCCCTCTTATCTTAGGTAGCCGATCAAGGTATGCGCCGATTTTCGCACTGTGTTGTCCGATCAAGGTCACCGAGTCTTTTTCGATTCCTACAGAAGGAATCAATAAGCCTCATCCCGAAATAGAACACATTCTTCCTTTCCCACCTCAATCAATCTTATTCTGCTCGGCCATTCTCCAACAAAAGAGGACACCAAGGTTCATCTTGGGGAATTTTATCCCAAGCCTAAGAAGGATAAAGCCAACGCCACACGCTGTCGGGTTTAGTCTTTCTCCCATTGAAGAAGACACCGAGTTCGACTCGGGCATTTTATCCCAAGCCTAAGAAGGATAGCCAACGCCTACCACGCTGTCGGGTAGTCTATTCCCGCGACAAAGACGGCCTACGATTCAACATCGTAGCATTAAGTCTAAGAGAGTTTCATTCTTTTAGCACAACGTTGTGTGTAGAACGGATTTAGATAATCTACATGCTAGCCCAACTCAAACGGTAGTTGGTAAAGGCTCATCAAACCCGCTGAGGGTCAGTTGGCCAATAACCCTAAAGTCAACGCCACACGCTGTCGGGTTTAGTCTTTTTCCGATTGAAGAAGACACCGAGTTCGACTGGGGCATTTTATCCGAAGCCTAAGAAGGATAAAGTCAACGCCACACGCTGTCGGGTTTAGTCTTTCTCCGATTGAAGAAGACACCGAGTTCGACTCGGGCATTTTATCCCAAGCCTAAGAAGGGATAAAGTCAACGCCACACGCCGCTGTCGTGGTCTCTTGCCCGTAAAAGAGTACGAAGCCTATGTATTCAATATCATAGCAACAAGTCTAGAAGAGTTTCATTCTTTTAGCACAACGTCACGTGCGGAACGGATCCTGATAATCCGCACGCTAGCCCAACTCAAACGGTGGTTGGTAAAGGCTAATCAAACCCGTTGATGGCTGAGGGTTTGCCAAAAATCCTATAAGTATTATGGTTAATTATTTCGGACGAAGTAAAAGAATCATAATAAATAGTGAAAGGGATGGATCTTATTCATTTGAAGCAAATATAGAAGGAGCTACAATTATCGAGACAACTGATTCAAGCAAAGTTATGATAATACATCTAAATAAAAATCGTAACGACCTGGCTGAACAAAGAGAACAAAAGTCTCGCAAAGACATCAGCTTCATCGGGCAATCCAAGAATGTGAAGGAAGCAAGGTCACTTTGACAGCCGCTAATTTTTCCTCCCGATCGCCGAACCCGAAGCCTTGGCTTCCTTCTCAAGTTCCTTCAGATTAAGGCAATAGCAAAAGTGATGTTCCCGACGATCGCCTCGAGGACTTGCTTCTCACGCTCAGCGACATCCCGACTCGTGCACTCACGCTGCGGAAATCCTTCAACGCTTTCTCCCTTGAACAAATTCCATTCCTCAGACGCTCGACATGGGTGTGGTACAAGTTTATCTTACGCTGCAAGCGACGCTGTCGCTCATATGAGTTCGAAAAAATGATCTCTTGCTCCGATATTTTCCTCTCGCGAAAAACGCGTTCACGAGAAGCCTTGATCCGAAGCCGCCGACGAAGTCAGATCACCTCATCGCATGATTCAAAAGGCTAAATCCTCCACACGTATGCAAGAGTTAGCCAGCTAGTGAGCTTCTGCTCACAACGATTAGCTAGCTGAGGACCACCAACACGCTGAATTTCCTCCAAGATACTCAATATGAATGGGCAGAAGACCATAGGAGTCGCCCATCTAACCTCGATAATAGAGATCGCCTGTTTCAAACTATTCTCAACAAATGAAGGAGACCCATCACGTAACCGGGTCGAACGGCAGATTTTTGCCCGGCAATCTCGCAATAGGTTGAATCCGTGGAAGTGGTCCGTCAAGATTAACTCGGGGCCGACACCCGCCTCTATACTGAAGGGTCGGAAATCCTCGTTTCTACCAAGGCCGTAGGGAGGCGGTGGAGCGGATGATGGAAGCGATCCTCAATCTCGCCATCCCAAATTATGATAGTAGCTCAAAGCATGGTTTCTTCATACGAGTGTTCGGCCACGGTTCGCCTCGGTGGAAAAAGGCCTTCTCCTGATGACCTTGAGAATCGAGACTTGACATTGGGAGCCTTCAAGTAGATCGAATAATCATCTGAGCATCCTCCTACCACAAGAGAATAAAGGGTTAACATCATTTAGGAGGAATATCTTAAAAAAAGGGAAGCAGATAAGGCGAGAACTCTTCTCGAAACCCATGAGATCGAAGTCACGACCTTATAACGGTATGACGATTTCATCCGTGATAAATACCCGAGAACGATAAATATAGCCGCAGAATCCAAACGGTAATATATTCCGCTCTACGTATGCAGAGTACGGTAGAAATCGCCCCGCTAAAACATCGAGACGGTGATCTTTGAAGCCTCAATCCTCACGAAGGAGAATCTCGCTCTTCCCAATCGCCACAAAGGAGAACGGCTGGGTCATAACGAACGCAAGATAACTAAGCCTCAACCTCACGAAGGAGAATCTCGCTCTTCCCAATCGCCACAAAGGAGAACGAAGCGGGATACAACGATATATGTACGAGAATATGATAACGCCGGGCGACCACCGAAAGAAGGAGGCGGCATTCACGCCGGCCGTATGAAGCCGACCACTGACGCTGGGATCTTCCCGAATTACACGGAAAGCCGCAAAGAAGACAAATAAAGTCGATATGCAAATAAAAATCAGCAAATAAAGTCAAGGCTATAAACTGACGCCAGCACCCGACGGGCATCTCCATACGGACGCTTACCGCTGAATTAGAGTCCGTAGAGCTTACCATGGTACCCGGCCAGCAGCGCCGGCCTCGGGGCGCCGCATACTGGCTGCCGCGCTGGTAAGGTGCCGCCTGTACTGGCGCCGCGGCGGCTGGCGCTAACGCCGTCGCCACAGCGCCTGACTGGGCCGCCGAGCCATTGCCGCCAATGGCCGTCCGCCTTCTAATCACTGGCCCAACATCGCACCTCGCCCTTCCTCGTGGTCCGCTACACCAGACGCACAAAAAAGGGAAGAAAAGAAGAAAAGAATTTACAAAACCTCAGACACATACCTCGTTGATCGAAGGAAATAAGACGGCGAGAAGCAAGATGAAAACAAGAGAGAGAGAGCATGGGGGCCTAGGTCAAGAATAGGAGGAGTATGGGTATTTATAACAACCCCATATGAACCCAATCCTCTTTGAACAAGGACTCCTATTTTGGCAAGAAGTAGGAATTCTAATTGAGCCCAATCAATTCTAATTAGGACTCTAATCAGCCCATAATTAGGAGTCCTAATGGAACCTTACCCGTGTCAAATTAGTGCCAAATCAGTCCGTTGATTGGCTCCTACTCCCTTCGCCAAGTTTGGAAAGATTCTCAAGATTGATTCTGAATAACATCTTGTGAAGGCCCCATCGACATCAACGCCACCCAATCCTACTCCAACTAGGATTACGAGTATAAACCGCTTCCTAATTTATCGAGAAGTTCCTAAGAATATTTTCACAAAAATATTCTTAGGGATAACTCGATCGTATGGATTGCATCGACACCGATCAACGCTGCCTAATCCTACCCAACTAGGATTACGAGTATAAACCGCTTCCTAATTTATCGAGAGTTCCTAAGAATATTTTCACAAAAATATTCTTAGGGATAACTCGATCGTATGGATTGCATCGACGCCGATCAACGCCACCCAATCCTACTCCAACTAGGATTACGAGTATAAACCGCTTCCTAATTTGTTCGAGAAGTTCCTAAGAATATTTTCACAAAAATATTCTTAGGGATAACTCGATCGTATGGATTGCATCGACGATCAACGCCACCCAATCCTACTCCAACTAGGATTACGAGTATAAACCGCTTCCTAATTTATCGAGAGTTCCTAAGAATATTTTCACAAAAAATATTCTTAGGGATAACTCGATCGTGCGGATTGCATCGACACCGATCAACGCGTTGCCCAATCCTACTCCAACTAGGATTACGAGTATAAACTGTTTCCTAATTTATCGAGAAGTTCCCGGAAGAATATTTTCACAAAAAAATATTCTTAGGGATAACTCGATCGTGCGGATGGCATCGACGCCGATCAACGCGTCACCCAATCCTACTCCAACTAGGATTACGAGTATAAACTGTTTCCTAATTTGTTCGAGAAGTTCCCGGAAAAATATTTTCACAAAAAATATTCTTAGGGATAACTCGATCGTGCGGATTGCATCGACGCCGACCAACGCGTCGCCTAATCCTACTCCAACTAGGATTACGAGTATAAACTGTTTCCAAGATTTCAACGAGGAGTTCCTGGAGAATAAACCCATATTCTTAAGGATAACTCGGTAACCCTTAATTTCCTCCCACCATAATCTCCAAGAGAGGAATAATCTGACGAGGAGTGAAGGTCATGTTGACATCGGATAATCATATCCCCCCCGCTGTAGTTAAACCAACAACACACGTCATGATGGAGGAATTAGCCGAGTGATGGTTATGAAGTTCCATGTATTCGACACAGCCAACGCGTCGCCAACAAGGAGTTCGCCAACATACGGAGAAGTCCAAAAATCTGATGGTTAGTCAAACAATGACCAACCGACACGAGTTACAAACAAAACTCACCCACCGGCAGTCAAGATAACAAGCGCCGATAATAAATGCAAAGACCGTGATCTTATCAGAATCCTACAAAGAACCGATGATCCGAAGAATCGAAGATTTGAAGCTATCTTTGGGACCCTCACCATCAAGGCCGGAATCATCATGTCCAAAGCATCCCGCACTCATCAAGAATCGAGACCGAGACGCTTTGGAGGGGTATCTGTAGGCATAAAAATTGCTTATCGCATCCGATCGAAACTCGCGGACGGTGGGTTGACAACCGACGATCCATTCGACAAACCGACGCCGCAAAACGCATCACGCCGCAAAGCGGCAGAAGCGGTCGGCGAGCACATGAAGTAAGTCGGCAAGACGCACGAGCCAATGAAACGGGCGTCGAAGTTGATTAAACTCAAACGCCGATGAGAAGGAATCAACCGCACTTAGTCCGCCAATGCAAACGGGCCGCTTAAGCTCGAAGTTGATCGGCACGGACTCAAACACGACGGCGACATTACCGAGCAAAACTAAGCCCGAAGACCGAAGAATCGACGAAGAATCGACGGAGAAACGACGAAAACGACGGAAAACGCCAGAAGACGGCGCCATGCCAAACCTCGCCAGTGGCCAAGGTGGCTCGGCCTTTGGTAGAGCACCACCGACTTGGCCGAGGTGCTGCCTCAAACAGTGGTAGGAGGCTCGGCCACTTTGGTAGAGCCACACTCGACAGTAGAGGTGGCTTCGACAAGTGGCGGCCAGAGTGGTAGGGCACTTTCATTGTATAAATAGGGGTGTCATCTTCGAGGGGACTTCGGATTTTAGGTCGGATTTTGGAGACTTTGAGGTCGGATTTTGGGATTTTGGCTTGGATTTTGGCGACTTCGAAGAGCCTTCATGAGATCTACGACGACGGTTCGAGCAACGGCGAGTACAAGTCCAGCCAACGCCGATCTTCAATCAAAGGTAACCAATTCGGTCGAATCACAGATACCCTCTAGGTTAAGCTTCGCCTTAACCTCGTGGATAGCCATGATTTCTCCTAGTAGATCTCACCGCCCGCGATCCTCTCCTTCGTGAGTGTGATCCCTCAGCGCTAAGCCTTTCGCGGAACGAGCCCCTTTACATCCAGTTCCGCAACCCTGCCCTACCGATCGGATTGCGCGGTGGTCCACGGACACAAAAGTCCCCCGACAGCAAAGAACCTGACGCAAGCTGGGACCTCGATAATATAGAGATCCTCGTGTTTGTTCAAAAGGATAAAAGTTGTAATCTTTTGATTTTCATTGTAAGCCTTAAAATAAAAGGCTTATATTTCTTTGAATTTGTTTGCATGATCAAGTTTGTAACAGCTCAAATCAATGACAATCATCCCAACTTTTACCATCACTAAATTCTATTCGTTAATGAACTCGAATACTGAAATATTATTTGTTTAGTGTTAAATGAACTATCGAATCAAATATGACCGAATAGTTAGTCGAATAATTAATGAACTATTTGTTAACTATTTGGTTTGTTTCCACCCCTAATCTCAATGAATGGTGCAAATTATTAATATTGATCATCAAAAATATATTTTACTAGGTGCGTAGCTGAGTTAGTGACACCCTTTATATACTTTATATACTGTAAACAGACTCTTTTAAAAATTATAATTATATAACAATTTGTTTCATTACGATATAATTATATTTTTTTAAGAAACTGTCGATAAAAGATAAGCGTTTAAGAAAACTATTTACATTCAATCGATTGAAACTTGGGTTTACAAGAAAAACTCTTTCTGCAAGCTTTGTATAATAGTAAAACAAAGGCTATATCAGAAAATCTCCCTTAACTTTGGACGATTATCAGCAACCAAAATATCAGAAAATTTCCTTAACTTGGGTTTTTTCTGATAAAATCTCAAAGTTAAAGGGGATTTTGTGTTAAAATCTGAAAGTTAGAGGAGGGTTTTGTGATAATCCATATACTTAAGGGGTTTTTTTGATATTGTAAAAGTTAAGAGGGTTTTTTTGATAATCATCCAAAGTTACGACTCATGAGATATCAGGAGATACTTAACTTTAATTGCAACTCTGATTCACATTATTACAGTTTACACCACCCTTTGTTATACCTATATAAATAGAGCTTCTCTCCTACTTGTATTACTCAAAAAATACACATAAGAGCAGCCAGATAAATAAACAAAAATGCTACTAAGGAGCGCATCTACCCCAATCCTGAAGTCATTGATTCCTGCAACCACAACTGCAAAAGATTCACATAATGAAGTCTTCATCACCACTGAGATTTCAACTACAAAAATCCCCAAAGTCCCCTCCCTCAAATCCTTATCATCATCATCATCATCTCCTCCTTCTACTACCAACAACAGAAAGAGTTTGAGGAGAGCTATGTCGGATACCAACATCTCTGAGCTCCTCATGCCTCCTCCTCTGTCCAAGCCGACGCAGAAATCTCGACAAATGATTCCTCCTTCGATGTCAATATCCTCGGGGGAGGAAAATTTTGTTGCTACGTCAAGTTCGCAAGCTAGCACCCTTGTTATCGACGATGAGGGGTGTACTGGGGATGGAAATTGCAATAGCCGTGGTAACGGTGGGCATGGTAAATTCTCACCAGATTCAAACAATGACGACAAAGACGCAGACGCTTATTATCGAAGCATGATACAAGCCAACCCTGAGAACTCGCTTGTTCTCAGCAATTACGCGAAATTCTTGAAAGAGGTGTGTATATTAGTTACTTTATTTATACCTTCTCTTGAAGTTTTTGCTTGGACTAATTATCAATCCATGGATGTCATTTTCAGGTTCGAGGCGATGTTGCGAGAGCAGAAGAATACTGTGGGAGGGCAATTGTTGCTGATCAGAGAGATGGGAATGCGTTGTCGATGTATGCTGAGATTGTATGGGAGAGGAGTAAGGATGCAGAGCCAGCAGAGACGTATTTTGATCGAGCTGTTCAAGCTGCACCAGATGATTGGTATGCAACCAAAATCTTGTTATTATTATTATTATTATTTTGACGGAGCAAAATCTTATTAATTATAGGGTTAATTGCACATAAAACCCCTGTCCTATCAAATTGGCGCTTATTACGACTGTAGTTTGATTTTGCCAGGTAGATCCTATATTTCAACCCTTTTACCCTCGCAGAAAGAGAAAATTGTTTCTGGTAAATAGATCCCTGAGAGTAAAAGAGATAAAAAGTTTCCCTTAGAAGTCTACCTGCTAAAATCAAACTATAACGGTAATAAGTTACAAAACACAATATTGCAGGAGTCTCTGGGAGAATATTTAGACACATATGGAATAGGAGAATATTGATGAATATTGATAAATTGCACAATGTTTGCAGCTATGTAATGGCTTCTTATGCTCGGTTTCTCTGGGAGGCTGAGGAGGAGGAGGAGGACGACGAGGAAAAAGAAAATCAAAGCAAAAATGAAATGATGAAGTCTATGAATCATACTCCACCTTTCTTGTTGCCAGTGGCAGCTCCTCCATCAGCAGCTGCTGCTTCATGAAATTCTGTTATCTGTTACATAGTTGCTAGTTGTAACTCTAGTAACCTGTATTCAGAAATCTCTTACAGCTATTGGTTCTTTCTACCTGTCAACATAATAGGGGAAAAAATCATCTGCAAGACATAAAATCTAACCGAATGTTCGTATCACAGAAAACACATAACATCATTTGAAAAGAAGAAAAAGAAAAAGAAAATATTCTCACAGCATCACGCAATAATTAGTCATCACTTGCTTATTCTGCGAGTGGCTCTGGCTTTCTTCCATATAGAAGTGAGAGGTTGGTCCCTTCTAAGCTTAGCTTGAATACCTGCAACAACTTGGCTCCAATAAGTTTAAATTTTGATTATGAGAACATTGATTCAAATCTCAAGCCAATCAAGACATAATTGCAACCGTGTATCCCTTTCCCTATGGATAAAAGTTCTTATAGGTAAAAGGTAAGGTTATACGCTGCGCCAATTTCTAGAAAAGAAAAAAAAAGGCCAAGCGGAAAATAAGTTTGATGACCAAAAACCGTTTACAACTATATTAATGATTTATTTTTTAGTAACTATATAATGATTTATTTAAATAACCAGTCTCTCGTCTTCCTAATTGGTTTCCTAGCTTCTCTTCCGCTGAATAATTGGTTAAATGCAAGACACATGATATTAACACAAAAAAGCATCATATCACAGTATGCAGAGAAGACTGCCTCATACATAACACATTCAAAATTTTCTGCAGTATTATACAACCAAACTAGCTAGTGTTAAAGCAGTATTCAATCTAATTGCTATTACAATGAATGGGAATATCTAGGTGATTGTGAATCAATTTATACCCTAAGTTGGACACACTAGCCCAATTGGCTCAAAAAATTCAAAAAGATCTTATTGCATAAGCGCTCTGAAATGAAAGATCCAAGTGCATTTTGCACCTTTCTTCAGCGAATATCATAATCTATATCAACTTCAAGAAACCTACGGAAATCATCAGCAACACCACCAATAATTATTGTGTTGTTCTACATCAGATTTTTTAAAAACAGAACAGTACAGGTGACAGCCCTACAGATTTCTTCTATACGACAGAATCATGTCAATATGAAGCCTCAATTATCTTGCTAAAATTCCATACAGCATAACACAATTATTTTTTTTTAACCAAGAAGTTTACTGTTCACAGCTAAAGGGGAGGATTAAGAGGGAAGGGGATCCTCGAAGTGGACGAAAGCAACAATTTCAGGAAATGCGAACATAGTTATTCTTAATGGTCTACAACTAAGTGGTATAGGATGTAACAAGATTACATAGATATTATCATTGTGAGCATATATTGTATGAGTTAATTAGTATCATTCATATCTCAGAAACATATCAGCTGTATCTGTCAAATATATGCTTCCTGGAGTAAATATACATCATTTATCTAAATACACATTAAAGCGAGGTAGCGCAAAAAGAATAATCACCGGAAGATCTGTCTTAGGTCACTTACGCATATGCTTTCTGGAAATTTGGTTTTATTTTCCTTCTATCTAGTAGTGTTAGTCATGTTTGAATTGACCAGATTTGCAAATTCTTTATCACATACTCAATGGTTGTCATATTTTAAAGATCCATATAGATCTAATAATAAATAAATAAATAAAAAAATCAAAATTTCGAACTGAGATGAACAAAATATTGTATCCCTATGTGTTTTGCCTAGCATTGACTAAATCCATAGACCCCTAATATTGTATCTGTTAGAATATAAAATTATAATCCTCAACCCTCACCACAAGTTCGTTTTGGCGTGTGAAGCTTTAAGATGGTATCGAGGCTTGGCCGGGTTGTGAGTCCAGGTTTCTGCCCTAAAAGGGCCCTCAACTTGCCGAACTTGCAGGGGGCATGTCCAAACATAGAGGGCCAGGTACTAAAAGGAGGTAGAAGTTCTCCTGTTAATCAATGAGAATAATACTGACCGTGGTTCTCAAAATCCAACCCTAGGCACTACCTTCAGTTCGATGTGCGCGTTCTTTCTCCTTGATTAAAAGAATGTATTCTTTTAACCCAAGCAGCAACGCAGCCCTTCCTTTCCATCTCCCTCTCTGGCCGCCGTTCTAGCATCGGTGACCGCTTACCCTCACTTGGCCGCCAATGGTAGATAAATAGACTGGACCCATGCATGTTTTATCTTAGAAAGAAAAGGAAATCTCAGCAATGATATCTTACCATGATTTATCTGAAATTTTCAACTAGCATAAAACCAAACACCATTGTTGTTCTTTTTGCAATCTTTCATGCCGACAGAAATTGCATCCATCTGCAACTATTTACAGATTGGCTAAAAGGCCATTTTGGTCCCTGTACTTCGGCTCCATATTCAAATTGGTCCATGTACTTATTTTTTTCTCAACTTAGTCATCGTACCACATCTTGGTTACAAACTAAGTCCTTTTTCAACATTCGTTAAATTCTAGGGTTAAATTTTCATTAATGACCACACTACCCTCAGATTAATCTATTGTCGAACAACACCTTAGTTTTTACATTTCTCATAAACCTCCCTCTTTTTTAATTTGTATGTAATCTTTTGTTTCTCATAATTGTTTTCTTTGTTAACAACAATAACATTGGTTTATCCATATGCCTAAAAATAAATTAAAAACTCAATGTCAATGTTAAAAAATACGGTTTTATTATCTGCGCGGTTCAGGAGCTTTTAGCAATTAATCAGATTAAGTGTTGATTAAGCGGATTATGCGGAATTATGCTTTTTAGATTTTTTTTATATTTAATAATTTATCTTATGTTCAAATATATAAAATTCATGAAAATAGAAAATATACTAAGAAAATATCAATAAAGATGCAATGTAACAATCAATAACCGGTTGACTACTTAAAAGTTCAATACATACATCAAAAGTAACTAAATACTTAAATAAAATTCGTTAAATTAAATACTTAAACCAAAACTAAATGTCCATAAAACAAAAATAAATCATCTAATCTTCCTTATCATCCTTAAAATGGACATTAGCATCCAACTCCTCTTTGGAGGGAGCAGCGGAGGAGAGGAGATAGTTATTTTTTAAAGTTTTGGTGGAGCAGCGGTGATGTTTTATGAATTTTTAGGTGTGGTAGAGGGGATGAATCGATTGAGAAGAGAGAGAAAGAAGCAGAATAGGATTAGATTTAGGATTTTATGCCAAATGGGTAGCGAGTTTTTAATTTTTGAATCAAACCTGCAACCAAAAAAGCGCTTGCATAACCCAATTATGTGGGAGCTTAATCAACCCGATCTGCTTAAGTAGTTGGCCATTTTTTTGCGCACTTAACACCAATCCTATGTCGATTTGGTCCGCTTCAGCTTAATCAGCCGATTAAGTGGTCGCATAATGCTTGTTTTAGAATACTGCTTATTGTATTGGAACATTAAGATAACGGGCTCAGCTTCCAAACTGCAATGACAAATCATATAGAAAATATGTATGACAAATCATATAGAAAATATGTTTCTACCTTCCAATCATTTCTATCTTACTTTTCAATTTAAACTCTGAGTTGAAATTTGATTAATCAATTAATAACTTAATTATCTCTCAACCATTTTAGGGCTAAATTTTAAAAAACCCCCCTAACTTTGGAGGATTATTAGATAACACCCCCATAACTTTTAAAATATCAGAAAACCCTCCTTCAATTAGGGGTTATAAGATTTATTCAAAACTCCCTCCCTAACACACGTGCGCGCACGAATGCACTAGGGGTGGGCACTGGGCCAAGTTGGCTCGATAGCTCGTTCGCTCGACATGCATTTAGGCCCGGCCTGACTTAGCTCAGTAGGCGGACGGGATGGTCTCGGACCGCTTGTTGAATGGGCCGCGAAGTGAGCTGGGTTGGCCCTCAGCCCATGTGGGCTAATGTCCCGCTCAGCCAACTTGGCTTATTGAGTGAGCTGGGTCCACTTATAGGCGGGCTGACCCGCTCATCTCGGCTCGTCATGCCTACAATTTTATATTATTATTCTCCTCAATTATGATAACAGTTTTATCAACATAAGTATATATATTTTGTGAACTAGTTGAACTGATATTTGAGCATCGACAGTTAAAAAGCTACATATTTTAAAAGAATTGACATAACTTAGCTAATTTTATCGAACTATTAATTAAACTATTTGTCAGCATGATCATAAAGCTATTAATAAAATTATTTTTTATCGCTTATAATCGTCAAATTGTTAGTTTCTTATTTAAACATAATTTTTAAGTGTCAACAATACTTAAAAGACAAGAAAATAAACAATACAAAATAAAAAATAAAAGTAAAAACTTTTAAGTGGGATTGGTAGGTCGACTCGTGATATGGCCCGTCCCCCTTATTCTTAGCCTGCGAGTGGGCTGGGTTGAGCTCCAGACTAGAAGACAAGCGTCGGGGGCGCCGGTGGTCAGCCTCGGCGGGCAGTGGCTGCATGCACCTCGCCTGAGCCCATACAGGTCTAGCAGGACGAGCTAGCCTATCCCGTTGCCCACCCCTAGCACGCACCCCTAAAAGCATGAAGAATAATTACCCCTAAAAAATATCCTCCTACGTAAATTTGCTCACCCATGTGAAAATTATGGTTAACGTTGTTTTTTTTTGGGGGGGGAGGAGTTGTGATAAAATCTTAAAGTTAGAGAGGGTTTTCTGATAACTTAAGGGCCTAAATTTAAAGGGGGGGTTTCTGATATTTTGAATGCTATGGGGAGTTATCTGATAATCACCCAAAGTTATGGAGGGTTTTCCAAAATTTAGCTATTTTTAAACTCTAAATCCGTTGCATCCTTCTTTGGTGCATTTTAACTAGAAACTCTATTGTACATAATTGTAGGTCTACTTGACCAAGAAAAATAAGGGCCTTGAGAAATAGTACCCAATTTGATACAATCAAGCACTATACACGCAAAGAAATGACCACAAAATTTATTCCAATAATTATTAAATATTTATTTTAAACTATCATATATCAATGGGCATGTAAGCAATTGAAAGTTGTATGATGACCATGTATCCCGGCCAGTTGATGTGTTCAGTAATCTCTTTGAAAGTGAAGAATTTGATATAAGGAAATGACACTACAAACAAGTGGTCAAAGCTGAGCAAATATTGCATTTTTGAGCACTCAAGGATATCTCTGAAAGTTAATCATTTTTGGAAGCATATGCCCATGAGTAAGCGCAATTAGGTCATTTTAAATTTTTTAGGGTAGTATTGTCCTTTTAATTCATATTTAATAGAGTTTTTAATGGAGAGTTAAAATAGGACTAAATTTACATCTAACTAGGGGTACAAGGACGAAGTTGAGAAAAAAAAATAAGTACGAGGACCAATTTGAGTATGGAGCCCTAGTACAGGGACCAAAATGGCCTTTTACCCTTACAGATTCTCTGTCAATGGGAGAATAATGAAAATAAAATCACAAAATAGAAGAGAGAGAGGGAGGGGGGACACATCTGAAATACTCACAATCCCTCCACACATTCATCACCAGAATGCAAGATGAACTAAGTCGTAGAAGATAGAATTGAAAATCAAAACAACATAGTGCCCACCTCTCAAATGCATGCGCAGGTCTTTGCTGATATCTACTCATACTCCCAAAATAACTCTAGACAAGCATCTCCATTATCAGAAAATTAGTCAAATTGACATTATTTAACATCTTAACCTATGTGTGTTTGGCAAACTACACAAAACTGGGCCAAGACTAGTCCTGGCCCAGTTTTGTGCTAAATCAGTTTTCTTTGAAAATTGGTTTATTGCCAATTTTAAAAGGTTGCCAAAAAGCCTATAATCAATCTGAATTATATTAGCAGGCTCTGTATAGTGATTGCAATGCTCAACTGGCTTATTCAAGTTGTTTCCATAGGTAACAAAGTCAAATAAAACAAGAGGATGAATATGATGGATGAACACCTTCTAGACTGCAAGCACCTCTTGCTGGAAAACTTCAACCTCGAACAGTTCATGGGTTCCCCATGCCTGATAGTGACATACTGTTATTAAGAAAGAATAGGCAGACTTCATACAACTGGAAACTTAGTAATAAAAAGTGATAGTCCAATGACTTGTAATTAGTCAAAACCTATAATCATAAAACTAATGAAAGATGTTAAAAGTGAACAAAGTAGCTTTTCCTTTTTAAAATTTGAACGAGGGACGAGTCCCAAAAAATGAGATGCAATCATTGAAGTTTGTTATCGACCATTGTAAGATAATGGGTTGTAAAATATAGAAGATTTCAAGACACTAACAGCAAGAAAAAGTCACCTAGGTACTCAGAAAAGAATATATATATATATATATATATATATATATATATATATATGAGCTCTATGAACTTAAGTTCATAATGAATAGTGGTGCACCAACTTTTCTAACCACTCATCTTGCTTTGGGATCCGTGAAAGATATAAAGCCACTTTGAGATTTGTGCATCACAAATCTCAAGGCAAGATGAGTGGATAAAAAGTTGGTGCACCACTATTCATTATGAACTTAAGTTCATAAAATTCTATATATATATATATATATATATATATATATATATATATATATATATAGGAATGATGGATATGAGGTCATACCATTTTGCTAAATGAGCTACCAAGAGATAGACCTGGTGAGGCCCATACCTTTGATGTGACAAGAAAGTGAGCCTCACCACACGGCTATCTCTTGTAGCTCATTTAGCAAAATAAATCGCCACATCATATACATTATTTCCTATATATATATATATATATATATATATAATGGAGTATTATTCAAGTAGAAAACTCACAATGAAGCCACAGGAAGTAGGAAATGCATCATTCTGTGATGAGAACCTCTGGGCTTTGGATTATCAAGGCAAGTTCGCCATGAAACCTGCAATACCCCGAAACAGACAATCAAAAGTATAATCTACTAATCTCTTGCCTTTATTGTGCCAAGAAATTAAATTATTGTGCCTAAAATTATCATTTCTGACATTAGGTTTGGCACCCACTCTTAAAAAAAAAAAAAGCTTATTCAAAATTTTCATGGATTCTTGGGCTCGATACATGACCTCATTTTGATGAAAAAGGTTTTATACAACTATCATGAAGGCAGCGGAACTAGAATTATAATCAATTGGTTCTGCTGAAATAGTTTTACAATTTTGTTAGGATCTCTGTCTTTTTCTGATCGAATAGTAACTCTTAGGAGTATTACCCACTGCTAGCAGATATAACCAGAATTTTCATAAGAAGCAGGAATGCTGATGCACATTGTAATCATTAATTGTGTTTTCTTGTTAATTCTGATTGGATCCCAGCTGCAATGTGTAAGGGGATGGAAAGATTAGGCATACTTCCATAGAATCAGAATCTTAGTCAAAGTAAATAACCTTAAATAATGCATTCTTAAACCAATGAAAGACGTTATCAAGGCAAAAATCAGCTCCAATCGTTGTCAACAAATCTAAAGTCAGTCTATGTAGACTTTGATTTAACATAACTATCCCCCGAGGAAATCAGAAGCCACAATAGGTGAGAAATTGTACCTGCGTTGTATGATAATTAATATCTTCAGACTCGGGATTGAGACATGTGAGAAAAACTACCAAATTAGCAATCTACATTCTCCACTTGCATCACTTGCATAATGATCTTATGAACTCTCAATATTTGAAAGCAAATTGCAACACTTCGTTGGGGATTATTGGCGCACACAAACGGCCGCACACAATAACTAGCGTAAGCACCAAAACAACAAAAAGTGTTTTTACGTGGTTCAACCAAACCTGCCTACATCCACGGTTTCCTAAATAGGGAAATTCCACTATCTTCACAAGCCAATACAATCAATACAAGTAATACAAGTTTTGAATGGACGAAACTTAAAAAACCTAGCACATCTCACATCTTTAAAGGAACCTGAGAACACTGATCACTCAAAAGCTCCAAGGGGCCATCATCACACCGTATCACTCAAAGAACCCGAGAACACCGATCACTCAAGAGTTCTAAGAGGATCCTCCCACCAAGAGGATTACTCTCTCAACACTAACACACACCATTTTATAGCCTTCCTCTGCTATCTCCGAGGACAAATAAATGTCTATCATTACACTAGAAAAATTCCAAGAGCACCCTTCAAACTTACAATGCATGCACCCTACATGCTTCCATGGTCAGCATATGCATTCATTCACCTCATTTTGAGATTTAGGGAGAAGCCCAACACACTTCGATCAAGGAGGTCAAGTTTCCTGTGAAAGTCCCTGCGGTTTGGGGGAAACTTTATGTGTCAACTTTACCCAGTCGCACATCAGACCAAATTCTTTCTTAACCTCAATCTCATCCTCAGTCTTGTTACCTACCAAGGAAATATGAGAGAAAACAGAGGATAATGCAAGAGAACTGAAATGTTATCAAAATAAAGGAAATACTATAAAACTAGAAATTCCAATATATCCAGCTAAGCTATGCCAGGTAGCTCAAACTTCATTTAGATTCTTTACAAGTGTTTACATGCGCAGGGTGTCTGATAAAATTCCAAATAACTGATAAGAGGAGGAACTATTATTTCTTGACCTATAGGTTAAAGCTTGCATATTTCATCTGTGAATTTAAACGTGTAGGAAGTTGAGATGGATGCAGTACCTTTCTTGCATATTGCATAAGTAGTCTCTTCAGTTAAGGTCCCTTTCTTGCAATCGTCAGCCTGTCTTCAATAATCTCATAGACTCATTTTGTTCATGGTTTATATTCTCTGCATATTCGTCAAAACCAACGAACTCCGCATGCAGGCTATGTCCAACATTTTCCAGAGTGTTTTTCCCCAAGAAAATTATTATCATGTAAGTTTATGATAAGGAAAGAAAAGGGATCGAAACAGAACGAGAAACAGGCTTGATGAGGCAAGATTCTCCCTTTTTGTACAGAACTGGATATATTTCATATAGTAACCAAATGCATACAAGGGTGTGATTTTAAACACATAAGTGCAATGAAATAAATATTGAACAAATACCTACGCAGAGCAAATAGAACAAGAATGAAAACTCATTGTATTATATTAGACCTCAAAATTTCATCACATAAGATTGCAGTTCTCAAGCATGTATGCATGATATATACAAGTGATCAAAAAACACAACACACGCCTTCAGTTAATACCTTTTTAAGTTGCATCTCAGCATATCTAACTACCTTGGCCCAGATAAGCGCACAGCTGAAAGTAATGCATCACTGTTGCAGTCTGATGGCCCTGAAGACGAGCCTTCTTCACTTATCGCCTTAAAAAGATTAGCATACAATCGAAAACCAATCTGAGTTGAACTCGGAGGCTGAGGAACATAAGCTAGGCCTTCAAGCATTTGTACTACTTTGGCCATCGACGGTCTCAGTGTCAAGTCCTCTTGAATGCACCACAATGCAACCTTGATCACTATTTCCACTTTTTCGTCCTTGTCGTTAGATCTCAACTTGGAATCAAATATCTCCATAAGCTTTCCCTCCTCCAACTTCTTGAAAGCGTACGAAGGAAAATGTGCCTTCTCAGAAGTCTCAGCAGGATCAAAGTTCTTCCTTCCTCCGATTATTTCAAGCAAAACCATACCGAAGCTGTACACATCACTTTTCTCCGAGATTGCATAGTTCGTGATCCATTCAGGTGCAAGGTAACCCCTTGTGCCCCTCATTGTTGTAAATACATGGCTCTGTTCTCGGGTCATCAATTTTGCAAGCCCAAAATCAGATACTTTCGCAAGAAAATGATCATCAAGGAGCACATTTTCAGGCTTTATGTCACAATGAACTATCTTGACATCACAATCTTCATGTAGATAAGCCAACCCCTTCGCTGTGCTTAGAGCTATATTGTATCTCTGATCCCAATTCAGCTGAGGCCCTTCATTTCGGTTTTGAAAAATCCATCTATCAAGTGATCCATTTGCCATATATTCATATGCAAGAAGCCGATGAGAGCTCTCTGCACAAAATCCTTTTAGCCTCACCAAATGAACATGATGAATACTTCCTATAGTAGTAACTTCAGCACGAAACTCTTTCTTCCCTTGACCTATGCCCTCCAGTTTCTTCACTGCAATCCGAGCACCATTTGGGAGCTTGCCTAGATACACTGACCCGAAACCTCCTTGCCCGAGTTTCACACTGAAATTATCGGTAGCCTCTTGAAGCTCTTTATAACTGAATCGAACGGGCATTCCTGATATATTATCCAAGAAATTATCCTCTTCTGATGATCCCAATTGTGAAGGTTCTGGCGATCTCTTCTTCTGCTTCCTCCTGATTCTAAAAGCAACAAATATAAGTGCAGCTATCACAGCCAGAGTTACAAAACAAATAACCAACACAATTGTTATATGCTTGTTACTACCACCATCACCACTCGAATCAGGACTTTGGCCGTTGCTAGAAACCTTAACATAAGAAATAACACTCGATTTACTGTCCAATTGTTGAAGGCTCCCAATCTGATCAAACAGAAAGCAATTCCCCGATTTCTGATCGAAGAACATAGCAACACACGAGCAATTACCCTCACAAGCAGATTGACACCCTGTAAGGTTCAATTTAGCGAAAGGCGACACAAAACTAGTAGCAAAATACCCAACTCCATCTCCAACACTGGCAAGCTTAAATCCATGATTTGAACTACAAGAAGACCCAAAAGCACCAGGATTGCAACCTGAATAAGAATTAAGAGCTCCAGGGCAAACGCATCGACCACTGTCGCATACATAATAAGGACCGCAGAATTCAGGAGCGTCGCAATTGTCTTGCGGTATTCTAGTTGAAGAATCGACATTCGAGCCTGCATTCTGCAAACTAAAGAAAGAGAGAAACCCATTATCACCCAAAACAACACCCCAAACAACACTATCATCAGCATTATCACCCTGAGCAATGAATTGCCATAACAGAGACCCATCAGAATTGTAAAAATTCCAAGAATTTGAACGCAAAACCGCTGAATGAATCTTCCCACCAAACTTATTACTGATCTTTCTCTTCTCTTGTTGCATCGACCAATAAGGCTGCGGCCGCTGAAACCCAGCATAAAGCATCATATCCCCTGCTTTAATCTCAAGACTGTAACTCAAATTATTAGTATTGGGTTTACTCACCAGCTTCATTCCCTCACCAAAGCTCTGATTCGACAAAAGGGTATTAGTAGGATACCCGAAACTTTGCCAAACTGGATCCGAACTCGAATTCTCACTGTTATACACCACCAAATTCCCAGTATTGAGCAGCTCCATTACTAAAGCTCCTCCTTTGATTGAAGTATTAGTAGCCCAAATGGTTTCACCGCCGGTGCTCACGTAAGCGTTGCCGTCTTTGCCGAAGACGAACTCGTCGGAGCGGCCCACGGGCCGGCCCACGTTAGCAGTCCAGACAACAGTGCTGCTGCGTTGATGGATAATGGAAAGATCGAAGGAATCTGTGTTTTGGGGTTTGTTGCTAACGAACCCAAAAGCGAAATTGGAGTTGTTGGACAAAAGGAAGAGGCCGTTGTTGTCGATGAAGTTCATCTCAGAGCCTCTGAATCCTGGTGAGATTTTGGAAACTTGGGTGCTTGAGCTGATGGGTTTAGAGAAAAAGGCGATTAAGAGGAGAAAGTGGATCGCCATGACCAGAATCTTCATGGGTTTTCGGCCAAGATGGGATTTTGAGCTGAATTTTGAAGAAAGAAGAGGGTTTTGGAGATGGGTTCTAGAGATTTGGATCTGAGATTGGATGGGGGTTATTTGGGTAAGAGTCCTTATCATTGAATTTTGATGAGAAGGAGCATTAATGGGTGAGCTTGGCTGTACCTGCAGTTGAGAGAGAAGATCATGAAGAGTCAAAGGTGAAGCCAACCACCATTACCAGTCTTTTTAATGAGTCATTAATTTTAATCTTATTTTTATAGGGAGAAGGTTCTCTGTGCTAAGTCTTGTGATTTTATATTGGGAGAATGGTGGGATTAGTGTAGAATAGAATATAATCACTTTTCTCCCCAAATAAAAAAATAAAAAAATAAAAAAATTTGTAGAATGATCACTTTTTTTTTCGGGGTTGTTTCATGTACACTCACTAAATCTTGGGTATTTTCAAATTCATAATAATTGATTCATCCTTCAATATGACCTTTCATCTTGAGTTTTTAGATAGTAAAATATTTGTACTAAAATAATTGCTTTTACAGAAATAAAATTCCTTAGTTAAGCTATGATCTAAAACTAATTAAAATGATAAAAATACTATTCATGTAATTTAGAAAGTCTAAAACAAAGAAAAGCGGGAAGATATGTTCTAAGTTTCTAACAATATTTAAATTAGTTATTTTTATTTTTATTTGATTAACTAATGATAGTCTAATTATTGTTGAAACATCAATCATTTTAAAAGTTAGAACACTAACGTTGCTCCCTAAAAGACAAAATGGCAAATAAAATTAAGGGAGGGACAAAATTGAGAGGAAACGGTAGTTTCTATGCTTCGAGGTGTAACATCCTATGATTTTAGGGAATATATACCAGAAAACAATTTTTGAGTTCTACTTATCTATAGTTATATTTTTAAGGTAACATCTACTCCTAACTATACTACAAATCCTATATTCTTTTGTACGTAGTGTAAAATTAGTTTAGAATTTATAGTATAGTTAACATTTATTTTTTATGGAACTACACAGCGTTCTAGATCAATACATGTATGTAGCGGTAAAAAAATCAACATTTTTTATCCAAAATTCTCCTACTTTGAAGGACAACTATTTTTACGAAACACCATTGACTTTGGTCTATAATATATTTTCTCGTGAAAATAATACAAAAGGAAAAGATGAGAATATCCTTCACTAATTTCAAAATTTTTTATTAAACTAGATACTTATTTAACACATCATTAGCAGAGTAAACTGAATCACTAGTGCTCTTAATTTTTATTTTTTATTTTCTTTTGAGTTTTTATTTTTTATTTTTAACCAACTAGAAGGTAATTGTTTGGGAGAGGAGGACAAAAATGTAGCTACTGCGAGCGACAGCCGATGTGGAACTATTCCCTGCGAGACCGTCGTCTTCCTCTTGTCGCTTTCCTACTTGCTTTTGACTATTCTCGTCGAATTGAGGAGAATGCACCCAGCAGACGAAGAAAAGAGAAGAAAACAGTGGTTGTGTTTGGATGCTAACTTGCTTTTACTAGTATTTAATTAGATTTCTAAAAAAATAAATTGCAGATAGAAAAGGCTTTGGTCATACTTATATTCTTTGAAAATAATAAAATAGAATATGACTTTAGCCTTACTCGCAATCAGAACTATTAAATTTATCAACGTCACTTTCTAAACTGTTTTCAGTTCCGTCTTACACTCAAAATTATAAATTCAATCATGTTTACCACCTAAACTATTTTCTTTCTATCTTACTTTCTTGAACTATCATTTTCAATAGCAAGTTACCACTTTTCATTTTTTTGGGGGTATTTTAATGAATTTGTGAAAGGAAAACGGTAGTTTAGGGGCACGATGGAATTGAAAATATAGTTCAGAAAGTAGGTAAAGACAAATTTAATAGCTTAGGAGGTAAGATGAGTTTGAAAATATATAGCTCGTAGGGTAAGCAATGAGAAATTTAGTAGTTTATGAGGCAAGTTCAAGTAGAGGCTGAAACCATAAAATATTTATTAAAATGTGTTATTTTGTAATTAGAAGCTATTATCAGCATAGATCGGTCTCTCGATCTCTTTCCGATTAGTGTTTATATGGTACAATATATAGTCCAAATCAAATCACCCGACGAGATCCAGTTAGGGTATACAAGTGCAAACTTGGAGAGACTATACGGTACTTAAGTGCAATTAACCCTAAAGATATCTAAAATACAATTGAGCTAACAAATTATTTCCAATATACTTATGTATCTTGGATTCTTGGCCCCCAAAGATAAAATTCATGGTTCCGCACTTGTAACAACGAATTTGAAGTTGGTTTTCTACAACAAATGTGGCCTTGGCTGCAATTTTTATTTTTATTTTATTTTTATTTTTTGGCAGCAAACCAAACTGCAGCCCCGTAGAGAAAAAGCACTAATGTCCAACATATATAGCTTTGTTCAAATTACGGCAGATCAATCAGCACAATATTCAAGTTGTTCTCGATTCACATCAATACATCATGAAGCTGTTAAATTGGTATCAGTGTATATTAAGAAACTATATTGTTATATCAATTACAGTGCGCACCTGGTCCGGCTAAAAAGTTGGTAAATTATATCGATTTCATAAATAGTTGCTCCTCTTTTCCTTGTCAAAAATCTCAAAGGCATATAAACTCATTGTAGGCCAACTCTTGGCATCAATCCCATGTAAAATTATTGTTTCGTAAGGACTAAAATAACGTATAAATGGTCTACAAGGGACTAGACTATGGACTTTTGTAATGAACAAATAAAGCAGTTTATTACTTTTTGTTAATTGCGGATAAACTACTTGCATCATTGCCAATTGCGGATGGACCCTGTTGTTCTATCTTTGCATATAGAACCCCTGGGTGAATTTTTTTTATTTTTTGGACTCTTTTATGCTGATTAAAATAGAAAATTATCTTTTAGGTGATAATTAAAGAGTATTCAATTACACAAATCTACCCTATCCATTTAAATTTGTAGGGATGAGATACAACCACATAAGATTTCCACTATCACAATAATGATTTTCACAATAGTGATTTTCAAAACAAAAGTGATCGTCCTTGAAATTTGAATCGACAATATAGATTGGAGTAATTAAATACTCTTTAATTATTATCTAATTAATTGGAGAAGATTTGGATCCGACAAACAGACCTAGAGTACAACAACATCAACAACTCAGAAATCTATCTTGCAACAATTGAGCTATAGTACAAAAGGTCAATCCATAATT
Source organism: Asparagus setaceus (assembly GCA_012295165.1). NCBI lineage: Eukaryota > Viridiplantae > Streptophyta > Magnoliopsida > Asparagales > Asparagaceae > Asparagus > Asparagus setaceus. The sequence goes on from CM022703.1 coordinate 25,247,617, forward strand.
GACCCCTTTCTATATTTTGGAAAAGGAGATCTTTAACTTTTATGTTCCATCTTGAGTAAGGAAGAAAATAACCAGCCGTCATCTAAAGACAGTTCCTTAAAGAAAATATTAGTTAAAAAAAAAAAATCAGATTATTCACAATGGATAGGAAAACTCATACCTACAAACTTGCACAAGAAAAGGTAGTTTTTCTTTCTTTTCTCTTTTCTTTATTTTTTTCTTTTTCTTTTTTGAGTCTTAAATTAAGTCCCTTTAATAATTAGATCAAAACTCTGAAGTTACGGGAAGAGTTGAGGTTTATATTTCTATATTCTAACATGCGCTCGTAGATTGCCCAAACTAAGGGCCCTTTTAATGGGCCAAAACTTGGACTCACACAGCGGTGTCAATTTTTAGAAAATCTGTTTTAAATTTATGGCGGTGGGATTTAAACCTAGGTTATTTTGATACCATCTTAAATTAAGTTACTCTAATCATTACACTAAAACTCCGGATTTATGATGAGAGAGTTGAGGTTTATATTTTTATATTCTAACATTAAGAAATAATGCAAAAGAGTACTGTTATGACAAACCCCAGGATAAACTAAAATCAATCACACGAAAGTACGAAAAATATCAAGAACACACGAACACAAAGATATACGTGGTTCGGCTTGTAGCCTACGTCCATGGGCGAAGGAGGAGAATAGTTTTACTAAATTGTGAGGAATACAATGTGGAGATCTCTCAATCACTTAATCCTGAATAACACCCTAAAAGCCTAACACAACCCTCTCAAATAAAAGAACAAAGGAGAAAAATATCAAATAGGCTTCACAAAAGAACTCTCTCTTCTTCATTGGTGCTCTGTAGATTGATAAATCTAATTGGCTTGAAAGACTATTCATATATAGCCTTGAAGACCCCAACTCCTTGTTGTCTAAGGAATAAGAGTTCTAATAGGAACAGAAGTCCACATGTTCTAAAGCCCAATAAGAGACCAAGTAGAAATAATCTCTAATATGATTGACTCCAAGCCAAAAGGAAACTCCCAAAGCAATAAGGATTTGAATATTTGAGGCAACCTATAACAAATCTCCACCTTGACTCAAATACGTAGAAAATTTCTCACTCCAAAATAAGCTAACTTACTCCACATTCTCCAATAGCCCCGCAGGGCAACTAAGTACGGCACGTATCGATCAAGTCCAAGCTCGGCTTGAACTTGCCAACTGAAAGAGGCCTCCTCAACAAATCGACTGAATTGTCCGCACGACGACCATAACTCTTAGCGAAGTTATCACCAGAAGTAGCTCCTGAATAGCTGAATGGCACAAAATTGTCAACCGACAATGCATAACCTACTGTATCTTCATATCTTCGCGGTGGTCGAATATCTTGTCTAGACCGATCTCTAACAATAGTGTATTCCCGCTCTTACTGCAGCTGCTGAGGTGCTTCATCTACTTGAACGGGATCTGGCTGCTGAACTCCCGTAGTCTTATTCTGCTGAAGAGCTGAATCACGAATTTCTAACTCCACATTATGTCCTGTAGTGCGCGCCTTATCATTAACTGAAACCAATGACCGTTTCTGGTGGAACATAGCAGACTCGTCAAAAGTGACATCACGGCTGATAATAATCTTAGGAGATTTCGGATCAGGACACCACAACCTAAAACCTTTAACACCCGATGTATAACCTAGAAATATGCACTTCTTCGCTCGCGGCTCAAGTTTCCCTTGACTATCAAGCGCATATGCAGGGCAACCAAATATTCTAAGATTAGAATAATCCGCAGGCTTACCGGACCAAACCTCGTCTGGAGTTTTACAACTAATAGCAGTAGATGGCGACCGATTCACTAAGTAACAAGCCATATTCACCGCTTCCGCCCAGTATTCCTTGCCTAAACCTACATTGAACATCATACAACGAGCTTTCTCCAAAAGGGTTCTGTTCATGCGTTCTGCCACTCCATTCTGTTGTGGTGTGCGAGGGACTGTACGATGTCTAACGATTCCCTCCTTCTTTCAAAACTCCTTAAATTCTCCTCCACAAAACTCAAGGCTATATCAGTTCTAAGCCTCTTAATCAGCCTCCCAGTCTGCTTCTCAATCAAAGACTTTTATTACTTGAAAGTCACAAACACCTCATGTTTATGTCTTAAAAAGTAGACCCAAACCTTCCTGGAGTAGTTATCAATGAAGGTCAACATATATCTCGAACTACTACCCTTCAAGCCAACTTGAGAAGGTCCCCAAAGATCTGAATGGATGTAATCCAAAGTACCTTTAGTCTGATGCACTGTCGTACTGAAGTTGACTCTTTTCTGCTTTTCGAAGATACAATGCTCGCAGAATCCCAATTTTTCTATACTCTGTCCACATAAAAGACCCATCTTGCTCAACTCGGTCAATCTGCGCTCACTCATATGACCAAGTCTCATATGTCATAATCTGATAGTATCAACTCCTGATATCGATGATGCAACTGCAGCCAAACCGGTAACGGTAGAACCCTGTAAAATATACAAGCTGCCGATCTTCTTTCCTTTCATAACCACAAGAGAGCCTTTCGTAACTCTAAGAACTCCACCTTCACCTGAAAAATTACACCCATGATGATCAAGAGTGTCCAAAGAGATGAGATTTTTTCTTAAACCTGGAACATGCCTAACATCAGTCAAAGTCCCGATGACTCCATCATGCATCTTAATTCGAATTGTGTATTTCCCAATAGTCCTGCATAAGGCGTTATTCGCCATAAGAACAACTCCACCATCAATAGCTTCATAAGTGGTGAACCAGTCCCGATTAGGACACATATGATAGGAACAACCCGAATCCAAAATCCAATCATCCATGCTCCTATTTTTATCACCTGTAACCAATAAAATCACATCTTCAGCAATACCAACTTCAGTAGAGTCCTCCTTAGATTTTTCTTCATACTCTTCTTGTTTATTCTTGTTCTTCAATCTATAGCAATCGGTCTTGATGTGCCCTTTCTTCTTGCAATATCTGCAGGTCAAATTCCTATGCTTTGACGTATACCTGTTACCTCCAAAGCCCCTTTCTTCCGATCTTCCTCGAACAAACAAGCCATCAGCTTTATATGCATTTTCGCTTGTGGTTAACTCTTTGTCGATCTTCTCCTTATTCAACAAGTTTTCTTTGACGTCCTTGATGCCAATAGAATCTCGACCGTAAATTATAGTATCCCTGAAGTGCTTGTAGGAAGGCGGCAAAGAACACAATAATAATAGGGCTTGATCTTCATCATCGATCTTAACATCAATCTTATTCAAATATGTAATCACAGAATTAAATTCACCAATATGAGATTTGATGGGTGTACCTTCGACTTCCGAAGTGTGTACAAACGCTGCTTCAAGAGGAGGCAATTAGTGAGCGACTTCGTCAAATACAAATCCTCTAACTTAGACCACAAATCAGCGGCTGTCTTCTCCATGAGAACTTCTTGCAAAACTTTATTTGTCAAACATAACTGGATCGCTGTGAGAGCTTTATCATCCAACTCGTCCCAATCTTCCTCTGTCATTGTAGCCGGTTTCTTTGACTTCCCGAGCAAAACCTTCTTCAATCTGCTCTGTGTCAACACGGCGATCATCCTAACTTGCCAAAGGCTAAAACTGATGTTGCCGTCAAACTTCTCGATATCCCACTTCGTAGTGGTTGTCGTCATCTCTTCGTCCGATCGATAGCTGTGGACTCTGATACCAATTTGTTATGACAAACCCCAGGATAAACTAAAATCAATCACACGAAAGCACGAAAAATATTAAGAACACACGAACACAAAGATATACGTGGTTCGACTTGTAGTCTACGTCCACGGGCGAAGGAGGAGAATAACTTTACTAAATTGTGAGGAATACAATGTAGAGATCTCTCAATCACTCAATCCCGAATAACACCCTAAAAGCCTAATACAACCCTCTCAAATAAAAGAACAAAAGAGAAAAATATCAAATAAGCTTCACAAAAGAACTCTCTCTTCTTGATTGGTGCTCTGTAGATTGATAAATCTAATTGGCTTGAAAGACTGTTCATATATAGCCTTGAAGATCCCAACTACTTGTTGTCTAAGGAATAAGAGTTCTAATAGGAGCAATCACATGTTAAAAGCGTGAGAGGCAAATGTAGGAATAAACCTCTAATATGATTGAAAGAAACTCTCAAAATAATAAGAATTTGAGTATTTGAGTCAACCTATAACAAAGTATATAAGATGAAAATGTTACGAATAGGAGCCCAAACTAAACCGCGACAAAAGGAATGAAAACAATCTGGAAAACAATAACAACCAAAATTTAGTGAATAACAGCATGCACAATACAAAAAAGATCTCCGTGCCCTACGGTCTCGTAAGGAAAACCACTTGTCCTCTGTCTCAAAATCCGAGCCTACCAAACTCCTTAAATTTGTCAAGTACTGCAATTGATCCATCATTTGGAAAACTCACGATCCCTATCCAACTGCAGAATTGACCTATCTGCCCTGTATCTATTTGCTCCTGTAATGACCGAACAAGGTAACTTGATGTTAGTAATACACATTTGATATACTTGTAATTGAACTAAAATTTAAATTGTTAAAAACTTCGTTGTTTTGTTCATTCCAAAGAAATCATCCATTATTCAAAGATGATATGTTTGTTTAACCAAGAAATGCAGAAAGAAAACTTTTCAGTTATTATTAATACGTAGGTCATTGAATAATACAGAGCGTGAGATACTCCACCGACCCCGGCAACTAATGAGCAATAACAGAAGATGCTCGATTGTTTCTTGAATAGTCGTAACGAGTCCAATAGGAGACCTTTGAATCCTATGGCGTCTGCTTGTATCCCATGAGCTATACTCACTCCTTTTTAACTTTTGGGGAGTTAGCAGCAAACTCCGATAAACTTAAATTTTTTATGACACTAAACTCCTCTGAATTTAAGGAGTTATGTGAACTTTAGTAGTTGTTGCACATAACCTTGTGAACTATTTTATTTCACTAAAAAATACATTAAATGTTTTTCCATTTAATCTCCCAATTAGCATCATCGATTCAAACATTTTATGTTGCAATCATATGCTCAAAAAAATATGAAAATAATTCCTTAGTTCCAAAAAAATTATCTAATTTTCTTTTTAATAAAAATGTATCTTTTTTGGGACTAAGCAGTGGCGGAGCCACATATACCTCAGTGTCGACACCCACTCAAAATTCTTTTTGCAAAATAACCCTCATAAGTATCAAATTTATGATTGAGACCTCGCTTAGTATTTGCCCCCACATGCTACTTTAAACGCATGACTATTATAGAATATTTTATAATTTAATTTCATTATAGCCCACTTGTAGGTTTAAATAAATTATACTTTTATTATCATGACACGTGTTTTAAATAGAAGCTCATTTTGTTAAATATAATTGGTCTTTCATTAATTGCAGTAGACTCTAATATGACTCATTTAGTTAAACCCAAAGAATATTTTCAGCAATAAAAATTGTGAAGACTCGCTTGTACAATCAAATGAGAGATGGTTGGTTGAATGCTTGTTTAGTTACTTATAGTGAAATAGAGATATTTAAGATGATTGAAAATGAGTTAATTGTACAAAGATTAAAAGATATACAAACTCATCAAGAACAATTGTAAAATATCTTTTTGAAATGTTGGAATATATTAATGAATTTATTTTAGTGGATTTATATATTTTATTTACTTATAATTTATTGCCCCCACTACCCCATAGGTTCTGGCTCCGCCACTAGTACCAAGATGGAATTTTCCGTCTCCTTTTTTTGTCATGTGCTTACCAGTTACACGTTAGAGTTGATAGTGCTAATATGAGACTATATTCACTTTACTTCCATATTAGAACTCCCAAACAAGGTAAAATAAATTTACTTCTGTTATCCTGACTAAACTCCCAAACAATATTTTATCTTTTTACTTCCATTTCTTACCTTTCCTTTCCGTTATTTAACTTTCCGTCCCTTCCCTTAGTTAACTCCCAAACACAACATTAAGTTTGTGAGTTAACCTCCTAATTACCACATTTAAACCTTTGAATCTAATTGTGCATGTGAAATGACGTGCGTACAAATGATCAAAATGTCCCCTGATGGAACCCCCACCAAAAAACAATTTCCTTAGGTGTTCATTGAGTACCAAGGTGGCATATACCACACCAATAGGAATACGCCATGTGGTACAAATCACATGTAAATGTGAAGGTGATGGAGTTAAATAATTTTTTTTTGTGCTACAAGACCTAACTCCTATTGGTGTGGTGTACGTCACATGGTGCTCATGGAGCACCTAAGAATTTCTCCCCACCCACACACAAATAATAATAATAAAATTTCATGTCCATTTGAATAATTTTAAAGATAATTTTGCAAAATCCCCATTAAGTTTAGTCCAATTTTGAGATAAACCACCCCCTCTAAACGTAGACCTCATTAATTCAATTATCTAATAATTACTACTAAGCTTAAGGGTATTTCTGGTCGTCGTACAATTTCATCTAACACTGTTAAAGAGATTAGTTTGAAAGTTCTGAATATGTTTTGAGGTTTTTTTAAAACATTGATACTTATAACTTCAGAAGGATCAAGTGACACTTCTTAGGGGGTCATCTTATAATTGGCCAAGCTTAAAGGGGATTCTGTGAAATTACTCGTAAAAATAGATAAAGCGTATGTTTACAATGCACACAGGGTCTAATCTAGTTATACCGATCAATGGAAATACATATTTGATCATCAGTTTTAAGGATCCATGCCGTTCATTACGATCTATACATTCTAAAATTCACGGGTATTAAAAATCATATATTCAATATTTCTAACCATACACCTAATTACCAAGAAATTAATGGTCTATAACTGTCTAATAGGAATGCTGTTTGTAGTTGTTAGAATTATAGGATAGTTAATTCCAAGTCATGTGATTTTTGATCCATTTAGATATAATGATATGTAGATAACAACTGATTCAGATTAACGATATGAAGAGATGAATGTGAATCTTAAAAGGTGTGTGCAATTTAATTACATCATATATGTATAGTAAGCCAAACCATATTTAAATAGCTGACAGCTTCGGTGCTCCAATAAATCAATTTCAGAGTACCGAGTCGCAAACTTCGCTCTCTATTGTCCATATAAGGCGCTGTAATTTATTTTATAAAGTTCCACACCCATATTCATAATTTATTTCTGAGGGGGCAGTTAAAAAAGATCATTTTGCCCCTATCTTCATCCAGCCATTAATTTCTCAATACAGCCCTTAATCCATCGTTGTGATTGATATCCAATGGTAAGCGAGAATTCGATCGTCGATGAATCGTTGCACGCTGATCTCCTTCAGCCGGCCTCGCTGGTGAGAGATGGAATACTCGTCCTCATTGTCACCGGTGATGAAATCATGCATTTCTCGTGGAGGCCGCAAAACAAGCTCTTGTAGAGCTAAAATCACTTTAGACTACCATCACTTTTAACCCAACTTGACTCTATAAATTCATTCAATAATTAGAAAAATTATAGACTCTATGATCTTATTCCTTCTTCATCCTTTGTGTACCTTTCCTTCTTTCATTTATTTGATCTAAACACTGTATTTTTTAAACTAATTTTCTAAATACATCGAATTTTAGAGGAATTTGGTAATGAACGTGTAAAGTTGAAAAAAAATTTCCGCGAGTGAGAAGGTTACAAAACCACAGTAACAAATTTGGAAATTTGAAGAGTTTGAAGAAAATTGATTTAATGAAATTTTTATTAGTTAAATTAAAATTTTTATTTTCCATATCTGCTTGTTGATGATGTTCCGAGTACTCCTGGACTTTTTATGAATATATATGTAAACTTCAATGGATAGAGGCTGTAACGGCCTGTTTGGTTACTGTTATGACAAACCCCAGGAATAAACTAATATCAATCACACGAAAGCATGAAAAATATTGAGAACACACGAACACAAAGGTATGCGTGGTTCGACTTGTAGCCTACGTCCACGGGCGAAGAAGGAGAATAGCTTTACTAATTGTGAGGAATACAAAGTGGAAACTCTCAATCACTCAATCCTAAATCACACCCCAAAAGCCTAATACAATCTCTCAAAAACAACGGAACAAAAGAGAGAAAATTAATAACTAATAGGCTTTACAAAGAGAACCTCGTGTTCTCTGTCCTGTAGTAAATTTAACTACAGTTGATGTGGTGCCAAAAAATTGATGATGATTTTCCGCTGCAATACCTATTCATATATATATATATATATATATATATATAGAGGCCTCTTACGGACCAACTCCTTGTTGCTCAAACAAAATAGAAGTCCAATTAACTGTGTATTCCTATTGATGTTGTCCTTTCCACATCCAATAGAATACTAGAAACCAAATCATATTAGGACGTCTAATTAGATCATGTTATCATCAATCCAATGAATCCCTACCAAAGTGCAACTGCTCTCGGCCAAGTCCAATCAAGACAAAGAATGACCAATGCTGAGTTTTGATTCCATGTCAAGTATTTGAGTCAAATTTTAACAAATCTCTACCTTGAGTCAAATACGACGAAAAATTCCTCACTCTAAAAAATTAGCTAACTTACTCCACCTTCTCCAATAGCCCCGCAGGGCAACTAAGTGCGGCACGTATCGATCAAGTCCAAGCCCGGCTTGAACTTGCCAACTTAAAGAGGCCTCCTCAATAAATCGACTGAATTATCCGCACGACGACCGTAACTCTTAGTGAAGTTATCACTAGAAGTAGCTCCTGAATAGATGAAGGGCCCAAAGTTGTCAACCGACAATGCATAAACTACTGTATCTTCATATCTTCGCGGTGGTCGAATATCTTGTCTAGACCGATCTCTAACAATAGTGTATTCCGCTCTTCTGCGGTGGCGAGGTGCTTCATCTACTTGAACGGGATCATCACGAACTCCGTAGTCTTATTCTCAATAAGAGTCAATCACGAATTTCTAACTCCACATTATGTCCGTAGTGCGCTTTATCATTAACTGAAACCAATGACCGTTTCTGGTGGAACATAGCAGACTCGTCAAAAGTGACATCACGGCTGATAATAATCTTAGGAGATTTCAGATCAGGACACCACAACCTAAAACCTTTAACACCCGATGCATAACCTAGGAATATGCACTTCTTCGCTCGAGGCTCAAGTCTCCCTTGACTAACATGCGCATATGCAGGGCAACCAAATATTCTAAGATTAGAATAATCCGCAAGCTTACCTGACCAAACCTCCTCTGGAGTTTTACAACCAATAGCAGTAGATAGCGACCGATTCACTAAGTAACAAGCCGTATTCACCGCTTCCGCCCAGTATTCCTTACCTAAACCTGTATTGAACATCATACAACGAGCTTTCTCCAATAAGGTTCTGTTCATACGTTCTGCCACTCCATTCTGTTACGGTGTGCGAGGGACTGTACGATGTCTAACGATTCCCTCCTTCTTACAGAACTCATTAAATTCTCCTCCACAAAACTCAAGGCCATTATCAGTTCTAAGCCTCTTAATCAGCCTCCCAGTCTGCTTCTCAATCAAAGACTTTCATTGCTTAAAAGTCACAAATACCTCATCTTCATATCTCAAAAAATAGACCCAAACCTTCCTAGAGTAGTCATCAATGAAGGTCAACATATATCTCGAACTAGCACCCTTCGAGGCAACTTGAGAAGGTCCCCAAAGATCTGAATGAATATAATCCACAGTACCTTTAGTCGATGCCTTTGCGTCTTGGTGACTCTTTTACGCTTCAGAAGATGCAATGCTCGTAGAATCCCAATTTTCCTGTACTCTGTCCACATAAAATACCCTTCTTGCTCAACTCAGCCAATCCGCGCTCACTCATATGACCAAGTTTCATATGCCATAATCCGGTAGCATCAACTCCTAATATCGATGATGCAACTGCAGCCGAACCGGTAATGGTAGAACCCTGCAAAATATACAAGCTGCCGATCTTCTTTCCTTTCATAACCACAAGAGAGCCTTTTGTAACCCTAAGAACTTCACCTTCACCTAAAAAAATTACACCCATGACGATCAAGAGTGCCCAAAGAGATGAGATTCTTTTTTAAACCCGAAACATGCCTAACATCAATCAAAGTCCTGATGACTCCATCATGCATCTTAACCTGAATTGTGCCTATCCCGACAGTCTTGCATGAGGCGTTTTCCCCATGAGAATAACTCCACCATTAATAGCTTCATTAGTGGTGAACCACTCCCGATTAGGACACATATGATAGGAACAACCCGAATCTAAAATCTAATCATCAGTGCTCCTGGTTTTGTCATCGGTAACTAACAAAATCACATCTTCAGCAATACCAACTTCAGTAGAGTCCTCCTTTAATTTTTCTTCATACTCATCTTATTTATTCTTGTTCTTCAATCTATAACAATCGGTCTTGATGTGCCCTTTCTTCTTACAATATCTGCAGGTCAAATTCCTGTATTTTGACTTATACCTGTTGCCTCCAAAGCCCTTTTCTTCCGATCTTCCTCGAACAAACAAGTCATCAGCTTTATCACAACTTTCACTTGTGGTTAACTCTTTGTCGATCTTCTCCTTATTCAACAAGTTTTCTTTGACGTCCTTGATGCCAATAGAATCTCGATCGTAAATCATAGTATCCCTGAAGTGCTTGTAGGAAGGCGGCAAAGAACACAATAATAATAGGGCTTGATCTTCATCATTGATCTTAACATCAATCTTACTCAAATCTGTAATCACAGAATTAAATTCACCAATATGAGATTTGATGGATGTACCTTCCGACATCCGAAGTGTGTACAACCGTTGTTTCAAGAGGAGGCGATTAGTGAGCTACTTCGTCAAATACAAATCCTCCAATTTAGATCACAAATCAGCGGCTGTCTTCTCAGTGAGAACTTCTTGTAAAATTTCGTTAGTCAAACATAACTGGATCGCTGTGAGAGCTTTATCATCCAACTCGTCCCAATCTTCCTCCGTCATTGTAGCCGGTTTCTTCGACTTCCTGAACAAAGCCTTCTTCAATCAGCTCTGTGTCAACACGGCGATCATCCTAACTTGCCAAAGACTGAAATTGATGTTGCCGTCAAATTTCTCGATATCCCACTTCGTAGTGGTTGTCGTCATCTTCTCGTCTGATCGATAGCTGAGGGCTCCGATACCAATTTGTTATGACAAACCCCAGGAATAAACTAATGTCAATTACACGAAAGCACGAAAAATATCGAGAACACACGAACACAAAGATATACGTGGTTCGGCTTGTAGCCTACGTCCACGGGCAAAGGAGGAGAATAGCTTTACTAATTGTGAGGAATAAAAAGTGGAAACTCTCAATCACTCAATCCTAAATCACACCCCAAAAGCCTAATACAATCTCTCGAAAACAACGGAACAAAAGAGAGCAAATTAATAACTAATAGGCTTTACAAAGAGAACCTCGTGTTCTCTGTCCTGTAGTAAATTTAATTACAGTTGATGTGGTGCCGAAAAATTGATGATGATTTTCCGCTGCAAGACCTATTCATATATATATATATATATATATATATATATATATATATATATATATATATATATATATATATATATATATATATATATATATATATAGGCCTCTTAAGGCCCAACTTCTTGTTGCTCAAACAAAATAGAAGTCCAATTAACTGTTTATTCCTATTGATGTTGTCATTTCCACATCCAATAGCTAGAATACTAAGAAACCAAATCATATTAGGACTTCTAATTACATCATGTTATCATCAATCCAATGAATCCCTACCAAAGTGCAACTGCTCTCGGCCAAGTCCAATCAAGACAAAGAATGACCAATGCTGAATTTTGATTCCACGTCAAGTATTTGAGTCAAATTTTAACAGTTACTATTTTCTAAAACGCGTAGTTGCTACAGTACCACAGAATTGGATGGTCTTGTTATGCCGGACATCTACAGTAACACGACCCCCATTTCCTAACTTTTTGGGAATTGTGAGGAGTGCACTTACTTCGACTGATGCTACTCACTCTGATAACACTACCATTTTAACCCACCAAACAGAGTAGTTGGCTGTAATACTGTAGTGCCTGACACCTACAGTATTACAACCCCAAAAACTATAAAAAAAGTGGCAACCAAACATGCCATAAATATTGGGTCTGGAGTGGTTGGGGAAGAAGATAGTAAGAAATTACAAGTTTGCCCTTTAAATAAAAATTAAATAAAAATCTAATTTCGGAGTACCAAAGCAAAGCTCATTTAAATTTCCCAATACAACAACAATTTTAACCACCTCTTTCTCATGAACACTTTGTGTTACAATGAAGAAATTGGAGAAAATATTGGGGTTCAAATCCTCTCCACTATTAAAAAGTAGTGGAGAGACTGTTATTTTTATCATAGACGTTGATTTATTTAATAAGTAATTATGATTTATTCTAAATCTAGCACTCACAATTACCTATCCCCCAATGGCCTCTTGAAAGAACATAAAACCTCAAACATATCCCGCAAATCATTAATATTTTTGCCAATATATTTTATAAACCGATTTTAAATCTAGTACATTAGCATAATATCATGTTTGATTAGTTTCTTGAAAACCAAGTAAAAGGAAAATGGGGGAGGAAATCCAACATAAATGGTCTCCTCCCATTTCCACAAAGAAATATCTGTGAAATGTGTTTCCTAGGAATTGAGTCTTATCATCCAATAACAAGATGCCATTTCACTTGTTCTTTTGATTTCAGGTACTAACCAAAAATAAAAAATAAAAAATAAAAAATAAATTGTAGGAAACTAGTTCTCCGGTGCAGCGATCGTGCACTAAATAGTTATATATATATATATATATATATATATATATATATATATATATATATATATATATATATATATATATATATATATATATATATATATATATATATATATATATATATATAACACTTTGATAATCAATACTACTATGAATAGGTTTTAGAAAATTATTGCCAAAAGTGATATAAAGTATCTTACTATTAGAAAAATGTGGAGAGTGGAAGAGTTATCAAGTAGTGGATGGTAGTTACGATGTTATTAGATCTTTCCAATTTAGTCCTTCTACTTTAGTTTCAATGTACAATAAATTTTTGAGAACACATCTTGAATTTTTACAAATCAAGAGTAGAATCAAAAGTGTAACTTTTCTTTAAATGATAGTAGTAGATATGTTTTATATCATGTTTTATATCATACTTTTCCTTGAGATTCTAATATATTTGTCCTCCACCACACCACTATTTAACAATGACACTATAATATAAAGGGTTTTTTATTTCAATATTAGTCCCTCAACTCTTGCATATTTTGAAATTAGTTCCTCAAATCATGGAAACTGCTATTAGGTTCCTCAATTCTTAGATTATTTTTAAATTAGTATCTCAAATCATTAAAATTTCTCTTAGGCCTCACAATTCTTAACTTATTTTGAAATTAGCCCCTCCAATCAAGAATAGAAATGACAATTGGAGGAATTAATTTAAAACAAATCATGATCATGACGGTAGCTGATAATCCAGAATAATATATTTTACTTGGTAATCTCATCCATCATTATTTCAATTCTTAATTTGAGGGACTAATCTCAAAATGAGGTTGCACCTCTCGTCTCAGTTCCCTCCAACAAGAAACCAAGCGAAGACACGATCCAACTTTACTGCTGCCGCCTGCACAAGGACAAGTATATATTCACAATTAAGCCCGCTTTCTTTCTTTCTATAATATTCTTAGTCCTTCCCAGAATAATTAATTCCTCTCGTTTTCATTCTCTACAGGGATAAGTACGTGGATGATTTCTTGCTAGAGAGGGCTCTAGAGGGTTCTTTACCTTGGAGCTGTGCCTGTAGTCGGTATTTGCAGAGAGAGGGAGGGGGAAGGAATCTTGGGCTTGCTTCAGGCCCATTGATGAAGCAAGCCCAACCCCTCCCTCTCTAAACTTGGTATCATCTTCTTCCTTCTTCCTTTTACTCTTCTAATATTGTTATTATTATTCTTCCCATTGCAAACTCCTTCCAACATGACAAGCATGCACAGCTTATTCGAGTTCTGGCTCAGCCTCCTCCTCCTCCTCTTCGCTTTTTTCGACGGTATGAGCTTTAGTATGCGTTGAAGTTTGTTCAGTTTCTTGCGTTGCTCTTAATAATTAGATATGTCCCTTAGCTTTAATAAGATTATGCTTGGTGAGCATAATTAGGATTATGAGATGTCATATGAGCCCATGTTGACATATGTCGTTTATGTTTTAAGTCTTGAAGAAACTATATCAAGATAAACTTTTAGGTGGCTTATTGGTTTAACTTTTGCTTTTTTCCCCACTTTTGAGGTAACCTTTTTGTCTTCAATCTTTACAGATTATGATGTTTATTGTTCTACTTCTTTACTGAGTAACGTTTTATATGTAGAACAATAAAGAAAAAAGAACCATCCTGAAACCTGTTCTCTTTAAGGAAATGGGGAAGAACTACTTCCATGTTCATTATTTTTGTTTCATGCCCATTTCCATGAAAATTGCCTTGCTTTTCTTTTTTATATCAAATTTGCATAAATTTTCTGTAATTTACACTTGACCTGTTTTAACTCCTATGCAGGACTTTTGGGAGTTGAAGCATTCACTGGAACTTATGGCGTAAACTACGGAAGGATTGCCGACAACATCCCCGCACCTGAAGCAGTCGTGACCCTCCTAAAAGCAGCCAAGATCAAGAACGTCAAGATTTTCGACGCAGACCACAAAGTCCTCGAAGCATTCAAAGGATCAGGACTCGAGCTCATCGTGATGGTCCCTAACGAACTATTAAAAGACATGAGCGCCAATGAGGATCAAGCAATGCAATGGATCAAAAACAATGTGCAGCCGTACCTGCCTGAAACAAAAGTACGAGGAATCGCCGTAGGAAATGAAATCTTAGGAGGAGCCGATCCAGGGTTATCTGAAGCTCTATTTGGAGCGGTAAAGAGCGTGTACAATTCTTTAGACAGGCTCGGATTGGCGAACAGTATTGAGGTCTCAACGCCTCATTCTGAGGCTGTTTTCGCTACTTCTTACCCTCCATCTTCGTGCACGTTCAAAGAGGATGTTTTTGTGTTCATGAAGCCTATTCTTGATTTCTTTTCACAGAGAGGCACGCCTTTCTACATCAATGCATATCCTTTCCTAGCTTATAAATCTGATCCTGAGCACATTGATATCAATTACGCGCTTTTTAAGCCGAACCCTGGTATTTATGATGAGAAGACCAATCTACACTATGACAATATGTTTGATGCTCAGATCGACGCTGCTTATGCAGCGTTAGATGCTGCTGGATATGATAAAATGGAAGTTAGGGTTTCGGAGACGGGTTGGGCTTCAAGCGGGGACGAAGGTGAAGCGGGGGCCACAGTTCAGAATGCGAGGACGTATAATTTTAATCTGAGAAAGAGGCTTTTAAAGAAGAAAGGAACACCACTGAGACCGAAGATTCCTGTGAGGGCCTACGTGTTTGCATTGTTTAACGAGGATTTGAAGCCTGGGCCGACGTCGGAGAGGCATTTTGGATTGTTTAAAGCTGATGGCAGTATTGCTTATAATATTGGGTTTACAGGTTTGAAGTCTTCAGGTTCAAGTTCATCTTACTTGTCTCTCAAGGTATGCTTAAATTATCCTTTTCTTGCTTAGGGGCTAAATTTTGCTTATGTAGACACAAAATTTATCAGAAAAGATGTTACGGAGGATAAGAACTCATTTTCCCTTGAACTTAAAAAGATCTAGTACATGTTTGGATTGTTGCATTCCTAGAATGTATACACCTACTCTAAATTCCCCAATCCTTTACTTTCCCTTGAGAATATGTTTATATTTTACTTCCACAAGCTAGAAGAAGCAACTGTTCATTCAGAAGATGTTATTATCTGCAATCCGGTAAAACTTATGAAAGCCTTGAATTGTTGTCTCAGGATGGGTTTAACAGTATCTGAAACTTCTTGAAACCTGATTTCAGAAAAAGTAGCAATCAGGCAAACAACCAAACCCTGAAACCCTTGAGACATATTGGTTTCAGGGTTCGATCTTAGATGTTAATTTTAGCAGAAGACCTCTGATTTAGTGTTTTATCCACTTTCGTCGCCGTGATCTATTTCATCTCAAGAAGTCATGTCTGTTTCAATATGTACAGATTAGCCTTTTAGCTGACTCTTATGGTTTTGGGGTTATAATTGCAGGGCATTCAAACTCGAGGTTGGCATTCATACACTACAGTTCTTGTTGCTTGTTCATCTGTCCTTCTTCTGGTGTTGATATAAATCAGCCAAAGTTGGGAACTCCGACTGTCTGAATTTCTCGATCCCCATCAAATAAAGACAAGTTGGAAGTCAATAGCATCATGTTTCCATGGGTCAAATCTTTAGTGGTGCTTATTGTTGATGCATTGTAGTCGGGTTATTCATGACTGGAACATGCTGATCATTTTAGTTTTCAGCAATGCATTCCAGTAATTTCAGATATTCACAAGCACAAGATTTTACTTTTCCTGTTTGAGCAAAATTGTAACTGTATATATGTAAAACAATGTATATAACAGAAATCATAAAACCAATTCATTTCAAAAATTAGATTCTAGAGGTGTCCCAGTAGTATATATTGACATTATGCTTTATCATTTGTACTTACATTATATGATGTCAGAGTATAAAACTATATGTCAAAAGATCTTGCCATTACATCAAAACTCCGAATGTATGGTGAGGGTTGAGGGTTATAGTTCTATATTCTAAGATTATGGGCCAAAACCTGGTCTCACACATCTGTAATTTTTTTAAATACACTTAAAATTCACGGTCGGTCGAAATTGAACCTGCGTCGCTCTGATAACATGTCGAAGGACATTGCCACTACAACAAAACTCCAAAGTTGTGGTGAGGGTTGAATGTTATAGTTTTATACTCAACATATGATGCACATATCTCTGTTCCATTGAGTACCTCAATATGTGTTTATATCTTTATTTTTATTTTTATTTTTATTTTTATTTTTAATTTTTTATTTTATTTTATTGAGATAAAGAGTAAGGTTAAACCCCTTTTCTGTTCTCTCTGAATTGCAATGGGAGCATCCTCAAAGAGTTGTACACGAATGATGACCACAACCACATAATCTCATAAAATATTTGTTTCATCAAGAATAAGTAAGGGGAAAAAATTGAACAGGAAGAATCATTGAATAAGCTACAACACAGGATATCGCATAGAGATGGTTAATGCTCTAGAATCATAAAGTACCTGTTCTTGACAACTCTTGCCAACACTGCAGCCGCTATAATCATCATCTGGTTAGTCTTGCATGAAAGAAACCGGAATTTTTTCTTCCAAGCACGGTAACGCAAAACTTCATCACTCGTCGGATGGTGGTTTTTCCCTCTTCCTTTTACCTTGTTTTGTTATCAACCCTCTCTATAATTTTAACCTTAATGTAATTTCTTTCTTGCCTTGTAATTGTACTATTTATTCATCTTTAGGTCTCATTAGCCCCAATATAACTCTTGCCAGTACTTATGGTGAAAAAGATGAAACTCAACTGGATCTTTTGCACTGTTCTCATTGGCCATTAAAGGACATCCTCTGCTTGCTAGCTTTTGAAGGCAACCTCACATCGGTAGCAAAGCCAAGCGTTTCGAGCAATTTCACAACGTACCAAGTCATATCCACTTCCCACCACTCTAAGCCGTGGCGGGCTGAGTACTCAAATGCATGATGGTTGTTATGCCACCCCTCTCCAAATGCCAATAAAGCCACCCACCTATTTCGCACAAATTCAAATTGATCAATACACGTTTATGCACATAAAAATTCCTTCGTTGTCAAGTTTCATCGGAAAAATACCAGTTGTTCCTCGACAAGTCATTAGTGTTCCATGACTGGTAGCCCCAAACATGGCATGCCGAGTTGACTAGCCATGTAATGTGGTATACCCACACGATCCTCACACCCTGAATCCGCAAATAATAACTTCATTCATGAATCTAAAACTAATAATATCGAGCAAGAAGCAATTGGTTATTTTCTCTATTACTTACCATGCCCCAAACAAGATAAGGGAAGCCTCCTACTGCATAGAGCAAGATAGCCAACGCTATCGGATGTGCTACATAAGTACGCTGAAGGAATCTATAGAATGGCTGCTTTGCTAAATCTCCAACATTATCGGTTCCCCCACACTATAGAAAGCACAATATGAACAATATAAACAATAATCTTTTATGGGTTCATCATGGATAGACCCCTCGTACTATTGCCAAATTGAACTTAATACCCCTGTAGTTCTATTGCTGTAGATAGAGTCCATGAAAGAGTTCAATTTTTGCACCCCCCCTAGAGTGAAAATCTATTGCCGCAGATAGACCCCATGAAAGGGGTCAAAAAATTTTTCACTCAGGCGGTCTACCTGCAACAATAGAGCTACAAGGTAGTAAGTTCAATTTGGCCATAGTACAGGAGGTCTATCCCCAATTAACCCTTTTTCATTAAATTATTATAAAAAAAAACAATTGTACATTGCTTACCCTTTGAACTAGAGAATCAGCGTCAAAGAACCAATTCATGTGGCTAAACCAGAAACCCTCGACGGGGCTGTGTGGGTCCCGGTCAGTGTCGCAGTACTGGTGGTGGTATCTATGTGTGCTGACCCAATCCATTGGGGTGCCCTGCAGAGCTTGGGCACCGAAGTAAGCAAACATGTATTCTAGCCATTTTGGCAACTTGAAACTCTTATGGCTTAGATTTCTGTGGTATGATAGTGTGATGCCGAGGAGTCCAGTAATGGCATAGAGCGATACTGCAGTCCACAGAGCTCGCCAGCTGAATGTCCACGGCGAGAACAGGCAGAGCACATGCATTGCCAGGATGAGCCCGGCTGCTGTTAAATCTTGCAAGCTCCATTTTGTGATTCTCTTGTGCTGCTTCTTGACCTGAACATCTGACCACAGAATTGTCCTGGCGGTCTCAGACAATGAGCAGCAGCGAACTGCTGCTCTTCTGGCTACGGCATTGAGAGAAGGGTAATTTTTTCGATGTTGGGCACCAAAAATTAAATGCAGTGAAATGGGAATTTGATGATGGTGAGGATGGAGTGGTTTTGGAGGTGCAGGGTTTAGGTTGAAATTGAGTGTTGCAATGAGAGCCATTCTTGATTCTTGATTTTTTGTAGTTATCTTGTATATTTGTTATATGCATGAAGGTATATAGATAAGGGGTATCTGTAGTGATGCTCTTCTGACCACTATATCAATGTTATGGGGCCACCAAGAGAATATCAGGGATGAATCACACTTTGTTGTGAGAATCAGAGGGCTAAAAGTTAGCAGCTTCTTAATCCAAAAATCTTCAATTACTTTGGCCAAACTTGGATAAGGCGAATCCAAGTTGATCCTCTCCTGACCATAAATTTTTTCTATAATTTTTTTCTCCTATTTTGTCTTTTTATCTTGAGGAAGAAAAAAGAAAATAGGATGCAGGAGTGAAAAAATCTTTGGGCTTGCTCATTGTCCACTTCTGTTCTCTGCCAGATATTTTCATTGTGTGTGTGTGTGTGTAAAGTCTTGATAAAAACTTGGAGAGATTGGGAGATTTTCCAATTTTGAGGAGAATTCAGGTGTAATCCTTGCTCATGGCTTCGACCTCCGCCTTCCTTGTATCGCCCCCACTGAGCTCTCGGCCCAATGATCTAGTCGTTTGCTGTGTGTCCCCAGCTTCTGGAATCATCCAATCCGGTAAAAACCTGCAATTTTCTATTTTTATATATTTTTTATATTTACTTTGGAATAAATGAAAAAAATGATTTATCATACAAAAGAAGAAAACATAAATCCTAAACATTCAATTCTTCGATTTCCATACTTAAAACACTCCATGCATCACAGACTTATTACTCTAACTCTAAGAAACCGAAATATTTGTTTTCCTCTTTCCGATTTAATGCAGAAGATAATATACATCACTCTGGTTTACAAGTTCATTCAGCAAAATGATTTTGGAGATTCTTGTCTACCTAGAAATCAGAAGCTTGAGCCATCTCTGGTTGCTAGTTCTTGTCAAGCGGGGGAAATTTTGATTTGTATGTCCTATTTCTTATAAATGGATTAATAGGTTTCTTTACTTTGGCAGGCATTAATATCAGCAGGTCTTACTTGCGATATCGTCCAAAGCGAAGGTATTTCAGGACAGTTTCTCAAGCTAGTACAGTGGCGGCGCCTCCTGTGGAGGAAACTAAAGAGTAAGTGTTGTTATAACTAAGTAAAATCTTTTCAATTTGTTTATTTTCATTCTTGTTCAGTTATGCCACTTCTTTAGATCAAAACTTCCTTGGTGCAATGCAATCATTCGTCGGTTTTAGATATCAGTAGGAGCTATTACTCTAACTCAAACCAGAGATTTGAGAAAAGTAACATGATGAATGACTATCTAATTCTTTTGGTACTTCTTGAATTTGAGAATTATTATCAACGCATCTAGTGAAGTAATCTCAGGAACAATAGTTTAGACGTAACCTCGTTAAACAAATAATTGTCATACACTGGCTGCAAATTCTTAGAATATCAAGAAGTGCTTTCATTTCTAGAGAAAATGTCCTTTAGAGCATTGGATGGATACTCAAATTAGTACCTAAACACTACATAGTGTAAAGACAAAGATGGTCATTTATATTTTATCAAAGTTAGCATATACCAGCAGTCGGATACCACTAAGAGGGTAGCTGGTTCTTTTTTTTCCTCATTGTGATAAATGCTTTGAACAGACTTCCCAGCTTCGCTTCGTATGCATTTCATTAATAAGGTCATACCACAGAATTTGCGAGGGTCACAAACAATTACGATATACACGTAGTCCACGACCTCCAAGTAAAAGTAAGCCTAGTACATAAGCTAAAACCTGTTATGTTCCGCAAAACATGATCTTCTACCAATGCCTTGCACCAAATTGCAATGTCGTTTTCTAGTCGAAAGATGGCAGCAAACTGTATGATGGATCAATGGCATTGTTCATGACGCGAACACAAAGGTCTTTTTATGGTGGATCAATGACCTTCAAGGTTCGTAGTCTCGTAGATAATACCAGTACCCTGTCCCTCTTTATTATCTACAAAGATGAGGTATTAGAATTCTGCATAGGATGCCAAGACCCCATATTCTTTTGCTCATGATCTTTCTCCACAGAAGCCAGACTAACACCCGTATGCATAAGTATGTAAGATTTGGTGGTTATTTTACAGCTCTATATAGTTTCTTAAGAAAAGACAAACTTTTTCTTTGTTTTCTTTTTCTTTGTTTTTGGTTCTGACATATCGAATTGCTAAATTATACTAGGTGTTCTTTACCTACTTGGGCTGAATTCGAACTAGGAAGATCTCCTGTGTACTGGAAAACTATGAATGGTCTCCCTCCAACTTCTGTATGTCACTGATCAACACTTATCGAAGCGATTTCACACTTATCACTATACCTCATATGGTTCCTTTTGGTTTAACTTTACTGTTATCGTGACAGGGAGAATATCTAACTCTCTTTTACAATCCTGCTGCAACGAAATTAACCCCAAATGATGAGTACGGAGTTGCATTCAACGGTAAATCCATCTGAACAATTCTAATCTTCACACATAATTTTACTTTTTTCAACTTTTACACTTTATTCCACATTTTTTGTATATAGGAGGGTTTAATCAACCTATTATGTGTGGTGGTGAACCGAGGGTCATGAGAAAGAAAGATCGAGGAGAAGCTGATCTTCCAATTTATTCGATTAAAATACGATCTCCTAAACATGGTTTCTATTATTTTGTGCATGTGTCATGAATTTCCTTTTTAGAGACTGATAATACTGTGGGCTGATTAATTTTGTTGGTCTCAAATTTTTGTAGCTGTTAACCTTATATTTTCGTTCACAAATGGAGTTGACTGGGATGGTCCATATAAACTGCAATTTCAAATTCCGAAGGCATGGAAGAACAAACCAACGAGCTTCTTCAATAAGGTGAATCATAACTCTGCCTTATCTTTAGCGACTTATAGGATTTAACATGAGAGAACTTACGTCATTAAAAAAGAAAATAAAGTCACATAACTTAGCCCTCAATGTGCAATTTTTTTGTTTTTTTTGTTTTTTGTTTTTGAAAGTTTAATTGAAGGACACTTATTTTATTCTCTTCATTATGAATATAACATATGTGGGCAATGCTAATTAGGAAAAGGAAAACTTTAGTTGTCTCATTCAGAAATATGGACATCTTACTTTCTTCAGATACAACAGAAGCTGGGTTTCTGAATGGTTGCTTGATGAACCTGGTAGTTTTTCTACATATAAAAAAATGGATGGCATTGTTCTTTGCTGTAAGAGAAGTTCAGTGATGAATCTGCCCACTTACTTTTTCCAGAATTTACTGACAGGATTTTCTTTTTCTGCATCAGTACTACTGTGATTCATACCGCACCTGGTTAAAATTTTTGAAGTAGATTACTAAAATTTCTTAGAACATAGTTTAAATTCACAATATTAAAACGTTCACTGATCTTTGCATAATATGATAGCTGATCGGATTTCTTTTCTCTCATTTCTAATTGTGTGTTTATGCTTGTGTGCATGTGTGTAAGTGAGCTTACCGGGTATAAATCTCGCCTTAATCAGTATCATTATGCGATGTTTGCTCACCTATAACTCTATGCTATTGGGTTTATATATATATTGATTTTTCCTTTATAATTCAATAAATTCCACTATACAGAAGAGAATTTACATTTAACTGTTGAACTCACCATGTAGGGTTTGGCAGAAGAATTGAGCAAAGAAGGTGCTTGTGCTGAAGCAATCTTTCCAGACTCTTATGTTGTCATTGAAAGCTGTGAAATTGAAAATTTGTATTATGAAGGGGTCAGTAATTTCTCTCTCTTCATTTTCCCCATTGCTTTTGTGAAAGTATCTGAACAAAACAAGAGAAGATTGCAGCTGATACCAATGCATACTGACCTTTTGCTGATACAGGGTGATCGCTGCAAGTTGGACCTTGTACCGGGATGCATGGATCCAAATTCACCAAATTATGATCCCTTCGCCAATGTTGATGATGGCTCTTGCCCATTGGAATCAGACTCGGAGGAGGAATAAAAAGAGAAGTATTGTGCAGGTTTTCGAGGTAAAAATTGGCATTGAAATTCAAAAGTTCCATACGAAACAAGATATTACTTGTGCAGATGCGCTATCACAGATAATTTGAGTAGGATTGGAGGATTCTCCCTTTGTGTTGTATATAGATATTCCCAGGTGACGTGCAAATTATGCTTTGCTGCTTCGATGAGTTCCCTTGATAAGATATGAGACTGTGATCGCATTTCTAAACAGTTACAAGAAATGAAATTGAAGATTTCGTGTCATGCAATATCTGAATTTTCTGAGAAATGGAAAGAAACTGAAATATCTGGGACATGGAAACTAAGTTAGCTCTTGAACTAATAATTACTTTTCTCATTTAAATTGATAACTTCAATGTAACGAATGGCCTCTATCGAGTTCTTGAAATCACACAAATTTCTCTTGTAATCTCTGTTTCTGCCAGCTTTCTCTGTTTATTTGTCTGCAATGATTCTCAAAGCTAATCCATGTATCTGAGCCTACTTGTTATTAGTATACACTTCAAGCTGAAGACTCTTTGTTTTCTGCAACTCTGAAATGTTCGACAAGTACGTAATTAATATTAAGATTTTATCTATGATCATCATTTTTATGTTCCGTCAATTGTAGCAAATTTTTTTTCTCAATTCTGAAAGTTCTGAAGTTTCAGAGTTACTGAATTGAACATTATGAACATTAGTGATCAAACTGAACAAATTGTTGAGCAAAAGGGGGTGGATCGGGTACGTGTGGCTGTGCCCGTGTGGTTCATGAGCACATTGGGGTTAACTGCATTTGTCGGGCAGTGGATGGCGCTGAAGGTGTGGGGAGTGCCGTTGGTCCCGTGGCTGCCATCAGTGTTGATCGCGACAAATTTCTTCCTGATGTGGTCCCTTGGGTATCAAGCTTAATTACGTAAGGTTTACAATATGCACTATGTTTATGTTGGTATTGTGTGTTTGTTGGAGTTCATGCTACTTATGATATGATTCAGCAACAGAAAGAAGAGACGGTGGATGGTGTGAATTTGGAAGGAGGGAATAAAGAGGGGACTTTTAGATGTTAGAATGAGGATAGAGGTTTATTCATTTTAGAGGTAATTGTTCTTTTTAATTGAGATATGTAGTTGGGATTGAGTTTGTTGGTTGGGATTGAATTAGTTATCAATGTTTTATCTGATGTTACCCAGGATTTTTTTTATTCTTAGAAAAATGTTTCTGATAAACGTATTAGGCATGAGAGGTGTTGGCATGTGAGTTGCCCAGGTGCGAAGCCCATCATTTGTATCTTTTTCTCTCTTAAATGAAGAGTGCAATTTCAGTTATTTTTTATTTTATTTTATTTTATTCGAGTAATCTTTCCCAACAAATCACTATACTTCTGTTCCTCCTCAATTGGTATCAAAGCCGAAGGATCCATCGTCTTTTCAGAAAAAAAGGCTACTTTAGGATCTCGAGTCATCACAACATGGAGAGTCTTTAGTCCAAGCAATATCCATAGCCTTTGTGATGAAGCCGGAAGAAGTCTGCGATCCCTTTTAGCATTTTTGACGAGGAAGTCGAAGTTAATGAGAGAGATTTGATGCATGACAGATTTACATATCCATATCTGAAAACTGAAAAAGATTTGATGAAGATTTTTTATTGTTCTTTTTAGTTGAGATCTATAGTTAGAATTGAGTTTATTGGCTGAGATTAAATTAGTTATTTTATTAGATTGTTTTATCTGATGTTATCTAGGATTTTATATGAGGAAAAAATGTTTATGAGAAACTCTGCATGTGAATTGCACCTAGTATTAGGCATGTCAGGTGCTGGTATGTGAGGTGCCCGAGTGTGAAGCCATTTTTTATTTTATTTTATTTTATTTTATTCAAATAATTTTTCTCAATAGATCAGAATGCTTCGACAAGTACGTAATTAGTATTAAGATTTTATCAATGATCATCACTTTTTACGTGCCTTCAATTGTATCAAATAGGGTTTGTCAATTCTGAAAGTTATGAAGTTTCAGAGTAACGGAATTAAACATTTTGAACACAACACTTTTATTGAGCAAACTGAACAAATTGTTGCAGTGTATGTCAGATAATGATAGATCAATGCTCTTACTGATCAGAAAACAGAGAATGAACTATGATCAATTTGACATTATTAATAACTAAGCATATATAAATCCCTGCACATTTCACTTCTTTGCCCAACAATCTATAAAACCCTAAAACATAGAACAATTTATCTCTAAAATAAATAAACCTCTATCCTCATTCTAACATCTAAAAGTCCCCTATTTATTCCCTCCTTCCATCCTTCCAAATTCACACCATCCACCGTCTCTTCTTTTTGCTGCTGAATCATATCATAAGTAGCATGAACTCCAACAAACACATAATACACCAACATAAACACAGTGCATATTACAAACCTTACATAAGCTTGATACCCAAGGGACCCCATCAGGAACAAATTCGTCGCGATCGATAGCGACGGCAGCCACGGCACCAATGGCACCCCCCACACCTCCGGCGCCTTCCGCTGCCCTTCAAATGCAGACAGCCCCAATGTGCTCACGAACCACACGAGCACAGCCACCGCGTACCCAATCCACCTGTGCTCGAGTTCCAGATTGCTGATATCCCGATCGACGATGCAATAATCCCGCTCAAAAGCCCGATGAACTTAATCTCATCGGATTTACTTGTCACATCCCGAACGTAGTACCTCCTGACTAGAAGTGCGACGGGCATCAGCATGAAGATGAACAGTGTGCTGATTGATGACACGCTGGCGAGCACATCGAGGCTGGAGAAGAAGGCGATGATGGCGCTGGAGATTGTGACTAGCATCTGTTCGCGGTAAAAGTAGACTTGTTATTCATTGCTTGTTTGAAATCGTTTACAGCTTCGTTGGCCTACAACAAAATTCAAACAAAAGAAAATGCCTTTTTATTTCAGCGCACAATGAAAACAAAAATTACAACTTCTTCCTTTTATGAACAAACACGAGGATCTCTATTTTACGGGATCCTCGCTATGCGGGTTCTTTGCCCGTGTCGGGACTTTTGTTCGTCCATGGACTACCGCAATTCGGATCCGTGGAAACCGGGTTCGGAACTACAGACGGAAGGCTCGCTTCACGAAGGAAACGACGCACTGAGGGATCACACTCACGAAGGAGAGGATCGCCGGGGATCGCGACTCACGAAGGAGAGGATCGCCGGGCGGGTGAGATCTACTAGGAGAAATCACTGACCAGAGTCGACCCGAAGTTCGCTTACCTCGCGGTTTGTAGATCTGTCGTGCTTTCGCCGGTGCTTTCGGGGCTGTCGTCGGCGGCTCGTGGATCTCGCGAGGGCTCTCAAGAATATCGAGAAAATCCCACTCTCCAAAATCCAGCCTTTTCAAATGAGCACCCCCCCTCACTATTTATAGGAAAACAAGAGGGAGAGGGGGGGCTTTTCGGCCGGCCGGACACCATTGGTGTCCGGGTTTCGGCCGGACGCCGTTTTGGCTTCTCGGTTTGGTTTTCGGACTTTTCCGTGACGTTTATTCCGATCTTGTCGTCGTCGTTCTAAGTCCGTGCTTGGTTCACTTGATTGGTTTCATCCCGTCAACGATTTAGGTGACGATCGGTCGATGTTCAAATCCGATCTCGTTGATGTTTGGACCCGATCAATCTCGTTGAAGCTTTGCTTGTTGGATTCATTCCATAACACGTAGCCTCGTTGATTAAATGCGCCTTGTTGACCCATTTCGTGTGTTCGCGGACCGCTTCTGGCGTTTGCGGCATAGTCAATCGGCGTCGGTTTGTCGAATGGGTTGTTGGTTGTTAACCCACCGCCACGAAGTTTCGTTCGCACCGATAAGCAATTTTAACGCCTACGGCATCGTGGCGTGGGCCGGAGTTCGGTCTTGGATGGGCGAGGGCGAAGTAAGGCGGGATCATGTGCGCCCTGGCGATTTGCGTCATGTACCGTGCTTGCCCCAAA
Organism: Asparagus setaceus; assembly: GCA_012295165.1. NCBI lineage: Eukaryota > Viridiplantae > Streptophyta > Magnoliopsida > Asparagales > Asparagaceae > Asparagus > Asparagus setaceus. Next base: position 25,274,813 of record CM022703.1, read on the forward strand.
GCGCCGACCAGCATTCCTGTGGTCATCCCCTTTAATGCACCGAATGCGACAATGTACTTTGCCCACTTCATCCCGACACTGGCAAACGCGACGGAGTAGGCCGCGTTGGGATCGAGGTCCGAATACTTCTGCATCATTACAAGAACGAGCGCCATTACCGTGTAAATGATAATAATCGCTGACATTGATCCGATGAGGCATAACGGAATGTCCTTGGCCGGATTCTTAGTCTCCTCCGCCAATGTAGCGACCATGTCAAACCCGGTGTACGCCTAGTACACGACGGCGGCGGCCTGGAACACGCCCATCTCGCCGAAGGGCTCAAACGGGGTAGATTGGCTGTCTTCGAGTGGGCGGACCCCGCGGTGATGATGAAGGAGATGACGGCGACGCCGACGACCGACGTAATCCAATTCAGCGTCGAGGTTCGCCTCGTGCCGAGGGCGGCGATCGAGGAGACAGTTATAAGTACCACGGCGGCAATCGGGTCGAGGAGATTGTAACCCTCGGTGAGCCCCGTTGCTTGGATGCGGAGCGCATCGGCGTCGAGGTTGATGAGAGTGGAGAAGTACGAGGTCCACGAGTGGGCGAGGCCGGCGGCTCCGACAAGGGCTTCGAGGAGGATGTTGGCGGCAGCGATGTAGGCGACAAAGTCGCCGAGCTCGACGAGGAGGTACGAGAACGAGCCGTCGGCGGAGGGAATCTCGACGGAGAACTCGGCATAGCAGAAGACAGAGAAGAGAGCGAAGAGGCCTGAGAGTGTTGGGACAAACCCGGGGCCCACTAGAGCAGGGTCGCAGCGAAAGTAGTGCGGCAATAGTAAAGTTGAATACATAGATTTACGTGAAAAACCTCCTAAATAAATTTGGGGTAAAAACCACGGGCAAGAATAGAAGAATCCACTATGAGAAAAATTTAGGAGTTACAATCTCTCTTTACAAGGAGAAACTCTCACTATTTTTCTCTCACTTTCTCTCTCTCTCCCTTTTTTTCCCTCTCTAAATTGGAGACTCCTGGATTCTGGGATGATCCCAACTTACGGTTAAGCTGAGCCATTTATAGGCATTTTGGTGGTAGGTGAACACTGTTACTACAATATTTGCTACAGTAACAGTAGGTGGGTCAGCGGATGTGGTTACTGTAGCTGGTAGGTGTGCACTGTAGATTTGGTGGCTGGCTTAACTTTTCAACAATCTCCCACTTGAAGATTTGATTGAGTATCAATCATATTTTCACACCATTCTTTCTATCTTGCCATCTTTATGTTGCTTACGTTTCTGTCAGACCACAAGAGGATCTACACCAAGTAAACTTGTCAGTATTGATTGTTTTCGTCAAAAAATCTGCTAGGTTGTCTTTGGTATGAATTTTCTGCATATCCACGGTTCCTTCCTCCACTTTTTCACCAACGAAGTGGTACTGAACTCGAATGTGTTTGGTCTTTGAATGAAAGGCTGGATTTCTTGCCAAATGCAAAGCACTCTGACTGTCACAAAATAGAGAAATCTTCTTTTGTTCATGGCCGAGTTCCTCCAACACCATCTTCAACCATATCGCCTCTTTACTAGCTTGTGTAGCTGCTACATATTCTGCTTCTGTTGTTGAAGTAGCCACAACTGACTGCAGTTTTGAAACCCAGCTTACAGCTCCGCCAACAAGTGCAAACACATAGCCTGTGGTGGATTTGCTATTATCACGATCACCTGCATAATCAGAATCAACATATCCACTGACAATAAAATCAGATCCCCCATAACATAATGCAACATCTGAGGTACCCTTAATGTATCTTAGGACCCTCTTTACAGCATTTCAATGCCCTTTACCAGGATTCGCCATGTATCGACTCCCACTGCTTATGCAATATCTGGTCTTGTACAAATCATAGTGAACATTAGACTTCCCACTGCTGATGCATACGATACTCGAGATATCTCCATCCTCTCTTCTTCACTGCTAGGACACATATTGGAGGATAAATTGAAATTAATAGGAAGTGGGGTAGAAATTGGCTTACAATCTTGCATGTTGAAGCGCCGCAAGATTTTCTTCAAATAATTCTTTTGAGAAAGCCAAATCTTTCTATTATTTCTATCTCGGTAAATTTGCATCCCTAGAATTTTGTTTGTGGATCCTAAATCCTTCATTTCAAATTCCCTAGCCAATTAAGCCTTCAATTCTTTAATACGATCTTTGTTAGAGCCTGCAACCAACATGTCGTCAACATACAACAACAAAATAACAAAATTATTTTCGCCAAACCTCTTGAAATATGCACAAGGGTCTGAGTTGAGTCTGTTATATCCAATGCTCATGATGAATGAATTAAATCTCTTATACCAACACCTTGGCACCTGTTTTAGACCGTACAGAGATTTGTTTAACCTGCAAACCAAGTTCTCTTTTCCTTTTTCTTCAAAACCTTCTGGTTGGAGCATATAAATTTCTTCTTCAAGATCTCCATGAAGAAATGCTGTTTTCACATTTAACTATTCTAGATGTAAATCAAATATAGTACTCATACCCAAGACTATTCGGACTGTTGTAAGTCGAACTACAGGAGAAAATATTTCATTAAAATCAATACCTTCTTTCTGAGCATATCCTTTTACCACCAATCTAGCACGATATCGCTCCACTTGATCATCGCCATTTCGCTTGATCTTATAGACCCATTTGTTTCCAATGGTCTTTCTTCCTTGTGGTAGTGACACAAGTTCCCAAGTCCTATTTTTATGGAGAGCTTCAATTTCTTCCTGTAATCCACAAAGATGCATCTGTGCTTTTTATAGCTTCATGGAAAGTTGACGGCTCTCCATCCTCTGTTAGAAGACAATATACATCATTACTCTCCGTAATATACTCCGAGTGCCAAGTCGGTGGTCTTCTCTCACGAGTTGACTTTCAAACTTCTGGGGCCTCGGCCTCGACTGGTTCTTGTATATCATGCTCCGGTGCTGCTTCAGAAGAATCTGCATCATTTTCTACCCGAACAGCTATAGTTTCTGAGTCCTTATTTGAGCTGCTTTCTTTCTCTTCTCTTTGTAGTTGGTTCTCTACAAAGATAACATCTCTGCTGACGATAACCTTGCGGGCAGTGGGATCCCACAAGCGAAACCCCTTTACTCCGTCAGCATACCCTAAAATATACATTTCTTCAATTTTGAATCCAGCTTTGTAATTTCTTTCGCATTATACATTACGTACACTGGACTTCCAAATATATGGAGGTTGGAATAATCAGCTGGTTTGCCAGTCCACATCTCCATCGACGTCTTCAACTGTATTGCGGTTGATGGAGATCGATTCACCACATAACAGGCGGTTTTTACTGCTTCCTCCCAAAAGACTTCATCCAGATTTGCAGTTGCCAACATTGCTCTGATTCTTTCCAACAGATTTTTGTTCATCCACTCCGCTACTCCATTTTGTTGTGGAGTATACGCCATACTGAATTGTCTTTTGATGCCTTCTTGCTTGCAGAATGTAAAAAATTCACCATCTGTGTATTCTCCTTTATTATCTGACCTCAAGCACTTGATCTTCTTGTCAGATTCAAGCTCGACTCGCGCTTTGTAGACTTTAAAGACTGAGAACACATCGGCCTTCTTCTTGATAGGATACACCCAACATCTCTTGGAGTAATCATCGATAAAGGAAACAAAATATTTTGCTCCTCCCAAGGATGTAACTGGTGCTTGCCATACATCAGAATGAATCAGTTCCAGAATAGCTTTGCTTTTAGAACTCGATGTGTTGAACTTCAGCCGATGCTGCTTGCTTGTAACACAATGCTCGCAGAACTGAAGAGATATCGATTTGAGCCCAGGAAGCAGATTCTGATCGGAGAGAATCTTCAAACCTCGTTCTGACATGTGGCCCAGTTTACAGTGCCACATCAGGGTTTCTTCTTCTCCACGGCTAGTTGATGCCACACATGAATCAGCTTCCTGTATCGTTTCTCCCTTGAGCATGTATAGATTTGCAGCTATCTTTTCTCATTTTATTACTACAAGCGCTCCTCTAACAATCTTCATGATCCCATTTTTAATATGGGCCTTGCATCCAACCTCATCCAATTGTCCTAAAGACAATAGATTTTTCTTCAAGCTCTTCACATGTCGTACATTTTGAATGATGCGTATTGTACCATCAAATATTTTAATTTTGACAGTATCAATACCAGAAATCTCCAAGGCATGATCATTACCCATGAATATAGATCCTCTTGAGATAGGTTCATATTTGTGAAACCATTCTCTTCTAGAGGTCATATGCCAGGAAGCTGCTAAATCTAGAAGCCAGACATCAGCAAACCTCTTTCTGCCTTCATCAACAGCGGTTGCTCCACAGTATAAAATTTCACCATCGTCAGATGTGCTGACAACGCATCCTTGAGATGTTGATGGCTCTGAAGACTTTTTATCACTACTCTTCTTATTGTTCCAACACTCCGATTTCACGTGCCCCTTTTTACCACAGTTGTAGTATTTGATATTCTTCTTACTTCTTGACTTTGATCTACCACGAGCATGACTCCCACTGGAGCCTGGTTCCGTTGATCTTCCTCTCGTCAACGATAAGGCCTCCGCTTGTTGCGAACTTGCCTGTCTGTCTTCCTTGTTCTTGCGCTGATTTGTTTCCTCCAGAACAGCGGCTGCAACGTCATCGAAGACTAGCTTTTTCGCAAGGACGTTATTTGTGAGGTTGATGATGAGTTGATCATAAGAATCAGGTAGACTTTGAAGTAGAAGCTCTGCACGTTCATTCACACCGATTGTATGCCCCAATATTGTGAGTTGGGAGAATAGTGTATTTAGGGTGTTGATGTGGTCGATCATCGATGTAGATTCCGCCATCCTCAGAGTGTAAAGTTTTCTTTTTAAGAAGATTTTGCTGTGGAGGAATTTGGCCTCATATAGTTTTGTTAGAGTATTCCAGATCTCCTTTGTTGTCTTCTTTTCTTCTATGCTTGACAGCACCCCATCAGCTAATGCCAGATGAAGATTTGCAATAGCATTTTTATCAATCTCGTTCCACTTCTTATCATCTGTGATGTCGTCCGGCCTTTCACCGATGGCCGCTAGGTAATTATCTTTTCTCAAGATAGCCTTTATCTTTAACTTCTACAGCGAGAAATTACTCCCGTTGAATTTCTCGATCTTGAAATTCTCAAACTTCGCTGCCATTGCTTCTACTACGAATAGTAAATCCTTACTATCTCATGTAAATAGTAACTATATTTATAAACAGTATTCGTATATGTGAATAGTGTTGTACTTGTGCATAGTACAATATTTGTGAACAGTACCGTACTATTGAATAGCGCCCAACGCCTTTTATAGGGTAAATGATAATCTAGCTTATTTTCTGATGTGAATGATCCACCTTTGGTGGCAGCCACAGAGCATACGATAAGCAGATACACGCACCCTAAGCCAGGCTCTGATACCACTTGTTGGGACAAACCCGGGGCCCACTAGAGCAGGGTCGCAGCGAAAGTAGTGCGGCAATAGTAAAGTTGAATACATAGATTTACGTGAAAAACCTCCTAAATAAATTTGGGGTAAAAACCACGGGCAAGAATAGAAGAATCCACTATGAGAAAAATTTAGGAGTTACAATCTCTCTTTACAAGGAGAAACTCTCACTATTTTTCTCTCACTTTCTCTCTCTCTCCCTTTTTTCCCTCTCTAAATTGGAGACTCCTGGATTCTGGGATGATCCCAACTTACGGTTAAGCTGAGCCATTTATAGGCATTTTGGTGGTAGGTGAACACTTGTTGCTCTGATTTGCTCTGATTCTGATGGAGTGGGTCGTGGATATGATTACTGTAGCTGGTAGGTGTGCACTGTAGATTTGGTGGCTGGCTTAACTTTTCAACAGAGAGGACGTAGGAGACGATGATGGCGGGGCCCGCGGCGAAGCGGGCTTCTTGGCCGGTGAGGACAAAGATGCCGGTGCCGACGATGGAGCCGAAGCCGAGCCAGGAGAGGTCCCACCACGTGAGGCAGCGGCGCATCACAACCTTTGACTCGAGGGTGAGGACGTTGGTCTCGTCGCAGTCGGTGGAGCGGTGGAGGAGCTGGTGGATGAGGCGGCGGGGAGTGCGGCGGAGGGAGGAGCGGTAGGCGGCGAGGTTTGAGAAGGAGGGTTCGGGGAAGAAGTCTTGTTTGGCCAAGCGCCAGTAGCTCCGGCGATCTTGGGGTTCGGTGCTCTCCGCCGCCATTTTTGAGGGGGTGTTTTTTTTCCCTTTCTATTTTGTTCCTTTTTTTTTAATTGTTGTTTTTGTTTTATAATTGAGGCGCTGGGATAATTTGGGTCTTAGAGTTAATTTGAAATGAAGGTTTCAAAATAAATTTGATAATTATTTGGGTTTATAGATAAAAACCATAGAATCAGATTAGATGTGTGCCAGATGGATTCTAGTTGTGCACATGTACTCTGAATAAATAATTATTTCTGGATTTGAGTTAGTTGGGATTGTGTGTACCTGGACACAGAAGAAGTTACTTTGGGTTTATTGGATCGAACAGGGTTGTAAAAGATCCGGATCCGAGATTTGCTACACCGCTGGATTTAAGAGGGCTGTGGATTCGGTGCGTTAGGGCGATATTTTTGGGAGGATTTGAATTTTTTGAGGAAAGAAATTTCAGAGTGAGAAATTATTGCAAACAGTAAATGTTTTTTGGATTCAATTACTTTCCATTTTGGGGGTGTTTTTATTTTATTTTATTTTTTGTTCCTTTTATTTTATTGTTGTTTTTGTTTTATAATTGGGGCGCTGGGATAGAATTTTGTAATTCTCCTTGTTACCCAAAATCTTAATCCCATTTATTTTGAGGACCATCTATTTCCAAAATCAGTACTAACCCAAAATTCTCCACTAATAATTTTCAGGACGGAACACTCCAGTAGTTATTTTTAACTCAGTGCGTACTATAGCAGTTTGGAATTGCAATATAATATCGCAATATGCAACATATGGCAACTTAAAGGAAAATATAATAACTTAGAACTTATTTAATTGATAAAAGTTCAAAATAGGAACTACATCTAAAAGTAACTTTAAAAGTTTAAAGTAGAAAGTAGCGAAAGTAATTTTTTAATTTGTTTCTTAGAAAGTAGTTTAAATAGTATTTCTTTTTCTCTTCACTCATGTTTTTGGATTTTGAAAGTATAAAAGAGAGATAAATTGATCTATGTTTTCAATTCACACATGTTCCATCTTCTTACTAGTCTCTAGGAGAAAAACAACTTTATGAAATAATGATGTACACAGCGCGACATCATAATTTAAGAAAACATCAACAGTAAAATTTTTAAGGAAAAACTAAATTTTTTTTTTCAGAAAAATCATCTACTTCCTTTACTTCAACCACTTGCCTACAGATAAGACATACCCAAGAGCAACAAATCACAATTTAGAGTGACATGTAGCAACTTACATAAAATATGGGACTTACAGCAAAATAATACAGTATACTTAAGTTCTTAACCTCTAAAACAAAAGCGGTTTAAATATAATTTAGTACACGATAATTTGGGTCTTAGAGTTAATTTGAAAGGAAGGCTTCAAAATAAGTTTGATAATTATTTGGGTTTATAGATAAAAACCATAGAATCAGATGAGATGTGTGCCAGATGGATTCTAGTTGTGCACAGTACTCTGAATAAATAATTATTTCTGGATTTTAGTTAGTTGGGATTGCGTGTACCTGGACGCAGAAGAGGTCACTTTGGGTTTATTGGAACAGGCTTGCAGAAGATCCGGATCCGAGATTTGCTATACAGCTGGATTTAAGAGGGCTGTGGATTTGGTGCGTTAGGGCAATATTTTTGGGAGGATTTGAATTTTTTGAGGAAAGAAATTTCAGAGTGAGAAATTTATTGCAAACAGTAAATATTTTTTGGGGAAAGATTTTATCAATGATCATCATTTTTTTACGTGCCTTCAATTGTATCAAATAGTGTTTGTCAATTCTGAAAGTTATGAAGTTTCAGAGTTACTAAATTGAACATTATGAACACAACACTTCTATTGATCAAACTGAACAAATTGTTGCAATGTGTGTCAGATAATGATAGATCAGTGCTCTTGCTGATCAGAAAACAGAGAAAGAACTATGATCAATTTGACATTATTATTAACTAAGCATATATAAATCCACGCACATTTCACTTCTTTGCCCAACAATTTCTAAACCCTAAAACCTAGAACAATTTAAATAACTACCTATCCTCATTCTAACCTCTAAAACTGCCCTCTTTATTTCCTCCTTCCAAATTCACACCATCCACCTTCTCTTCTTTATGTTGCTGAATCATATCATAAGTAGCATGAACTCCAACAAACACATAATACACCAACATAAACACAGTGCATATTGCAAACCTTACATAAGCTTGATACCCAAGCGACCCCATCAGGAACAAGTTCGTCGCGATCGACAGTGACGGCAGCCACGGCACCAATGGCACCCCCCACACCTTCGGCGCCCTCCGCTGCCCGACAACCACAGACAGCCCCAATGTGCTCACGAACCACAGGGGCACAGCCACCGTGTACCCGATCCACCCGCTCGTGCTCGAGTTCCAGATTGCTGATACCCCGATCGACGATGCAATAATCCCGGTCAAAAGCCCGATGAACTTAATCCCATCGGATTTACTTGTCACATCCCGAACGTAGTACCTCCTGACTAGAAGTGCGACGGCCATCAGCATGAAGATGAACAGTGTGCTGATTGATGACACGCTGGCGAGCACATCGAGGCTGGAGAAGAAGGCGATGATGGCGCTGGAGATTGTGACGAGCATCGTGGCGTAGACCGGAGTTCCGGTCTTCGGATGCACAAGGGCGAAGTAAGGGGGGATCATGTGCGCCCTGGCGATCTGCGTCGTGTACCGTGCTTGCCCCAAAGCGCCGACCAGCATTCCAGTGGTCATCCCCTTCAATGCGCCGAATGCGACAATGTACTTCGCCCACTTCATCCCGACACTGGCAAACGCGACGGAGTAGGCCGCGTTGGGGTCGAGGTCCGAATACTTCTGCATCATTACAAGAACGAGCGCCATTGCCGTGTAAACGATAATAATTGCGGACATTGATCCAATGAGGCCCAACGGAATGTCCTTGGTCGGATTCTTAGTCTCCTCCGCCAATGTAGCGACCATGTCGAACCCGGTGTATGCCCAGTACACGACGGCAGCGGCCTGGAACACGCCCTTCGCGCCGAAGGGCGCAAACGGGGCTAGATTGGCCGTCTTCGAGTGGGCAGAACCCGCGGCGATGACGAAGGCGATGACGGCGACGCCGACGACCGACGTAATCCAATTCAGCGTCGAGGTTCGCCTCGTGCCGAGGGCGGCGATCGAGGAGACAGTTATAAGTACCACGACGGCGATCGGGTCGAGGAGATTGTAGCCCTCGGCGAGCCCCGGTGCGTGGATGCGGAGCGCATCGGCGTCGAGGTTGATGAGAGTGGAGAAGTACGAGGTCCACGAGCGGGCGAGGCCGGCGGCTCCGACGAGGGCTTCGAGGAGGATGTTGGCGGCGGCGATGTAGGCGACGAAGTCGCCGAGCTCGACGCGGAGGTACGAGAACGAGCCGCCGGCGGAGGGAATCTCGACGGCGAACTCTGTGTAGCAGAAGACGGAGAAGAGAGCGGAGAGGCCGGAGAGGACGTAGGAGACGATGATGGCGGGGCCCGCGGCGAAGCGGGCTTCTTGGCCGGTGAGGACGAAGATGCCGGTGCCGACGACGGAGCCGAAGCCGAGCCAGGAGAGGTCCCACCACGTGAGGCAGCGGCGCATCACGTGCTCTGACTCGAGGGCGAGGGCGTTGGTCTCGTCGGAGTCGGTGGAGCGGTGGAGGAGCTGGTGGAGGAGGCGGCGGGGAGTGCGGCGGAGGGAGGAGCGGTAGGCGGCGAGGTTTGAGAAGGAGGGTTCGGGGAAGAAGTCTTGTTTGGCGAAGCGCCAGTAGCTCCGGCGATCTTGCGGTTCGGTGCTCTCCGCCGCCATTTTTGATGGTGTTTTTTTTTTTGCCCTTTCTGTTTTGTTCCTTTTTTTTAATTGTTGTTTTTGTTTTATAATTGAGGCCCTGGGATAGAATTTAGTACACCATAATTTGGGTCTTAGAGTTAATTTGAAACGAAGCTTTCGAAATAAATTTGATAATTATTTGGGTTTATAGATAAAAACCATAGAATCAGATGAGATGTGTGCCAGATGGATTCTAGTTGTGCACATGTACAGTGAATAAATAATTATTTCTGGATTTGAGTTAGTTGGGATTGCGTGTACCTGGACGCAGAAGAGGTTACTTTGGGTTTATTGGATCGAACAGGGTTGCAAATGATCCGGATCCGAGATTTGCTATACGGCTGGATTTAAGAGGGCTGTGGATTTGGTGCATTAGGTCGATATTTTTGGGAGGATTTGAATTTTTTGAGGAAAGAAATTTAAGAGTGAGAAATTTATTGCAAATAGTAAATGTTTTTTGGATTCAAATACTTTCCATTTTGGGGGTGTTTTTTATTTTATTTTATTTTTTGTTCCTTTTATTTTATTGTTGTTTTTGTTTTATAATTGGGGCGCTGGGATAGAATTTTGTAATTCTCCTTGTTACCCATAGTCTTAACAACATTTATTTTGAGGACCATCTATTTCCAAAATCAGTACTAACCCCAAATTCTCCACTAATAATTTTCAGGACGGAACACTCCAGTAGTTATTTTTAACTCAGTGCGTACTATAGCAGTTTGGAATTGCAATATAATATCGCAATATGCAACATATGGCAACTGAAAGGAAAATATAATAACTTAGAACTTATTTAATTGATAAAAGTTCAAAATAGGAACTACATCTAAAAGTAACTTTAAAAGTTTAAAGTAGAGAGTAGCGAAAGTAATTTTTTAATTTGTTTCTTAGAAAGTAGTTTAAATAGTATTTCTTTTTCTCTTCACTTATGTTTTTGTATTTTGAAAGTATAAAAAGAGAGATAAATTGATCTATGTTTTCAATTCACACATGTTCCATCTTCTTACTAGTCTCTAGGAGCAAAACAACTTTATGAAATAATGATGTACACAGCGCCACATCAAAATTTAAGAAAACATCAAGAGTAAAATTTTTAAGGAAAAAATAAATTTTTTTGTTCAGAAAAATCATCTACTTCCTTTACTTCAACTACTTGCATACAGATAAGACATACCCAAGAGCAACATATTACAATTTAGAGTGACAGTAGCAACTTACATAAAATATGGGACTTACAGCAAAATAATACAGTATACTTAAGTTCTTAACCTCTAAAACAAAAGCGGTTTAAATATAATTTAGTACACGATAATTTGGGTCTTAGAGTTAATTTGAAAGGAAGGCTTCAAAATAAGTTTGATAATTATTTGGGTTTATAGATAAAAACCATAGAATCAGATGAGATGTGTGCCCGATGGATTCTAGTTGTGCACAGTACTCTGAATAAATAATTATTTCTGGATTTTAGTTAGTTGGGATTGCGTGTACACGGGCCTTGAAGAGGTTACTGGGTTTATTGGATCGAACAGGTTGCAAATGATCCGGATCCGAGATTTGCTATACAGCTGGATTTAAGAGGGCTGTGGATTTGGTGCGTTAGGCGATATTTTTGGGAGGATTTGAATTTTTTGAGGAAAGAAATTTCAGAGTGAGAAATTTATTGCAAACAGTAAATATTTTTGGGGAAAGATTTTATCAATGATCATCATTTTTTTACGTGCCTTCAATTGTATCAAATAGTGTTTGTCAATTCTGAAAGTTATGAAGTTTCAGAGTTACTGAATTGAACATTATGAACACAACACTTCTATTGATCAAACTGAACAAATTGTTGCAATGTGTGTCAGATAATGATAGATCAGTGCTCTTGCTGATCAGAAAACAGAGAAAGAACTATGATCAATTTGACATTATTATTAACTAAAGCATATATAAATCCACGCACATTTCACTTCTTTGCCCAACAATTTCTAAACCCTAAAACCTAGAACAATTTAAATAACTACCTATCCTCATTCTAACCTCTAAAACTGCCCTCTTTATTTCCTCCTTCCAAATTCACACCATCCACCTTCTCTTCTTTGTGTTGCTGAATCATATCACAAGTAGCATGAACTCCAACAAACACATAATACACCAACATAAACACAGTGCATATTGCAAACCTTACATAAGCTTGATACCCAAGCGACCCCATAAGGAACAAGTTCGTCGCGATCGACAGTGACGGCAGCCATGGCACCAATGGCACCCCCCACACCTTCGGCGCCCTCCGCTGCCCGACAACCACAGACAGCCCAAATGTGCTCACGAACCACAGGGGCACAGCCACCGTGTACCCGATCCACCCGCTCGTGCTCGAGTTCCAGATTGCTGATACCCCGATCGACGATGCAATAATCCCGGTCAAAAGCCCGATGAACTTAATCCCATCGGATTTACTTGTCACATCCCGAACGTAGTGCCTCCTGACTAGAAGTGCGACGGCCATCAGCATGAAGATGAACAGTGTGCTGATTGATGACACGCTGGCGAGCACATCGAGGCTGGAGAAGAAGGCAATGATGGCGCTGGAGATTGTGACGAGCATCGTGGCGTAGACCGGAGTTCCGGTCTTCGGATGCACAAAGGCGAAGTAAGGGGGGGATCATGTGCGCCCTGGCGATCTGCGTCGTGTACCGTGCTTGCCCCAAAGCGCCGACCAACATTCCAGTGGTCATCCCCTTCAATGCGCCGAATGCGACAATGTACTTCGCCCACTTCATCTCGACACTGGAAAACGCGACGAGTAGGCCGCTGGGGTCGAGGTCCAATACTTCTGCATCATTACAAGAACGAGCGCCATTGCCGTAAACGATAATAATTGCGGACATTGATCCAATGAGGCCCAACGGAATGTCCTTGGTGGATTCTTAGTCTCCTCCGCCAATGTAGCGACCATGTCGAACCCGTGTATGCCCAGTACACGCACGGCAGCTGCTCGAACACGCCTTCGCTACCGGCGGGCTAAACGGGCTAGATTGGCCGCCTTCGAGTGGGCAGAACCCGCGGCGATGACGAAGGCGATGACGGCGACGCCGACGACCGACGTAATCCAATTCAGCGCCGAGGTTCGCCGCGTCGGTGGGCGGCGATCGAGGAGACAGTTATAAGTACCACGACGGCGCATCGGGTCGAGGAGATTGTAGCCCTCGGCGAGCCCGTCGCGTGGATGCGGAGCGATCGGGCCGAGGTTGATGAGAGTGGAGAAGTACGAGGTCCACGAAGCGGGCGAGGCCGCGGCTCGACGAGGGCTTCGAGGAGGATGTTGGCGGCGGCGATGTAGGTGACGAAGTCACCGAGCTCGACGCTGGTACGAGAACGCAGCCGGGCGGAGGGAATCTCGACGGCGAACTCGTAGCGTAAGACGGAGAAGAGAGCGGAGAGGCCGGAGAGGACGAGGAGACGATGATGGCGGGCCCGGGCGGCGGGCTTGGCCGGTGAGGACGAAGATGCCGGTGCCGACGACGGAGCCGGCCGAAGCCAGAGAGGTCCCACCACGTGAGGCAGCGGCGCATCACGTGCTCTGACTCGAGGGCGAGGGCGTTGGTCTCGTCGGAGTCGGTGGAGCGGTGGAGGAGCTGGTGGAGGAGGCGGCGGGGAGTGCAGCGGAGGGAGGAGCGGTAGGCGCCGAGGTTTGAGAAGGAGGGTTCGGGGAAGAAGTCTTTGTAGGCGTTGAAAATTGCCTATACGCTCCCGAACAAAGCTTGTGATAAGGAGTTGACGATTGGCGAGTCATACAACGACATAACGGCGAACCGTCGATATACAACAACAAGTCACCGCTACGCCAACGCATAAAGCGAGTCGACGCCAACGCATAAAGCGAGTCGACGAAGCGTCCAAGGGCATAAGCCAAATCGACGAAGTGCATAAAGCAAGTCGACGAAGCGTCCGAGGCTAATGAAGCGATGAATCGCGTGTGAGCGAAGGGATAAACCCAACTTTGAAGCTCCGGATCAGCGAGAACCGATAAACTTGAATCGAATCGGACTCGGAACACCGGAAAACGGCGAAAACACCAGCGGCGCGCAGGTGACTTGGCGAAACCGAGCCACTTGCAAGTGGCTCGCCAAAGTCCGACCACTTGCAAGTGGCCCGGCCAAAGTCCGGCCACTTGCAAGTGGCCCGGCCAAAGTCCGACCACTTGCAAGTGGCCAGACAGGACTTGGGCCCAGTTTCGACCCGTTATCCGCTTTTGGAGGCTATAAATATGACGTGCAAGGCTCATTTGCACAGATCCGGAATTTTGGTGAGACAAGGAAGCTCTGCCGGATCAAGATCTGAGTTTTGGCGATAAAGGCGACGTCTTTGAAGATCCAGATCTGACTTTTGGGGGAGGCGATCAACATCGACATCAGATCCACATCAGTTCCTCGAGATTAAACATTGTTTTGATCTCGAGAAGAGCTTTGATTTCGCTTGGTCGATTTCATTCGCTTCGGGCTCTTGTTTCCTATGTGAAATAACCCCTTTTGATCGTGTAGATCTCGTACCGGATCCGGATTACGCGGTGGTCCACGGACGTTAAAGAAGTCCCCGGCGCAGGCAAAGACACCCACGCAAGCGAGGACCCGATAAACGGATCCCGCGTTTGTTTAGGAGAAAAGTTGTAATTTTTACTCTTTTTCGTTGTAACAAGCCTTATAAAAAGGCGATCTTTTTCTGAATTTCATTTATAATCCCATAAAGGTGTAATGGATTCAGCAATGAAAAAGACAACAACTTTCCCCGCGAACAAGCTGGCGACCACAGTGGGAGCCAACGGTCTCAAGTCAGAGATCGTCGTGTCGTAGCCGCGGATCCAGATCCCGGTCGAAGAAGAAGTCAAAGGCCTCAAGGACGGATAAGGAAAAAAAATTTCCTGGGCGCTGCCCCGGACCCGCAAGCGGGACCGCCGAAAACTCTGCGTAGGGTGTAATAATTACGCTCCAGCGAAGTCAACCGAATCCAAGTTGATTCGGGTTCCACTGTGAATATCATACTATCGTTCTCGTCTAGATCGTCCTCCCCCCACAAATCCAGAAGGATCTCCGTTGCAAGAAAGATCCGTTGGTCCTCGGCTCCGGAACTTCAAGGCGAGGATTTTAACTCCGCCATTGCCGAAGTTGCACCAATTGGCATCCTTCCAGCATCCAAGATCGCCGAATCTACGCAGGAGATCACCGCTGATGGCGTGCCGACTCTCTCAAAGAGAGCCCACCAGAGGCGACGTCAACGCCTGGCGCGTGAGTTCGCCATGGCCCTGGAATCAGTCGACGGTGTCCGCTACAAAGTGGATCTGAAGTCCAGGAGAGGTCAAGAAGCTCATCAACAGACGGTCGGCAACCCCTCTAAGCCGTCAAAAAATGATCGGGTCTGCGTCAAACAGAACCGATCAACACTTGAAGAACGTATCCGGAGGCGCCGTGCATCGCTTGCACACGCACGGGCTCTAGTTGAAGAGGCTCGGATGTAGAAGAAGGGAGAAGTGGACAAGAAGCCGCCGAAAATGCGCCAAGTTTGGAGTCCGAAATCCGGAACAACGATTCGGAAGAAGGCCGAAACGTCAGTCAAGAATCAGCCACCTCAAGCTGATTCAACTAAGGCTCGGCCGCCACGGGGTGACTTGATTCAAAAGAAGATCACACCCCCGGCGATCTCATCCAGATCTCCATCCAGCTCTGTGCTCGCTTCGGTCAATCCCGTTGGCGTATCCCAGAGCAAGAAAACGGTGTTAGAGCGCCTCGGCCCGTTGCACGATGATCGAGATAAAATTTTGATCAAGGAATGTTTGGGCCCGCTGAAGAGGCCCCGACCAACTCACGGTGATGGGGGTCCTACCTCTCTCCACCATGATAAGAAGATTCCTGCAGCTGCTCTCACTGGAATTCGGATCGAAGTTCAAGAGCCCGTCGAACTTCGCCGCAGCGCTTAACGCTGAGACGAAAGTGACTCTTGGAACCTCTGATAATGTGGCTCATCCTCAGAAGGAGACGTTTTCGTCTGACGACGATGACGTTATACCTGAGAAGTTGTACCAACACACGAGGGGTTGCTCCGGCATTCATGCCGATGAGTTGTACTATCGTGCTGGGGGTACGAGTAAATCTCGAAAGAGAAGTTTCCCCGAATTGAACACGCATTGTCCGTGTTCCAAACTAATCAGGGCGGTGTTGTCAGAATGTAACTGCACCAAGCCAGCTCCGAAGAAGGCGTCGGTCTTTGATAGGCTTGGCAACAAAATGCCAAAACCCAAGTCAAGACGCTTCCGCGGAAGAAGATCGAGCTCTCAAGGCGATGAATTGCCAAGGGTAACCACCAATATGACTAGCAGAGGGGATTACCTTCAGATGAGGAATGCTGCTGGATGATCGATGACCAATTACCCAATCCGGATAGAGATGGTTATTCGTCTGATTCCTCTGCTTGGGACTCTGATATCAGTATTGGCGAAATGTTCAAAGGGTTAATGTCAAATATGACTACAACTGACCCTGTCACGATGGAGGATGATGAACGGATGCCAACATGGGAAGACCCGTGGATCCATTGATTATCACAATTTAATTACATTTTTATACCCTTATTACCTATGTTATATGAATAACGATATTACTAATAATCATTTTATCTTATTTTGCGTGCTAATAAAGAAATAATGAATAAAAGCCCAAATGACTCAAATTCTCGAATTTCTACCAATATTTGAAGCCCAAATCAAGACAAACAAAGGCCCAAGATACCAAATTGATCCAAGAGAAATTCGTGAAGAAAAATCAAGAAAAGACAAATTGATTGGGAACCATCGGTTGACCAACCGGTTGGCCAACCGGTTATTAACCGACGGCCAACCGATCGGTTTCAAAACTTGATGGGCAAAATCATGGCCTTGCGGACTTGTTGTAGCTATCAAGGTCGATCCCACGAGGACTAGGGTTAATTACCAAATTTCACGTTTCGACTAGCTAAACCAATGAGTAAAATAGAAGAGATTAAAATTAATGAGAATTAAATAAAAGAAATAAAATAAACAGCTAAACTGGTGGAATTCAATATAATGAAGGGCTAGGATTGGGTTTTCCCCACAACTTAGGTTTTAATGATGAATTATTTCAGTTCTCGATGTTGGTTTAAATTAGAAAGGGTGAATTAGCCTAAATTAATCTAAAGCCTCTTTCAAGGTCTAAAGATCGTGCCTAATTAATCCCAATTAACCTACTTTCGTGAAATCAAGATTTAATTAAACCCATTAAGCTTTATGCTAATTCAAAATAAATCCCCAAGGAATCTAGCCTACTTTCGTGGTTCGAGTTCCCTGCTCAATTTCTAGAGGTCCGGTATTAATTTTCACTTTTCAGTCCTTCAATTAATTACCTATGATTGCTAATCCGGTGATCAAGCGAACTAACAAAATTAATTCACGAGAAATTAAGTTTAAAGATCTAAACTTTCACCAAGAACATATATTAATTCATCATCAATTACCAAAAAGTTGGGTTCTTTCCCAACCCTAGACAAGAAATCTACTCACACATGATTTGAATAAGAGAAAACATCAAATAATTATGCAAATCAATCATAAGAAGAAATAAATTAAAGAGAGGAAAGAATTAACCCGTCTTTCAATTGAAATCTTCAAACTAAGAACTTGCAATCCAATCTTGTACAAGAAATTGGTCTCTTCCTTTCAATACTTGAACCCTAAAATAGTTGCTAATTGACGGCTAAGAGAACACTCCAAAAAGATCCTTCAAAAACCCTAGTCTAAATATCTATTTATATGTTTCAAAAGAAATCTGAAAATAAAAGATAAGGCCCGCGCCACAGGTGTGGTGCGCGCCACACCAGGGTGTGGTGGAATCTGTCTTGCTGATTTTCTGCTTGTTTGTACAGTTTTCGGTATTTTGGCCGTAGCTTCTTCGTCCGACCTCAGATTTAGGTGATTCAAGTTGCGTTGGAAAGCTGTTGAAGAGCCCTACAACTTTTATCTTTTGAGTTTTTCCGGATTCGAATTACATCATGGCAGAAATTCCAGTTCTTCATAATCATGCATCCATTTTCTTCACGAACCATGCATTCGAAATCTTGTTGTTGCTTCAAACTCTTGTTCAACTTCCAACGATCATCAAATCTTTCAATCTTGGGCCAATACCTACATATAAGAACACAAACCACAGCAGTATGCTCGATCTATAAACGAAATATGCATTTAAACACCCGTAAATCATGCTTGAAACACACTAAGATAATGCATATTTTACGTATTTATCAACTCCCCCAAGCTTAGACTTTTGCTTGTCCTCAAGAAAATCAACAATAAAAATTAAGAGGAGTTAAAGCCAAATAGAGTAGGGATCACCCCCTCATCAATCTTTTAACCAATATCAAACATATCACAAGACAAACACATTTCATCGGGATTTGACAAAGTAATTACCAAACTCTCAACAAAATCACATTTCAAACTTTCCTTATGATTACAAGCGTCACAAGTCAAGGATAGCCATCCTATCCAATTCTCAAGTCAAAGTAGGAAAAAGTAATTTATGTAACTAGCTTCAATCCAGTAGTAAAATTGAGACCTTCAGGTAGTTAAATTGGTAGACCTCGCTTTAGGTAATGTGGACTCTCAATCTCTCATGTGTTTAAGGATAGAATTATGTCGCCAAAATTCTACCAATGGATGTATTTAAACCATAGGCTTGCATTTCATCTCAATTCTCCACCACTTCAAAAACTAAGGCATGCAACAAAATCATGAGGTCTTTTATTTGGTTGTAACGGGGCTGGGATCAAAAGGGTAGGATATATATTTGGTATTGTAGTTGAAAGCCTATCACTAGTGGAGCGATAATCGCAAAGGTTAGATCTCAAAGCAAGATCAAAAACATCCGCACCAACTCCATCATCTATCAAAGAACTTCTTCCAACTACTCTACGCCAGAATGAATTCTTCCGACACCCGCAATTACATACACCATAAAGAGGGCACTTTATTCATCTCTTTAGTAGATCTCCTTTTTTTTCTTTTTTTCTTTTTTTTTTTTCAATTTTTGAATTTGAAAAGGAGGCAAACACCTACATTCACACCCCCAAGCTTACATTTCATTACTTCACATAACCCATTATATCAAAAATTTTGCTCCACTAGCTTAGGCATGGGTAAGGAACACAATCGGGTTTGAAGGGTCACATATGTGGGTTAAATCAACAAAAATTAGGCTCATAGGCTCAAGGGGGCTAATCAAAGGGAACAATAGCGCATGATAGGCTGTTTGGCTAATGTGGACTATGAACAAAAAAATGTGCCTCAATCACCTTTTATGCGTACCAAAGTTATATGTGGTCTCAAAGAGATTCAATGCAAGTTCTAGTATCGTACACCATTGGAGAATATCACTCAAGAAAAAAATGATTGGATATGTAATGAATCCAATTTCGTGCTCAAAGTCTCACCGGTTTTATGTGTCTACCAAATTTAATTCCCATCATATCTCAATAGAGTAATGGTTATGATTCTAGCCACATAAATGCTAAATCCTATAAGACAAAAGAACAATCAAGTCCGGTTCTCCCATATTGTTAACTTGTAGTCAAAAGCCTTTGAGAATCAATTGAGAGGAGGTTTAAAAAATATTGTCTAGTCCGACTAATGAGCATCTATAAAATTCAATAATTAATAAAGGTTAAGGATTAATGTCATCATTAGGAGATCATTTCCTAAAAAAATTTTTTTAAATTTTATTTTTAAATTTTTTTTAAAAACAAAGCAAATAAAAATGAAAATAAAACAAAAGCAGTAATCAATACATAAACAACCTACACCCCCAAGCTTAAGATCTACATTGTCCCCAATGTAGTATGATGTAAATGAATGCAAGGGTGCAGGGGACATACCAACTCACTTGTCGAAAGGAGGGCGAGCGGAGGCATCTGGCGGGCTGCCACTCATGCATAGATCGCATCATGTGTTGCATAGAGTCCAGGAGTTGTCCTTGACGTTGTTGCATCATGTGTGGCCGGAGAGGAGGGGTGGCTGGTGGTGGGGATGCTGGTGGAGGGCTAATGCGGGTTGGAGGGGGTTTCGGGTGCTGGTGATGCGGGGCGGGCTGGGCGAGGCGGCGCCGGTGGCCTCTTCGGGGTGGCGAAGGAGAGGAGGCGGGTGGAAAAGAGGAGGGAGGCGCGGTGGTGGATGAGGGAAAAAAAATCGGGTTAGGGATTTTGGGTTTGGGAGGTTTTTATTTTGAACTGTGGGTGGCGACACCACCCCTGGGTGTGGTAGAGTCTGCCACTATATTCTTTTGATGTCCAGCAAATCAGGGGTGTGGCAGACACCACCCCTGGGTGCGGTAGAGTCTGCCACTGTATTCTTTTGATGTCCAGCAAATCAGGGGTGTGGCAGACACCACCCCTGGGTGCGGTAGAGTCTGCCATCCCATTTTAACTCCTATTTGTGCAGTTTTTATTTAATGCCATGTCTCCCCTTCTTTGCAACTGCATGATTGAAAATATTATAAGTTAAATATTGTCCAATGAAATTGCCTAAAAAAATAAATAAATAAAATAGAAAAAAAAGTTTAAAAATAAAATAGAATAAGGTAAGATAAAAGAACAAGAAAGGATGAAAACTTGGGTTGCCTCCCAAGAAGCCGCTTATGGTCATGAGCTCGACCCTTTGCGCCAATTTTCCGGACGAAGGGGATCGAAGGGAATAAGTGACCCCTTTCTCGCTTGGTTCCCCTACAATGTAGTGCTTCAATCGTTGTCCATTCACCTTAAAGATCCCGTTGTTTCGCTCGAAACTTCAACAACCCCACTAGGAAAGACCTCACGGACTTGAAAAGGCCCGGACCACCTAGACTTGAGCTTGCCCTGAAAAAGTTTCAAACGAGAGTTGAAAAGTAGCACCATATCGCCTTGATTAAACTCTCTTCAAGGATATTTTTATCATGCCATCGCTTAGTCCTTTCTTTATAAATGCAGCATTCTCATAGGAATCTAATCGTAGCTCATCTAGCTCATGAAGTTGAAGCTTTTCTCACCCGCGGCCTTCATATCAAAATTTAGCAACTTGATAGCCCAATACGCTTTGTGCTCTAACTCAACTGGGAGATGACACGATTTGCCATATACCAACTTGAACGGTGTCATGCCTATGGGTGTTTTGTAGGCAGCTCGATAGGCCCATAAGGCATCCGGAGTTTCATAGACCAATCCTTTCTTGAACGATTAACTATTTTCTCCAAAATGCTCTTAATTTCACGATTCGAAACCTCCACTTGACCACTAGTTTGAGGATGGTATGGCGTGGCAACCTTATGAGTGACCCCATATTGTCTTAAAAGAGCTTCGAATTTTCTTTCTATGAAGTGTGAACCACCATCACTGATTACCGTCCGTGGCACCCCGAACCTTGGAAAATGACGCTCTTGAATAGTTTCACAACTACTTTAGCATCGTTGGTGGGGGATGCTATCGCTTCTACCCACTTGGAGACGTAGTCCACCGCCACTAGGATGAACTTGTTATTGTACGATGGCGGAAACGGTCCCATGAAATCTATGCCCCACACATCAAAGACCTCAATTTCCAAGATGGAGTGTAAAGGCATCTCATGTCGCTTCGAAATGTTCCCGGTCCTCCGACAACTATCACAGATGTCACAAACTGCTTTAGGCCCCTAAAAGACTCGCCAATAGAAACCTCGATTGTAGAACTTTTGTACTGTCTTTGAAGTGCTTGCATGTCCCCGTAAGAAGATGAATGACAATGATGGAGAATACTTGTAACCTCATCTTCAGGAACACACCTTCTAAACATTCCATCAACACACCGTTTGTATAGAAATGGTTCATCCCTGAAATAATACTTCAAGTCAGCAAAGAACTTCTTTTTCTCGTTGATAGCTCAGATCCGAGGCAAGACTCCACACACTATGTAGTTGACGAAACCGCATACCATGGTGCATCGAATCTTTCTATGGCTAACAACTGATCATCTAGGAATGAGTCATCGATCGGTAGTTCATCCTCCTCCTTATCATGTGACTCTTGTCTCATCCTCGACAAATGATCTGCCACCAAATTTTCTGTCCCTTTCTTGTCCTTTATTTCCAGGTCAAACTCTTGTAAAAGTAGTATCCATCGAATTAACCTAGGTTTGGCATCTTGCTTGCTCAAAAGATATTTGATGGCGGAGTGGTCGGTATAAACGATGACTTTGGACCCCACTAAGTAAGACCGGAACTTGTCAAAGGCGAAGACAATTGCTAATAGCTCTTTTTCAGTGGTAGCATAGTTAACTTGGGCTTCATCAAGGGTGCGACTAGCATAATAAATTGCATGTAAAATCTTGTTCTTCCTTTGGCCCAACACAGCACCAACCGCATAATCACTTGCATCGGTCATGACTTCAAATGGGAGATCCCAGTCTGGCGGTTGCATAATAGGAGCTGTTATCAATGCTTCCTTCAACCTACGAAAAGCATCAAGACATTCATCAGTGAAATCAAAGGGAGCATCTTTAAGAAGGAGATTAGTTAAAGGTTTAGAAATTTTTGAAAAGTCTTTGATGAAACGCCGATAGAAACCGGCATGTCCTAAGAAACTTCTTACTCCCCTAACTGATGTTGGTGGAGGCAATTTTTCAATAATCTCCACTTTTGCTCGATCAACCTCAATTCCATGCTCGGACACCTTGTGTCCTAGAACTATTCCATCCCTTACCATAAAGTGGCATTTCTGCCAGTTTAGGACTAGATTAACTTCTTCGCAACGCTGCAAAACTCGAGACAAGTTAGCTAAACAATCATCAAAAGTAATCCCATACACGGAGAAGTCATCCATAAACACGTCCATAATGTTTTCTATAAAATCAGAGAAAATAGCCATCATACATCGTTGAAAAGTGGCAGGGGCATTACAAAGACCGAAAGGCATGCGCCTATAAGCAAAGGTCCCATAGGGACAAGTAAAAGTGGTCTTTTCCTGGTCACTAGGATGAATAGGATTTGGAAAATCCTCAATATCCATCTAAATAACAAAAATAGGAATGCTTGGCCAACCTTTCCAACATTTGGTCTATAAAGGAAGTGGAAAATGATCTTTTCGGTTGCCTTATTCAACTTTCTATAATCAATACACATTCTCCAACCCGTAGCTGTCGGTAGGGATAAGTTCGTTATTATCATTTTGACTACGGTCACACCCCTTTTTAGGAACCACATGGACTGGCTAACCCATTCACTATCGTAAATAGGATAGATTACCCCAAAGATCCAAGAGCTTAAGCACCTCTTCTTTAACCACTTCCTTCATGTTAGGATTTAATCTACGCTGATGCTCTATAGAGGGTTTATGATCATCTTCCAAGAGAATTCTATGCATGCAAATCGATGGGTTGATTCCTTTAATGTCGCCCATGGTGTATCCTATGACCTTGCGATGCATCCTAAGTGTTCTAAGCAACTTATTAGTTTCATTTTCATTTAGACATGCATTCATAATCACAGATAAGTAGAGTTAGGGCCAAGAAATTCATACCTTAAAGAGGAAGGGAGGGTTTTAATTCTACCTTTGGTGCTTTATCCTCTTCACGTGTATAACCTTTTTGTTCAATTTCGGACTTTCAAACCTTGCATTTCAAATGGAGCAGCTTGATGTTGATTCCAAAGATTGAGCATATGCGGCTACCTCGGTCTTCATCATTTGTTGAACCGTTGCTTACCAAACACTTCTCAAGTTGATCACCGAATAATGGTTTGCAAGTTGCTCATGTATACACTTGTCAATCACGCCGACTCAGAACAAACATTACCAGCTAGAGGGAGTCTCATAGTTTTGCTTAAATCAAATTCTACCGCTTCCTCCAATATTTAGGAGAGCTTTCCATTTTAACATCAATGATAGCACTCGCAGAGCAAGGAAGGGTCTTCCTAATATAATTGGAATGTTAAAATCTTCTTCTATCTCCAAAATAACTAAATCGACCGATAAAGAACTTACCGACCGATAGGTACATCTTCAAGAATACCTACCGGATATTTTACCGATCGATCCGCCAGCTTGTAGTGATATCGTGGTTGGCTTCAAATCACCTATACCAAGCTTTTTACAGATAGACATTGGCATCAAACTTACGCTTGCACCTAAATCACACAAAGCACGGTCAATAGAGACATTACCAATAATACAAGGAATAGAAAATGAACCCGATCCTTAAGTTTAGGAGGCAATTTATTTTGATGATAGCACTACACTCCTCAAGAAGGGCCACAGCCTCGATTCTTCCAACTTCCTTTTATTAGATAGGATCTCTTTCAAGAACTTGGCATAAGAAGGCATTTGAGAAATAGCTTCAGTGAATGGGATATTGATGTGCAACTTTTTCAAAACCTCTAAAAATTTTCCGAACTGCTTTTCCAACTTAGCCTTAGCTAACCTTTGGGGAAAAGGTAGAGGAGGCTTGTAAGCAATGGAGACACATATTTCTCAACTCTTTGTTCTTCTTGCGTTTGGATCTCATTATCCACATCTACCACCGCTTTCATTTTTTCTTCAGATGACCATCTACCCCATCATTTTCCTTCATCTTGGGTCCCTCATATTGTTTTCCACTCCTAAGGGTTATAGCATTCACATGACCTCTCGGGATTTGTCTCGGGTTGTCCAGGTAGCATGCCCGAAGCTCTAGAGGAAGAGCTAGCATTTTGTGCCAACTGGTGATTTGTGTCTCTAACATCTTGTTATGAGTAGCTAGGGAATCCATCTTAGAGGCCAATTGTTTTACTACCTCATTTGTAGTTTGTTGTTGTTGCTTAAACTCTTCATTCAATTTTGATTGAGTCGTCACAAACTTTTCCATCATATTTTCCAAATTCGACCTTTGAGAAGGGAAATTAGTTTGAGGGGTACGCAAACCCGAGGACCAAAATTAGATGCTGCATGGTATTTAAAGGTGAGTTTCTATAAGATAAATTAGGATGATTCCTCCACCCGGATTATAAGTGTTGGAGAATGGGTCTCCTTCGATTAAAGTTATTAACATAGTTAACATGTTCATTACCGTAAGTATCAATTGATGGGGGTTTCTAATTGACATCCAAGTGTAATGACCCACATAACCACATATCTCACATGAAATTGAAGTAGACGCCACGAATTAATACTCAAGCTTTCAACTTTTTAAACAAAGCATCAACTTTAGAGGATATATGATCTAAAGCATCTATTTCATACTTGCCGCTTTTGATGTCCGAGCACGCCGTCACCATTGATAGTGATTCGAGCCATGTCTTCAATGAGAGCGCATTTCATCTATTGTTTTGTTCATCAAAGCTCCTCCGCAGCAAAGATCAACAGCCATCCGAGTGTTGTAAGTGAGCCCGTTGTAGAAGGTGTGAACAATTAACCACTTCTCCAGTCCATGGTGAGGGCACATCCTCAATAATTCCTTATAGCGCTCCCAAGCTTCATAGAGTGACTCTCCTTCCTTCAGACAAAGCTTGTGATTTGGTTCCTCATCCGTGTCGCTTTACTTGGGGAAATACTTTGCAAGAAACGCCTCGACAACTCGATCCCAAGTGGTGATAGACCCACCGGGTAATGAATGCAACCAAGCCCTAGCCTTGTCTTTTAAAGAGAATGGAAATAGTCTGAGTCGAATAGCATCATTGGTCACTCCATTAAGCTTCAAAGTGTCGCAATACTCCAAGAAAATTGATAGGTGGAGGTTCGGGTCTTCATTAGCTCCTCCTCCAAACTGATTTTGTTGAACCATTGAGAGCAAGTGATGGTTTCACCAAAGTTATTAGCTTCAACAAGGCCTTGTAATACTCGAAAGTGCCTTGAGCATTTGGGGCAAATAAATCTTTAAGAAGCCGATTCGATCACCCATTGTAGCTTGCTCGTGTTCCTTTGCTCCCTTATATACCTTCTTATGTTCGCAAGAGTCACCGATAGTTCAGGATTGCTTTCGTCGTGTACTTCCAATTGCCCTTGCATAAAAGAAAGTCAGCAACAAGAAAAATAATAATAATAATAAAAATCTAGTCTAGCTTAATAACGTAAACACTCAATATTAACACCGGTCCAAGAACGGCCAAAACTTGATGGGCAAAATCCGCAAGCACGGACTTGTTGTAGCTATCAAGGTCGATCCCACAGGACTAGGGTTAATTACCAAATTTCACGCCGACTAGCTAAACCAATGAGTAAAATAGAAGAGATTAAAATTAATGAGAATTAAATAAAAGAAATAAAATAAACAGCTAAACCGGTGGAATTCAATATAATGAAGGGCTAGGATTGGGTTTTCCCACAACTTAGGTTTTAATGATGAATTATTTCAGCTCGATGTTGGTTTAAATTAGAAAGGGTGAATTAGCCTAAATTAATCTAAAGCCTCTTTCAAGGTCTAAAGATCGTGCCTAATTAATCCCAATTAACCTACTTTCGTGAAATCAAGATTTAATTAAACCCATTAAGCTTTATGCTAATTCAAAATAAATCCCCAAGGAATCTAGCCTACTGGTTCGAGTTCCTGCTCAATTTCTAGAGGTCCCAGATAATTTTCACTTTTCAGTCCTTCAATTAATTACCTATGATTGCTAATCCGGTGATCAAGCGAACTAACAAAATTAATTCACGAGAAATTAAGTTTAAAGATCTAAACTTTCACCAAGAACATATATTAATTCATCATCAATTACCAAAAGTTGGGTTCTTTCCCAACCCTAGACAAGAAATCTACTCACACATGATTTGAATAAGAGAAAACATCAAATAATTATGCAAATCAATCATAAGAAGAAATAAATTAAAGAGAGGAAAGAATTAACCCGCCTTTCAATTGAAATCTTCAAACTAAGAACTTGCAATCCAATCTTGTACAAGAAATTGGTCTCTTCCTTTCAATACTTGAACCCTAAAATAGTTGCTAATTGACTACTAAGAGAACACTCCAAAAGATCCTTCAAAACCCTAGTCTAAATATCTATTTATATGTTTCAAAAGAAATCTGAAAATAAAAGATAAGGCCCGCGCCACAGGTGTGGTGCGCGCCACACCAGGGTGTGGTGGAATCTGTCTTGCTGATTTTCTGCTTGTTTGTACAGTTTTCGGTATTTTGGCCGTAGCTTCTTCGTCCGACCTCAGATTTAGGTGATTCAAGTTGCGTTGGAAAGCTGTTGAAGATCCCTACAACTTTTATCTTTTGAGTTTTTCCGGATTCGAATTACATCATGGCAGAAATTCCAGTTCTTCATAATCATGCATCCATTTTCTTCACGAACCATGCATTCGAAATCTTGTTGTTGCTTCAAACTCTTGTTCAACTTCCAACGATCATCAAATCTTTCAATCTTGGGCCAATACCTACATATAAGAACACAAACCACAGCAGTATGCTCGATCTATAAACGAAATATGCATTTAAACACCCGTAAATCATGCTTGAAACACACTAAGATAATGCATATTTTACGTATTTATCAGTTTGCAACAGATTCTGAATTAATGGTGGATTTCTCTTCCTTTTTGGCTATGTTTGATCCAATGGTTCACATCAACTCCGTTGGGCTATAAATAGGGGTGAAGGCTGAGTGTTTTGAGTGTGAAATATTTTGTAAAAACTCCATTTGGAGAGGAGGGTCACTCTTAATTGAGAAGACCTTCCAAAAATTGTAACTTTTGTTACACAATAAATGAAATGTTTCACCCCTTCAATTTCCTTTCTCTTCTTCTAATCCAAGGACCAAAAGGAGGATTAGATTAAGATCAGGAGTTGTTGGTTTCTATTTTATTTCTTTTTCATTTTCTTCTTTATTTTCTTGTTTGTAGAATAGATTTACTTTCATGCAATTTACTTTCTTGCAATTTACTTTCATGCAATTTAATTCCTTGCAATTTACTTTCATGCAATGTATTTAATTCTTGTATTTACTTTCTAGAATAGATTTTCTTTTCTTTAATTCACCTTGAGGCTAGAACCCTCTAGGGAATTACCCTTTTCTAAGTGTGGAGCTAATATTTGTGGGATCCCTATGGATTGTTTGAAACTAGCTAACAAATCCAACTCATTTTCATGAGATTGAGATAAGCTAAGTGGATCTACTCTAGATTCCTCATATCTTTAATTAATCCTCCATACTTTACCTTCTTTATTTTCCTCTTATCCTTGTTTTTCATTTGTTTGTTATTTTCCTTTATTTTTGATTTCATTAATTTTACTTCTCTCTCAATCTCATATTCCCTTCATGTGCATATAATCTCAAACCTAGTTTTGTTATTATGTGCATATAACCACAACCACATTCTCAACTTTATTTTCTCCTCTTTTGCACATAATCCACAACCACTCTCTCTTATCTCTCCACATCCACATTCACCATTTTCTTATTTTCATTTTATTTGTACATAAACTCCTAATTGTCACGCGCATAATTTGAGAGCCAAAACTTGAGCAAAACTCTTCCTACTTCCCGTTCCTTGTGGGGTCGATAATCTTATATACTATAACTTGATAAAGGTTGTATACTTGCAACTAAGGAGGTAATCATTTATTTCCCATCAAGTTTTTGGCGCCGTTGCCGGGGAACGGTGCATAAGTAGGATTTTGATTAATTTTGGTTCCTTAACTTGTGTGTTTTTCTTTTGTGTAGGAACTTGGAACTTGAAGATTAAGAGTTGAAGAATCAAGATTGAAGATTTGCCTCCAACGAGGCTTTGGATAGCGATTGCGTGGGTAACTCTTCTTTCTTGTATTTTCAATTCCACCCTTTAGATAGTTCATTCACATTAGAGACAATTAGGATAAAAAAAATAAAAATTAAAAATTAAAAAAAAAAGATTTTACCCTTGTCGACCCTAATAAACTTCATTTCTTTAATTGTCGACCATAATAAACAATAAAAAGATTTTTATTTTTGCATCCTTTTTAGTTGCTTTTAATTCCTAGGGTTGCATTTCATATAATAGTAGGAATTCACCAAGTGATTTGAGCATCTTGATTTGGCACACATTTGAAAATATCTTAAGGGCAAAACCCATTAATCAAGATAAGGTGAGGGATTTCATCACCCTTTTCTTAGCCCAAAAATCACTAATTCCTCACTATACTTACCCAAGCCTCTTAAAATTTGATTAGACGTTGGCCCCTAAGGATTCGAGCTCATTAAGGAACAAGAAATCCTTAAGTAAACCGGTCCAAGTTTATCTGGATTAATTGGTGTCTAAGGCAAGGTTTAGGGGTTGCGTAAGGCGCTCCGAAAGGAAAGAGGTACTTAATTAATCTTTGATCTCCCTCTAGTACTATCCTTACCTGGCTAATTACCCAAGTAAACTTTGATCTTTTCACTAAGGGAATTTTTGGTTAGGAGCAGGTCTAAGTCAAGTTTAGGCTTAACCCTAGAGTTAGGGTGATTGAAAAGTGATTGCCTTGATTTGTTTTTAGTTAGTTTTTCCTTATTTTTCTTTCTCATTATCTTCTTAACTTTTTCTCTTGTCCTTTTTTTTTTACAAAAAAAAAAAAAATTTGATTTTGGTGTATGCAAACTTGGGTTAGGGATAATACCAATCGTTTAATTCGTTTTGATCCATCTCTTGAACCAAACGAAATGGCCAATACCAACCCACCTGTTCTTCAAGATGTTTGTTACCCCACTAGAAATGCAATCCCTCTTGCATAAAACTCCCGAGGTTAATGGAGCAAATTTGAACTTAGACCGCATTTTATTAACATGCTTCCCAAATTCCTAGGAGTAGAAACCGAAGACGCTTACATTTTCATCTCCGAATTTGAAGAAGTTTGCCTCATGATCAAGATGATGGACTTAGCGAAGATGCGATCAAACTCGATTTATTCCATTTGCCCTTAAGGACAAAGCCAAAAATGGTCAGATAGCTTGCCCACGATTCTATCTCAACTTGGGGTGAATTTGTAGCAGTTTTTCTGAAAAATTCTTTCCTATCCACAAAACAATCAAGCTTAGAAACAGCATTCAAAATTTTAAAATTGTCGGGAGAACCTTTTGGAAGTATTTTGACAAATTCAAAGATCTTCTTATCCAATGTCCTCACCATGGTCTTGAAAAGTGGCGATTATGCCAAATCATTTATGAAGGATTGGATTATTCTTCAAAACTTCCTTAGAGTCAATGTGTCAAGGGGATTTCATGAAGAAAAATGCCGATGAAGCTTGGGACTTTTAGAGAATTTATCAGAAAACTATGCGTGGGAACAACGTGATTCATCGATTACCCAATCCAATTCTAGAGGTCCTTCCTTAGAGTCAAACATAGCCTCTGAAGCTAAGATGGCTACAATTCTACGAGTTAGAAACTTTAGAAACCAAAGAACGAGCTCTACCAAATCAATCAAGTTTCTCGCCAGTTGTCATAATCGTCTTTCTACGACCCATGCTTGAGCAATGTCCACTCTTAGGAAATACTCAATCTCTAGAACAGATGAATCTTGCATTCGACATCCGATTAATGATCCATTTTCTCCAACCTATAATCCAGTTGGAGAAATCATCCAATTTTGCATGGAATCGTGGTAATTTCTGAAATCAAAATTTCACTCCCTCTTCAAACCAACAATTTCCTAGGGCAACACAGCTTTTCAGCTCAAACCAATTTTCCACAACCAAATCACCATTTCCAAATCGGTTCCTCATCATCAATCTACAAATCATATTCCTTCAAATGTTGAGAAACGCCTTAATGTTTTGGAAAGGGTTTGGAAGCCTTGATTAAAACCTCTACACGCACCACGAACTTGTTGACTCAAACATCTAACACGATGAACTCCTTTATGCAATCAACGTGACAAATTCTCAACTCCAACACTCAAGCCATAGCTAGATTAGAAACCCGGCTTGGTCAACTAGCTAGCTATAAGTGAGAGAGAGAAAGGATCATTTCCGAAGTCAACCCGTGACCAATCCAAGGAACGCGGGGTCAAGTTTAACTTTTCAAGATCAAGTGAATGCAATCCATTCACAAATGTGCAACTGTGTTAATAATCAAGTCCTTCTAATCCAGAGAATTATGTTGAATACATGCATCTTGAAGCCAACATTTGAAGAACCCTTCACAATGAACTTAGAATTTTAGAAAATAGAAAACAACAAGATTTCATTTTTGATGAAATTTTTGTTAATAACTAATCTAAGTTCAAAAGCATACAACCATTAATACCTACCTTCCATTGCCGCAAACATCACTAAAACCCCGAAATTCTTAGAATTTTCAGCACATCGATGATTATATCATTTTGAAATTCTTTAAATTTCTGGGAGAATTTTCAGCAATAAGGTAGGATTTAATGTAGAATGTGAGCTTCTCATGTTTCATCTTTTATTTTACATTTTATTTTTTGTCTCATAATAATAAAAAGAATTTATTCTTCTCTCATGTGAGAGTTTCTTGTTCTTTTCAAAAAGGGAAAAATAACATATGAAAAAAGAGAAAATAATTTTTGACTTCACCTTCTCATACCAAAGGTAATTACAGAATTTTTATCATTGTTCAAGTCGACCGAACAAATGTAAGTGCTTCTATTCTTATCTGTTTTACTTTGTGCATAATAGAATTTGCATTGAGGACAATGCAAAATTTAGGTGTGGGGTGGGAATTAGTCATTTTGCTCTTTATCTTAGTCATTTTTCTTTTTCTTACCAATTTTTTTCTTTTTATGTCATTTTTCCCTCTTTTCATAAAAAGAAAATCACTTGCCAACTTAATAGAGTTGATTAATAATTGATCTATTTGATAGAATTTAAGTCTTCTAATCCTTAGTTAGTTCTATACTCAAGTTTACCTTTTATGATAACTCCAAATAAATTTCTTAAGAAATGATTTTCAAGTAGTATACTTTACTTAAGTTTTAACTTAGATTTTTAATTAAAGTAATGGAATTTTTGCATGCCTAACTTAGAGTTGAAAATAATTTTTCAAGTTGTCTTGATCCAAATATTGTTCGAATATATATACATTTACACATATATATATTATACTAACTTAACAAAAGAAGAAAACTTTCTCTTAATCATTGGTGGTTCTATTTTACTAAGCCTAAGTTGACTGAGTAATTAAGCCCGAGGAGTATTTCTATGCTTAATGACCTAAGCCCAATTGGGTTGGGATTCATTGGCCCAAACTCGCTAAATGGTCACTTAGAAAGCCCGATTAAAAAGAACAAAACCACCAAGGAATAAAGAGTTTAAAAAAATTTTACTAATCATGTTTTTATATATAGTTATATTTGTATATGTTCTTGAAAAATTAAATGGATTTAAAGACTTGAAGTTTGTTTAAAACAAAGAGTTAGCATGTTCTTTTCAAAACTTTCAAATTAAATTTTTGAGTTAAACTTGGTTTTGTATAACTATAATGAAAGGATTTTCTTAAGAAAATTACATTGAGTTATGATAAAACGTTTTCTTGAGTATTAACCAACTTCAATTGGAATGTTTGAAGATATCAAATGAATTAATTATTTTATTAACTTCTTTAATTTGGCAAGTCGACTGAATTTTGTGGGTATATTCACTGCAAACCCTCACGAGACTACAACTCGTCCACTAGGGTAACCTAGGGTTTAAAGGCTTGTTGTATGTGCTAAATACAACCGCGATTCTGCGAAAGTGAGTTAGGTTTTCTTTTTATTTTCTTTGCTAGAGGACTAGCAAAAGTTTAGGTGTGGGGGTATTTGATTATCACAATTTAATTACATTTTTATACCCTTATTACCTATGTTATATGAATAACGATATTACTAATAATCATTTTTATCTTATTTTGCGTGCTAATAAAGAAATAATGAATAAAAGCCCAAATGACTCAAATTCTCAATTTCTACCAACATTTGAAGCCCAAATCAAGACAAACAAAGGCCCAAGATACCAAATTGATCCAAGAGAAATTCGTGAAGAAAAATCAAGAAAAGACAAATTGGTTGGGAACCATCGGTTGACCAACCGGTTATTAACCGGTTATTAACCGATCGGCCAACCGACGGCTTAAATGCATTCTCAATTAATGGTGGATTTCTTCCTTTTGGCTAGGTTTGATCCAATGGTTCACATCAACTCCGTTGGGCTATAAATAGGGTGAAGGTGAGTGTTTTGAGTGTGAAATATTTTGTAAAACTCCATTTGGAGAGGAGGGTCACTCTTAATTGAGAAGACCTTCCAAAATTGTAACTTTTGTTACACAATAAATGAAATGTTTCACCTTCAATTTCTCTTCTTCTAATCCAAGGACCAAAAGGAGGATTAGATTAAGATCAGAGTTGTTGGTTTCTATCTTAGTCATTTTTTCTTTTTCTTACCAATTTTTTCTTTTTATGTCATTTTTCCCTCTTTTCATAAAAAGAAAATCACTTGCCAACTTAATAGAGTTGATTAATAATTGATCTATTTGATAGAATTTAAGTCTTCTAATCCTTAGTTAGTTCTATACTCAAGTTTACCTTTTATGATAACTCCAAATAAATTTCTTAAGAAATGATTTTCAAGTAGTATACTTTACTTAAGTTTTAACTTAGATTTTAATTAAAGTAATGGAATTTTTGCATGCCTAACTTAGAGTTGAAAATAATTTTTCAAGTTGTCTTGATCCAAATATTGTTCAGAATATATATACATTTACACATATATATATTATACTAACTTAACAAAAGAAGAAAACTTTCTCTTAATCATTGGTGGTTCTATTTTACTAAGCCTAAGTTGACTGAGTAATTAAGCCCGAGGAGTATTTCTATGCTTAATGACCTAAGCCCAATTGGGTTGGGATTCATTGGCCCAAAACTCGCTAAATGGTCACTTAGAAAGCCCGATTAAAAAGAACAAAACCACCAAGGAATAAAGAGTTTAAAAAAAAAAATTTTACTAATCATGTTTTTATATATAGTTATATTTGTATATGTTCTTGAAAAATTAAATGGATTTAAAGACTTGAAGTTTGTTTAAAACAAAGAGTTAGCATGTTCTTTTCAAAACTTTCAAATTAAATTTTTGAGTTAAACTTGGTTTTGTATAACTATAATGAAAGGATTTTCTTAAGAAAATTACATGGAGTTATGATAAAACGTTTTCTTGAGTATTAACCAACTTCAATTGGAATGTTTGAAGATATCAAATGAATTAATTATTTTATTAACTTCTTTAATTTGGCAAGTCGACTGAATTTTGTGGGTATATTCATCGCAAACCCTCAAGACTACAACTCGTCCACTAGGGTAACCTAGGGGTTTAAAGGCTTGTTGTATGTGCTAAATACAACCGCGACCTCAAAGTGAGTTAGGTTTTCTTTTTATTTTCTTTGCTAGAGGACTAGCAAAAGTTTAGGTGTGGGGGTATTTGATTATCACAATTTAATTACATTTTTATACCCTTATTACCTATGTTATATGAATAACGATATTACTAATAATCATTTTTATCTTATTTTGCGTGCTAATAAAGAAATAATGAATAAAAGCCCAAATGACTCAAATTCTCAATTTCTACCAACATTTGAAGCCCAAATCAAGACAAACAAAGGCCCAAGATACCAAATTGATCCAAGAGAAATTCGTGAAGAAAAATCAAGAAAAGACAAATTGGTTGGGAACCATCGGTTGACCAACCGGTTATTAACCGATCGGCCAACCGATCGGTTTGCAAATGTGATTCTCAATTAATGGTGGATTTCTTCCTTTTGGCTAGGTTTGATCCAATGGTTCACATCAACTCCGTTGGGCTATAAATAGGGTGAAGGTGAGTGTTTTGAGTGTGAAATATTTTGTAAAACTCCATTTGGAGAGGAGGGTCACTCTTAATTGAGAAGACCTTCCAAAATTGTAACTTTGTTACACAATAAATGAAATGTTTCACCTTCAATTTCCTTTCTCTTCTTCTAATCCAAGGACCAAAAGGAGGATTAGATTAAGATCAGAGTTGTTGGTTTCTATTTTATTTATTTTTCATTTTCTTCTTTATTTTCTTGTTTGTAGAATAGATTTACTTTCATGCAATTTACTTTCTTGCAATTTACTTTCATGCAATTTAATTCCTTGCAATTTACTTTCATGCAATGTATTTAATTCTTGTATTTACTTTCTAGAATAGATTTTCTTTTCTTTAATTCACCTTGAGGCTAGAACCCTCTAGGGAATTACCCTTTTCTAAGTGTGGAGCTAATATTTGTGGGATCCCTAGAGATTGTTTGAAACTAGCTAACAAATCCAACTCATTTTCATGAGATTGAGATAAGCTAAGTGGATCTACTCTAGATTCCTCATATCTTTAATTAATCCTCCATACTTTACCTTCTTTATTTTCCTCTTATCCTTGTTTTTCATTTGTTTGTTATTTTCCTTTATTTTTGATTTCATTGATTTTACTTCTCTCTCAATCTCATATTCTCTTCATGTGCATATAATCTCAAACCTAGTTTTGTTATTATGTGCATATAACCACAACCACATTCTCAATTTTATTTTCTCCTCTTTTGCACATAATCCACAACCACTCTCTCTTATCTCTCCACATCCACATTCACCATTTTCTTATTTTCATTTTATTTGTACATAAACTCCTAATTGTCACGCGCATAATTTGAGAGCCAAAACTTGAAACTTCGCGCATATTAAGTTTACGACATAAGATTTGTTGTTCCAGCTGGGACAACTCATTGTTGTAAGCTTGATGGAGCTCCTCCTGTAACTCAGCCTTGAAAGATGCCTCATTCGCATTCAACGTCTGTGCAGCGTTCTCCTCAACTTTGACCAATTTTTGTTCAGAGAGCTCCAGCTTCTTGGATAGGAGGGTCCGAGCTTCCTCTTCGTTGGTCCTGGTCAGTTGCAAAGTGCCTAAGTTCTCTTCCTTTGTTTGGAGTTCTCGCTTAAGTTGCGCTATCTCGGCCTCACTCGAAGCAATAAGAGAATCGATGTGGCTCAAGGATCTTGATTTCGGCAAGAGCGGTCTTAACGATTTACAGGCCTCGGCTGCACTCAACCTCGAATTCGTTAAGAAGTCGAGCGCTGTGCCACACATCCAGATGAGGACCCATTCGATCAGCCACATATGATGAAACACCTGTCGCCTGCAGCTCCCGTAGCTTCTGAAGGTCGAGTTCCAGGCGATCAAGATCATCGACAATGGCCTGGGCTAACTCTGAAAAACCGGCGTCCCTTATCAAAATCGTCCGCGGGTCAAGGATCGGCCTAAACTGACGAAGGGAGAGCGCTTTATGAAGAAGCTGGTCGATCACCATGTTCATGAGAGAGAAAAATGACCGGACTTCAATGCAAATGATAAGCCGATCAGGATCATCGTCTAAGATCAGTGCCTTAACCAAATCGTGAAGCTGAGATACACGCCCTGCAAATAAGAGGGTGGGCATTTCAGAACCTTAAATCGAAGGTCGGTATAGATATCCTTAGCTGAATAACTCGTACCTGGCTCAATCAGCATTGTTTCATGGTTTGACGAGTCTATCAAAACATGAACTGCTGCTGACGCATCAACCGTTACAATTGGTCTCGTGGCATGTTCGTCAGGCATAGCTGCCGGCATGGTACCCAATTCTGAAGGCACATCAGAATAAGGAACGTCTCCTAATGACAGAACGAATTGTAGTTGTATTAGTCATAAATGGCTAGTCCTACAATTAATGGAAGAAAGAGCCTATACCTTTGGAGATATGAACCTCAGCGGTCTCGGGGATCTTTGGCCCAGGCGATATATCATCGGGAAGATGGTCATCTCGAGGAGAATCGAATGTCAGATCCATTTCAGGGATGTCCATAGGCAAGCCGGCTTCATCAAAATCTTCTAGTGAGAAGTCTGACATGAGGAGACAAAGATGAAGAAAATGAAGTTAAGAAACCTGCAACGGGTAGAGATAATTTACCCCCTATAGGGGGCATTGTCTCTTTAACCCCGGTATCCTTATTTGCCTCCCGCAATTTCTCTAAAAGAGCAAGCAGCATAGAGGTAATTAGGGGAGGCACAGGTTCCGAGTCATTCAATTCCTACACTCGCCATCTAAATGGAGTATTACCAATGATAGATGTACCTGGAATTGTTGAATCAGGTCCTACATTGGTAGTCCCATTAATCCCAATGGATTTTGCGGAGTCTTCCATCACGAACTCATGCATCTGTTGGGTGAAGCTGGGTTCCTCGAAAGAAGCAAAATCATTGTGAGGGGGATCAAAATCACTCTCGCATCCGCCTGCACAAAAGGTGAATGAATGTGAGTTCTAAACTCGAGGAATTAAGTGGCCAGAGACGATTAGGCATTACCTCCTCTCGCTAATGTGGTCATCACCGTTAAGTCTCGCTACAAACGCCATGGATCCACGGTGTTTTGTGGACTAACTTCTTCCGCTTAACTACCGGATTTCCACCGAGAGGTATGAAGATCCTCCACTTCGCAGCCATACCCGGCGACAAAATAATGTCAATAACTCCAAAAGAGGAGAAAGATGAAGAAAGAGGAAATGTGGACAAACCTGGCCCAACATCTTCTTCGTCAGTTTGGTCTCCTCTTGAGCGGTCTTCGGCAGAGCTGGATATCTCTTCTCCCCTATCGTCGCCTAACGCCTTACGCCCGCCCGTGTGACCGAAGCCGCCTCAATCATCCGAGCATTAGCCTTGAAGTCTCTTCGCCACTAACGCCGAGATACCACCAACAGTTCATCACCGCTAATAGCCGTGCAATATAAGAATGTCGACTCAAGCGGACGATCAAAACTTGAAGATCGAACTTGCCGGTACACCCCGGCCATACTCCAAAGACCAAGCTCGAACACCGTTTATTAATCCCCCATGAGTCTGAAGTTATCGACGTGGATTTCCAACATAAAGTTGATCATAGCCAAACTGGCGAGCGAATGGGCAAGGCAGATAGGGCTCTATAAAACACTGATTCCTAACCCGAAATGTTAAGTAGCCTGGCCTAATATTCACAAGCCAATTAAAGCAGCCGACATCAAGAGAGGTCCGACTCGCCCCCGGCATCTCGTCATCGATCAAGGACTCGCCGTACTGGCTGGAAAATCAGGGAAAGCACCTAGAAAAAATCCAGCCCTTGTGAATCTGCAATTCCCTCCTCGCATCCAAAAACACTCGTCCCTTTCATTTACAACTTTCTAATAATTGTAATAAGGGAATAGAGGGGTCTACGATACTCGACGCTGTCATCATATCAGGACGGTGAAGCACGAGCCAAGCCATCAAGTAAGTGTAGGGGAGCTCCACCTTTGTAAGAGGAATCCGAGCTGACGGCCCATCCTCTACCTGAATGGAAGTGTTAACTATCTGCTGGAGCCCATGATGGATGTCAGCCACCATCACCGGGAGAAGAGAAAACTTCTTTTTGTGAGCAAGCTAAACTGCAGGATAAAGGACCTCCAAAGGTAAAGCATCGCCAGACTGATATGGTACCCCGCACCTCTTCAGCCAAAGCACGAGATAACCAACTAGGAGAGTCATCGGCGGAATCGGCTTTATGACATGCCACAGAAATGTCCTGAACTTGGTACCTACAGGAAAACCACCTTCGGTACTCCTAGTGGTATAAGAGCGAGCATCGGAATTCTGAATCAGTTCATTGATCTCTGAAGGAGATAGTGGGGCCAATGCACAGATCGTATCACCAGAACTGCTCTCCAGATTCTTGAATAAGTAACCTGCAAACTGCTTCACTCTCACTTGCGGCTTACCCTTCTTTGCTAACGGCTCAGTCTGTGCTAAAGCAATGTGATAATGACAAGTCAGATCCCATAAAGTATCATGGCAATCAAGCATACGATCCTTCAGCTGACTCAGTTCACGATTCGAAGGGAAATACTCCTGGTATAGCATCCTTCCGCTTCAGTTTCGGACACTTGATACATTTCATGAAGAGCCAACCCCAACTCTCCATGCCGAGTCAAAAAGTATTTGAATCCGATCATAGAGCTCTAACAAATAAGAAAGAAAGGATGGGAGTTGATCGGTACCATACATGGTGGCACGAATGGCCGCGATATAAACCGTGATGCGTAGTTCCTCGCCCATCGACCGAGTACATAGTTTGTCATTTGAGCCCACCAAGATTTGTCCAAGAGTGGAGCCAACCGTAAAATCTATGTCCGTATAGCAGCATCTCGCCCAGCCTTCGCGGAGACGATTCCTCAAGGTATGAGCAGTAGTAAATATATCACCACGGGGTGATGCATCCAAGCCCAGTACACCAGGACGTAATCCGACAACACGATTACGGTCCGAACCAGGGGTCGCCTTGTGAGTAATATACCCACAATGAATGCCGTCACGTTCCTCTGTCAAGCGCCACGACATCTCACGTGTCACAGCTTGATTCCTTAACTCAACCAACGAGTGATGGCGAGGTATCGGCGGGAGATATAAAAGCCCAACTTCATCTTTATGCAGCCACTATTCGCTCTCAATAAAAGCTGAGTCTGGGTCTTTAACGGAATCCCCGAATAAGTAATCCGTCTTGTTCAGAGATTGAGTGGAGCTGGTGTCTCTCATGAGTGGTGCGTCAGTCATCAACAGGCGAAGCACACGGGGACTTCCTTCTTGTATCACCTAAATGGTCTCCGCAGATGTACCCGGTGCAAACTGGGGAGTAACCGGAATAAACGAGGGAATATCAGAAGTGGTATAATGCTCGCAACGGCGTCCATCAATCACATGAGGAGGGAATGCTCCAGAAGGATATTCAACTGCAAAGGAGTGATCAAAATTCATTAAATCTAACCATGAAGGGCATTGTAAAAGGCAGTGTAGGGCGTAGAACTCATCTCATAAACCTATGAGATAGAGTCACGACCTTATAGCGGGTGAAACGATTCCGGTCACATTATGCATGCATAGGACAACATATAATGCCGCACACATGAAAGCGACAGTATACCCCATCCGACGTGACATGATACGGCCTAGAATCGCCCCCGTAAGATAGGAGTTGACTAAGCAAAGCCTATCTCTTAAGCGACGACTCTCACGAAGGAGAATCGCGGCTCTTTTAAGCGACGACCCTCACGAAGGAGAATCGCGGCTCTTTTAAGCGACGACCCTCACAAAGGAGAATCGCGGCTCTTTTAAGCGACGACCCTCACAAAGGAGAATCGCGGCTTTGCCCAGTTTGTCTCACAAAGGAAAACAAAGTGGGAATACAGTAAACCAAATGCGGGTGTTAGATGCATTGAGGGGTGGAAAATCTCACCAGAAAGTGACGAAGGCACACTCGCCGCAGAACGAAAGCAATACAGTTCTCTGAGCACGGATCTCCTTGATGACATCTCGACCTGCAAAGAAGAGTCATGCAGGTTAGAATCAGAAATACAAAAGAGGAATGGTGAATTCAGAACCAAAATCCTAAGAGAGCATATGGGATTTCTTGGTCGAATTCGAACTGAACCAACAAGGAGCATATACACGGGCATCGGGTTTGATTCTTGCTCGAGAACCTCTCCTAACCAAAATTAGCCAAAAATGACCAAAATACCCCTGGGACCAGGTTGAAATTTTGGCCACATAGGTCACCTTCAAGTCCAAAAATTTCAGCAACTTAAATAGCCCTCAAACCCGAGGTTTTGGGGCTGTTTTTGCACAAAACCACCTGAATTTCAGCCCTTTTGCACAAAACTCCCTGAATTTCAGCCACAACTTGCATACAACCCCCCCAAATTTCGGCCAAAACAAAAATTCAGGAAGCCCCAGCGATCATTGGCCTACCAACCCTCCAAATTACAGTTCAATTTTTGCACAAAACCCCCTCAAATTTCAGCCCTCTTTCTCATGACCAAAAGCCTTCAAACTTCATGCAATTTCACCCCCAAAAACCCTAATTTCAGGTGTGCAATCAAAACCCTAATTTCTTGCACACCTACCCCCTGATTTGCAT
This sequence comes from Asparagus setaceus, assembly GCA_012295165.1. Lineage (NCBI taxonomy): Eukaryota > Viridiplantae > Streptophyta > Magnoliopsida > Asparagales > Asparagaceae > Asparagus > Asparagus setaceus. The sequence goes on from CM022703.1 coordinate 25,315,786, forward strand.
GATAAAATAAAGATCAAATATGCAAGAGTTATAAGGGTTTACCTGAAGAAAAGCTCGAGCTTGAATCTGAGAGAAAGTGCTCGAAAGGCTTGAAGGAACTAAAAAAGCATGCAGATTTAGAGAAACCCTTGAATCCGGCACGTAGAGGAGGCTTTAATCTCTGATGTTCTTGGAGTTGAAGGGAGAAAAGAGGAGAACGAGAGAGAGGGGGGTGTTCGGCCAAAACCGTAGAGAGGAGGGTGCTCGGCCGAAATAAGAGAGAGAGAGAGAGAGAGAGAGAGAGAGAGAGAGAGAGAGAGAGAGAGAGAGAGAGAGAGAGGCCGAATTCTTGATCAAAAAAGAGAGAGAGAGGGAAAAGGGGGGCCCGGCCATATTTATAGGGGAAGGGTTTTTTTTTAGTTGGGCCCAAACCCAATAGAAGAAGGAAAGAAGAAAAAGAAAGAAAGAAACCCAGTTGAAGGCAGGTTTGACCAAACCAAGTTGTGGTGGATTTAGAATCCTAAATCTAATCAAAGAAGACTTGGAAACCTAATTAAAGAGGGTTTGAAATCCCAGTCCGCACAGGATTTGGAATCCCAGCCCCAACAGATTCTAATCCCACCACAACAGATTTCGTGAATTTCAAATTTCAACAAGGATTTGGAATCCCAATCCCAACAGATTTTGTTAATCCCAGCCCCAACAGATTCTAATCCCACCACAACAGATTTCAGAATTTCAGCCTCAACAAGGATTTGGAATCCCAGTCCCAACAGGATTTTGTTAATCCCAGTCCCAGCAGGATTTGGAATCCCAGTCACAACAGGATTTCGGGGATTTCATCCTCAACAAGATCTTGGTAATCCCAGTCCCAACAGGATTTTGGTAATCCCAGTCCCAGGAGGATTCGGAATCCTAGTCACAACAGGATTTCAGGAATTTCAGCCTCAACAAGATTTTGGTAATCCCAGTCCCAGCAGGATTTCGGTAATCCTAGTCCTAGCAGGATTTGGAATCCCAGTCACAGCAGGATTTCGGTAATCCCAGTCCCAATAGGATTTCGGTAATCCTAGCCCTAGCAGGATTTCAGCAGGATTCAGCCAATCCTAGTCAAAGTAGGATTCGGTCAAACTCAAATCCCCACCAGAGTGCTCTCTCCCACACGAGGACTTCACCCATCGAGGGTCAAGTCGCATATGGTTCGAGTTGTGCGAACCCTAAGCATACTCCAATAAGGTATACGAGTATAAACTATTTCCTATTTTGGCGAGAAGTTCTTGGAGAATAGTTTCATATTCTTAAGGATAACTCGACAACTCCCAACTTCTTCCAGCTGAAAATACTCCAATAAGGTATACGAGTATAAATTGTTTCCTATTTTGGCGAGAAGTTCCTGGAAAATATCTTAAGGATAACTCGACCGCCTCCGAATGGGTATATGAGGATAAACTAATTCCCGAAACTCCAGTGAACGCATGAGTATAAACTGTGTTGACGCCGGCCAGCGCGTCGTAATGAAGAATCGCCGATTGAAGGTTGAATGTCAAGGGAAAATTTCTGACGCCAGTCAACGCGTCTCATCTCAAGAAAATTCCTCCCGCTGTGGTCAATTCTACAATGAGCGTCACAACGGAAAGTTCACCTAATAAAGGGCGAACCCCCAATCTCCTCCCACTGTGGTTAGGCCAACGCCAAACGACGCATCGGAGAATTTGCCAATGCAAGGCTAAGCCTCATGAAATAGGAAGTTGGATGGTCAGTTCAACGATAACTCACCAGCACGAGCTAAAGCAAATAGTTCATTCATCAGCTTTGACTCGAGACTTCAACAGCGGTCAGACAATAAATGCAGCACCGCGACACTTTCAGTCATCCTACAAAGCACTGGATAGTCCGAAAGAATTGGAAAGTCAAGATCCGAAGCCATTTTCAGGTCCCGTTATACCGACTGAAGGTTGGGGCCTATCATATCCAAAGTATTCCGGCTTCTTCTATAAAAGAGCAATGCCGAAACACTTTGGAGGGGGTCTCTGTAGGCGTTGAAAATTACCTATACGCTCCCGAACAAAGCTTGTGATAAGGAGTTGACGATAGGCGAACCATACAACGACATAACGGCGAACCGTCGATATACAACAACAAGTCACCGCGACGCCAACGCATAAAACGAGTCGACGCCAACGCATAAAGCGAGTCGACGAAGCGTCCAAGGGCATAAGCCAAATCGACGAAGTGCATAAAGCAAGTCGACGAAGCGTCCGAGGCTAATGAAGCGATGAATCGCGTGTGAGCGAAGGGATAAACCCAACTTTGAAGCTCCGGATCAGCGAGAACCGATAAACTTGAATCGAATCGGACTCGGAACACCGGAAAACGATAAAACACCGAAAACGGCGACTTGGTGACTTCAGCCAAACCGAGCCACTTCAAGGGTTGCGCGGTCGAGCCACTTGCAAGTGGCTCGGTGGCTGCCACTTGCCAAGTGGCTCGGCCAAACCGAGCCACTTCCAAGTGGCTCGGTGGCCGAGCCACTTGCAAGTGGCTCGGTGGCCAAGCCACTTGCCAAGTGGCTCGGCCAAGGCCGAGCCACTTGCAAGTGGCCCGGCCAAAGTCCGGCCACTTGCAAGTTGCCAGACAGGCCTTGGGCCCAGTTTCGACCCGTTATCCGCTTTTGGAGGCTATAAATATGAGGTGCAAAGCTCATTTACACAGATCCGGAATTTTGGTGAGACAAGGAAGCTCTGCCGGATCAAGATCTGAGTTTTGGCGATAAAGGCGACGTCTTTGAAGATCCAGATCTGACTTTTGGGGGAGGCGATCAACATCGACATCAGATCCACATCAGTTCCTCGAGATTAAACCTTGTTTTGATCTCGAGAAGAGCTTTGATTTCGCTTAATCGATTTCATTCGCTTCGGGCTCTTGTTTCCTTTGTGAAATAACCCCTTTTGATCGTGTAGATCTCGTACCGGTTCCGGATTATGCGGTGGTCCACGGACGTAAAAGAAGTCTCCGGCGCAGGCAAAGACACCCACGCAAGCAAGGACCTGATAAACGGATCCCGCGTTTGTTTAGGAGAAAAGTTATAATTTTTACTCTTTTTTGTTGTAACAAGCCTTATAAAAAGGCGATCTTTTTCTGAATTTCATTTGTAATCCCATAAAGGTGTAATGGATTCAGCAATGAAAAAGACAACATCTTTCCCCGCGAACAGTCTTGTTTGGCGAAGCGCCAGTAGCTCCGGCGATCTTTCGGTTCGGTGCTCTCCGCCACCATTTTTGATGGTGTTTTTTTTTTTTGCCCTTTCTGTTTTGTTCCTTTTTTAATTGTTGTTTTGTTTTATAATTGAGGCCCTGGATAGAATTTAGTACACCATAATTTGGGTCTTAGAGTTAATTTGAAACGAAGCTTTCGAAATAAATTTGATAATTATTTGGGTTTATAGATAAAAACCATAGAATCAGATGAGATGTGTGCTAGATGGATTCTAGTTGTGCACATGTACAGTGAATAAATAATTATTTCTGGATTTGAGTTAGTTGGGATTGCGTGTACCTGGACGCAGAAGAGGTTACTTTGGGTTTATTGGATCGAACAGGGTTGCAAATGATCCGGATCCGAGATTTGCTATACGGCTGGATTTAAGAGGGCTGTGGATTTGGTGCATTAGGTCGATATTTTTGGGAGGATTTGAATTTTTTGAGGAAAGAAATTTAAGAGTGAGAAATTTATTGCAAATAGTAAATGTTTTTTGGATTCAAATAATTTCCAATTAGGTGTTAATTAGAGAATATCTAATTACCCTGATCTCTACCCTCTATTTCAATTCCAACGGCTTAGATAGAGCATCGTAGGATTTCCACTTTCACAATACCGGTTTTCACAATAGTGGCTTTAAAGACAATAGTGATTTTTAAGAAAATATTTAGAGTCTTAGGTGGATTCATCTCGGCCCTTAAAATTAGAATAAATAATAATGATTAGGGTAATTGAATACTATCTAATAACCACCTAATTAGAGAGGATCTCGATTCATTTTTTTCTGACCCAACATAAAATATTTACCTAGATAGATGTATTAATTCTAGATGTTCTCGAAAGCTTTATTAGTAAAGCTTTTGCAAACTTTATTGGTAAACCGTTTTGACATATGCCATGTTGGAGTTGAGAACGTGTGTTACTTTTGAATTTGGATCCTCTCCATTACAAAAAAGTAGTGGAGCAACCACTAATTTTAATCCTGACTGTTAATTATCTAGTGAGTGATTATGATATATTATAAATCTATCATCATACCCCTGTGTATTGCACTCATTCTTAATTTACATTCAAAGAAAAACTCATCACCGTCTACAAGATAATCATTGGTTATGATTAATCCTCTCTACTACACTTTTGATAGTGGAGAGGATTCGGATCCGTTACTTTTAGGTTCACTTTCAAGAGATTTAATGGAATAAAAGAAGTGCATGGGAGTTATGTGCAAAACCTCTCGACTTAAGGGTTTTTAATGGAATTAAATCGTTAAAGGGGTTATCTCTAAAAGAGGAATTCTATTGGCAGTCGTCTATACACTCTCTACCGCCTGGCAATTTGTTTTCTCATTTGGAAGAGCCGATCATGATATTTAGGAAAACATGATTTTTACAATATTGCCCCCGCTTTTGTGAGAATTGCAATCACCTTGTTTTCTCCCCCTTTCTCCTTGGCGGTAAAGCCTTATTTTTCTCTCCAATCTCAAAAAATTTCTCTCCCTTCTTTCCATCTGGTCCTTTATAAATTTTATCTTTTAATTAGTGAGATTTTTTTACTCTCAATCCATATTTGAGAGATATGTTTATATTTCCTCTTTTGTGACTTCTATAATTTGAATAATCTGATTACTATTTTTATAAAATGTTTATTGATTATTCTACGTAAATATTTTATCATGACTTCAACTAACTTTGCTCGTGTATAGTGTATTGTTAATAAGTATGATCAGATTTTATGCACAGTTCAGAAAAATTGTAAGCGACTAAGTCATGAAATAAAGGCTTAATTGCACTTAAATACCTTATAGTTTCAACTAAATTTTACTTATATACCCTCATTTGTTTTGGCAGAGTTATTAAAACTTTCACGAAATGCTCTCATTTGTTTATGGCAAGACTTATATACCCTAAGGTTTTAAACTTGCACTTACATATCCTAATCCGTCAAGTTTGCATAGCTAAGATTATTTAAGAGCAAATTTTAAACACTTTAACATATTTAAGTGCAAATTTTAAAAACTTTAGGGCATATAAGTGCTGCCAAAACAAGTGAGGTTATATAGGTGCAAGTTTTTAAAACTTTAGGGCACATAAGTGCTGCCAAAAATAAGTGAGGGTATATAAGTGCAAAGTAAGGGAAACTATAGAGTATTTAAATACAATTAAGCCTAAAAATATAGGGAAAATTGCTTGTAAAGAGCAAAACTCAAGTCCTCATGCATAAAACCCCTCAAGAAAAAGTCAAAGGCTGAAAAATCCTTGCACCCAAAGAATAATTCATTTAACTCCTTAAGACCACTTCACACCTCATCCCTCTTTTTTCTTCCCATTTTTGCCCCTTTTGTCTTCATCTTCTTTTTCTTCTTCTCTCAAATCAGACCGCCACCAGATCTTGCCGCCGTCTCCAGCAAGAGAGGCGAGCTAGAGTTAGGGTTTTGCAGAATCGAGCGAGGGTGGGCCCCAAGACAGCCAAGCAGCGACACCGACAACCCCATGGGTCGAGGGTCGGATCAGGAGCTTCTAGAAGCATTGACGGAGGAGAAATTCATGGTGGCGGCGGAGGCAGGAATCACGGAGGTAGGCCATGTAGGAATGGGCGTCCACGTGGCCTAGAGATGGGAGGCGTGGGACAGAGGAGGAGATGGTGGTAGGGCCAGAGTTAGTGACCGGCACGTCGCCTCTCGGCGGTAGATGTGAGAAATAAAACCCTGTCGTCAGCCGCAAGAGCGGCGCCTTCCTTCACAGGTTTATGTGACTGGAGGACAACGACATTGGCGAGGTCCCCTTTGTGTGGAACTTCCTCGTCGATCATAGCATGGTGGAGGAGGAGGGGTATCCCAAGGCCATCCATTACATGATGAGCGGACCATGGTTTGACAAGTATAAGGATTGCGAGTTTGCGGATTTGTGGTTGAAGGAGTTGGAGGAGATGGAGAATGAGAAGAAGGAGAAGGAGAAGAAGGATGAGAAGGCTATTGATCAAGAATAGGTGGTTATTTTTTCAGATTGGATGTTCTTTGGTATGTTTGTATTGCTTGATGTTGATTGTTGCATGTATTGGTTCTATTTGTTATTATGTCATTGATGGAGATGATTAGTATATAATTTATAGTATCTCTATAGAGTTGATGGTTATCGGTTTATAATAAATTTGATTTGATTACAACTGTCTGCATTGTTTGAAATTTTTTTGTGTTTTTTGTTTTGTTGAATTGCTTGGATATAGGGTAATGTAGGAAATAGTGTGGCTCAGTTTGCAAATATTATGAATTGAAGGTAAAGAATTATGTTTTGGGTTTCCATTTATGTGTTTCTAGATGAGTATCTACATCTGTTGCATCCTCCACGTACATTGTTGTTTGCCTTGAGACTCATCTATGCCACCACTTGTTTATTTTTCACATTTAAATGAGAAATACGTCACAATAAGAAAAAAATGTGATGTTCAATAACTCACAAATATCAAACAAACCATAACATAGTCATAAATAACAAATAACTGTAACATCTAATGACTATGTATCACAGTTAATAAATAAGTGTCACAAGAAACAAGTAAAAGTCACAGAAAATAATTATATATCACAATTAATGAATCATGTCACAACAAATAAGTAAAAGTCACAGAACATGACTATGTATCACAACTAACAAATAAGCGTCATATGAAATAAGTTAAAGTCACAGAAAACGACTACGCGTCACAGTTAACTTATACGTGTCATACAATACAAGAAAAAATTACATAAAATGACTATGCATCACAGTTAAGGAATAAGTATCACTGGAAATAAAAAAAGCCACAAAAAATGGATATGTATCACAATCAACGTATAAGTATAATAGGAAATAAGAAAAAGTCATAGAAAACTACCACGTATCACAGTTAAGGAATAAGTATCACAAGATATTAAAAGATATCACAGATCTTGAATATCTATCATAGAAAATGCAAATATCTCACATGAAATCCATTTTGCAAAGTTTTTCACATTTAGTAACATATTTGTGATCATAATACGTTTATGAAATCTTTTTCTAAAAATAAAGAAAAACTGTAAATAGAGAAGAAGAAAAATCGGAAGCTAGATGAAGAAACCAAGAGTTCAAATCTTTCTATACACTTTTTTTTCAAAGTTTTTGGCCATCTGTGGAGCAATGTCCTTTATGAAATTATAATAAATTTGATGCTTGCAAAGCAATGAAAAGTGAATTTCATTCTTTTTTTTCGTTTGTGAAGACAAAGAAAAGGAACAAGAAACAATTTTCCTTCATAGAACAAGACTTCTTAGCAATCAACACCGCACCAATGAATTTGACCTGCTGATATTTTCATGTCCGTCGATACCTTCTTCATCGTGGTGACCAATGATGACAACCCCTCAATGACGCCATCACTAACTTTCAAATCTCAAATTTAAAAAAAAAAGAAAATAAATATTGAATCTCATCAGATTTCTCGTATTACGCTCACCATACAACAAATCTTCATCATAACATATCAAAAATCAAACCTTTTGTTCTATTCTTCATTAGTTTGTATCTCAAGTTCATACTCCAAGTAAAAACACAGCTTAATCAACACAAAATCACTAAGATCACAATTATACAATCCCACATTACTTATAACTCCCAAAAACAACATCTAAAACCCTATAACACAAATTTCGTCCATAAACAGCGATCAAAATCTCCCTCCTCAAAAAATCACCCAACTTCTCAATCCATGTGGACGCTCATTCCTACGTGGCCTACCTCCGTGATTCCCGACCTCCGCCGCCATTGTGAATTTCTCCTCCGTCGACGCTTCTAGAAGCTCCTGATCTAACCCTCAACCCATTGGGCCGCTGGTGTCGTCGCTTGGCCATCTTGGGGCCCACCCTCACTCGATCCTGCGAAACCCTAACCCTAGCTCGCCTCTCTTGCCGGAGACGAAGGCGGGATTTGGTGGCGGTCTAATTTGAGGGAAGAAGAAAAAGAAGATGAAGATCAAAGGGACAAAAAGGGGAAGAAAAAAGAGGGATGAGGTGTAAAGTGGTCTTGAGGGGTTAAATGAATTATTCTTTGGGTGCAAGGAGTTTTCAACCTTTGACTTTTTCTTAGGGGGTTTTATGCATGAGGACTTGAGTTTTGCTCTCTACAACCAATTTTCCCAAAAACTATATCATCATGTTAACTATTTTATTTGATAGTACTTTGCTTGAACAAATATTGGAGGCAACATTTTAAAACAAACTGAAAATTGCATAATATAATCTATTGCAGTTTGTATGCAAGCGCATGTGCAGATGGATGGTGGCGGCACGTGGCATAGTACAAGAATTCCATTGACAGGGCGCATAGTACGAGACTGCTAAAAAACAACTTGATCGCAATCCTTACGAGCACAAGGGAATTACAGTAAAATTACCTTTTGCCCCTTTGATTATTAACTCCCATCCCAAATTGGAGGAAAAAAATGAAAAATTGTGTACTTTTATCCTTATTTTAGGAAAAAAAATTCCTATGAGCGTGCCTATACATAGGTTGAAAGATTGATGAGTGTACTTTTATCCTTATTTTAGGAAAAAAAATTGGTGATCTGTTGAAATTAGGCCAACTGTTAGTTTCATTGTATATTATGAATTCATGAGGCATCTTGCTCCTAAGGTTCGTCAGTGGCATAGGGTGCCTATGAGGGTTCCGCATTTGAGCATTATATTCTTTTTGGTGCTCCTGCACTTGATCGTCCAACACTTGAGTTAGTGGTGAGTTATTATGATGTTGGTAATAAAACATTTTATATCCATGATGCAAAATATGAAGAAAAAAAAAAAGAATCGTCAATTTTGACTTGGATTAGGTTCATGATCATATTAGTTTCCCAATTGATGAGAAAATTATTTATACCAATCGAGACCCTAATAGCCGAATATGGAGGGAATATTTTGCCAAACAAAATGAGCTTGAAAAGGCGGACAAGGAGAAAAAAAAGAGACCACCAATGAACATGAGAAGACATGTTGAAGAACTATTAGAAAGTCTTGTGGAATCAAAGAAGAAGAATAATATTAATACTTTGTTTTGTTACAAATTCTTTATCAATGCTCGTGATATGGTTCCCCAGAAGTGTACAAGATATTCCTAAGCTATTGTTCAAGTATGTGGATAGCATTGAAAGGGTGAACAGAGTTTCATGGGGGAAATTCATTTACATGGAAATTGTGGGAGGCATTAAAATTACTTTAGAGGGACTGAAGAAGCCAGGAGTTACATATATCCCTGGATGCATACCACTAATTCCAGTAAGTTTTAAATTTAAATTGTTATAGATAGTAGAGTGTATGTGCATGTTTTTTGTTTCATGTTAAATATAAGATATGAATGTTATTTTGAATATGATCATTTTCTAATTGTTGGACGTGTGTTTGTATTTTGACAGCTTTGTATAGATGACGGACATAAAGAAATATGCCCTTAGCAATAGATTCAAGCATAGGTTGACGAATTGGGTATTAGAGGGTGAGAAAGTTGGATCCCTGAGGAAGGAGACAACAGCTTCAAAGGCAGGAAAAGCTTTTATAACATTAATTGAGAAACATAGTGTTGAAGTTGGTCTGTGTCTCTCAAAATACCCACTTAGGAAGCCTTATATGAGGAATAACGATATTTCAAAGTGTAAAAGAAAAAGAATCCCACCACCAACATTGAGGAAACACAATCTGCATCGTCATCCGAAAACATTTGTCACTGGAAAGAGTTCAGAGAGGAAGGAGAAGACTGAGGGAGCCAAGAAGAAAGACTCAATAGGCTATGTAAGTATTTCTAAAAAATATTATGTTTCTGGATTTTCATGTTAAGTCTTTTGATATATTAGTTCTGTTTCTAGCCGTTCATGTTAAGTTTCTGGTCTTTCATGTTAAGTCATTTAGGATAACTGTTATTTTTTTGGTCTTTCATGTTAAGTCTTTTAGGATAATTGTTATATTTCTTGGCTTTCTTGTTAAGTTTCTGGTCTTTCATGTTAAGTCTTTTGGGATAACAGTTCTATTTATGGCCTTTCATGTTAAGTTTCTAATCTTTCATGTTAAGTCTTTTAGGATAACTGTTAAGTCTTAAAGTATAATTGTTATGTTTACAGAGTTCATGTTATGTTTCTTTACTTTCATGTTAAGTCTTTAATTGGTGAAAAATTGTGAATTACATAGAATATGCTTATTGATGATGGTTATTGAAGATGTTTTTACTGATATACTTTTAGGATGTGATACATTGTGTGATACTCCTGCGGACGATTCATTGGAGGTTATACGTGCAAGACTTGTAGCAGAACTACTAATTGAAAGACATGAACAAAAGCAGCAAGAAGGGGTACTAGACGAAGATGATCCTGAATATGTTTCGAAAAGTGATGAAGAGAGAGAGAGAGAGAAATGATATGTAGACTAAAATAACTTACATTTAACTGTGTTTGATACTCCTGTGTATTTATGCGTACATGTTATTTCTCAAGTACTATGCCCTTATATATTTAATTTGTGTTTGGTGTTACACGAAATGACTTAGACTATACAAGAAATGACTAAGCTTAATATAAAATGACTTAGAATTAATATGAAATCACCTACATTTAACATGAAGCGACTTAGACATAACATGAAAAGACTTAAATTTAACATGAAATGACTTAGACTTAACATGAATTGACTTAGACTTAACATGAAATTACATAGACTTAACATGAAATGACTTAGATTTAATATGAATTGCCTTAGACTTAACACGAGATGTTTTACACTTCACATTAAATAACTTAAACTTAATGTAAAAGGAGATATAATTAATCTGAGATGATTATACTTCACAGAAATGATTTACTTTTAGCGTAAAATTAATTATACTTAACATGAAATCACTTACACCTCAAACATAATAACAAGTATAGTCAGTTGTATACAATAACATTCAGTTTCATACAATAAACACATAGTCTGCAAAAGTATAATTAAACACTTAACAGCCAACAAAATGCATTAAAAAGTTTGATACTGATAAACTCGATCCATCAATTAGTGATAGGTTTGTTGCATGATGCACGGTTATGACCTTCCAAATGGCCTTGAGAGCATTTAACTGGACGTGTATAAACGGTTATGTTGTTGATCAGTCTAGTTTTATTTCTCCATTTTCTTTTCATTGTAACTGCTAGTAATATCTGGATTTGATCTCGTGGTACACTACGCTTCTCATAATCAAGGATGGGGTAAATGATTGGCTCATAACTATTTTTAAAAGCTTTGACTGACATAAACCATTCACAGAATTAGCACACTTCTCTCTTCATAAACATAATAGCTGGGCAAGTATTTATAAGGAATACGAGTTACGTCCCATGCTCGACACGTGCATGTGTTGCGCTCCAAACCCACTTGGCAAGTTTTATGTGATTGTACTTCAAACAATCCTTTATGAGATTGAGGCACATCCAATGGGCGTCTGTCTTCCATATTTTCTTTTAGGACCATCTTAGCTTTGGGAAAAAGAAATTCATTCCATTTTTCAGTCATTTCTCATCGATCATTCATATGAATCATAGTTTGTTTCCATATGAGCTCCACCATTTGTAGTATTTGTAGCAATCGAGCCTCTCGTATCCAATTGTTGAATGACTCCGCGACATTAGATGTAACGTGACCACATCTAAAATAATTTATACCTTAGACATTAAATATTCTTACAAAATATCAAAACTTTATGACATACAACATAACCTTAATAGGAAATGACATATAAATAACAGGAATTGACTTAGACATTACACTAAATTACTTATACATCACAAGTTAATAGAAAATGACTTACAATTAAAAGGAAATGAGTTATACTTCATAGTAAATGACTTATACTTAGACATAACATGAACTAACTTATACTGCATGACTTATCCTTAATAGGAAATGACTTATACTTAGACATAACATGAACTGACTTATACTTCGCAGACTTATACTTAATAGGAAATGACTTAGACTTAACACGTAATTACTTTTACTTCACATGAAAAGACTTAAACTTAACAGAATTGATTTAGACTTAACAAGAAATTACCGATACTTCACATGAAATCGCTTATGATTAATGTAAAATGAACTACATTTAACATGATATAACTTATACTTTACCTAATTTCAGGAAAAAATGCGTTTGCCTAGTTCTTTAGAGCGTAGTTGATAACAATATTATATGTCATTTCATTTATTAATTTAATATCGTCCATATAATCATTCCATTCTGCTTTAGTATACTTGTAACAAGCTGATTGTAATAAATTCCCCAAAACCTATGTATCTTTCGACTTTAGTCCCAAATCCTTCAGCTTTAATTTGAAGTTCTCCACGAGATGTAGAACACATTTAGAGTGGAGTGCATCTGGAAAAAAAATTCTCTAATAGCTTCTCTAATTCTCTTTTCTGCATCAGAAATTATAACTAGATGATGTGGAGGACTGTATTGTTCTGACCTTTCATAGAGTATAGACCACAAGCCTTATAAGAATCACTTCCAGTTAATATTATTTTTTTGATCGCATATGCAATAGGCTAATGGAAAAATCTTCTGATTTTCATCGTATGCTATAGCGCTGAGGAGTATACCTTTGAATCGATCTTTCAAAAAGATCCCATTCAAAAATATAAGTGGTCTACATCCACTCAAGAAACCATTTATGCAAGTGGCATAACAAATGAAGAGTCTTGTAAACCTTCCCTCACTTAGAGGGTGTTTGTTTTCATGCAAGTGAAGGATGAAAGTAAGAAAGTGACTTTTTTTTATCATTTTAGGTGTTTGTTTGCATGCAAGTGATTATACAAGTGAAATGCAAAAAAATTACCACATAGGATTTAATGCAATTTTGACTTTCCCTAAAAAAGTGGTGAAGTCACATGAAAGTGACAAAAATAGTAATTAATTTTAATTAAATAATTTAACTATATTTTATTAATTAATCTTGTTTTGTAATTAATTACCACATAGTAATTAATTACCACATAGGATTTAATGTAATTTTGACTTCCCTAAAAAGTGGTGAAGTCACATGAAAGTGACAAAAATAGTAATTAATTTTAATTAAATGATTTAACTATATTTTATTAATTAATCTTATTTTGCCATATCATCTTCACATTGCACTTTCAACAATTATTTTATTTTTCAAACAAACAGTGTATTTCACTTGCATGCTGACGTGGATGTAAAAGTCATTTGTGAAAAAAAGTAACTTACACCATTTCATTTAACTTTCGAATTGCCAAACACCCCCTTAGTTCAACGCAAATATAGCTACCCGGATTTGTCTCTTTAACCTTGTTCTCGTACCTATAATATTTAAACCATAAATGTTAAAGTTAACAGACAATAAAAATACTTAACAAATAATAATTAAATGTAAGAACAATATTTTCTTTCACCAACGTAATTGATCTCATAAGCATCACCATATAGCTGCTCTTGTGCTCTCTCTTTTCAACGCAAATATAGCTACCTGGATTTGGTTCGTTCTTTTAAAACTCGTACTCAAACATTTTGGCCATTGAATAGTATAGCAAAGCTAATCTTAATTCTTTCGCACTCTCAAATAGTTGTTCTTCTTCAATTAGAGTAATGTGTCACCATGCATGAATCCTCTCTGTATTGCTGATCATGCCATCAATCATCATAACATTATCCCCAGATGCTTTATCATTAGGAATCCTATCTGAAATACATGTTGATGTGGGAGTCCTATCTGAAATACATGCTGACGTGGGAGCACTATCTTACATCATGAGTTTAACATCGGGGCAATGCTGCACATATTTACAAAATATTCAGAAGAAAAAATAAAAGACAAATGAAAACAAAACCATGTAAATTTATTGAAGAATTCATTTATAATTCATATGCTTAACAAGTGTTTATGAAAACATAACAACTATCTCATACTTAACAGGTTACTGATCTTACTTAACAGATTACTACTCATGCTTAATAGGTTATTGCTCATACTTAACAAGTTACTGCTCATACGTAACAAGTTCTTGCTCATAATTAACAAGTTATTGCTCATACTTAACAGTTCTTGATCTTACTTAACAGATTATTGCTCATACTTAATAGGTTTCTACTCATACTTAACAGGTACAAGTTTCATTGACACGTATACCTCAGGTGCTCAAAATCCAACTTATTAAAGCTAACATCCAACACATAAAAGTTAACACCAGATTGTGACTATAAATATGTACTGCTTACACTTAACAGGTTACTGCTCATAATTAACAAGTTATTGCTCATACTTAATAGGTACAAGTTTCATTGACATGTATACCTCAGGTGCTCAAAATCTAACTTATTAAAGCTAACATCCAACACATAATAGTTAACACTAGATTGTGGCGATTAACATGTACTGCTTACACTTAACAGGTTACTACTCATAATTAATAGGTTTCTGCTCATACTTAACAAGTACAAGTATCAATGACACGTATCTGGTCAAATTTTAATGAATCACCATGGTTTTAGCACAAATCACAAATTTCATTAACAATAAATGATAACTTACAGGTCTTGCGGAATTTTTAGGTGTTATGGGAAGCCGAAACCTCTGCATTTTGAATAGCTTTCATATGAATCTCTGTATACCCAATATTACGATTATGCTCCACCATACATGACAAATCATCTTCGTTCTCAATTGCAACACTGAAGTTGTTGTCTGTTTCATCTTTGTATACTAACGACAAAGAATCATATGGAATTTTTAACCTCTCTGACACATCAAACTTCAGTTCCATAAACGTGGTTGAAGAGTTAATCATTGATAAAATAACTTTCTCACCTAAGGACACCATGCAGATGAAAGCCTTCTCAGCCATTAATGAAGGGAAGGTAGGAGGAGTAATGGAAGGAATTTTAGGACAAGAGGAGGATTGTTTGTTGACGAACAAAAACCCTAAAATATTAAATGAGATAGTTATGGCTCTTGAGAGAGAATAATGGAGGGAATGCGCCATTATTTCCCTTCCAATTCCCCCATCAGATCGCCATAAATGCAATCTACAGTCCTGCGCTACTAAACTGAGAAGGGAGAAGGGCAATTTAGGGTTTCGGAGGAAATACCGTAGAATTCCCCTATACATATGACATGGAGGGGCCTGGGTGCTCTTTATGGGCTTTTTTTGGGGCTGATCCACAATGGGAAAGGTTGAAGGGGCTTGTCAACATGGGCTTTTAATATGGGGCCTGCTCGCAATTTTTCCAAAAAAAAAAAAAAAACTCCCAATTGGCAGGGAGTGTATATCACAGTCGCTTGAAGTGACTGCTGATAGAATTCCTCAAACAAAAAACATAGAATGCCTATAAATTAATTACTTTTTTTCGGTCATTGTTAATACAAAACTATAGAGGTGCTTATCATGTATCCACGGAGGTCCATTATGCAAGATCCAATCAGCTGACCTTGAAACCTTAGATATGTTGATAATGAAAGTGTTGATGTTATCATAATTCAAAATAAGATGCTCCCTTCAGCCTTTACAAAGAAAGAAAGAGAAAAAAGGGCCAAAAAAAAAAAAAAAAAAAGGAAAAAAAGGGAAAAAAGATAGATAGTTTCGATGATCAAACAACCTTTAGTCAGATAATGAGCAGGAAAGGGTTATGCCGCAGTCAAAGCCACTTTGACGGCTTTGACACTCAATCAGTAATTTGTAAGATAGTAAATTGTAATATAACTACTTAAATATAGAAGACAATATGTAATTTCCAAAATATGAAAAATCATATTTTCTTTTTTTTCCCCACAATTTTTTAGAGTGAGTGTTTTTATGTAAGGCGTGAAACCCAAAGGCGTTGCTTTCATGTAATGTTATAGGGCTAGTTATGAGCTGGCAATTGTTGATATGGAGCTGATTGAATGACTGCTTATCTGAATTGCAACACTTCTGGAAATGACGGTGATGCGCTCACCCATAACCCGCACTGAGACACTAGTTACGCAAACATGTAGATATGGCTAGTGATCTATTTGAACTGTAATGCAGGTAACGATTAATCGGAGAGATTTCAAGTTGAAATTCTAATTTGTTATATTTATATTTCTCTTATGCTAATTTAATTTTATAATGTTTCTCCTTACTTGCTTAGATTAGAACCCTAATAATGAGTTATAAGAACATTTCTAACAAATTTGTTAAAGAAAAATATTGCAGAAAGAAGATTTTATTTGTAATAGAATTTTGGGGAAATTATTATACATTTAGAGTGTTTGTTTAGTTGTAAGTGAAAATAAAAGTACGAAAGTGATGCACTTTCGACTTTTTTGTTTCAATGAAAATGGAGATAAAAGTGAAATTAAAAAAATTTGTCCCATCAGATATAATGCACCCTTAATATTCCTAAAAAAGTGGGGATATCAAATGAAAGCGTAGAAGTAAGGCTCACTTTTCACTAAATTTTATTAGTATTATTTTTCTTTCTTTTCTCCTATCAGTGGCAAGTAACA
Source organism: Asparagus setaceus (assembly GCA_012295165.1). Lineage (NCBI taxonomy): Eukaryota > Viridiplantae > Streptophyta > Magnoliopsida > Asparagales > Asparagaceae > Asparagus > Asparagus setaceus. The sequence goes on from CM022703.1 coordinate 25,332,538, forward strand.
GTATCCGCTCATGTGTCTTCTTCCCCTTCACGCACGCATCATCTCTTGTTGTCCCTTTTTTTTTTGTTAGAATTGTTTTTCAATTTTTGTTCCCTCCTTACGTTTTGTTTCCCAACTCCCTAAGATAATGCAATCAAAATTTTGAGCTGTGGATTAACTTTATCTTTATTAGTCAATTTTATTGTTAAAAATCTGAAAGATCGAATTCATCCTAGGGATGCACTGATTGTAGCATTTGCTGTCATTACCACCAACTATCAATATGCAGCTTATATTAATTCTAAGAGAAAAGTACTTCTAACCCACAAGCGAAGAAGAGAGAGTGATTTAAAACATATATTCTGATTTAAATAAACAAATAAATGAAATGATGTTGTTACATCATCTTACTTTTTTTTTGCTTTTATCGATAACTTATTTTTGATAAATAAATAATGTATGTCATTTACATCTTGACGTGAAGGTAAAAATTATTTGAATAAAAAATAACTTTCACACTTTCAATTCACTTCCAAATCGCCAAACACCTCCTAGGAAAGTAAAAAATGAGTAAAATTTTTTTACTATGGAAATCAGAAGTCTCACTTTAGTCCCGTCAAAACTGTTATTTAAATTAAAAAAATTAGTACTGAATCTAGATTGTTAATTATGTAAGAAAAGCATAAAGTAAGGATCTTAATTAGTTAAGATTTCTATAAAGTCGACAACTTCAATCCTCAATCTAATAATGATTTTTTTTAAGGATAAGAAGAAGAAGAAGAATCAATCTAATAAAGATTAGTTGAAAATCAGATGGCTGGAAGCCTAATTTGGTCAAGGGTTTTTCTAACAGGTGTCGAGGAGCACTAATTAGAGAATGAGAAAGATATTGTAGAGAATGCCTACACTTAGTAACATGTAAGGGTGCATCGGTCCGGATACGGCTCGGATATGATGCTTATCATATCCATATCCTTTTACCCATCTCGGATACGGATACGGATATACAAAAAATTCATATCCATATTTGTTAAAATCGGATACGGTTACGGATATACATGCGGATATATAAACGGATATGCATGCGGATACAAAACGGATATGAGAAAACTAGATAGTATTGAGAAAAACATAGTTCATGTGATACAAAAGAGTTCGTTAATATTTTTATTATAACTGAAAAGTTAAGATTAGACATCTTGATCATCCAAATTAACCACAAATCCATAATCTAAGAATTAAAACTGACGTAAGAGTATGACTAATATGTATTCGGATATTTCGGATACGGATACAGATATTTCACTACAAAACTCTATCCGTAACCATATTCTATCGGTTATAGATTTGAGTAACCGTATCGGTATCCTAACGGATACGGTTACGAATATTTCCTCGGATACGGATACGGTTTAGCACCTCTAGTAACATGAGTTAATACCATTGGTTTATCTCAATGGGTTTCACAATGAAAAGCTTTTGATATAATTTAGATAAACAGTATCATTCAAGGGGTCCACTTAAGTGAGGAGATTTGATTAATGAGTTGTAGAGATTCTCTACAACTAATGATATTGATCGTCACATTTTATTATACTTTTATACCATCATTATCTATTTTATTTAAATAAATATATCTGCTAATAATATTTTTTATCTTAATTTGCAGGTAATATAGAATTATTGAATAAGAGCTCAAATGAAGATTATTTCAAGTCCAAAATATCTCTAATGAAGCCCAGAATGCCTAAATCCAAAGCCCACGACTAAATTTAGAAGTAAAATCTCAGCACTCATTACTTTCTTGGTTAGAATTATTTATAACTTAGCCTGCAATTGAGAATCAAATTAAATATGGAAAAAATAAAGCCAAATTCATGCTCAGGATGGTCAACCGCAAAGAAAAGGCGATATCTCTCAATCCGGAAAGCAGAATTTAATATATTATTTATGAAAATCGCCTATCTCGACGAGACGGAGCCATTTAAATTACCAGATTCTAAAAATTTTATCAACAGCAGTAGGTTGTGATAGAAATCCGAATTTAATTGATATATATTCAATTATTTGAAGGCCAAGCTAAATTCTAAGAAGCTCAAGAGCATTTAAGAGAAGCCCAAGAGTCTTAAATGAATTAAATACAAAAGAAATAAAGTCCACAAAGCCCATCTCTCAAGTATGGAATCAATGGTCTAGACTATTTTGAGAGATCCTATGGCTTTGAGGGTTGCTTGGGGCCTAAGCCAAATCCAATGGTTATGAGGGTTACTTGGTGGCCAAGACAAATTCAAGGGTTGTGAGAGATTCTTATTATCTATAAATAGAGGGGTAGAGTGAGGGATTGAAGTCTGAAATATTTTGTAAAAACTCCATTTGGAGAGGAGGGTTACTCTTAATTGAGAAGACCTTCCAAATTTATAACTTTTAGTTACAATTAATAAAAAATATTTTCACCCCTTCATATTTTCTTTTCTTCTCTTTGTCAAAGGATGAAAAGAGGATGAAGATGAAGATAAGATGAAGATGAGGGTTTGCTTTTATTCCTTTCTTTTCTTTTCTTGTAATATTTTCTTTTCTTGCTTATTTAATACTTTGTAGAGTAGATTTACATTCATGTCTTTACTTTCATGTATTTACTTTCATGTCTTTACTTTCTTGTATTTATTTTATAGTTTAGATTTTATTTTATTTTCTTTAATTCACCTTGAGGCTAGAACCCTCTAGGAATTACCCTTTCTAAATATGGAGCTAATATTTGTGGGAATTCTAGAAATTATTTAAAACTAGCTTTATATCTAACTTATTCAAATAAGATTGAGATTAGCTAAGTAGATCTATTCTAGATTCCTCATATCTTTAATTAATCCTTCATATTTTACCTTTTGATCTTCCTCTTTGCCCTTGCTTTTTATTTGTTTGTTTTATTTTCTTTATTACCTTCTTTATTTTCCTTCATTTTATTCACCACTCTTTATCATTCCTCTCTCAAACTCATTTTGTTTTATTTTGCACATATTCACAATCACTCTCAAATCTCTCCACAATCCATCACATTTCTTTTATCACTCCTAATTGTCGCACACACAACATAAGAACCGATTTTGATTAACTCTTACAACACCTTCCTCGTGGGATCGATAACTTTTTATATTATAACTTGATAGTTGTATACTTGCAACTTTAGGTATTGTTTAAATACCTATCAGATATAAATAATCTCTACCCATAGAGAGGAGAGGTAATGAGAGAAATATGTACAAATCATGAGGGATTCAGTTGCTATTCATTTCTTTTTCTCTCTCCTTCCCTAAAGAGTGTTCACAACAGTTAGAAAAACCGTTGGACGCACTTATTTGCTCTCAAATTTTTTAAATTAACACATTAGTGCATTTTTTTTATGCAAAGCGAGAATATTCATCCTCCCATGCCAACTTTAGAAGTTTTTTTACCTATAATTTTTGTGGTATGTACTCTACCTAGTTGTCGAATAGAATTTGGGCAAACTTAAAATAAAACTAGACTAAGTTTAACAGTAAATTCAACAAAAAGTAAAGATTAAAAGTTGCAAATTTGAATTCAACAAAAGTTAATAGCGATGTTTTCAAATTGGATTCAGATCCTCTCTAATGAGATGGTAATCGGAGAGTCTCCAATTCTTCCAATCATTGTCATACATTTACAATGGACGAGATTAAGCCATGTAGGATACCACTATTGTGACGGTGGTTTTTGAAAAATAGTGGTTTTATCCAATGGCATAATCTCGTCCATTGAATTTAGAGTGTATGGTGATGATTGGAAGAATTTGAGACTCTCTAGATACCACCTAATTGGAGAGAATCTGGATCTTTTCAAATTTGAGAGAAGGTATTGCCAAATTTAAACTCCATGTAGGCAATAAAAATTGCCTTGATCCCTGCACAACAACTCGGAATAAGCACAAGAGCTTAAGGGTTCATCTGAGTGAAGTCAGGCCCACTTGAGGAAAGTCGGGCCCACCTAAAGGTTAAAGTTCACCTGAATGCTTGACTTTACAAAATAGACAAAAGTGCTGATATCTCTCAAACCGGAAGGAATTTGGCAAAATGACCGGAGCAAACCGAACCCTTTGGGTAGGTTTGGTTGGCTCCGTCTCATTGAGATAGTCGATTTTCATATATGATTCGTCCAATTCCGACGTACGGATTGAAAGTTATGACCTGTTCTTCGTGGCATGTTCTGGAGCTCGCTTGCAGAGCAAGCTCGCTTGCAAAGGAGCCTAGCTCGCCTGAAGAGCAAGCTCGCCTAAAGACCTAGAGCTCACCTGCACGCTTAGAGCTCGCCGGCACAAGACAAGCTCACCCGCAAGCTCGCCTGAAGGCTTGAAGCTCAAGCTCGCCTGAAGGCATGAGCTCACCTGAAGGCCAAGCTCGCCTGACAGCCCCAAGCTCGCCTGTATGATCTAGTCTTGCCTAAAGACCCAGAGCTCACGCTGTAGCTTGAGCTCGCCCGAACTTGTGCTAGAGCTCGCTCAAACTCGTGCTTGAGCTTGCCTACACTGTAGCTCTAGCTCGCCACCAATGCTTGAGCTCGCCATCCATACCTAGCTTGCCTGCTTGGAAGCTCGCCTGAAGGCCTGAAGCTCGCCTGCAGACTCTTGGTTCGCCTGCATGCCAGAGCCCGCCAAAGACCAAGCTCGCCTGCAGAGTCGCCAGCTCGCCCGCATGCTTGAAGCTCGCCTGCATAAGGCAAGCTCGTCTGCAGGCTTTCCAAGACCGCCCACTTGAAGCATGGGAGATGTCACATCCCATAGTGGTCACATCCCACAGAGAGCATGGTTCCCCTCACAGTGATCACATCCCACATGGAGTATGGCTCTCCTCAACTGGGCATGGCCATATCCCACAAATCAAGGAAGTGGCCATGCCTCTCCTTGCCTATTTATAAGCCACCATCTCCACATGAGAAGGGGGTCAGTATTTTTGAGAGGCTTGCTATGTTTCTAAGACTCTCAAGCTGAACGCTTGGTCTTAGCAAGCTCGGGTAGAACCGAACTCAATCGCCTCCGAGCTTCTACTGCGTACTGAAGCTCAACCGCAACGTCGATCGGATCGTCCAAGGGAAGCAAACTCGAATCGAGCATCGAGTGAGGCATCCTATCGCCACCGACGAACCCACGTTAAACAAGAAGGGCCTTTCCTTCGCTTCTGTTGTAAAAAGCGATTCTTGATTTGTAAACAAACAACTCGACCAATAGAAATCCGAGAGGAGATTTTTACACCAAACAGAAGATGGCGCCACACCTCGTTGCACAGGTCACCAAAGACCAGCCTCTCCAAACGATGCGTGAAGCCCTCCCACTGGGCAAGCTTCCGGTCACAACATATGGCTAACTGATCGCCGCCAACACGTTGAACCTCCCCTAAGCAGCTTGCCAAGGAAGGATAGAAAGCTGTGAAGATTCCCCACCCGACGCCGATGGCGGAGATCACCTGTTTCAAAGCATTCTCCAACCGCTGGAGGACATTCCCACAGTACTGGAGTCAGGGTCAGCAGACCCCTGACTTGGAACAATTGCAGCAAGAGGTTAGATCCGAGGGAGGGGCCCATCATGGTCAACAGGCGGCTTCCATCCGTGACCTCCGATACTAGCCGGATCAGGGAAGCCAGGCCTGCACTGAGGTTGAGGAGTATGCGACCAGGCAGGTGGGGGTTTAGCTCGCTCCTCCCCCTCATCATCAGAGATCGCGATAGGCTCAGAGTCTGAAGGCCTAGCCCGGGAAGAGCCCCTCTTACGTGCCAACGCCTCATAACGATCCGCCTCCTCCGTAGTTAGAGGCCTCTTCCTGGAAGATCTCAGATTGTGAGACCTGCCAAGAGGAACCTCCTCTCGAGCTGCGCAAATGCGAGAAAAAGGTGTTAGAAACATTGACCCAGAAAAGGAGACAAAGGCCATCTACCGCGAAGTTTAGCCCTACCACACAGGCGAGCCAACAAAGCTCGCCTAATCTGGCAAAGCTCGCCAGGCGAGACGAAACTCGCCTGACAAGCCAACTCGCCTGAAAAGAGAAACTTCGCCTGAGTAGACGAAGCCCGCCCCAGATGAACGAAGAATGTTCTTCTCATCTCCTCACCGAAACTTACCAGAGGGAGTTCGAGCCACAGCGGCGGTGGTGGCAGTGGTGTCGGCATCACGGGAAGAAGAGGGAGTGGTCCTCCTTCCTCTTGACACAGTCTTCTTGAAGGCCATGGCGGATATGAAGGCGAGGGTTCTAGTTCTCTTTGTGAAAGCTTGAGCGAAGAGAATCTCGAGTGCAGTAGCCTCTCGACGAGGGAGGAGATCAACTCTTATAGAGCGATCTCAACGGCCGAGATTCGGCGGCTCACTCGATCAGATCGTTCACAACGATCCGATTCGACAGTTCAAATCGAACGGCCACGAATGAGGCGGGACGGTTATTATTCTGCACGAATGGCCAAGATTTGGCGGTTCAAAGCACGATCTCTAGCCCAAACAACGGGCGGGATCAGAGCATCGCTAAATCAACGGTTCAGATCGAATGCGCGAAGACGAAGCATCGCTCGTCAGGTCACATTCAATGCAATCTGGCACGCGCACACCGCCTTAGCTGGCGAACAGGCACGTGGCTTATCTCGCCTGTCGATCGTTAGAGCTCGCCCGAAGCACGAGTTCGCCCAAACCTCGCCAGAGCCGCCCGAAAAGTTCAAACCATACGAAGATGGTTAGATGCACCCAGGCACGTGGCCCAGCCTGGTTCTTCATTCAAAGTGTTCCAGACCACATTCAACTTGATTTAGGTCTGAAAACTTTGAAGGGGGTCTTGTAGGCGGGAAAAATCGTCAACCCCGCCAGTCAAAGGGATGAACTCGCCTGCACGAGCTCAACACAGCTTATTGGACGAGCTCGCCGAGAGCTCAAGTGCCGCCTGTTTGACGAACTCGCCCGCACGAGGTCGTCCCACTCGTTGAGCTCGCCTGCAAGAGCTCAAGAGCCGCCTGTTTAACGAACTCGCCCGCACGAGGTCGTCCCACTCGTTGAGCTCGCCTGCAAGAGCTCAAGAGCCGCCTGTTTAACGAACTCGCCGCGACGAGGTCGCCCCACTCGCTGAGCTCGCCGCAAGAGCTCAAGTGCCGCTGTTTAACGAACTTCGCCCGCCGCGAGGTCGTCCCACTCGTTGAGCTTCGCTGCAAGAGCTCAAGAGCCGCTGCTTAACGAACTCGCCGCACGAGGTCGCCCCACTCGCTGAGCTCGCCGCAAGAGCTCAAGAGCCGCTGCTTAACGAACTCGCCGCACGAGGTCGCCCCACTCGCTGAGCTCGCCGCAAGAGCTCAAGAGCCGCTTAACGAACTCGCCGCACGAGGTCGCCCCACTCGCTGAGCTCGCCGCAAGAGCTCAAGTGCCGCTGTTTAACGAACTTCGCCCGCCGCGAGGTCGTCCCACTCGCTGAGCTCGCCGCAAGAGCTCAAGTGCCGCTGTTTAACGAACTTCGCCCGCCGCGAGGTCGTCCCACTCGCTGAGCTCGCCGCAAGAGCTCAAGTGCCGCTGTTTAACGAACTTCGCCCGCCGCGAGGTCGTCGAGCTCAAGTGCCGCTGTTTAACGAACTTCGCCCGCACGAGGTCGTCCCACTCGTTGAGCTTCGCTGCAAGAGCTCAAGTGCCGCTGTTTAACGAACTTCGCCCGCCGCGAGGTCGTCCCACTCGCTGAGCTCGCCGCAAGAGCTCAAGAGCCGCTGCTTAACGAACTCGCCCGACGAGGTCGCCCCACTCGCTGAGCTCGCCTCGCAAGAGCTCAAGAGCCGCCTGCTTAACGAACTCGCCAAGACGAGGTCGCCCCACTCGCTGAGCTCGCCGCAAGAGCTCAAGAGCCGCCTGTTTAACGAACTCGCCCGCACGAGGTCGCCCCACTCGCTGAGCTCGCCGCAAGAGCTCAAGTGCCGCTGTTTAACGAACTTCGCCCGCACGAGGTCGCCGAGCTCAAGTGCCGCTGTTTAACGAACTTCGCCCGCCGCGAGGTCGTCCCACTCGCTGAGCTCGCCGCAAGAGCTCAAGTGCCGCTGTTTAACGAACTTCGCCCGCCGCGAGGTCGTCGAGCTCAAGTGCCGCCTGTTTGACGAACTCGCCCGCACGAGGTCGTCCCACTCGTTGAGCTCGCCTGCAAGAGCTCAAGAGCCGCCTGTTTAACGAACTCGCCCGCACGAGGTCGTCCCACTCGTTGAGCTCGCCTGCAAGAGCTCAAGTGCCGCTTGTTTAACGAGCTCGCCCGCACGAGGTCGTCCCACGCGCTGAGCTTGCCCACATGAGTCCAACGTCGCTCACCGGTCAACCCCACCTGCGCACTAGGCACGCCAAGAACTAACGCCACCACACGCAGGGGCCCCCGGCTGGCCTCACTGTTCGGCAAGCTCGTCGAGCATTTAAACTCTCGAGCTGCTTGGCTCGCTGTGCGGTGCTAGTGGTCGCATTTGGGAAGTGGGCCCACCCACTTTCCACGTCCTGGGTAATGATGAGACATGGCTCTCATTACCCCTATACCGGTCACATCCCACAGCTAGGGGGCATGGTGCTCCTCACCCATTAGCGGTCACATCCCACAAGTCAAAAGGGGTGACCACTTGCTCGGCTAGCTCGCCCGTTAGATGAACTCGCCTATACAAGTTCAACCACGCCTGCATGCTTCGTTCACCTGCAAATCAAGCACGTCCACAAGGGGCCCGCCAGTTGACCCGCTGCCGAATCAAGCTACCAAAGAGGCCCGCCAGTTGACCCGCTGCCGAATCAAGCTACCAAAGAGGCCCGCCAGTTGACCCGCTGCCGAATCAAGCGGCGAAAGAGGCCCGCCAGTTGACCCGCTGCCGAATCAAGCACGCCCACAAGGGGCCCGCCAGTTGACCCGCTGCCGAATCAAGCTACCAAAGAGGCCCGCCAGTTGACCCGCTGCCGAATCAAGCTACCAAAGAGGCCCGCCAGTTGACCTCGCTTGTTCGGTAAGCTCGCCCGCAAGCTCGCCTGAGCATTCAAAAGGCTCACCTGCCTACCAGCTTTGTACATCCTGGGTAATGGTAAGGCATGGCTCTCATTACCTCATCAGTGGTCACATCCCATAGCTAGAGGAGGGCATGGTGCCCCTTACCCATCAGTGGTCACATCCCACAAGTCAAAGGGGTGGCCTATCCCACCCCTTTGCCTATTTATAAGCCTCCTTGGCAATAAAAGAAGGGGGGCTGGGAACAAGGTTAGAAAACTACTGCTGGAAAGGAGGAGCGAGCCAAAGAATTACTCTCTTGCTCCATTAATTCAAGTTTGAGCAGAAGCTTGGATGGTGGAAGTAAACTCCATCTGAATCCTCAGATTTGGAGGCTTTCGTGCTCTTTGCAAACTCTTGCATTGTAGCTCATCTAAGCAAGCTCGGGTAGAACCAAACTCAACCATGCCGGAGCTTCTACTGCGCACTGAAGCTCGACCGTAACTTCGATCGGATCGTCCAAGGGAAGCAAACTCGACTCGAACATTGAGGGAGGCATCCTATCGCCACCGACGAACCCACGTTAAACAAGAAGGGCCTTCCCTTCGCTTCTGTTGTAAAAAGCAATTCTTGATTTGTAAACAAGCAACTCGACCAATACAAATCCGAGAGGAGATTTTTACACCAAACACTCCAGAATATACCTAGAAGGTGTAGTTGCAAAATGAAAATTAAGTAGATGTCTTAGAATAGTGCTAACTATGCTACATGTTTTAAAATACTTCTACACTACAGAAGAGAGAAGTGTGGACCCTCCAACGAGTCATCAATTTTGAAAAAAATTAAATATCTCAGATCCCATACTTTTCTATCTTGCAGTGTGGAAATAGTTTGAGTAGAATAATATAGTTATCGCTACTCATGTTTTAATTTTTGCAATCAATCAATCAATCAATATTATACTATACTAAGGAAGCAATAGTTTTTGCAATCAATCAATCAAGCAATAGTTTTGGCACTAATAAAATTCTAAGGGTTCTAACATTTAATAACTAATTTCTTTTTTTCACCATCTCATATTAACCTAATATCCTCCACATATTGGAAATCCTATTCTATTTCTTTCAATTTCTATAAATTATTTATTTTGTCCTCTCTTTTCAAAAAAAAAAAAAATCTTATTTTTATCTTCATGCCGCTGAATTACTAACAACCAAACACTCATTTGGACATGTTTGGGGATTATTTGTTTATACATAAGCCTCTTTTAAAAGGAACTTATTCCGAAACATTTTTAGAAAAGAATTTTTATGATTAGTATGATGGTTTGTAATTTAAATATTTCTAAAAACATTTCTATAAAAAAAACTTATTCCAAACATGATAGAGATATATACATTAAATCTAACTTATGGGGTTTGGGGGATTTTCAAATAAAAAATTTACATCTTGGAGGACTTACTATCTTAAATTAGGGAAAAACTAATGAACCTAGGACTGAAAACAGGATAAATTACAGAAAATTCTTCTTATGTTTAGATGATTGACAGGAAATCTCCTCCTAGCATTTTAAAAGTAAAACTTTATTCTTTTCTCTTTAAATTCCTACATAATTAATTAATAATTTAGATTCATAATCAGACTCATACGCAAAACCCTGAACCGAACCAAGAATTAAATAAAAACCTAGAATCTAAATTCCCCCGATAACGATCCTCAAATTTTCTGTTGCTGCGGGAATCGCTTCATTCTCAAAGGTAAATTCTCTTCAGCTGCAAATCACGGCAATTTACATGAATTTCTTTCTTATTTGAAGGAAATTAAATGTGCGCATCATCTGTTTGCAGAAACGCCCAAATGAGAAATGCTTAAGGATACCTTCTTATTTCAGGTACATTCTCAATTTATATCATTATCAGCATGGTTATTTTGAGCTTATTAATTTTTATGAAATTTTTACTGGAAATAAATTTTAGAACGATATGCAACATGATGTGTTTGATAGAACTCAAGAATGATCCTCTTGTTTTTTTTCTCGAAGATTCTTCGAGATTGTATGCAATGTTACTGGAATTTCCTTTTAGTTCATTGTTTGTGTCAATGATCAAAGGAGGAGACTTTGCATTGTGGGCAGAGTTCTATAGTGGAGAAAAAAGTTTAGGGTTCAAGTTTGATTCTTCCCCTAAACCAAACTATGTGACATTAGCTGTTCTTCTAGTTGTAAATGTGTTATCTTGTGAGAACTTTTGAGTTCCGCTCTGCTGCTGGGAATTTGGTGTAGGATCTTATATCATTAGAAACGTAAAAATAACCGTCAGAGGAACCAAATCACTATAAACCCATAGTTGATTCCGCATTTAGTCAGCGTGGGACTAATTGGATCCTTACATTTTAACGCCTGCAGAAATTAGTAAATTCTATAGGGAGACGAGGCTTGGGGTTTGACAACAGCAGCAATGTGTTAGTTTACGAAACTTACTTGCTCCTACTAAAGTGCATCGCTTATTTGTGGTTGTACATGTACCATCATGTTTTTCATTAAGGATGTAACCGAGGTCAAAGAAGGAGCCACTGTATGTACTGAAATATTGAGTAAAAGAGAAGGATGAAAGCAAAAGGAAAGCTTCAAACAGTAAGGGATACACTTCCATTGAGAATATTTCTGTGGGTGGGAGATTAGCCTGAAAGTGAATACTGAATTTGAAGGTTATGGCATGAGTCGAGAACTCCGGAAAAGTTTCGACATGTTAGTTTCTCAGATAGTTGAAGATTCTATTATGTTCTTTCTAACTTTCAGTACATATCGTAGTTATCTGTATATATACTGGATTAGGAACATTCTTGTTACGAACAAAGCACATCTTATTCATTACTAGAAAGAACTAGAAAAGTCACACCACACGCTTTTGCACTTCACTCTTCAAGGTCCTGGTTCTTCTTCCTTCTTGATGTCACCATTCTTCTGCACTTCCATTTCATCCAGCTTATCGCATCGCCCGTGAGCCATGTCATAAGTTGCATGAACCCCAAAGAACACATAGTAAATAATCATTATGGCAGTACAAATGCCAAACCTTATGAATGCATCAGCTCCCAAAGACCCCATGAGAAATAGATTTGTGGAAATAGACAAAGATGGAATCCATGGCACCAAAGGAACTCCCCACACCTTTGGACTATGTCTTTGGGGAAGAAATACTTGAATCCCCAATGTTCCCACAACCCACAATGGAACAGTAATTAGATACCCAATCCATCCGTGAGGTCTCAACCCCCAATAAGCTGAAGTGCCCATTGATGAACCAATGATGATTAATAGGCAAATCACTAGCTTCAACAGGTCTCTTTGAGTTGAGACTCCCCTTGCATAGTATCTCCTCACTAGAAGTGCTGTTGCCATCATCATAAAGATGAAGAGCGTGCTTATTGATAACAAGCTCGCCAACACATCCAGGCTCGAGAACAAAGTGATGCAGGCACTACAAATAGTAATCAGAAGAGTTGCATAGACCGGCGTACCTGTCTTTGGGTGAACTAGAGCAAAAATAGGAGGAATTATGTGACTTCTTGCTATGTGAGTGGTGTACCGAGCTTGCCCGAGTGCACCGACAAGAAGAACAGTTGTCATCCCCTTAAGTGCACCGAGGGCCACAAGATATTGTGCCCACTTCATTCCAACACTTTTGAAGGCAACAGAGTAGGCTGCATTTGGGTCAATCTCTGTGTACTTCTGCATCATACTCAGCGCAAGTGCCATCAAGCAATATATTGCTGTGATGATTGACATTGAGCCTAATAGACCTAGCGGTATGTCCCTTGAAGGGTTTCTTGTTTCTTCTGCCATCGTGGCAATGTTGTCAAATCCACCATAGGCAAAGTAGACGATAGCAGCTGCTCGAAATACGCCTTGGACTCCATGAGGGAGAAAGGGTGTCAAGTTCTTGGTGTTAGCATGGGCAAAACCAGCCACTATGACAAAAACTATGACAATTGAGTGGAAAGCCGAGGCAATCCAGTTGAAGTAAGACGTCTTCTTTGTGCCTAGAATTGCAATGGTTGAAGTGATTATGAGTACCACAACTGCAATTGGATCCAGCAGGTTGAAGTCCTTCGCAAGACTGGTATGGATTCTTAACGAATTTGGGGTTCGATTTAGGAGGGTTGCTAGGTACGAAGTCCATGACCTCGCTACTGCAGCTGTCCCAATAATGCTTTCAAGAATCAAGTTTGCTGCTGCTATGAATGCTGCAAAATCTCCCAGCTCCACGCGCAAATAAGCGAAGGAGCCACCTGCAACTGGTATTTCAACAGCAAAAACAAAAGACAGAAAGCATGGCAGAGATGCCAGAGGCAACATAAGAGAGAACAATGGCAGGTCCTGCGTGATCATGGGCTTCTTGACCGGTGAGGACGAAGATGCCTGCACCAATGACAGAGCCGAACCCAAACCAGGTGAGATCCCACCAGTTGAGGCATTGCTTCATCTCATGCTCGCTCTGCCTACGGACATTGCCGAGTTCGGTGGCATCATCAGACCGGCCTAGTAGCCTGTCCGCGAGCCGATGATGCGTCTGGCGAAGTGCCGATCGATACGCTGCCCAGCTTTGAAATGATTCCTCAGGGAAGAGATCCTCCCTACTCCATCTCCAATAGCTTCTCGGTTGAATCTCCTTAGTGTATTCTTTTTCCATTCTCTGATGCTACACTTTAGTTTGGGCGGAACATTATATAAAAAGAGGACGAGATGACCAACTACCCTTTAAGTATTACCGAACTCCCAACTTTCTCCCTAAAGTAGCAAGTTATTTGCCTTATACTATTTGCGGGCCCAGTGTGACCGTTTAAAGATAGATGATGTGGCAATTTTTTTTTTTTTTTTTGCATTTCTTCTATTTTCTGCAAATCCAAAAATGATTTTCCAATTCCAAAAGGAGAATAAAGGGTAAAAGTTTTAGGAGAAAGTAGATGGGTTGTTTTTTTGTTTAGAGGGAAAGAATACATATAAAAACCCAATAAGAAATGAAAGAAAAAGAACACTGTCACGTTTTTAATCTGATAATTTTTTGACCATGGACTCACAAAATGACCACATTGGAGCCCATACACATAGTGTAAGGGAAATAATAGGTAATTGATACGTTTGGGGGGTTCAGTTGGGAGTTAAGTACTTCAAGGGGGACTTGGTCATTTTGTCTATAAACAAAGAAGATAATCTCTCTGAGAAATCAGAGAATTAAATCTGTGGTTACAATCTAAGTCATAAAAGAAGTAGGGAGTCCATTCATGATTTTGGAAGTTTGTTAGAGATAGCAGAAGTGCCAAGTTACATTGATTGGATTTTGTTTGACAAGTCTAAAGTTACATAGGACCCAACTGCCTAGGCTTTATAAATGATTGGGAAAGATTTGTTAAGATACGACTTCCGAAGGATTCGTTTCTTGCAAGTTCATAGATTTTTCTTGTTTACTGGAGGCTTGCCGAAAATTTTAACCATAGAAGTCGGTAACGTGGTACGCTATAGTGAACCGTAACCCGGGTTCAATCATCCCAGATTCGCGTGGAACACGACCCGATTCACCAACTCCAGCAACCCGATTTAGAATTCAAACTAGTTAAAATTTTTGATTTTTAAATATTATTTTTATTAAAATTTTTCTAGTTTTTGAATTTTGGATCTTTTTTATTTTTAGATATTTGAGAAATTTATTTTTATTCAAAATTATTTAGTTTTAGAATTTCTGAAATCGATAATTCATGAAACTAAATAAATAGTGAAAATTTTCCAAATTTTAGATTCTCAAATTTCCTAATATGGGCAATTCTTAAAATTGATAAAAATATTCTTTAGTATGATCGAAAATAAATAATATTTTATAATTCCATAGTATCCTACAAAATGAAGTAATTTTTAGACACCAATAATATTAATCACGGACTAAATAATTATGATGTGTTTAATTTTCAGATCTTAATTATAAGTGACAGATATTTATTCTGATTTATGATTGTACCTAATTTTTATTTTATTATTATATTTAATATTGTAGGCCGTGATTTAGAAAATGTTGGATTGAATATCAAAGATAACTTTAATAACCGAGCTCGATGTTGGTAAATTTCTGTTAAATTAATTTGGAAAGTATTTTTAATTATTACTCTTTTAGAATATAATATTTGATATTATAATTCTTAGAATGATATTTGCAAAAATATTTATCATGCATTATGATTGTATCTTATTTCATTTTTGGCTTATGTTTAAAATTGCAGTCGTGATTGGAAAATATCTAGATTGAATATCTAAGATCTAAGATAACTTTAATAATCGAGTTTGGAAATTGGTAAATTTCCTATTATTTTAATTTGTGGAAAATATTTTTATTTTTACTTTAATAATGATCGTAATTTTTAGATTAATATTTCCAATAAATATATATTTCCATTTATAACTGTAGCTTATTTCTATTTTTTATGTTTAATATTGCGGTAGTGATTTGGAAATAGTTGGATTGAATATTAAAGATGACTTCAATAACTAAGCTCGATATTGATAAATTTCCTATTAGAATATTTACTAACATGATTTACTTTAATTATGATATTACTTGCATTCCAAAAATTTCTTGAATGTGCTGTTTATATACAAAATATCATGATTTATTTGAATTACCAAGTTTCTTGAATTCCAAAACTAATTTGGATTGAATATCAAAGATGACTTTAACAACTAAGCTCTGATATTGTTAAATTTTCTATTATAATATTTACTAACATGATTTACTTGAATGATCTTAATTTTAATTATAGTATTATATAATTTGTTAAATATCCTGATTTTCAGGAGGGACATGTTTTCTAACCTCAATCGGGCGGAGGGTGCCGTGCTTTGAAGCGGGGGTGAGTCAGTAAATCTTTTAAATTCTATTCGGATACGATTGATTGAAATACGACAAAATATAGGTGAATTGCAATAAGACCGTGTTTAGCACGGGCTAAAAGACTAGTAAGAAATGAAAGAAAAAGAACACTGTCACATTTTTAATCTGATAATTTTTGACCATGGACTCACAAAATGACCACATTTGAGCCCATACACATAGTGTAAGGGAAATAATGGGTAATTGGTACGTTTGGGGGTTCAGTTGGGAGTTAAATATTTCAAGGGGGACTTGGTCATTTTGTCTATAAACAAAGAAGATAATCTCTCTGAGAAATCAAAGAATTAAATCTGTGGCTACAATCTAAGTCATAAAAGAAGTAGGGAGTCCATTCATGATTTTAGAAGTTTTTTAGAGATAGCAGAAGTGCCAAATTGCATTGATTGGATTTTGTTTGACAAGTCTAGAGTTACATAGGACCCAACTGCCTATGCTTTCTAAATGATTGGGAAAGATTTGTTAAGACACGACTTCCGAAGGATTCGTTTCTTGTAAGTTCATAGATTTTTCTTGTTTACTGGAGGCTTGCCGAAAATTTTAACCATAGAAGTCGGTAATGTGGTACGCTATAGTGAACCGTGACCCGGGTTCAATCGTCCCAGATTCTCGTGGAACACGACCCGATTCACCAACCCAGCAATCCGATTTAGAATTCAAACTAGTTAAAATTTTGAAAAAAAAAACTCTTCTTAAAAGAATAAACAACAAAAAAACGTGAGCAATTAAGCAAATAAAGTATGCATATCTTAATGGCAACATCATTCTTAAGGTTCTTTTACCATTACTGATTTTATTTAGCATTTAAGAACCAAACCTAAAGCGTACCACGTTCCTGGATGTACCATATAAGCCTACCCTACTCGTACGCGATTCCTAATGAGTGGCGTACCACATTCCTGTACCCGTCCCATGAACTGGAACGAACCGGGTTCCATGCAACTATGAATTTAACGTACTTAGATTAGCCTATTGAATTGCTGATGCATTTGCATTGTAACAGCCTGTCATTTCTTGTAACGGCATTCATTGTCCACTTGCCTAGTAAACTACCAGTGAACCTCTGGTGCCCATCACTTTCTGCTAAAAGAAATATAGTCATCATACTCTGCTAGCTACATTGGACACAGTCACAGTTCTTAAGAGTATTGGAGTTTGTCCACAATGTCTTACGTAAATTGGGAGGTTTAAATTGGAGTTTGTCCACAATGTCTTACGTAAATTGGGAGGTTTAAATTCACTACATAGCATTCTACTTTCGAGAAAAAAAAGGCTTGAGAAAGGCGATAACAAAAGATATTGAATTTGTTCAGCTGATAGAAAGGATTTTAGTTTTTCACTTCTCTTTATTTTATTTTTTTGGGAAAGAACTAATAGGATCATCAGCCAATTACAAAAGTTAATATTTTTTTTCTTACTTTAAGTACACTAACTTGGGGGAGTAGTAATTGCGGTAGATCTAGGTGAACATGGGCATGATAATTAAAAAGGATAGAGTAATTGTAAAATTAACTCAGTAGATTGCAGATAAATGGGAGAAAATTTCATGTAGATGAACCCTGAAAGTTTGTAATAGAGGATTTGTTTTGTATTTTGCTATACATGGAACCTGACTTTGGGCTTCAATGGGTTGCAGTTGCTCTACCAAGACCCATTATTTTAGAGATTCTTTGGGATTTTCACTTGTTAGGGTCAATACCCTTATCTCATATCAACGTAGGGAGCAATACTGCTTAGTTTGACTTACTCAGGGAGTGCAAAAGTGGGACACACAACCTCCTAGTGGACCAGCATAAGACCAAATTTTCTTTGCACATGAGCGAGCAACTTGCTGCAGCCGTTTAGATTTGGATATGATAGGAAACCTCCTCCATAGTGAAGTCCCTTCAAAGCTGGTCTGCCTGTGATAGTCTATTGAAGTCTAATTCTTGTCGTGGCAAATATTACTATCAGTATTTGTCACTTATGAACCTAACATTGTCCAAATAATTTTTACTTAATTTCAGGAATACAGTATTAGATGAATTTTGTCTATAACACTTATCGTCTCTTCTCTTTCACGATCTAGTCTCATTTTGTTTCTAGAACTGAAAGTTGTATCCCTCAATCCTTGTTCTAATTCCCTATATTCGAAGTCCTTAGATTCTCTGTAAACCTTTGGCCGGCATGTCAAGGTACACGAAGCTCGGTTAGTCCAGATTAAATTATTTATTAATTTATGTTCATTAATTATCATTGTTCATTTAACTTATTTATGAAGATAAAGGTGAAAAACACTACAAGTTTGTACCCTTCAAGCTCTGAAACCAGTGATCTCTGCTCCTGTCAGTCAAGCTCCGTTCCAATTTGCTCGCAGCTAGTTCTTTTCATCTGTTGCACCTATCTTACTTGTCTCCTAACTTTAGCTAGCAACTGCAAGCAAAGGTATAAGTTGTATGCCGAACAACTTATCCGACTCAACTGAATATATCCAACCATTTTTTTCTGACTAAATGGAAAAATATATTAACCAAAACATCATAATAAAACTTCCGATCTAGTTTGTCAAAGGTTCTGGCCACTGACAGCAAAATTTTGAAGCTGTGGTTACATGCCCCGCAGGTTGGGCACCTTTTTATGGCCTGAAACCTTGACTCACATAACAGTGTCCTTTTTTTTTCAAAAAAATCCATTTTAAATACGTGGCTCGTGGGAGTTGAACCTGGGTTTCTTGGATACCATGTCAAAGGTTCCTGCCGCACACCAATACTCCGAAGTTGTGGTAAGAGTTGAGGGTTGTAATATTTTGTTCTAATATACTTCAACTCCGACAATGTTGGAACCATAGCCATACCTAGCTTGAACCTGATGATAGTCCTTGACAAAGATATCAGGAGTATAGGTTGCATGTCTCTAACACACAAGTCACTCTGAAAATGGGGTTAGCGGACTCAATTTTGAGTGTGGGAACTCTTACTGAGTTCCTCTAGTTTCCAAGTCAGGTTCCAATTATGTGGATTAACGTAATTAACACTAGTACTGGTAATCCTACTAGCAAAGGTTCAAACTGTTGCTAGAAGGTCTTTCTGCAACTGTTTGACCATCACTATTTACTTAGCAACTGTTCCAACTGGTCAAAGAAAGAACCCTAACTATTAGATTGATTATCAGAAATAAAAAAGTCCATGTTATCACTCAGCAAGTCTGAACTTGCTAAAGTGAAAGCTTTATGGATAAACTTATACTAAAAGGAGCTCCATGTCGATTAAGTATGTGACAGGATACAGAGACCTCCACTAAATGTTTATTGCACACAGTAATTAATTGTTGTTTTTGTTGAAAACTACAGTTGAAACTATCTGAATACTCCTGTTTAGATTGCGAGCTGAAATCATGTTAAATTTTTACTAAGTGATACAGTTGGTACTGTTTGGTTATTAGCGGTACAAGTTAGCAGTATCAGGGTAGCATGACAGATAATTGATGTGTTTACAACAAACTATGGGTGCTCAGCCTCAGTTCTTACTGTCTCAATCGACCCAAATATTACAGATCATGTAATTTGAAATTTGCAAACTCTAGGAAACAGTCTGGAGTAGAAGTTTCTACTTTTATTAGATATGCTAGCTGGGTTGTTTTTTTGCTAGTATTGTCTGCTATGCAACACGAGACACAAATGTGATTTGCGTTTGAATTAAAGCAAACTTGTCCCACTATACTCTAAATTTCACGTGGAGCAAGGATATGACAACACAACATAATATGTTGCACTAGTACAGATATAAGATGTGGATTCAAAAGGATACAGGTACATAGGTATAAGACTCTTGCAAGTCTAGTATATTGGTACATTGTTGATGAAACTGAGTGCTTGTGAGTTATTACCGTTTTGATATAACATGAACTTCTAAGATGCAAGGGGTAACAAAATACAATATAATAAAGTCGTATAAAATTTTTCATGTTCCAAAATTATCCATAATTCTTCATTGAGAAAGTAGACAGGTGATATATATATGCAATTACAAAAAATTGTAGTTTGAAATTATGCATTAGATGTACTGATCTCTGCTACATCTTTTTGCATCTTTGATATAGGGGGTATCTGGCTATGTCAAACATCTGAGTAATTGGATACACAACAGATATGGGCTCATCTATGTTATTGAAGAATCCTTGCAATATAGACAACAACTGTGATTTCATC
Source organism: Asparagus setaceus (assembly GCA_012295165.1). Classification (NCBI taxonomy): domain Eukaryota; kingdom Viridiplantae; phylum Streptophyta; class Magnoliopsida; order Asparagales; family Asparagaceae; genus Asparagus; species Asparagus setaceus. Next base: position 25,352,601 of record CM022703.1, read on the forward strand.
TCGAACTTTCGAGGTTGGCTACAGAACCCTTTTCTTTTTTTCAAATTTGTAAAGGAACATCTTTCTGGTTAATTAACAATCATTATGTTATGTATAATTTCCTTCATCCGTTTCTGTAAAGCCTAATACAGTCCTTGTTGCCATCTATTACTTCTTCTAAGCGACACATTTATTGGCCTCTGTTGTACATGTGAGAACCATCTCAGTCAATTCTCTTTCACTTTGAGCAACCTTAGCTGTCGCCGAATCTTGAGCTGCTTCAGGTAGTCATAGAACTCATTTGAAGTGTACTCTCCACCGTTGTCTATGCACTGGCAACATATCTTCTTGTTAAGCTCTCCTATGACTTCTTCTCAGAATTGCTTGAATTTGGAGAGTGCATCGGATTTTTTCTTTAGGAAATAAACCCAGACATACCTCGAGTAATCATCGATGAAAAAGATCATGTACCGCATGCCACTTATCGATTCTCGCTTCACTGGGCCAAATTCATCTGAGTGTACGAGCTCGACGGGTTTCTTTGCTCTGAATTGTGACTCCTGGTATGGTAATTGATGCGCCTTACCATGCTGACAACCTCCACACACGGTCCCTCCTTGAATCTCCAAGTGTGGAAGATCCTTCAACATTGATTTTTCCATCATGATCTTGAGCTTGTGATAGCTCACATGGCCAAGACGAGCATGTCACAGATCAGCCATCTCATTCTTCCGAGCTTTATCTATGTATGCCGATTTCGCCGACATTATATAGATAGATTCGACTCTTCGCCCCACCATGATAGGTTCTCTTGGTGGCCTTAAGTTTTGATAGACTTTGACATCTTGTGGCCTAAATGCTACATAATTTTCGGAAGTTGTTAATTGGGAAATGGATAGGAGGTTCTTTTTCATACCCGGTACATGGTATACATCTTATAGTTGTATCCGATTCAGGTTGTAGCGCGGCGTAAACACAGTCTTTTCAATGTGTGTGATAGGCAATTTTGAATTATTCGCTATCATAACTTCTCGACCGCCTCTATACTCCTTCATATTGGCAAGCTTGCTCTTGCCTCCCGTCATGTGGTTGGAACAGCCAGAATCAACGATCCAATCTTTCTTAGTGTCAAAAAAAAACAGTCTTTCCAATGTGTGTGATGAGCAATCTTGAATTATTTGCTATCACAACTTCTCAGCCACCTCTATACTCCTTCATATTGACGAGCTTGCCCTTGTCTCCCGTCATGTGGTTAGAACAACCAAAATCGACAATCCGATCTTTACTGTAACTGATTTCTTCCTGATCTGAAACCGTTGCAAGTGCATATTCATATTCCTCCACAATTGAGGTTAGTGCCATATCAATGACCTCTTCATCAAGTGATGCTTTTTCAACAATGGTCACAGATGCTTGGGCATCCCATTCTTCATCATCGTCTTGATATCTGTGTGATGTTGCAACATTGCCCTCCACCGGTCTTCTCTTGTAGCGGCAATCTCTAGCGAAGTGGTCTTTCTTCCCGCAGTTTTAGCAGCTACCGTTAGGTCGCCTTGCTTGGCAATTACCTTGCTTCTCGCTCTGTTGTGATTTTCCTATGTATGGTCTTCCTGGCTGCCTCTTTGAGCAAGCCTTTCCGTACCGCTCTTTGCTCATGCCTTTTGGTTTGTCTCTTTTATTGCTACTGAACAACTCTTCATCTTCGATTTTTATTGAAATGCTAGCCATTTGTTTGGCTAGGGTCTCTTGTGTAGCGAGCAAGCTCTCCAACTTCAATAGTGTTGGTTGAGCCGGCCAGCCGTGTGTAGCCGCAACAAGCCTGTAGTGCTTTGGTCTCAAGCCTTAGATGATTATTCTTCTCATCTTTACATCTAACATTCTAGAATCTGGATCTAGCTGAGTAATATCTGAACAGAGTATTTTTACTTGCTTGAAGTACTGACCGATTGTCAGATCCTTCTGTTACAAGGTCATCAACTGATTCTCAAGGAGCTAGAGTCGTGCATCGTTCTTCTTCGAGAAGAGTGTGGCTCGATACCACTTGTTAATTTATGAGAGTGGCTCGATACCACTTGTTAATTTATGAGAGTGGCTCGATACCACTTGTTAATTTATGAGAGTGGCTCGATACCACTTGTTAATTTATGAGAGTGGCTCGATACCACTTGTTAATTTATGAGAGTGGCTCGATACCACTTGTTAATTTATGAGAGTGGCTCGATACCACTTGTTAATTTATGAGAGTGGCTCGATACCACTTGTTAATTTATGAGAGTGGCTCGATACCACTTGTTAATTTATGAGAGTGGCTCGATACCACTTGTTAATTTATGAGAGTGGCTCGATACCACTTGTTAATTTATGAGAGTGGCTCGATACCACTTGTTAATTTATGAGAGTGGCTCGATACCACTTGTTAATTTATGAGAGTGGCTCGATACCACTTGTTAATTTATGAGAGTGGCTCGATACCACTTGTTAATTTATGAGAGTGGCTCGATACCACTTGTTAATTTATGAGAGTGGCTCGATACCACTTGTTAATTTATGAGAGTGGCTCGATACCACTTGTTAATTTATGAGAGTGGCTCGATACCACTTGTTAATTTATGAGAGTGGCTCGATACCACTTGTTAATTTATGAGAGTGGCTCGATACCACTTGTTAATTTATGAGAGTGGCTCGATACCACTTGTTAATTTATGAGAGTGGCTCGATACCACTTGTTAATTTATGAGAGTGGCTCGATACCACTTGTTAATTTATGAGAGTGGCTCGATACCACTTGTTAATTTATGAGAGTGGCTCGATACCACTTGTTAATTTATGAGAGTGGCTCGATACCACTTGTTAATTTATGAGAGTGGCTCGATACCACTTGTTAATTTATGAGAGTGGCTCGATACCACTTGTTAATTTATGAGAGTGGCTCGATACCACTTGTTAATTTATGAGAGTGGCTCGATACCACTTGTTAATTTATGAGAGTGGCTCGATACCACTTGTTAATTTATGAGAGTGGCTCGATACCACTTGTTAATTTATGAGAGTGGCTCGATACCACTTGTTAATTTATGAGAGTGGCTCGATACCACTTGTTAATTTATGAGAGTGGCTCGATACCACTTGTTAATTTATGAGAGTGGCTCGATACCACTTGTTAATTTATGAGAGTGGCTCGATACCACTTGTTAATTTATGAGAGTGGCTCGATACCACTTGTTAATTTATGAGAGTGGCTCGATACCACTTGTTAATTTATGAGAGTGGCTCGATACCACTTGTTAATTTATGAGAGTGGCTCGATACCACTTGTTAATTTATGAGAGTGGCTCGATACCACTTGTTAATTTATGAGAGTGGCTCGATACCACTTGTTAATTTATGAGAGTGGCTCGATACCACTTGTTAATTTATGAGAGTGGCTCGATACCACTTGTTAATTTATGAGAGTGGCTCGATACCACTTGTTAATTTATGAGAGTGGCTCGATACCACTTGTTAATTTATGAGAGTGGCTCGATACCACTTGTTAATTTATGAGAGTGGCTCGATACCACTTGTTAATTTATGAGAGTGGCTCGATACCACTTGTTAATTTATGAGAGTGGCTCGATACCACTTGTTAATTTATGAGAGTGGCTCGATACCACTTGTTAATTTATGAGAGTGGCTCGATACCACTTGTTAATTTATGAGAGTGGCTCGATACCACTTGTTAATTTATGAGAGTGGCTCGATACCACTTGTTAATTTATGAGAGTGGCTCGATACCACTTGTTAATTTATGAGAGTGGCTCGATACCACTTGTTAATTTATGAGAGTGGCTCGATACCACTTGTTAATTTATGAGAGTGGCTCGATACCACTTGTTAATTTATGAGAGTGGCTCGATACCACTTGTTAATTTATGAGAGTGGCTCGATACCACTTGTTAATTTATGAGAGTGGCTCGATACCACTTGTTAATTTATGAGAGTGGCTCGATACCACTTGTTAATTTATGAGAGTGGCTCGATACCACTTGTTAATTTATGAGAGTGGCTCGATACCACTTGTTAATTTATGAGAGTGGCTCGATACCACTTGTTAATTTATGAGAGTGGCTCGATACCACTTGTTAATTTATGAGAGTGGCTCGATACCACTTGTTAATTTATGAGAGTGGCTCGATACCACTTGTTAATTTATGAGAGTGGCTCGATACCACTTGTTAATTTATGAGAGTGGCTCGATACCACTTGTTAATTTATGAGAGTGGCTCGATACCACTTGTTAATTTATGAGAGTGGCTCGATACCACTTGTTAATTTATGAGAGTGGCTCGATACCACTTGTTAATTTATGAGAGTGGCTCGATACCACTTGTTAATTTATGAGAGTGGCTCGATACCACTTGTTAATTTATGAGAGTGGCTCGATACCACTTGTTAATTTATGAGAGTGGCTCGATACCACTTGTTAATTTATGAGAGTGGCTCGATACCACTTGTTAATTTATGAGAGTGGCTCGATACCACTTGTTAATTTATGAGAGTGGCTCGATACCACTTGTTAATTTATGAGAGTGGCTCGATACCACTTGTTAATTTATGAGAGTGGCTCGATACCACTTGTTAATTTATGAGAGTGGCTCGATACCACTTGTTAATTTATGAGAGTGGCTCGATACCACTTGTTAATTTATGAGAGTGGCTCGATACCACTTGTTAATTTATGAGAGTGGCTCGATACCACTTGTTAATTTATGAGAGTGGCTCGATACCACTTGTTAATTTATGAGAGTGGCTCGATACCACTTGTTAATTTATGAGAGTGGCTCGATACCACTTGTTAATTTATGAGAGTGGCTCGATACCACTTGTTAATTTATGAGAGTGGCTCGATACCACTTGTTAATTTATGAGAGTGGCTCGATACCACTTGTTAATTTATGAGAGTGGCTCGATACCACTTGTTAATTTATGAGAGTGGCTCGATACCACTTGTTAATTTATGAGAGTGGCTCGATACCACTTGTTAATTTATGAGAGTGGCTCGATACCACTTGTTAATTTATGAGAGTGGCTCGATACCACTTGTTAATTTATGAGAGTGGCTCGATACCACTTGTTAATTTATGAGAGTGGCTCGATACCACTTGTTAATTTATGAGAGTGGCTCGATACCACTTGTTAATTTATGAGAGTGGCTCGATACCACTTGTTAATTTATGAGAGTGGCTCGATACCACTTGTTAATTTATGAGAGTGGCTCGATACCACTTGTTAATTTATGAGAGTGGCTCGATACCACTTGTTAATTTATGAGAGTGGCTCGATACCACTTGTTAATTTATGAGAGTGGCTCGATACCACTTGTTAATTTATGAGAGTGGCTCGATACCACTTGTTAATTTATGAGAGTGGCTCGATACCACTTGTTAATTTATGAGAGTGGCTCGATACCACTTGTTAATTTATGAGAGTGGCTCGATACCACTTGTTAATTTATGAGAGTGGCTCGATACCACTTGTTAATTTATGAGAGTGGCTCGATACCACTTGTTAATTTATGAGAGTGGCTCGATACCACTTGTTAATTTATGAGAGTGGCTCGATACCACTTGTTAATTTATGAGAGTGGCTCGATACCACTTGTTAATTTATGAGAGTGGCTCGATACCACTTGTTAATTTATGAGAGTGGCTCGATACCACTTGTTAATTTATGAGAGTGGCTCGATACCACTTGTTAATTTATGAGAGTGGCTCGATACCACTTGTTAATTTATGAGAGTGGCTCGATACCACTTGTTAATTTATGAGAGTGGCTCTGATACCACTTGTTGAGTTTAGAGGAGTGGTGGACACTAAGAAATATTTTATTATTATTTCTTTAATAGTAAAACCCTCAATACTCTCTCTATTACAAACACCCTCTCTACTGCAAACTACTACACTACTAATATACTGTATCGCAAGCCTCTATCTTTCTCACTTTCTCTCTTTATTTCACTCTCTTATTTTGCTCTCTAGCTTGGGATGCTTTTCATCCAAGCTATGGCAACTTAATTATAGCTTCACTTTTGTGGTAGGTGTATACTGTAAGGGGTAGGTGGTCACTGTTGAAATGATGGCTGGGTGGCTGAGCTAGATAGCTACTGACTTCAACAAAATATTCCTGAATGCTCATACTCTGCAGTCTGCACTCACTTAATAACATAGAGTATAACATTAAAATTAGTTGGAGTATTAGATGATAAACTGTTCTGTCTTTAGTTGGGGAAATTATACTGGTCTCAGGGATAGCTGATCACCAGTCATACTGAATGTTACGCTGTCCACAAGATGTTATATTGTGACCCAAATTGCTATTGGGCCTATGGGCCATTTATCTTATTTTGCACTATGTAATATGTAAACCTAAGTGAGAGAAAATAGAATTTGAGTTCTCACCAAATCATCTTGTCTCAGCCTCCATCTCTCCTCTTCCCAACTTCTCAAAACCCTAACAATCTGGTATCAGAGCCAACGCCGCCGCCGCCGCCGCCGCCGTGAGATCCGCCGCCGGTCGCGATCGCCGCTCCACCTACAGATCCCGTCGTCCTTCACCTTCGGGCAGCAACAGCCGTCGAGCAGCAGCAGCCCGCAGCCTCGTCGCCTCCTCCATCAGCCTCGTCGTCTCCTCCGGTGGTGCAGTCTTCTTCCTACATCGCTCGGCGACGAAGAGGAGACAGCAGATATTCTTGCGTCCGGAGTAGAGCACGTGTACGCCTCGACGTCCATCTGCCCGCCGCTCATCAGAGCCTTGGAGGCGCCGCCACTGCCATTGGAGAAGATAGGGTCGTCTTCGATCTCAGGAATTCGGGTTAAGGCTTCGGTTGCGGTTTGAGCTTCAAAAACCCTAGCAGATTTCCACTTGGGAATCAATTCCGATTTTGGTCAGCCACCGATTTTGGTCAGCCACCATCTCCGATTTTTCTCAAGATCTCCTATTTTGTCCATTTTGGTCGGCCACCGTTTTCCACTTTGGGTTTATATTGGGGATTTTATATTGGGGATTTTGTCCATTTTGACCATCCGCTGCTCAAATTGAACCAGAGGCTTGGAGTTTCTTTTTCTGTGGTGCTGGGTGATTTGATTATTTTGTTGAAGCTTTGTTAAATTGGGATTTGTGAATGGAGATGTCCGGAAAATTTGATATCGGTAAGATGATGAAGACGAGTTTCAGACTTTCGCAAGCCATGGATTACCATATTGTCAGCAATTTTGGAATTAAGGGCCATATATGGGAGAGATAAGTTGGTTGAAGCAGTTAGCGATAAGAAGTGGTTAGATATGGATGATAAAGTTCTCTCGACCATCCAATTGTGTTTGAGCAATTCAACACTTCAAGAGGTCCTTTCTAAAAGACCGCCAAGGGTTTATGGGAGAAATTGAGAGTATCTACATGAAGAAATCTCTCACCAACCGACATAAAGTTATGCCTCTACACCCTTCGTATGGTAGAAGGTACATCCATTTCCGATCATATTTGGAGTTTGCATCATTGTTAAATGATTTGGACAAGTTGGGTGCTAAGGTAGAGGATGAGGACCAAGCTTTGTTGTTGTTGTGCTCATTGCCGGCTTCTTATAAGGCTTTTAGAGACATGATGATTTATAGTAGAGATGATATTACTCTTGAGGATGTGAAGAGTAATTTGCAAGCCAAGTTGCATATTGATAATGAAATGACCAATTTGGAGAAAGGAGATCAAGGTGTTGGTTTGGTTGTGGATCGGGTAGGTCGAAGGACAAAACCCCAAATATTCAAGAGCCCGCTCAAAGTCAAGACACAAGAATCTCACTTGTAATTATTGTAAGAAGAAGGGACACATTCTAGCCGATTGTTTCAAGCTCAAGAACAAACAAAAGGCGGATAAAGGTGCTTCTTCGGGAGAGGCCAATGTGGCCAATTGTGACACGGTGGATACTTTGTGTGTGGTTGATACCAACATTGATGACAAGAATTGTTGGGTTATGGATACGGTGCATCACAACACATGACTCCAAATCGAGATTGGTTTGAGACCTATGAGCCTATGGAGGGTAAAGTGCTCATGGGAAATAGCAATTTGTGCAAGGTTGCCGGATTGGCTCAGAAAGATCAAGTTTCATGATGGCAAGATCCGAAGGTTGACGGGTGTGAGGCACATACCCGATTTGACAAAGAATCTAATTTCTTTGGGTTCTTTAGAAGAAAGGGGATACAAGTTCCAAAGTGAAGGTGGAGTCCTCCGGGTGTCAAAAGGGGCTCTCACAATCATGAGAGCAAGAAGAGTTGGAACTCTCTACTTCTTGCAAGGTTCCACGGTCCGCGGGCTCGGCCGCTATTGCGGCTCCTACCTCGGATGCGGATGTTACCAAGTTGTGGCATATGAGGTTGGGGCATATGACCGGCGAGGAATGACCATCTTGAGTAAGAGAGGCTTGTTGTGCGCCAATGCACGGGCAATATGGAGTTTTGTGAGCATTGTGTATTTGGCAAGCAAAAGAGATTGAGCTTCTCGACGCCATTCATTCGACCAAGGGAACATTGGATTACATTCATTCGGATCTTTGGGGACCTTCTCAAGTGCCATCTAAAGGTAATGGTTCTCGTTATATGCTCACTTTCATTGATGATTTCTCAAGGAAGCTTTGGGTTTATTTCTTGAAAGAGAAAAGTGAAGTGTTCAAATACTTCAAAGAATGGAAGTCTCTTATGGAAAAGCAAACGGAAGGAAAGTGAAGAGGTTGAGAACCGATAATGGTTTGGAATTTTGCAACCGTGAGTTTGATAACTTTGCAAGGCCGAAGGGATTGTTCGTCATAAGACGGTTGTATACACTCCACAACAAAATGGTGTTGCCGAAGGGCAAATCGGACACTACTTGAAAGGGCTCGTGTATGCTTTCCAATGCGGGTTTGGGTAAGGAGTTTTGGGTCGAGGCCATAAGCACGCATGCTACTTGATGAATCGATCTCCTACCACTTCAATTGAATGCAAGACACCAAGAAGTATGGTCGGTAAGCCGGTCGATTATTCGAGCTATGGTGTTTGGTTGTCCCGCCTATTTCCATGTGAATGAAGGAAAGTTGGAGCCAAGAGCGAAGAAGTGTATTTTGTTGGGTATCCTATGAATGTGAAGGGGTACAAATTATGGTGTCCTCAATTATCCAAGTTTCTCATCTCAAGGGATGTTACATTTGATGAGTCGGCCATGTTGAAGACGCAAGGTGGAGCACCGAGTCGACTAGTAAGGAGGACAAGACATTTGAGAAGAAGGTGGAGTTTGAGGTGCCGGTCCAACAAGGTGACGAGGCCACGCCACATCATGAAGATGCTCATGTCGAAGAAGAGGAAGAAGAAGATCAACCATATGCTTTGGCGAGGACCGCACAAGAAGGGAACCACCACCCGCAAGATATGGATATTCGATTATGCTTATTGTTTGGCTATTGCCAAGATTTGGATTCAAGCGAGCCATCTTGTTATAAAGAGGCGATCTCTTCCAAGAATGCGACCGATTGGGTTGCGCCATGAATGAAGAGTTGAATTCATTGCAACATAACCAAACTTGGACTCTTGTGAAGCCTAGTGGCAAGAGGATTGTAGGTTGCAAGTGGGTTTTTAAGAAGAAGGTCGATGACTCAAATTTGGGGGATATTAGATACAAGGCAAGACTTGTGGCTAAGGGTTATAGCCAAGTCCAAGGTGTGGACTTTAATGAGGTGTTCTCTCCCGTGGTAAAGCATACCTCCATTCGAGTTTTGCTCTCTTTGGTTGCAATGAAGGATTTGGAGTTGGAACAATTGGATGTGAAAACCGCCTTCTTGCATGGTGATTTAGAAGAGCAAATTTACATGAAGCAACCGGAGGGTTTTGAAGTCGCGGGAAAGGAGGACCATGTTTGTTTGTTGAAGAAGTCTCTCTATGGCCTCAAGCAATCCCCACGACAATGGTACAAGAAATTTGACTCATTCATGGTGAGTATTGGTTTCCACCGTTCTAGCTATGATAGTTGTGTTTACTTCAAGAAGCTAGTGGGTGATGAGTTCATCTATTTGTTGCTCTACGTTGATGACATGTTGATTGCGGCCTCCGATTTGGGAGAAATTCGGAGGGTGAAGGAGCAACTTGGTTCGGCGTTTGAGATGAAAGATTTAGGGGCCGCCAAAAGGATCCTTGGTATGGAGATTACAAGGGACCGGTCCAATCGAAAATTATTTCTTTCACAAAAGAGTTTCGCCGAGAAGGTGATACGCCGATTTGGTATGGAAAAGGCAAAGGTTGTGTCTACTCCTCTTGCGACGCATTTCAAGCTTAGCGCCGATATGAGCCCGAAATCCGATCATGAGAAGAGCTATATGGAGAAAGTTCCATATTCAAGTGCGGTTGGGAGTCTTATGTACTTGATGGTGTGTACTCGGCCCGACATAGCTCAAGCCGTTAGTGTGGTAAGTAGGTACCTCTCTTGTCCCGGAAAAGGACATTGGGAAGCGGTGAAGTGGATTTTCCGCTATTTGAAGGGTACCGTTGATGCTCATTTGGAGTTTGGAAGGAGCAATGATAACCTAACGGGTTATGTGGATGCGGATTTTGCGGGTGATCTTGATAAGAGACGGTCTTTGACCGGTTATGTGTTTACTTTTGGAGGATGTGCAATTAGTTGGAAGTCTCAACTTCAATCAACCGCTGCACTCTCAAGCACCGGCCGGTATATGGCAATTACCGAGGCTATTAAGGAGGCTATTTGGCTCAAGGCTTTTGTTGGTGAGATGTCCTCATTTGAGGGTCCTATTGAGATATATTGTGACAATCAAAGTGCCGTTCATTTGACGAAGGATCGCATGTACCATGAGAGGACCAAGCACATTGACATTCGGTATCATTTTGTTCGAGATGTGATCTCGGAAGGGAAGGTTGTCGTGAAGAAGATTGGTACCGAGTCAAATCCCGCCGATATGCTCACTAAGCCTCTTCCAATTGCAAAGTTTAAATTTTGCTCAAGTTCGGTGTTGCTTTGTTTCTAGCTTGTCGCTAGTTGTCTTTTGTTGCTAGTTTATACTAGTTGTGTCTTTATGTTTGTTTGTTTTTGTTTAAGTTAGTTTATGCTTATTTTGTTTGGGCGCAATTTGTCTCAAGGTGGAGATTGTTATATTGTGACCCAAATTGCTATTGGGCCTATGGGCCATTTAGCTTATTTTGCACTATGTAATATGTAAACCTAAGTGAGAGAAAATAGAATTTGAGTTCTCACCAAAACATCTTGTCTCAGCCTCCATCTCTCCTCTTCCCAACTTCTCAAAACCCTAACACAAGATAAGTCTTTCAAGTATTAGAAAAGCTTTTCTATGGGCTATCAAGTGGGGTCCAACTTTTGAAGGAAGTTGCAAAGAAGATGGCACAAAAGTATAGATGATGTAACTAAGGACAAGTAACTAGCAATTTGGAGAAAGTAGGACTTCCCACATATTGACAAAAACACGAGGAAAAAGGTGTTGGTAGAACTGATGCCATTATGTGATTTTTATTTGCGGCATGCTAGATGTTCTTCTTAGTGCAAGATGAAAATTTATTCTCAGTTGTTGGTAATTTCTGTGCTAATGTGATGAGGTGACAAGCTTATTCCCCATTAAACTTTTCACCAAGGTTGGTGTTGCAGAAATCATTTTAGTGTAAAAGGAAGATGCGTTAGTTCCTGGCTTGTAGGAGTACTGTTTACTGCAATTAAAGAAGCGAGGGATCACTTATTTTGGATGAAATTTGTTTTAAACATGTCGGTATGTAATGAATATACATCCTGCGTGGTTCTAGCCTGATCGTATGTGCGGGCTACGGAGAGCCTCTAGACAACCTTGTACATGCAACCTTGTACACAATGAGAGAAAGTAGAAAGAGAGAAGTCTGAAGTACGTTGGTTCGCAAGCCGAGCCAAATAGGTGAATATATCAGTATCACTTTGGAGCAGTGCACTAATTCGTAACGCAATGAGAGAGAGAGCGATGCAATTGGATATTCTCGCGAACTTTCTCATTGTTTATTTCTCTGTTCAACTTAAGTGCAGATCTTTTTTAATTCTTACCAACCCACAGTATCTTCGCTAAGAGTTCGTCTTTTGACCCATTTGTAAAGCAGAAAAAGAAGAGAAGACTTTTGCTATGAGGACTTGGCCAAGTCGTGAACAAACACAGAAAAAAACGAACCAGGCCGGCAACTTTGACCCTGATGTCGAGATTAACGATTATGTCACTGTCATATTTATCACATTTTTGCACCTTAATATCATTTTTTTGAGTGATGGCATAGATAAACAACAGTTAGTAATTGGCGACTTGTTTATATAAAGAATAAAATGATACTGATACAGAAGAGGAGGAGGCAAAGAAAAAACAAAAAAAATGCGAAAGTGAGATCCTATTATGATTTGAGTGGGGATTCAAAATTTTCAAATCCCGATAATGGCTACACCTCCTCCTCCCATGATCGTTCAAGTCTCCAAATGCTTAGTTGAACCCTCATCATGCCCAAACCCGGCTGTCAATCTCTGCCATCTCACACACTGGGATCTTCCCCAGCTCTCTTTAAACTACATTCAGAAAGGGCTCCTCTTCTCGAACCTCGACTCTGCGCTCTCCATCGAGAGCATCATCGATCGCCTTAAGTCCTCTCTGTCCGTCGCCCTCTGCCACTTCTACCCTCTCGCTGGCCGCCTCAAAACTGAACGGGTTTTAGACAATAACGGTAAAATCAGCGGTTTACAAGTCTCAATCGACTGCAAGAGCCAAGGGGCGGAGTTCATCTGTGCCATTGCCCCTGATGTTACAGTTGCTGATGTTCTTGCTCCATTAGAGGATGTTCCGTCGTTCGTTCAATCTTTCTTTCCTCTTAATGGAGCCATCAACCACGACGGCCACACCCTCCCACTTCTCGCCATTCAGCTCACAAAACTCTCCGATGGGATCTTTCTTGCTTGTTGTTTCAATCATGTTGTTGGGGATGGTACCTCTTACTGGCACTTCTTTAATGCCTGGGCTGAGATTGCTCGGTCGGCAAGAGAAGGCGGCTTCACCATCTCTAGGCCTCCCGTTCATGACCGTTGGTTCATTGAGGAAGAAAACCCTCCTATAAAGCTACCATTCTCAGACCCAGTGGAATACATTGAGAGGCCCAACCCACCTCCTCTAAGAGAGAAGATCTTTCATTTCTCTTCACAATCCATTGCTCAGTTAAAAGCAAAGGCCAACAAGGAGTGTAATACCAATGTAATCTCCTCTTTCCAAGCCTTGTCTTCCCTGATATGGCGATCTATCACGCGTGCACGGTGTCTACCTCCTGATCAGAAGACTAGTTGCTTACTTTCAATTCAATACCGTGCGCGACTGCAACCACAGTTATCACCCGATTACTTTGGGAATTCACTGTCTGCAGTGGTTGCAAGTACAACGGTTGGTGAACTGATGGCCCATGGGCTCGGATGGGCAGCTTTGCTTGTGCATCAGAGTGTGACATCGCACACTGATACTGCAATTAGGCAATTTGTTAGGAAGTATTGTGAGAAGCCTGTTGTGTATCGGTTGAGTGGATTTAAGAATTCATCTGTGATGATTGGGAGTTCACCAAGGTTTGACATGTATGGATGTGATTTTGGGTGGGGGAAGGCGGTGGCATTGAGGAGTGGCATTGCAGATGAGTTTAGTGGTAAGGTGACATCGTATCCTGGTCGGGAGGGTGGAGGGAGTGTGGATATGGAGGTGTGTCTGTTGCCGGAGTCTATGGCTTCTCTTGAGGTGGATGAGGAGTTCATGGCTTGTGTTTCTCCTTCTCAGTGAGATGTCGTCTTCTCCTGAATGCTTTAAGTTAAAGAATAAGCAAGGAGCTTAGGACTTCTACTCTTATAATTTGATCATGAAGTTAATTTCTTATGTCTGATTTACGTCAACAAGACTTATTGAATAAGAACGAGGGAACAAAGTTAATAGAGTGTATGTTGGAGCTTGGAAATTAAATGCTAAACTTCAAAGGCTTAGCTGTTGTACTGTTTGCAATTGATTCATAGTTTATTTTCTTTATGTTCAAAGTGCAATGTACCATTTGTGTGTCATAATCCTTGTTGGCTGATAGCAAAAATTGCTAGCTGTAGTTTATTCTGAAGTTCTTTAAGATTATTTTGTACTGATCAGACATTCACCATTCTAGTAAGACTAGAAGCGTGGAACTATTTAACTTTGTTATCTGACCAGGAGATCGCTAGTGCAACATCAATAGTTCGAAAAATATTGAGAAATAACTAATGGAAAAATGATATGTAACAGTGTGTGTTCTAGAAGGTATATTAAAATGCCCACGCTCCATCGGCATATTAACTATTCAAAGATAGAAATTTTGTTTTAAGTATATTTAAGCTGATAGGTGGCAATAATTAAAGTTTCTACTGTTATCTTGTAGAGTACTCAATTTGTGTAAGTGAGAAGTATTAGGCTCTTACCTGCAAAAGAAGACTAATAGGCTCTTATCCTCGCAAAAGTTTCTGCAATGACAGATTTTATAATTGAGCTTCCTTCCACTCTCTTTGGAATCAGTCAGCTTCATATGGGGTTTCCAACCGAAACCATTGACACTTTTGGATCCTTTGATGCAGGACAAATTAGATCGCTGTAGCGCTTTGCTGTATTCTTTGACTGGTTTTCTGGGAAGAGATTGAAAAGTGATTGGGATTGACGGGCCGTTGCTTCAAGGTAACCATTCATTGTCTTGTTTTAGATGGTTCCTCAAATCCTTGGGTAAGGGATTTGAGAAGAGTTTGTATTTTATCCATTGAGTAGTGGAGAATTTTTTCCAAGATTTGATGTTTGTGTCACTTTCTGTAGTTATTTTTGAGGAAAGTGTTCTATAGTTTATTGAGATTGGTTACTTTTCATGTGTGTGAGATTATTATTGTTGCTAGCTGATGCATACGCACAAGAGGGAAGGGCTTTTTCTATCACGACCCTCTCTCCATCGGTACATGCTACGTTGCGTTGATACAGCTATCATGAAGCCGTATGTGTAACCTACAAATAACCCATAGTGGACACCAATACATTCTTCGACACCCCTTGAATATATGTATAGATGTATTAAAAAGCGGACTCAATTTATAATACATGGTCTAATTTAAAACATTAGTCATACACACACTTCTTGGTCGTATATCCTACATTTCACATCTACTTTCTGGAACTTGGACAATGGTTGTGTTCTTTTCAGCCCATACTCAGCTCTGAACTATGCTTTTAAAGGGAATTTTGCATATCTAGTACAAAAATGAACTGTTTCCAATTATAATCATCATAATAAAAGAAAGGTAAAAATGTTATAGAAATTTAATTCTCATAACATGTGCTAGAAAAAACAATATTGATCTCGTGTAAATTAAAATTTTCAATACACACACACACCACACACACACACACGTGTCCGCCTACCCCATTTTTACAAATTTTTCCGTGTCTCATAACCGAACCCGTACCAGTATCTGTTTCCATGCAACATATGGTACATGTTAAATTTAAGGCACAACCCATGGGTCCAAGTTAATTTTAGGCTTGGGGTCAGTTCTTTTACATCCAAATCCTACCCATTGAAGGTACACATTAAAATGGGCCAGGTCAGAATCAGCTTCGTGCAATCCAATAATTCTATCAGGTTTGAGAAATAACCTATTCAAAAACCTTCCCGGTTTGTTCGGATCTGGCCGGTCGAGTATTTTCGAAGCCATAATATTATTTGTGGTTGAAGGCGGGAGTTCATTAGGACTAACCTCAAGTGGGACTTGTGTTTGTACTTATCTTAAACACATATGCTTAATTATACAACAAAAGTAATAGTTGCCTGGTGGTAAACGTATTGCTGTTGTACAAGTTCAACAGCTATACTGAAGTGTTAGCAAACCATATCTATTCATCGAGAAAGTATCTTGTGGATCTGGTGCATTTGTCATGGTGCATGTGATTAGAGACTAATCTCATGTCTCTATGAGACATGTAAACTACCCTTACCTTGTCATCTTTTTTCATACTTGGACCTTTCACTTTCTTGGACCTCCAATCTTTCATAGCTTGTCATCTTTCTTTCTTTCCTTCTAGAAGTCACAGATCACATGCAAATGATAATTTCTACTGAATCTTCTTTTTTGTCTAATTGAGTAGATTGGTCAAGTGTGTGGAAAACTGTCATTCTGTCTCTATTGGATTTTTCTTCCACATACCATCTCTTCTATCTAATTAAGCAGATGATTTCATCTTGATGTCTGTTTGAGAGAATTCGTCATGCTTACATAGCAATGAGTATCTAGCTTTTGACGTAACTGTGCTGATGTGTACGCTAGCTGAACTAATTTCGAGGAGTAAGGACTTGGAACATATGGTTAATCAGGTTCAAGGGCAAATAACGAGAAAATAAATGAATTATCATATACTAATTTGCAAAAATAAAATAAAATAAAAAATAGAATAAAAATAAAAATAAAATAAAATAAACAATAAAATACAAAATAAAATGAAATCGCATGAACTGAATTGCGTCCTGAGTTACGATTCGATTGAACTTAATATGTATATTTAAGTTAACTTCTCTGATCAATTAACTCTCTATAAGCTTCCATTTCCTCTGGAACCATTGACAGATTGTATCTTCACTCAGTTAATGATCAAGAGGTTCTAAGATTCAAAGTGAAGTATGTATATAAAATTTCCTGTACTGTCTTCTCTCGCTACCCATCTTTGATTAGCATCTCTCTTTCTATTTGTTGGTACTCCTGCTTTGCATCTGGTATACAATCTAACCTCCCTTTTTGCTCTGATTTTCTTCAATAAGACATGACTTTTTTTTTATCTGTTACGTTTTTTTCCTTGGTTTCCCACGAGGTATCCCTACACATTCTGGATGGGACTGATCCCCGCTCGCGCTTCGCGCTGGCCCGAGGGTTTTTTACTTGCTGGGGGATTCGACAACGGGACTTCCCGCTATGGATCGTCCCCCAACAGGAGCTCAACATGGCCTTACACCGCTGAGCCAACCCTGCGGATTATCTGTTATGTTTTGCTCTCATATAAAATCTATTTTCTTCACATGTACTAACTTTTTAACGATCTCTCTGATATACTTCTAAGTCCAAGGTTTTAAATATCGGTTATCGGGGATTTATCGGACGGTCAAAATTCATATCGGATAGCGGATATTGGGGATATATCGGAGAGAAGATGATTATTCCACTAAGCTAATGTGATTGTCTAGATGAAAAACTGAGGGTTGGACTCTCTTAGAGATAAAAACTTAAGAATAATTGGTTTGTTGTTAATAAGCTGAGAAAATAATCACTACCCTCCAAGGCTTTTAGCCTAGTAGGCACTTTTCCCATGGGAACTCAAATCCATGTTTGTTTAGAGAAGTGACATTTGAGTTAGATCACATTAAGATTTTTTATTTGTGTAATTGAAATCTGGTTTCAGCGTTCATGTGTATTGGGACCGTTCAGTCCCAAGTTACCACTAAGGTAGTGTTGACGCTGTCTTTTAATATATAGTATATTGGTACAATAGCCAGCTTTCTTTTCTTCTAGAATTCCTTTCTTATAGTTTTCTTCTCTTAGGAGTTAGGACTTACTATAAATAACCAACAATATATGTATATATACAGGATATTACCATCTTCAATTACATCAATCAATAAGAGAAATCTCTTTATAACTCTTGAGATGATATATCCGATCAATGTTCCTAATCCAAGTAAAGCCTTATTCTTCCCTCTTCTAGAACTTAAACCTCGAAACTGTCGGGAGAGCTGCCGCCCCAAACATCATTTCCTCACTTTGTCATGATGTCCGCCTCTGTCAGCCGCAACACTGGTCGTGATGCTGCTCCCATCATCTACCCTCTTCTCTCTCACAACCTCGTAACCTATATTTTATTCACATGGCCACTTTGGACAACATGAGAAGGCCTATAGCTAAACTATTTTTGAAATGTGGAACACTACAACAAAATGTATAAAATGTGGTTGAAGGAGTGACGGCGAATAAGTTTGATGGTAAGGTGTCACCATATCCTGGGTGGGAGGGTGGAGTGAGTGTGGACCTGGAGGTTTTGTTTGTGGCCAGAGTGTATGGCTTCTCCTGAGGTGGATGAGGAGTTCATGGCTTCTGTTTCTCTTTCTTAGTGAGATGAAGTATACATAATCCTCCAGAATGCTTTAATTTAGAGGATAAGCTAGGAGCTCTAAACATCTAATCTTATAATTTGATCATAAAGTTAATTTGTTATGTTTGATTTACATCAACAAGCCTTATTGAATAAAACCGAGGGAAACAAAGTTAATAGAAAATGTGTTGGAAATTTAATGGTAAATCCAAGGCTTAGCTGTACCACTGTTTCCAATTGATTTGCAATTCTTTATGTTCCAAATTGCTGTGTTCTATTTGTGTGTTTATAATGCTGGTAGGCTGATTGCAAAAATCGTTAGCTTTTGTTTATTCTTGAATTCTGTAAGATTATTATGTACTCATCAATAGGGGTGGAAACGAACCAAATAATTAACAAATAGTTTGTTAATTGCTTGACTGACCATTCGGTCATATTCGATTCGGAAGTTCATTTAACACTAAACAAATTATATTTAGTATTTGAGTTCATTAATGAAAAGAATTTAACCTGGTGCATATTCTATTCGCTTGCTTACTTAAATGTTCATTTAAAATTTGATCACTCATAGTTTTTCTTATTACATATGATGTTATATCTTTAACCCACTTATATTTTCTACTTAAGTCCTATATACTAATTTTGAGAGCCTTAAAGATTCTTAAATCAGTTTTCTAATGAAATATTCAAATTAAATATATATACATCATAACTATAAAGAAATAATTTTCATTTATGAATTTAAATACTATTTAAAAATTAAATTCCTTAGTTGAATGAATATACTTTGACATTCGATAAATATTCATCAATATTCATGAATATTTATCAAATACCGAGTAATCGAGTTCGAATTCGAAGAACACCAAACGTGGATATTCGAGTTTGGGTTCGAATTCAATAATTTTAAACAAATACAAACATGAACATCTTAGTATTCGATTTGATTCATTCGTTTACCACCCTTACTCATCAGGCAATCACCGTTCTAGTACACTCGTTGAATATATGCATATGTTTATTTAAACGTGTACTCAATTACATACTACATGTTTTAATTTAAACACTCATCATACACTTCTTGGACGTATATCGTACATTTCACATCCACTTTCTAAAAACTTGTTGAACAAGGCCCATGTTAGTTTTGACCCATGCTTAGTTTAGAACTATGGTTTTAAAGGGTCGTTTGCATATTTAGTTAAAAAATGAACGGTTTTTCCAATTTATAATCTTCATAATAAAAGAAGGATAAAAATTTTATAGGAATTTTAATTCTCATTACATGCGAATGAAAAAAAAAAATGATCTCGTGTAATTATTAATTTCAATATGTGTGTGTGTCCTTGTACCCTATCTTTTACAAATTTGTCATGTCCCATACCCCTACCCACACCCATACCAGCACCCACACCTATACCCATTTCCATGCAACACAAATTAAACTTAAGGCTCAACCCATGGGTCCGAGTTAAGTTTAGGGTTGGGATCGGTTCATTCACATCCAATCC
This sequence comes from Asparagus setaceus, assembly GCA_012295165.1. Taxonomy (NCBI): domain Eukaryota; kingdom Viridiplantae; phylum Streptophyta; class Magnoliopsida; order Asparagales; family Asparagaceae; genus Asparagus; species Asparagus setaceus. Next base: position 25,372,275 of record CM022703.1, read on the forward strand.
TACCCATTGAAGATACATATTAAGATGGGCCAGGGTTAGGATCAGCATCGTTCAATCCAATAATTCTTTCAGGTTTGAAATTCCCTATTCAAAAACCTTCACGGGTTGTTGGGATCTGAGAGGCCGGGTAAATTCGAAGCCATAATATTATTTGTGGTTGAAGGTGGGGGACCAACCTCAAACACAGTGCAGTACAGAAGTGGACTTAGTGTAAGTACTTATCTTACAAGTATATGCTATATATACAATCACAGTAATAGCTGGTAAAGGTATGCTAATATTGTACAAGTTCAACAGCAAATCGACAAATTAAACACTTTTGTGTTTGTTATAAAAACATTAAAAAAAAATTTCATTCCATAAATCCCCAAACGTTTATTCTTTGAACCATTCATGAATATTATGTGGATCTACTAAAGTGTTGGCAAACTAGATCCATTCGTTGAGAAACTATCTTGTGGGTCTGGTGCATTCGTCATGGTGCATGGCGAAAAAATACAAATCCTACATCTCTATGGACCTTTCACTTTCCTTAGCTTGTATTTTTTTCATACTCGGACTTTTCACTTTCTTGGTTCCTCAATCTTTCTTATCTGGATATATCATCATGGTTCACATGCACAAGTTAATTTCTACCGAATTATCACACCCTACCGCGAACCCGTTTGAGCAGTTCCGACCCACCTGAGCGCAACACGCTTGCCGGCTTTAATCTACTACCAAAATCGGCCAAATTAACGTTACACTCGGCCTCAAGACCCATCATTTACCCATTCAATCACTCAATCAATATCTGATGTGGGACTAAATCTTGAGATATCACAATCACCCCACCTTGATTGCACGACGTCCTCGTCGCAGCATGACAATTGGTCCAGCGCAGTATCACCACCAGGCGATGTGGACTCTAGAGGTGGCTCCTACGGACTTTTAGAGGTGGCTCCCACCGCACTCACGCGGTGTAGCACTTAGTCCCGCATAGCACTTAGCTCCACTATCTTGTGGGTCTGGTGCATTCGTCATGGTGCATGTGGAAAAATACAAATCTTACATCTCTACGGACCTTTCACTTTCCTTAGCTTGTATTTTTTTCATACTCGGACCTTTCACTTTCTTGGTTCCTCAATCTTTCTTATCAGGATATATCAAACTAGATCCATTCGTTGAGAAACTATCTTGTGGGTTTGGTGCATTCGTCATGGTGCATGTGGAAAACTACAAATCTTACATCTCTACGGAGGTGAAGACTCATTCCAGATAAAGACTTACCCACATTTCCTACTAACTTCTCGATACCATTTGTCACTCGAGCACTTGAACTGTTGGCGCAATGTAAGTCCTGGGACCCACGGAGTGCAACACGTGGTTTGGCTCAATCCACTACTAAAATTGGCTAGCCAATGTTGCACTTGGCTCTCGAGACCCATCATTTAAACCATGCAATCACTCAATTAATATCCAATGTGGGACTAAATCTTGGGGTATCACACAAATCATCTTTTCTGTCTAATTGAGTACACTGGCCAAGTGTGTGGAAAACTTTCATTCTTTCTCTGTGGTGATACACGATCACGGATGTGCCAAGTCATCTGGATACATATACATACAGCATCTCATTTAGCTGATCGAGTAGATACAGTTATGAGAGTTAAAGAATGTATCTCTATCATGGAGCCTACTAGCAGTGTGAACTTTAGTTTACCTTTCTGAATATTTCTGCTGTCTACTGGATCTTGGACTTGGCCGCTCTCTTCTTTCCCAGGTGCAAATCATGTGAACTAGGTTTGCTGATCTTGATTTTTCAACCGTCAATCATCTCTTCTCTCTAATCAAGTAGATGAGTCCATCTTGATGTTTGACTCATAGGATTCTTCATGCATACATTGCAATGCTTATCTAGGCTTTTGATGTAACTATGTTAATGCGGTATGCCGGCTGAAAAAAACATTAAATTGAATTGCGTCCTGACTGAAGATCCAATTGGACTTAACTTGCATATTTAATAGCTAATTGATCTGATCAGTCAAATCTCTAAAGTTTCTGTTCCATTTTTTCAGGAGCGTTGACAAGTTTTTCTTCACTCGGCTAATGAGCAAGAGGTACTGAGATCCAAAGTGCAATCAGCATATGAAATGTCCTGATTACTGGCTTCTCGAGCTGCCCGTCTTGCTATTTATTGATCTCTATTGGTATTTCTTTGACTGGCATCTCTCTTGCCCTTTCTGGTATCTGTTGGTTCTCCTGCTTTGCATCTGGTATATGATCTACCTCTCTTTTTTGCTCCGGTTTCCTTCTATAAGATATGGCTTTTCTTATCTGTCACGTTTCACTCTCATATAGAACCTGTTCTTTTCACGTGTACTAACTTTTTAATGATCACACTGATTTCCTTCTCAGTCTAACCGAAATTGTAAAAGAAATACAGTATAATTAGATGATGGTATAATAACCTGCCAAATGCAGTAATATGTCACATGGTTGCAGTTAAGAATTCCCTTTGACCTTCTTAGTGATCAGATTTCTTCATTTTAACACTTTGTTTCCTCCATGTTTGTGAATTTTGCAGGATTATTTTTGAAAAATTTGACTTTTTTTTTTCCAGAATATTCCTTAATGCACATACTCTGCACTCACATAAAATTGTAAAATATATTTAAAATTAGTGGTAGAGTTGATGCTAAACAGTTCTGTCTTTAGTTGGGGACTCTACTTGGTCCCAAGGATATTTGATTTCTTTATGCTCATCGGTAAACTCATCTCAAATTAAATCTAAGTTTCTCAATGGCCAGGTTTCTGCTTTTCAATTCATATCCCAGCCTTTGTTTCTTCCTTTTGACCGACACTTTTCCAGTTTAAAAATTTGGCTTGTTTCAGAATATTCCTGAATGCACATACGCTGCACTCATCTAAACATATACAATATATTATTTAAGTTAGTGGAATAATTAGATGCTAAATAATTCTGTCTTTGGCTGGGAAAGTTCTACTTAGTCCCTCCAATGGCTGATCACCAATGATGCTGATGGATATGTTATATTATTCACTCTGGTCCATATGCTGAGGGAATGTGGTCAGGTTTCTCCAAAATTTCTTGAGGTCTTCATATATTTAGGCTGGAAAAGAGCCTCTTCAGAACCTTGTCCACAACTTTTCTAAAATTTTAGAAGTGCTTGGAGTATAATAAGAGAGAGTAAAGAGGATAGAGAGTTAAAAGAGGATAAGTGTTTCACGGGTCGAATCCTGGAGAAAAGGGAACTCGGCACAAAATCGGAGCACTATTTCTTGGAAAACAAAAGGAAACACTATGAAAGAGTAGAAAAGAGGAAGCACACTGGCTTGCAACACAACATAGGTGAAAATATCCAATAGTCCCTCATGCTAGATTAATGATGCACCAAGGAAGTTATAGGTGAAAATATCCAGTAGTGCCTGCATGCTAGATTAATGACGCACCTTGTACTACACTAATCTAAGGGTAGCCAACTCTTGGTGTATCATTGGATATTCACGCAAAATTGCTGTCCGTAGCATTTATTTCTTTGTTTTGTTTAACTTATTTGTTCTCTTTAAATATATGTCTTGTGGTCTGTCTGTATAGCAGAAATAGACAGTCGAGCCACGAACCTTGACCTGATTATTAAAATTAATGATTATGGCATTATTGTGTCTTTCACATGTTATTCGCCTTAACTGAACAGCATCGTTTTAGTGACAACTTAAGAGCATTAAAGTTAGTAGAGAGCAACTTGCTCTATATTGTGAACAAAATGATGGATGGCTATAGAGAAGTCAAGAAGGCAATTAAACCAATACAAAAGAGAGATCATATTAGGCTTAGAATGGCCATTGAGGTCAACCAATAATGGCTAAATCTTCTCTTGTGGTTGTTCAAGTCTCCAAAATCCAAATGCTTAGTTAAACACGCATCCTGCACGAAACCAGCTGTCAATCTCTGCCACCCGACACCGTGGGATCTTGCCATTAACAAAGGCCTCCTCTTTTCAAACCTCCCCTCTGAACTCTCTATTGAAGATATCATCGGTCGCCTTAAGTTTTCTCTGTCTGTAGCCGTCTGCCACTTCAATCCCCTTGCTGGCCATCTCATAACTTTTGTTGCATTATCTTTGACTTGAAGCTCTCTTTCCCTTTCTAGGTGTCTGTTGGTTCTCCTGCTTTGCATATGGTATAAATACCTCCCTTAGTGCTCTGATTTCGTTATGTAAGGTATGATACTTCATATCTGTCACGTTTTGCTCTCTATTTTCTTTGTTTAAACTCGTTTTAATGATCACACTGATGTGCTTCTCAGTCTAATCTGCAATTGCAAAAGCATTAGAACTAAATGATTGTACAATGCAATTATCTCTTTGTTAACTTGCTACTTGCAGTATTATAACACGTGCTGACGGGGATCAGTTCCCTCCAAGCTTCCTAGCACAAAAAACAATATTTCAAGCAATATCACATACCACTGCACTAGCAGTTTAAAAAGTTTCGCATTACATATAAAGATGCATAACTAACTAAAATATAACTTTAAATCCTTCAACGACAAAGCGTCCTCTAAGTAAATCCATCATAGTACCAACTCTCCAGGCTAGATTATCACAACTTAATGTGCATCTGAAAGTGTGAAACGTACGGGGTGAGATGCACGAGTAGACAATTTCTCATTAATGGGCCTGACAAGTTTAATAAAATATAAAATTAATTTAGTTTACGGATAAATTTCTATCCAGTCCAAGAACTATTAAGCAACATATTAAATATCGGATGAGATAAATTTTCATGTGCAACATAGTAACAATATAATATAAAAGAATGCAAATTTAAGAAATAAATCAGGGCATGATATTAAATATTTTACATTTTTAAATATACATCAAAATCATAATTTACAAGTCTCCTCAGTTCTCAAAAAAAGGTGTGATGCTCCAATGGTAGTCCCAAATCCGCTAGTGGGAAGAGAAAATAAGTGTTTAAATAGTGAAGTCAAAGACTCAAGTGTAGCATTGGCTAGCCAATTTTGACAGTAGTTTGAGCCATACAACGCGCTACACTTAGTGGGTCCCATGGCTTACTTCGCACCAACGGGCTCGCGGGTTTGGGTCGTGACAAATAGTATCAGAGTAGTTTGCCGGCATGAAGTGTGGAGCTAAGTACTATGCGAAGCTAAGTGCCACACTACGTGAGCGCAGTGGGAGCCACCTCTAGAGTCCATGTTGCCTGGCGGTGATACTGGGATGTGCCAAGTGTCAATGTCACGACGAGGACGTCGTATATGTGAAGGTGGGGTGATTGTGACGCTCCAATGTTAGTCCCACATCGGCTAGTAAAAAGAGAAAATAAGTGTTTGACTAGTAAAGTCAAAGACTCAAGTGTAGCATCGGCTAGTCAATTTTGACAGTGGTTTGAGCTAAGTAATGCGCTGCGCTCAGTGGGTCCTACAGCTTACTTCGCACTAAGGGGTTCACCGGCCTGGGGCGTGACAAAAGGGATATGGGTATTATAGTCCACTAGTATGGTAATGCACATGGAGAAATTTTCAAAATAGACCCAATCCCAAATTTATTCCTAAAAATTGACCCTATCCAGTTTTATTTACAAAATTCGACCTAGTTTCGGCCACGTTAGCATCGTGGCCAGAAACTGGGTTGTTAAAAAACAAACGATCTCTTAATTAGTCGGGGTTGCCAACCCCGACTAATTAGGAGCACTTCTAATTGATGGCGGGATTAATCGGGAGGGTAAAGGGCCAAACTATTCGGGGTTGTGAACCCCGACCAAAATGGTGATCTTGTATTCAAGCAAGAACAGGCTAAGCTGGCGGCATCATCCATCGACAGCATTGTGAATGGAAGTGGGAGTACCAGTGGAAAAGAGCCACTTGTTTTGGCCAGTGTTGATGTCGCTTTTGCTTTAGTGGAGCCCAAGATCATTTCATGCAGATTAACAAATTAGAAAATATTAAAAGTGGGCAAGCTTATAATAACAGCAGTAGGATCCACAAGATCTTCACATCAAATCCTCTCAATTATCAATACAATATACAGCACATTTAAATATCAAAAGATCACTTGATAAGGGCCGCATATAAGCAAGCAAGTTGCCTATATTTTATAATAAAAAAAATCAAGATCCACCAAACTCCATATGCGCATCCCTTTCATTACTGATTAATTGGTCGGGGTTCGCAACCCCGACCATTTTGGTCGGGGTTCACAACCCCAAATACTTTGGCCCCTTAACCCTCCGCCAATTAGAAGTGCTCCTAATTAGTCGGGGTTGGCAACCCCGACTAATTAGGAGATCGCTTTTAACGACCGGTTTAAGCCACGATCTTGGCGTGGCGAAGCTGGGTAATCTAATAAATAAAACTGGATAGGGTCGATTTTTGAAAATAAATTTGGGATTGAATTTATTTTAAAAATTTCTCCTAATGCACATAAATCATTGTAAGTCACCCGGGACAGAGGTGTGTAACCTACAATAGGTTGTTCGGAGGCCACATAAATTGCCAAAAAGGCCACATCACAATTCCCAAGGGCCACTATTTGGTACCATATGGTAGATTAAATAATTCACTTCACTCCGTAGCGGATTTTCAAGTTCTTATAACATTTGAAAACAATTCACTTTTTTCACATAGTTTAACCGTTTAAAATTTCCACATGAAAAGACAATCGCTTATGTTCAAAACATTTCTTTTCCAATAAAGTTTCTCAATGATATTCAGGAAGTTTTCGTTCTTCAGATCACAACATTTCTTTACTCTCATCCTAAATTAAATCAAAGTTTCTCAATTATTAGGTTTCTGCTTTTATTTCATATCACATCCTTTGTTACTCCATTTGATTGAAATTTTGCAGGTTACTTTTGAAAATTTTGTTTTGTCCAGAATATTCTTGAATGCAGATATTCTAACTCACCTAAATATATACAATATATTACAAAAGTGGTAAAATTTGATGCTAAACAAATCTCGTTTTGTGAAATAACAATATCATCTTTAAAAGTCTGTTTTTTGACCCGTTATAACGTAGGAAAAGCTCAGAAGACTTTTATATGAGAACTCGGCCAAGCTGTGCACGTTATACTGGAATAGATAACCACACCACCAACCTTGATCTGGATTATTTCAAATTAAGGATTAGTACATTATTATATCTATCTCAGTTCCCTCACCTTAGTTTAATAGCATTTAAGTTAGTAATACAAACGCTAGATCATATTAGGATTGGTGGCCATTGACGGGTTCAAATTTTTCGGAGCACAAAAATGGCTACGTACACCTCCTCCTGTCATTGCTCAAGTCTCCAAATGCTTGGTTAAACCCTCATCATGGATGAACCCAACTGTTGAATTCTGCCACCTCACACCATGGGATGTTTCCATGCTCTCTGCCAACTACATTCAAGTAGGCCTCCTCTTCTCAAACCTTCCCTCTGCACTCTCCATTAAAGGTATTATTGATCGCCTTAAGTCCTCTCTATCTGTGGCCCTCTGCCACTTCTATCCCCTAGCTGGCCGTCTCAAAACTGAACAAGTGTTGGACAATAATGATAAAATCAATGGTCTACATGTCTCAATCGACTGCAAAAGTCATGGTGCAGAATTTATCTATGCCGTAGCTTGTGATGTTTCGGTTGCAGATGTTCTTGCACCATTAGATGATGTTCCATCATTTGTTCAATCCTTCTTTCCTTTTAATGGAGCCATCAACCATGATGGCCACACCCTCCCTCTTCTTGCCATTCAGCTCACAGAACTGTCTGATGGGATCTTTCTTGCTTGTTGTGTCAATCATGTTGTCGCAGATGGTACCTCTTACTGGCACTTCTTTAATGCCTGGGCCGAGATTGCTCGATCAGCAATAGAAGGCGACTTCGCCATCTCTAGACTTCCTGTTCATGACCGTTGGTTTGTTGAGGGAGAACACCCTCCTATAAAGCTACCATTCTCAGACCCAGAGGAATACATCGATAGGCCCAACCAACCTCCTCTAAGTGAGAAGATCTTTCATTTCTCTTCACAATCCATTGCTCAGTTAAAAGCAAACGCCAACAAGGAGTGTGATACAGATACAATATATCCTCTTTCCAAGCCCTATGCTCTCTTGTGTGGCGATCCATCACCCGTGCACGTGGTCTACCTCCAGATCAGATTACTAGTTGCAGATTATCGATTCAAAACCGTGCACGACTGCAACCACCGTTATCACCTAATTACTTTGGAACTCGATATATGCGGTGGCTGCAACTACAGCAGTTGGTGAACTGATGACCCACGGACTTGGATGGGCAGCTCTTTTGGTGCATGAAAGTGTGAGATCGCATAATGATGATGCAGTTAGGGAATTAGTTAGGAAGTATCATGAGAAGCCTTTTGTCTACCGCTTGAATGTATTTGACAAGTACAGTGTGATGATGGGGAGTTCACTGAAGTTTGATACGTATGGATGTGATTTTGGATGGGGGAGGCGGTGGCGTTGAGGAGCGGGCCTGCAAATAAGTTTGATGGTAAGGTCTCATCGTATCCTGGGTGGGAGGGTGGAGGGAGTGTGGACCTTGAGGTGTGTTTGTTGCGAGAGTATATGGCTTCTCTTGAGATGGATGAGGAGTTTATGGCTTCTGTTTCTACTTCTCTGTGAATATGGCTTCTCTTGAGATGGATGAGGAGTTTATGGCTTCTGTTTCCACTTATCTGTGAATGAAGTTTACAAAGTGCTACAGAATGCACTAAATCAGATGTTAGAAGAGTTCTAATTTTGTAACTTGATCATTGATGTAGGACAATAAGACAAAAACAGCTATGTAGGATCGAAAAGTCAAAGTTTCCAATTGGGCCGAAATTCACACAGTTCATGCGAAACGGGCCAACGAGCAAAACACATCGCTTTGCCATGACGTTTGGTGTTTTTGGGCCATCCGAGATCGTTTAGGGCCTCAAAACTGCGATTTACTATTTATTTTCTTTATGTTGCGTAGTTTAGTAATTTTGTTTAAAAACGTTTTTAGGGTTTTAGGGTTAGCCTTTAAATACTTTGGTATTAGCCGTCATCTTTTGAATTAATTAAATTTCTCTTGAAGAAAGTTTTTGGTGTTTATTCTTTAGAGAAGTCCTCGTGGTAAGGCTTCTTGTTTTCGAAGTCCTCGTGGTAATGCTTCGTGTTATCACCGCTGCGTCAGTTGGTATCAGAGAATTGGTTCATCCTGCGCAATGGCTGACAACAACAATGATCCCAATATTGTAATCGTCCAAACGCTCTAATTGATGCAACAGCAGATGCAACAACAACTCGAACAATCACGACAACAACATGAGTTGATGATGGAAGCGCTTCGGAACTTGCAGATTGGGAAGAACCCTAGGCAACAGGTAGTCCCCCCTCTGGCCGGAGGACCTGTTGGAGGCAGGGCCAATCCCCGCGATCCGCCGACTAGGGTTGGTTTGGATTCGGATTCTGAAGGGGAAGAAGATTTTGCTTTCGGTCCAAACAATGATCGAAATAATGATCAAGGCCAGTACAACGACCGGTTCCCGAAGATCAAGGCCGATCTCCCTTTCTTTAGCGGAAATCTAGATGTGGAGGATTTTCTAGATTAGCTTGTTGAGGTCGAGAAATATTTTGAACTAATGAGAACTGCTGATAACTTACATGTTAAATATGTGGCCTATAAATTATGAAGTGGAGCGTCTACTTGGTGGGAGCAGTTTCAAAATAATCGCAGGCGCCAAGGCAAGCAACCTGTTCGGACTTGGAGACGTATGCGGGAGGCACTATGTCTACGATTTCTCCCGGTAGATTATGATCAAGTCCTTTATCAGAAGTTTCAAGATTGCAAACAAGAGGATCGGACAGTCCAGCAGTATACCCAGGAATTTTACAGGCTATCGGCGCAAAATAATCTGAGCGAAACAGAGGGACAACAGATTTCCACGTTTACCTGTGGACTTCGCCTCACGATCAAAGATCAAGTGCAGTTGATGACTGCATATAGCATGGATGAAGCAATTAATCGTGCCATGAAGGTGAAAGCGCAACTCACCCGACCCAATAGATATCAGTCTAATTTCAGGAGGTTTGGTGAAACGTCACGAGGGCAAAACACAGGGTATAAGCAGACTGTTGATAACCAGAATATCAATCAAAAGGCTGCAGATGATAATAAGACGGATTCGGCAAAGCAAGAGAATCAGAATTCCCAGACCCAGCCGAGGGACGTTCAGCAGAATCGACAGAATAATAATCCCTATGCTCAGAATTATGGGAACAGATGTTATCGCTGTCAACAGCCCGGACATCTATCTAATAATTGTCCTAATCGTGGTAGAGTTAATATGATTGAAAGGGAGGACAGCGAGGAAGGTGAGCTTGAAACTGAGGTCGAATACCATACGGTTAACCCCGATGACGTGTACGACGAGGAAGAGTGCGAGGTGTGTGTAGTGCGCAGGTTGATGTTGGCAACAGAAAGGGTGGCTGAGGACCCACAAAGGCATAATCTTTTCTGAACTCGTTGCAAGGTGAACCAGCATGTGATTGAGTTGATAATTGATAGCGGTAGTCAAAAGAACTTGATATCTCGAGAAGCAGTAGATAGGCTAAAGTTGCAGACGCAGAAGCACCCTTCTCCTTACAAAATCAGCTGGATTACATCCGTGGGTGATATCAAGGTCACCGAACAGAGCATAGTCAATTTCTCTATTTGCAGATACAGGGATACAGCTATTTGTGATATTGTTGATATGGATGCATGTCAGTTGATGTTGGGGAGGCCGTGGCAGTTTGATGTGGATTCGTGCCATGAGGGAAGGGAGAATGTAATAAAATTTACTAAAGACAATGTGAAGTTTACCCTATGTCCCCTGACGGAAAATAGTATTCCTAAAATTAAAGGAAAATCTATAGTATCGTTATGTGCCGCGAGGGAGTTTCAGAAGGAGTCTTTACACGCCGCGTTTGTGTTTGCAGTAGTGAATAAGGGATTCACGATTCTGCGAGTGACATTCCAGAATGGCTAAATTCCCTTTTGAAGGAATTTCACAACATCATGCCAGAAGAGCTTCCCGCTGGATTACCTCTTCTTCGAATATTCAGCATCATATTGACCTCGTACCTAGGGCCACACTTCCTAATCTGCCCCATTACAGGATGAGCCCAGCCGAACATGAGATTTTATGGGAGCAGGTGCAGGAATTATTACGAAAGGGATACCTTAAGGACAGCATGAGCCCCTGCGCAGTTCCAACCCTCCTTGTACCTAAGAAGGACGGGACTTGGCGGATGTGTATTGACAGTCGGCATATCAATAAAATCACAGTGAAGTACCGATTCCCGATTCCTAGACTGGATGATATGCTCGACATGTTACAAGGTGCTAAGGTCTTCTCAAAAATTAATCTTCGGAGTGGTTATCATCAACTCAGAATTAGACCCGGAGATGAATGGAAGATGGCGTTCAAAACTAAAGAGGGACTGTACGAGTGGCTTGTCATGCTGTTCGGACTTTCCAATGCACCCAGTACATTCATGAGGCTTATGAATCAGGTTCTGAAATCGCTTACTAATAAATTTGTTGTTGTTTATTTCGATGATATCCTAATTTATAGTAAGTCTGAACCTGAGCATGTTGAGCACTTGAGGGAGGTTTTATGAGTATTGCAAGAAAATGAACTTTATGTAAATCTGAAGAAGTGCAGTTTTATGCTTCCTAAATTGCTATTCCTGGGATATGTCATATCTGTCGATGGGATATAGGTGGATGAGGAGCAGGTGCGAGCAATCCGTGATTGGCCACAACCTAAAACTGTTGGTGAAGTTCGCAGTTTCCATGGTCTTGCTATGTTCTACAGGCGGTTTATTCGAAATTTCAGTTCCATCATGGCACCCATTATAGAATGTATGAAGAAAGGGAAGTTTCAGTGGGGTGAAGACGCCGACGCCAGTTTTGCAATTATTAAGGAGAAGCTGACCACCGCCCCCATCCCTGTCTTACCAGATTTCAGCAAGCCATTTGAATTGGAAACGGGCCTCTGTTATTGGCATTGGTGTTGTTTTGTCACAGTCTGGTCGTCCTGTAGCTTTTATGAGTGAAAAACTGAGTGATGCCAGGAGGAAGTGGACCACTTATGAAATTGAATTTTATGCAGTTGTCCGGGCAACTAAACATTGGGAGTAATATTTATTTCAGCGAGAATTTGTGCTGAATACAGATCATGAGGCTCTCAAATACATGAACAGCCAAAAGAGTCTTAATCGGATGCATGCTCGTTGGGTGGCTTATTTGCAGCAGTTTACTTTTGTAATCAAACACAAAAGTGGACAACATAACAAGGTGGCTGATGCCTTGAGTCGACGGGCGAATCTGTTGGTGACCATGCAGAATGAAGTCATAGGGTTTGACTGCCTCAAAGAGTTGTACCAAGATGACGTTGATTTCACAAGTGAGTGGGCACGGTGCAACGCGGGAGATGTTGTTGGTCTTTTCATGCTGTAAGACGGGTTTCTATTTTACAAAGACTGGCTGTGCATTCCCGCAGGGGTCAATGCGAGAGAAGTTGATTGCAGAATTACATCAAGAAGGTCAGTTTGGTAGGGATAAAATAATTGCTATGGTGGAAAAACGTTACTATTGGTGTTTATTCTTTGGAGAAGTCCTCGTGGTAAGGCTTCTTGTTTTCAAAGTCCTTGTGGTAAGGCTTCGTGTTATCACCGCTGCGTCAATCATGGAGCTTGATTTGTTATGTTTGATTTATGTTGGCAAGCCTTCTTGAATATGAAAGGATAAAGTTAATAAAGCAGATGATTTGGAAAGTAGATATGTAAACCTCCACGGCTTAGCTGAACTACTGTGTCCAATTGAGTCCATAGTTTTACTTTGTTGATGTTCCAAAGTGTTACAGTTCCATTTGTTCACTGATTACGTTGACTGATTGCAAAAAAGCTAGGTATAGTTCATTCTTAAATTCTATAGGATTATTGAGTACTGATCAGGCAATCGCCCATCTAGTTCACAAGTAGTGTGGAATTATTCACATTAGTTTCCTGACCTAGAGATTGCTAATGTAAGATCAGTATTTGAAAATATTGAGGAATACCCAATGGAAAAAAAATGATAAATCACATGGTTGGTGACAATATGTCATATTAAAATGCCCGTGCTCCATTAGCACATTAATTATGGAAAGCATCCAATACTTTTTGTAGTATATTTAAAGCTGAGAGTTGGCAATAATTTAAGTTTCGAATCTTATCTCGTGCTGTCCTCAGTCTGTGTAGGTGTGAATTCTTAGGCTTTTAATTACCTGCAAAAGAAAAATAATAGGCTCTTATGTTTGCAAAGTTTTCTGCAAGAAATTTTTTTTATTATTGAGCTTCGCTCTCTTTGGGATCAGTCAGCTTCAAATGGGCATCCTCTCTATCTCGATTGGTTTTTGCCAAAGAAATAGAAAAATGATTGAAACTGGTAGGTATTTACTTCAAGGGGGAACTATCCATTGAAAAGTGATTGAGATTGATAGGCATTTACTTCCAGAGGTAAGCATTTGTGATTTGGATTCTATCTACTTTTATTGATTTGGTTCGAATTTGATTTGGAAAGCATTGAGATTGATTGGATACGTGATTTGAGAAGAGTTGTAGTGTATTCATTGAATAGTGGATTTATTTCTTGCACATGGTTTTTTCCCAAAGCTTTCAATAGTTTTGTTGAGATTAGTTACTTTTCCTATGTATGAGATATCATTGTTGCCACTTTGACCATCAACACAAGTGGGAAGGGCTTTTTCTATCACGACCCTCCCTCATCCATGGGCGCAAGTTAACTCAGGGTTCAACCCATGGGTCTGAGTTATGTTAAGGGTTGGAGTACTCGGTTCTTTTACATCCTAACCTGACTCGTTGAAGATTTGTATTAAGGTGGGTCTGTGTTAGGGTAACCTTAGTCCAATCCATACACAGTCCAATAATTCTATCTGGTTCGAATTTCCTATATAAACCCTCATAGTTTCTTCAGATTTGACAGATCGAAGCGTTAATATTATTTTCTGTCTGAAGGTAAGAGTTCTTTAGGACTAATCTCAAACACAGTGCAATATAGAAATGAATATGGAGTTAGTCTTATTATATTGCAAGTCTATGCTAATTAGACAACCTAAGTAATGGCTGTTGCCTTTGGTACTTATCTTTTGAACCATTAATGAATAGCTTGTGGATCTCTACGGAAATGTTAACAAAGCAGCTTCATTCATTGAGAAAGTATATTGTGTATCCAATGTATTTTTTGTGGCAAGTATCTGAGCAAAGACAAAGCTTGTTTCTCTATGGGACAAATAAGGTTACCAATTTGGATTGTTTTTGTGTTCCATACTAGTTCCTTTTGCTTTCTTGGTTGCTCAATCTTTCTCTTCCTTTCCTGGATACATCACATACCACATGTTCTTGATAGTTTCTGCTGCCAATCATCTCTTATGTGTAACCGATTAGATTGGTCAAGAGTGGAAATATATCATTCCTTCTCTGTGGAGTACAATATCAAAGATGCACCAAATCGACTGCATTTTACTATCTAGCTTTTGATGTAATGATGTTGATTCTGTATCTTGGCCATACTAACTTTGAGTAAAGAACCGGAACAAACGATTAACTACATTCAAGGAGTAAGTAATGATAAGTAATGAGTCCTCATATACTGGCTTGCAAAAAACAAATGAAATTGCATTAATTTGCATGTACACCCTGAGCATGGATCCAATTGGACTTAGTTTGCATATTTAAGCTTACTGGTCTGATTAGTCAAATCTCTGAAGTTTTTCCTCCTTTTTCTTCAGGAGCATTGACAGGTTTTTATCTTCGCTCGGCTAATGAGCAAGAGGTCCCGAGATCAAAGTTCGAGCATTATATAGAATCCCATGATTATTGGCTCTTCTAGCTGCCATGCTTTGGTATTTATTAATTTCTATTTGCTAGTATTTAACTAGCATCTCCCTTTTCCTTTCTAGTTATCTGTTGGTTCTCTTACTTCGCATTTGGTATACAATCTACCTCCTTGTTGCTCTGGTTTTCTCCTATATGGTATGATTTTTCTTACCTGTCACATTTTTCTCTCATAAAGAATCTATTTTCTTCATGTACTAACTTTTTGATGATCGCACTGATATACTTCTCATTCTGATCTGAAATTGCAAAATCAATATAGTAGAATTAAGGCATAAAGGAATTGTCTACGCGTTAATCTCCCAAATGCAGCAATATAAGACATGGTTACAAGGATCAATACCCGCCTAACCTTTCTAACACAAAATGCTCAAGAATTTATATAACACAAGAAGTTTTCTGTTGTGCACTTCATATATAACAAAAACAATATTTCAAGGGATAACTTTGTTGATATCCATAAGTCTCAGAGAAAGACAACGTTAAGACTGTAAAAAGGAAAAATGCAATCTAAACGCTAACACTAGCACTTTAACAAGTTTATTATCACATTTAAGATGCATAGATAACTAAAATATAACTGTAAATCCTTCAACAATGAAGCGTCTGCTAAAAGTGAAACCACCATAGTACCAACTCTCCAAGCTAGAATACTGCAAGTTAGTTTGCATCTGAAAAAGGTGAAAATACGGGGTGAGATGCACTCAATGAGTAGACTATTTCTCGTTAGTGGATCAAGCAAGTCTAATGAAATATAGGCTTAATTCATATAACCCCTCTGAACTTTGGGGGTGTTGCACATAACCCCCTCTGAACTTTGTGATGCCCCACTAATAGTCCCATATGGGGAAATTGATAGAGTTTAAGAGGGTTTAAATGATAGGTCTTGATAGTCAAGTGCAACATTGACTAGTCAATTTTGGTAGTGGATTAAGTCAAACCATGTGTTGCACTTAGTGGGTTCCAGGGCTTACATCGCGCCTATGAGCTCGCGGGCGCGAGTGTGGCAAATGTGAGTTCTTGTTGGATAAAGTGAGTTCTGGTGCTTTGAGGAAGGAAAAACTTAGTGCAAAATTTAACAAGTGTGAGTTGTGGTTGGATAGTATGTCTTTTATGGGACATATTATTTTGAAGCCGTTGTGAATTGGAAAAGGCCAACAAGCATTCATGAGATATGTAGTATTGCCTCGCCTTTGACTCACTTGACTCAGAAAGGAGTCAAAATTGTTTGGCCTGAAAATGTGAAAAGAGTTTTTAGGAGTTAAAGCATTGACTAGTATCTGTATCAGTTCTCATCATACCGGTTGTAGGAAACGATTTTATTATTTATAGCAATGCCTCTCATAAGGGTTTGGGATGTTTGCTCATGCAAAATAGAAAATGGTAGCTTATGGTTCTCGTCAGCTAAAACCTTATGAGAAAATTTATCCAACCCATGATATAGAGTTGGTAGTGGTAGTTTTTGCTTTGAAAATTTGGAGACATTATCTCTACGAAGTGCATTATGAGATCTCTACTGATGACAAGAGTTTAAAGTACATTAGTACTCAAATTGAATTGAATATGAGAAAAAGGAGATGGTTGGAACAACTTAGAGATTATGATGTTAATATTAATTATCATCTAGGGAAAGCTAATTGCTGACGCCCTTAGTCGAAAGGGTAATATAGCTTTCTTGTTACTCGGAAAAAGTGTATACTAGAAGATTTGGATCAACTGGGAATTGATATCCGATGCCATCAATCATCTTTTAAATTAGCTAACATCCAAGTACAACCTGCATTGATTGATGAGATTAAGATTGCTCAAAAAGATAATTCCGAATTGAAAGACATTCGAAAGGGAGTCAAGGCTAGTAAACATCTATGTTTTGTGATACATGGTGATGGATCCCTAATGTTTGGAAATCGACTTTATGTTCTGAGTAATCTAGAGTTGGAGAAAAAGATTTTGAAGGAGGCTCATTGTTCTAGATATACAATGCATCCCGATGGAACGAAGATGTACAAAGATTTAAAGGAGATATATTGGTGGAACAATATGAAGAAGGAGATTAGCAATGTCCAAGAGTGTGAGATGTGCCAGCCGCTGTCATGCCGTGACGAGGAAGTTGCATATTAAAGGTGGGGTGATTCTGATACCCCAACACTAATAGTCCCACATCGGGAAATTGAAAAAGTTTAAGAGGATTTAAATGATAGGTCATGGGAGTCAAGTGCAACATTGACTAGTCAATTTGGGCAGTGGATTGAGCCCAACCACGCATTGTGTTAGTATTATATGCCCTAGAAACCAATCGGGTAATCGGATAATGAATGATTTGATCAATCTCGGTTAATTGATAAGAATTGATTTGATCAATCACGGTTTGGAAAAATACTGACCAAGTTCAATGAACCTATCTCCTAGCAATCAAATTGATTTGATCAATCTCGGTTAATTGATAAGAATTGATTTGAACAAATCTTTTTGATTGACCGTCTGATTGGAAATCGATCTCTTTCCTGGTTTGAGAAACCACCTCACCCTATAAAAGGAGCCTGAGACGGACCTTCCTGATCAATCCAATTCAACTTTTGAAATTGTGAGGGATAGAGGAGAAACCCTAGAGGCCGCCGTCTTCGAAGTGCTAGCACACCGACGTGCGGAGTTCCAACAAGTTGGATACCAGTAGAGGCGTGGCTACGATTGCTGCGCAACATCTCCATGAGTACGCAAGTTTCCGCTGCAAATCTGCACGTTTCAGGTATTCTTGTATCTTGGATCTTCTTCTTCGTATGGATCTTAGGATGTAAGCAAATAAAAATTTGATTTTTATTACATGTTATGCTTCCTACATCCCTAAAGTGGTATCAAAGCCTCTTATGTAGAATTAGATCTAGATACTCCATATATATGCGATATACATGTTCGTTTAACACTAATTCAATGCATGAGCCGTCATGTTAGAATTAGATTCTGAGAATAACATTTTTTTTGCTGGATTATTAAAGTAATTTATATGCCCTTCGTTATTCATGAATTTGATGATCTGTAATAGTTATTCACATTGTCTTTTGTGTTCAATTATGCTCATGATATCTATATTGTTTCTGCATAATTTATTATTAGAATTAATTATGTTAGTCCCTAAAATAAATAATAAAAATTAAGTTACTTGATGCCTTTTTTAATTTCTTAACTATCAAGATTCTGATCGTTATATGGTGGGCTTGCCAAAGCAAGGTACCATTAGCCATCTTAATCAGATAGGATTCGTGTCGGACACTAAGGTTTAAAGAAATAGGTTTAACTTAACAAGGCTATCAAAATGGTTTTGGGCCTTGAGGCATAGTGTTGGGAGGCATGAGATGTCACCTGACAACCAAGAGTTACATAAGATGTAATTAGCAAGGAGTTGCTTACCTAAATAGCTAGGTTCAAGCGGTGATGCCAAAGCTCACTTGTACCTAGCGAAATATGGATCTTGGCCCACTATATGTCTTTTATAAGGGTACTCTTTACAGACACATGTAGTGGAAGGATCTAATCCTGAGTGGGTTTTCTGATTAACTAGTGTCTAAGGCAAGGGTAAGAGGTTAAGCCTCGAAACATTTGTGGTTATTTAATTAAGAGCTATGCTCGAAAAACCTCCCACAAAGTTTACCTTACCTGGCCAGTTGGCTTATAACCACCTTAGGCAATGATCTATCTCCTATTAAAGTATTTAATAAGAGTTCATATACATAAACATGAACTAATGTGTTGTATGGTTTTAATTGTTGTAGATAATGGCTAATAATTCATCCTCCACATTTACACTGTGATCAGTCCTTGAGAAGGAAAAGCTCAATGGAACTAACTTCATTGATTGGTTCAGAAATTTGAGAATTGTTCTCAAACAGGAAAGGAAAGAATATGTTCTGGAAAATGCCCCTCCTGAAGAACCACCTGCTAATGCTCCTCGTGCTCAGAAGGATGCTTACAAGAAGCACCTTGACGATGCACTTGATGCCAGCTGTCTCATGCTTGCAACTATGAACTCAGAGCTTCAGAAGCAATTTGAGAATATGACTGCTTATGAGATGGTCGTACAACTCCGAAATTTATTTCAGGAGCAAGCACGTGTTGAAAGGTACGAAACCACAAAGACATTGCACCAATGTAAGTTGGCAGAAGGGAGCCCAGTTAGTCCTCATGTGATCAAAATGATTGGTTACATTGAGAATCTGGAAAGGCTAGGTTTTCCTCTTGGCAAAGAGTTGGCCATTGATATTATTCTCCAGTCATTGCCGACGAGTTATGACCAGTTCATAATGAACTGTAACATGAATGGTCTGGAGAAATCACTGACTGAACTGCATGGGATGCTAAAGATAGCGGAGCAGAATATCAAGAAGCAGCCTAAAGAGATGCTGATGGTTCAGAAAGGAAAGAGCTTTAAAAAGAAAGGCAAAGGAAAGGTTCAGGGTAAAGGCAAAGCTCAAGTTCAGAACTTCAACAGCAAGCCTAAACCCAATGGAAAGTCCAAACCTAGTCCATGCGCTGATGCTCAATGTTTCTACTGCAATGAGACTGGTCATTGGAAGAGAAACTGCAAGAAGTACTTGGAAGATCTGAAGAAGAAGAAGGGAAGTGAGACTTCCACTTCAGGTATTTATGTTATTTATGTTATTGAAGTCAATATTACTACTCATAATTATGATTCATGGGTATTAGATACCGGTTCAGGAGCTCATATTTGTTCAAATATGTAGGGGCTCAAAAGGAGTAGGATGCTGACGAAGGGCGAGGTGCAACTTCGCGTTGGCAATGGAGCAAGAGTTGTTGCTTTAGCCGTAGGAGCTTTTTCATTAGTTTTACCTTCGGGATTAGTTTTAGAATTGCATAATTGTTATTATGTACCTGCCATAAGCAGAAATATCATTTCAGTTTCGTGTTTAGACATGGAAGGTTTTGATTTCAGAATAAAGAGCAGAAGCTGTTCATTTTATTTCAATGATATGTTTTATGGCTGTGCTCCATTGGTGAATGGACTTTATATTCTAAATCTTGAAATACCCACTTATAACATAAATACCAAAAGACTTAAGACAAATCCCACTTTCATATGGCATTGTCGTTTAGGCCACATAAATGAGAAACGCATCATGAAGCTCCATAAAGATGGACTTCTAGACTCTTTTGATTTTGAATCAATTGATACGTGTAAATCTTGTTTATCAGGCAAAATGACTAAGTCGCCTTTCACTGGTTCTGGTGAGAGGGCGAATGACTTGTTGGCCCTTATACATATTGATGTATGTGGACCATTGAGTACAGTTGCCAGAGGTGATTTTCAGTACTTCATCACATTCACTGATGATCTCAGTAGATATGGTTATGTCTATTTGATGAGGCACAAATCTGAAGCTTTTGAAAAGTTCAAAGAGTTTCAAAGTGAAGTACAAAATCAACTTGGCAAGACAATTAAAACTCTTCGATCAGATCGTGGAGGAGAATATTTGAGCCAAGAGTTTGGTGATCATCTTAAACAATGTGGAATTGTTTCACAGCTTACTCCACCAAGGACACCACAATGGAATGGTGTGTCTGAACGGAGGAACCGGACTTTGATGGACGTGGTTCGATCAATGATGAGCCAAGCAGATCGCCATTATCCTTCGGGGATACGCTCTAGAACAGCTACGTTCACACTGAACAGGGCTCCGTCAAAAGTAATTGAAAAGATACTATATGAGATATGGACTGGAAAGCGTCCTAGTTTATCTTTTTTCAAGATCTGGGATTGTGAAGCTTGTGTAAAATGTTTGACGTCTGATAAGCTCACAGCCAAATCAGATAAATGCTTCTTTGTGGGGTACCCAAAGGAAACAAAATGGTACTATTTTTTCAATAGGGCAGAAAATAACGTTTTTGTCACCCGAAATGGTATTTTTATGGAGAAAGAATTTCTTTCCAAAGGAGTTAGTGGGAGTAAAGTGCAACTCGAAGAAGTTTGAGGGCCAGTAGAAAATGCTCCAACATCTCTTGAAACTGAGCAAGATCTTCAAACTGTTGTAGAGACTGCTCAAGAGGCACCAGCCCCACGAAGGTCAGAAAGGTCACGTCGCATACCTGAGCGGTATACGTTTCTTATGATGGAACAACACAACATTTTGTTGTTAGACAATGATGAACCTACAACATTCCAAGAAGCAATGACGAGTCTAGACTCCGATAAATGGCTTGAAGCCATGAAATCCGAAATGCAATCCATGTATGACAATTAAGTTTGGAACTTGGTTGATCCACCCAATGGCATAAAAACTATTGGGTGTAAATGGGTATTCAAAAAGAAAATTGACATGGATGGGAATGTCCACATTCATAAAGCACGATTGGTGGCGAAGGGTTTTAAACAAATTCATGGTGTAGACTATGATGAGACTTTTTTGCCCGTCGCTATGCTTAAGTCAATTCGGATTATCTTAGCAATTGCCGCATGTTATGACTTTGAGATTTGGCAAATGGATGTCAAAACAGCTTTCCTTAATGGAAACCTAACTGAGGATGTGTACATGACGCAGCCTGAAGGTTTTGTCAGTCCAGAAAATATTGGGAAGGTATGCAAGCTTTGAAAATCTATTTATGGATTGAAGCAAGCGTCTCGAAGTTGGAATATTCATTTCGATGAAGTTGTCAAAGAGTTTGGTTTCATCAAAAACGAAGAAGAACCTTCTGTTTACAAGAAATCTAGTGGGAGCGCACTTATTTTTTCTGGTCTTGTATGTAGATGACATACTACTGATCAGAAATGATATTCCTATGCTCGAATCGGTGAAGTCCTCATTGAAAAATAGTTTTTCAATGAAAGATTTAGGCGAGGCAACATACATATTAGGGATAAAGATCTATAGAGATAGATCGAAAAGGTTAATTGGATTAAACCAAAGTACATATATCGACAAAGTGTTGAATAGGTTCAACATGCAAGAATCCAAAAGGGGTTTCTTACCCATGTCACATGGCATAAGTCTTTGCAAGAATCAATGTCCCACGACACAAGATGAGCGGGACCGCATGAGTAAGATTCCATATGCTTCTGCGATTGGATCTATCATGTATGCCATGCTTTGTACTCGCCCAGATGTATCGTATGCCTTGAGTGCCACGAGTAGATACCAGTCAGATCCAGGTGAGAGTCACTGGATAGCTGTAAAAATATTCTCAAGTATTTAAGAAGAACTAAGGATGTGTTCCTTGTCTATGGAGGTGAGGAAGAGCTCGTTGTAACCGGTTACACCGATGCAAGCTTCCAAACTGACAAAGACGATTCTCGATCGCAATCTGGATACGTATTTTGCCTGAATGGAGGAGTTGTGAGCTGGAAGAGTTCTAAGCAAGAGACAGTTGCTGATTCTACAATAGAAGCTGAGTACATTGCTGCTTCAGAAGCGACAAAGGAGGCGGTTTGGATAAAGAAGTTCGTCTCTGAGCTTGGTGTGGTCAAAAGCATTGCAAGTCTAGTGGATCTCTATTGTGATAATAATGGGGCCATTGCACAAGCAAAAGAGCCAAGGTCGCATCAGAAGTCCAAACACATACTTTGGCATTTTCATCTCATTCGGGAGATCATAAACAGAGGTGATATAAAGTTATGTAAGGTTGCAACAGAAGGAAATGTTGCAGACCCGTTAACTAAGCCTCTCCCGCGGGCTAAGCATGAGATGCATACTAGAGCAATAGGCATTAGATATGTGAATAATTGGCTCTAGTGCAAGTGGGAGATTGTTAGTATGACATGCGTTAGAAACCAATCATAGAGATGATTATGTTTAGTTTATGTTTATGCAACTTATATGAATAATGTGTTATTCGGTCCCTTGAATAAATCACTTGTTATGGATCATTAAGTATGTGACTTGAACGTGAAACTCTATAATTAGATTGTGATGTGATATTATTCTAAATTGTCATTGTCTTTTGTCATTGGTTGGACGCTAATGATTTTATAGGCAGCATGTGGATTAATTGATGATCATGTTTCGCGGATCATGGATATGAGATATCAAGTCAATCACATGGGTATATGTTGGTGATGATATTGGACTGACCCGCTATGAAACATTGTATGGATTATTTGTGTCATCAATATGTTTCATACAATGGTTTTGTTTGGTCTTTTGACCTGAGACTGTCATAGTTTCCTACATGAGGATTGTATACTTTAATGTTACCAAACGTTTTCCTTTGACCGGATAACAATAAAGGTATTAATCGGGTATGCTATGAATCATGCAGAGGGATGTGAATAGTCAAGATGGAATTTGTCCCTTTCATATAAATGAGAGTATGATATCTCTGGGCCCCTCGAAGAAAATAGACTCAGAAAGTGCATGGCCATGCCTAATTAGTTGAGAGTCAACTATTGAGAAGTCACCTAATTTCGTGTAAGAAATTAAAGGTTAAACTGCATAAGGATGACACGCTCGCCTTGAGTTCAATCAAGATATCTAGTGATAAAGAGACCGACATATGTCCATTGTGGACTAGGTTTCATTTGAGATGATATTTACGTGATTTGGGTAGTCATAATGTCCTGCTAGGGTCCGCTTATGACTTGTGGGCCGAAAAGTATTTTGGCCCACTGCCAACATCGTGTAAAGCTAATGGGTCACACACAAGAACGTGTTGGAACGTTATTAAGAAAGCCCTAGAAACCAATCGGGTAATCTGATAAGGAATGATTTGATCAATCTCGGTTAATTGATAAGAATTGATTTGATCAATCACGGTGTGGAAAAATACTGACCAAGTTCAATGAACCTATCTCCTAGCAATCAAATTGATTTGATCAATCTTGGTTAATTGATAAGAATCGATTTGAACAAATCTTTTTGATTGACCGTCTGATTGGAAATCTGATCTCTTTCCTGGTTTGAGAAACCACCCATGACCCTATAAAAGGAGCCTGAGACGGACCATCCTGATCAATCCAATTCAGCTTCTGAAATCGTGAGGGAGAGAGGAGAAACCCTAGAGGCCGCCATCTTCGAAGTGCTAGCACACCGACGTGCGGAGTTCCAACAAGTTCGTGTGGATACCAGTAGTGGCGTGGCTACGATTGCTGCGCAACATCTCCACGAGTATGCAAGTTTCCACTACAAATCTGCACGTTTCAGGTATTCTTGTATCTTGGATTTTCTTCTTCGTATGGATTTTAGGATGTAAGTAAATAAAAATTTGATTTTTATTACATGTTATGCTTCCTACATCCCTACACATTGCACTCAGTGGGTACTAGGCTTACATTGCCTCAACAGGCTCAGAGGCTCGGGGCGTGACAAATGATACCAAAGCAGCTAGCCAGCCGAAAGTGTGGAGCTAAGGGCTATGTGGGACTAATGCTACACTATGTGAGTGTGGTGGGAGCAACCTCTGAAGCTCGTAGGAGCCACCTCTAGAGTCCATATCACCAGCCAGCTGAAAGTGTGGAGCTAAGGGCTATGGGAGACTAATGCTACACCATGTGAGTGTGGTGGGAACCACCTCTGAAGCTCGTAGGAGCCACCTCTAGAGTCCATATCGCTTGAGGGTGATACTGGGATGTATTAATCGTCATGTTGTGATGAGGATGTTGCATATTAAAGATGGAGTAATTGTTATGCCCCACTAATAGTGCCATATCGGGAAATTGATAGAGTTTAATAGGATTTAAATGATGAGTTTTGAGAGTCAAGTGCAACATTAACTAGTCAATTTGGCAGTGGACTGGCCAAACCACGTGTTGAACTCAGTGGGTCCTAGGGCTTACACCGTGCCAATAGGCTCGCGGGCCCGAGGCATGACAAACTTTGTTTATCTCACATAATCTCTCTTAACTTTGAGGTGTCTCACAAAACACCCTTGAACTTTGACCTTATCTCATCTGAACCCCCAAAACACCCTTGAACTTTGTCCTTATCTCATCTGAACCCCATTTATGTAACTTGCAAAATAACTGAAATGTCTTTTAGAGAAAAAAAATCTCAAATTTTATCACTTGTCAGTTACTAGCAAATTTTGAGTTTTTTCCTCTCAAGTAAGCTTGAGTTATTTACAAATTACATATGGGGTGTCCAGTGAGAAAAGTGTGAAAGTTCAGGGGCGTTTTGTGAGACACCCCATAGATCAAGTTGTTATGTGAGATAAACAAAGTTCATGGTTATGTGCAACAACACTCAAAGTTTGGGGGGGTTTTGTGAAATTAACCCTAAAATATAACTAAGTTAATTTATAGGTAAATTTCTATCCAACAAAAAGAACTATTAACCAGCATATAAAATTACGGATAAAATAAAATTTCTATCATATGTAACATATAACAATATATGAAAAATCATGCAAATTTAAGAAATACATTAGGTATAGTTTGTGTCCGCCACTTATTCTTAATTAGGGTATGCAAATTTAAGGAATAAGTTAGAAAGTAATTCATCCATCCTCCTCTTCCCATATTGATTTTTGAGGGTTTTTTCCTCTCCAGATTTCAATATATATTCCATCTACGAATTCATCTCAAAATTAAAGGGTACCCCAAATTAAATCAACGTCTCTCAATTGTCAGGTTTCTGCTTTTAATTCACATGTCATCCTCTCTTCCTCCATTTGACTGCAAATTTTGCAGGTTATTTCTGAAAATTTTGTTCCTTCCTTGCAGAATGAATATATATATATATATATATATATATATATATATATATATATATATATATATATATATATATATATATATATATATATAGTTATTAAAGTTATTGGTAGAGTTGGATGTTTTGTTCTGTTCTAAGTTGGTGAATTTGTACTCTCTGTCCAATGGCTGACCACCAGTGATGTTGAGTACTTTGGTTCGCAGATAAGTCTTTCAAAGAAGAAAGAACAGCTTTCTATGCACTATCAAGTGGGGTCAAAATCTTTGATGGAAGTTGCAAAGAAGGCACGTAACTATAGATGATTTAAGCCATTACGTAGAAAATCCAATTTGTATAACACAAGGGAGAAATAACAAATAATATAAAGAATGTTTTCCCCCCCCACAAACGCACACAAACATGTGCAAAATGATGTTTACTAATGCTTATGTGATTATTATTTGTGGTCCTGCTAGATGTACATCACAATTCAAGATGAAAATTATTCTGAGTAGAAGGTAGGTCTATTATTTCCTGGCTTGTAGGAGTACCGTTTGATGCAACTAACGAAACCAGGGATAGTGGGGATAGAGAGCACATCTGTTCCATTCAGTTGTTTCATGCGAGCTTTACTATATTTCTCACTTTATGTGGTTTGGTTTCTTGTGTTTTGCCTCAGTTAGTTTCGGGTTATTTTGTTCATTGTTTTTGCGTCTCATGTACTTGGCATTGTTTCGTTGAGCTCGTAGTTATGGAACGCAGGGGGTTGTTGTTTCCCGTCATTTTGCTCAAAAAAATGACAGTGAGTAGAAATGAGTAGTTAAAAGGGTTTAGCAAAATTGGTGAAAATATCCAGTAATCCCTGCAACACTACGTTAGTGGTGCACCAGGGAAATAATAACCCTTGGATCATCGAACTAATCCTAAGCCGCCTCGTGTTGCACTAATCGAACAGTAATCAGATTTTGGTGTGCTATTGATCTAGTGGACAAGTATTACAGAATATTCACGCAACAATTGTCACAGCACATGGCAAATTGTCTCACCCACTCATGTCGGAATAGCCATAATCCTTATCAAATAACACATTTTTCTTCAAAATATATCTGTATAAAGAACAACCCATGTTGATACAAAAAAAGTAATGCAGGCAAAGAAAGCCACACAAAAGCTAGATAGAATAAAGTGGCCATTGAGAGTTCAAATTCTTCAGAACACAACAATGGCTGCACCTCCACCCATGATTCTTCAAGTCTCCAAATGCTTAGTTAAACCCTCATCATGCTCAAACCCGGCTGTTAATCTCTGCCACCTCACACGTTGGGATGTTGCCATGCTCTCTACCCAGTACATTCAAAAGGGCCTCCTGTTCTCAAACCGGCCCTCTACACTCTCCATCGAGAGTATCATTGATCGCCTTAAGTCCTCTCTGTCTGTCGCCCTTTGCCACTTCTATCCCCTCGCTGGCCATCTCAAAACTGAAAGAGTTTTGGACAATAATAATAAAGTCTGCAGCCTGCAAGTTTTAATTGATTGCAAAAGCCAAGGTGCAGAGTTTATCTATGCCGTAGCCCATGATGTTACAGTGGTAGACGTTCTTGCACAATTAGAAGATGTTCCGCCGCTCGCTCGATCTTTGTTTCCTTTTAACGGAGCGATCAGCCATGATGGCCACTCCCTACCTCTTCTTGCCATTTAGCTGACTGAACTATCCGATGGGCTCTTTGTTGCTTGTTGTTTCAATCATGTCGTGGGGGATGGTATTTCTTATTGGCACTTTTTCAATGCGTGGGCCGAGATTGCTCGAGCAGAAGAAGGCGGTTTCACCATCTCTAGGCCTCCTAATCACGTCCGTTGGTTCATTGAGGGTGAAAGCCCTCCTATAAACCTACCATACTCCGACCCAGAGGAATACATCGAGAGGCACAGCCCACCTCCTCTAAGAGAGAAGTTTTTTCATTTCCCTTCACTGTCCATTGCTCAATTAAAAGCAAAAGCCAACAAGGAGTGTGGTACCGATACAATCTCCTCTTTCCAAGCGTTATGCTCTCTAGTGTGGCGATCCATCACCCGTGCACGTGGTCTACTTCCCGATCAGAAGACTAGTTGTCGACTGGCAATTCAAGGCCGTGCACGACTGCAACCGCCTTTATCCCCCAATTACTTTGGGAACTCGATATATGCAGGGCTGCAACTACAACAGCAGGAGAACTGATGGCCCATGGACTCGGGTGGCACCTTTAGGTGCATCTATTGGCTGACTGAACCGCCGAAAGTGAAACCACCACAAACGATAGCAAAAACACAATAAAAGAGTAAAGACACGAGATTTACGTGGTTCGCAAGTTGCCTACGCCCACGGGTAAGGAGGGGATTTCCACTAATAGAAAGAGAGAATACAAATTAGGATTACAAGTTCTCACAAAGAAACCCTAAAACAAACCTCTCAATCTCTCAAAAGATCTCCTCTCCAAAGATGCACGAAACCCTCTCAAAGGTCGCTCCAAAACGTGCTTGATTGCTTTCAAATAATCGGTTTAGGGTTATTTATAAACTCTAAACGAACCGGGTTTAAAACCAAAACCCGCTGATTCGTTCGCATTAGTCGACTACTACTTCAGATTAGTCGACTACTACTTCAGATTAGTCGACTACAACACGATTAGTCGACTACTCGCACCCAACGTAAACACACCTTTCGTCGCTCGCAGATTAGTCGACTACTACTTCAGATTAGTCGACTACTAAGCCCAAAACCGCTTGTGCATGTTTTGTGCATGTTCTACAATTCTCCACCTCGCACATCATTTGATTTACCTCAAATTTTGGACGAACACCAAGAACACCAAGAACATCTAGAGATCACCATTAGCCAATCCAGCCAATCCAAATTGCGCCACTACACCGCGACGCCACGCATTCTCCACCGATCAAGCTCACCGTAGTTCACCTCAAATCATCTCCACCTTACCCATTACCGCCTCAAGGGCCATGCCCTCTTGGGCAAATCAACAAGAGCCGATATGAAGCAAGTCTAAGCAATGCTTAAACTTACTACCCGTGACCACCTTGGTTAACATGTCCGCGGATTCTCATTCGTGTGCACCTTCATGAGGGAAATATCACCTCCTCTATGACATCCCGCACAAAATGATACCGACATCAATATGCTTGGTACGAGCATGATGAACCCGATTCTTCGCCAAGTGAATTGCACTCGACCGCCACACCACAAGTTCACGCTTTCCGCCAATCCCCAAATCGCCTAGAAGACCCCATAACCACAATGCTTCCTTCACTCCCTCGCCATGGCCATGTACTCACCAGAGTAGAAAGTGCCATCAGAGCTCGCAACATCGACGCCAACTAACCGGAGCTCCATGTATCTTAAATACATAACCGTAGTAGATCGCCGCCTATCTAGATCGCCCGCATAATCGAGTCCACAAACCCGCTAATCGACATGTTTCTCCACCAAAACATGACTCAGACAACTGTACTTTTAAGTACTTGAGGACCCACTTCTTTGCTTCGGTCGCCTTTCCGGATTCGCCATGAATCCATCGACCACACTAACCGCCAGGAAATATCTCATGCGGTACACACCATTGCATACATTAAACCGCCAACCGCACTAGCATAGGGAACACGCCCATGTGCCTTCTTCAATAGTGGGAGATTGATTACCGAAGCCTAAAGTGTGGAGCCAATGGAGTCACCACCGATTTAGCACTTTGCATCCCGAACCTCGCGATCATCCGCCTATGTAGCCCTTCGACTAAGAACAATCGCCGATTCGCCTCTTCTAATCTCCATACCCGGATTTTCCTAGCAAAGACCCATGTCCTTCATCTCGAACTCTTCACCAAGTTGAGATTTCAACCTATCTATCTCCACCCCGCTCTTAGAAGCAATAAGCATGTCATCCACATACAAAAGAAGATAGATAAAATTACCTCCATGAAGCTTCGAATGTAAACACAACAATCATGATCGCTGGAAAATCCATGCTTCAAAGATGAAGGAGTCAAATCGCTTGTACCACCGCCGGGAGATTGCTTTAATCCATACAAGGACTTCCTCAAACGACACACATGATTCTCCTTATCCTCAACCTTGTAGCCCTCAAGTTGATGCATGTAGATCTCTTCATCCAAGTCTCCCGCAAGAAGGTCGCTTTAACATCGAGTTGATCCGACTCAAAATCACCATGAGCAACAATACTCAATAGCACCGAATAGAAGTATGTTTCACCACCGGAGAAAATATCTCATTGTAATCCACACCCTCTTTTGTGCAAAACCCTTAGCCACTAGCCTCGCCTTGTATCTTACACCACCGAAGCTCAAAGATCTTCCTTTCTTTTATACACCCACTTACAACCAATAGCTTTTCTTCCTACGGGCAATGGGACCACCTCCCATGTTTGTTCTTCCAAGAGATTCCATCTCTTCCTCCATCGCAGCCAACCAACTCTCACTATCCTTGTCCCGAATAGCTTCCTTGAAGGAGACCGCTCGTCCTCCTCCACCGAGTGCGTGATTCAACCATATTAGCTCGCCCATAGTGAGATTATTCCTAATGAGGTGGAGCATAATATGCAGAAATAGATAACATGCATGATTTGAATGATTATCAACTCACTAGGGATAGAAATAAAAGAACCATTAGGAAACCGATAGATATAGAGATTGCAATTTGACTGATTGTAATATGTCCGAGTTTGCCTTTAATGTGTTTGAATCCCTTGAGTGCAATGAACCTAAGACTTATAGTGAAGCATTAAGGTCAAAATATTCTAAAGAATGGATTAGTGCTATGAAGAGTGAGATGGAATCCCTGAGAATTAACCAAACATGGAAACTTGTTCCTAAACCCGCTAGTTGTTCCAGAGGACTCAGAAGTGGTCAGCTTTAGGTGAAACAAGAATCTGAAGGTGTTAGGTTTAAGGCTAGATTAGTAGCTAAGGGATTTACTCAAAAGGAGGGAATTGATTATGCTGAAATTTTTGCCCCTTGTCAAATTCACTCTTGTTAGAATTATGCTTGCTTTAGTTGCTCATTTTAATTGGGAATTAAAACAAATGGATGTTACTACCGCTTTCTTACATGGTGACCTTGACAAAATATTTATATGCACCAACCCGAGGGCTTTGTGGACCCTAAATTGCCCGATCATGTGTGTTTGTTAAAAAAGGCTTTGTATGGTTTAAAACAATCACCTAGGCAATGGAATATAAGATTTGATAAATGCATGCAATCTTTAAAGTTTAAAAGGATCTCTGCGATCATTGCCTGTATTATAAGAATATAGACTCTGTGCCTGTATTTCTTTTAATTTATGTGGATGACATGTTGATTGTTAGCCCTTGTTTGAAGTCCATTGAGCATGTTCAAAAATGTCTTTGTGAAAATTTTGACATGAAAGACTTAGGCGATGCAAAAAGAATTCTAGGCATGAATATTATTAGAGACAAAAACAAATCTACGCTAGTTTTAAACCAAAGTCCATACGTCGAAAAACTTTTGAATAAATTTGCTATGTCCGATGCCAAATCGTGAATGTGCCTCTTGCTTCCCATTTTGTGTTAAGTAAGGATCAGTCCCCAAAACCTAAACCGAAATAAAAGATATGAAGAAGGTGCCATATTCGAATGCTATAGGATCACCATGTATCTCATGGTTAGCACTAGACCCGACATTGCATATGCGCTAGTTGCTTGAGTAGATATATGTCAAACTCGTATGCCTCATTGAATGCCTTGAAATGGCTTTTAAGATATTTAAAATCCTCTCGTGAATGTAGGATTAACCTTCTAAGTGTTCGAAGGTGTTAAACTAGTTGGCTATGTAGATTCCAATTATGCAAATGATAGAGATAATAGAAAATCTACTACTTCCTATGTGTTCACTTTGTGTGGCTCTTGCATAAGTTGGAAATCTCAACTACAACCCATTGTTGCTTTATCTACTACCTAATCTCAGTATGTTGTCGCCATCAAGCTTTTAAAGAAGCTATTTGGCTTAGGGGCCTTATATCCAAATTGGTTTTCTTGATAAAAATGTGGTTGTATTTTCTCGATAGTCAATCGCTATTCAACTTTGCAAAATCCTTTTCATGATAGAACTAAACATATTGATGTCGATTTCATTACATTCGGGATATAGTTGAAAAGGGTATTGTGAAGTTGGAGAAAATTCCCTCGAATTTAATCCGGTGACATGGGTACTAAGTGTTTGATCACGAAAAATTTATCTCGTGTCAAAGAATTTTGAACTTTGACATTGGGTAATTTTTCCCCTTGCTTTGTGTGTTGCCTTTGTGGCCTATTAACTTACTTTGTGTTTGTTAATAGCTTTGTGATTTTCCCTTGAACTTCGATGACCGTTTGGTAGAGTTCGGTCCTTTGTGGACTTGGCATGCTTGGTTATCTTGCCCGATCTTTGTGATCCGAGTTTACTTTGTGTATTCTCTTCCACCGCTTGTATCCTCTTTGTGATCATACGGTAATGGTAATGTTATGGCGATGATGAGTCCCGCATTCAGATTCCTTTCTTCTGCACTACCTTGGGCCAAAGGTGGAGATTGTTGCTATTTGTTGGCCCATGAATTGACCGCCCATTTGATGGAGAGGCCCAGTTCATTCTTTACTTACGGACCCTCGGTTTCTTTCCTCTTTGAGTCCGCTGCCTTGAAACCCTAGTTTCCTCTCCTCCCCTCTCGACGGTCGCCGAAACCCTAGAAATCTCTCCCTCGTGCTTGCCCTCTTCTATATATAGAAGGGTTGGTAGTAGCTCGAGGGTGAGGTGATTGAGAGGGACTTTGTGCGATCTCTCCCGTTTCTCTGTGAAGCTTTTCTCCGTCCATTGCTTTGTGCGATCCCCTTTCTGTCACCATGAGCAACAATACTCAATAGCACCGAATAGAAGTATGTTTCACCACCTGAGAAAATATCTCATTGTAATCCACACCCTCTTTTGTGCAAAACCCTTAGCCACTAGCCTCGCCTTGTATCTTACACCACCGAAGCTCAAAGATCTTCCTTTCTTTTATACACCCACTTACAACCAATAGCTTTTCTTCCTACGGGCAATGGGACCACCTCCCATGTTTGGTTCTTCGAAGAGATTCCATCTCTTCCTCCATCATGACCAACCAACTCTCACTATCCTTGTCGAATAGCTTCCTTGAAGGAGACCGCTCGTCCTCCTCCACCGAGAGTCGTATTCAACCATATTAGCCTGCCCATAGTGCTTCAGGGGTTGATCAGCCCTTCAAAACCTGCTTGTATGCTCGCTTTGGCCTAGTGGAAGCCAAATTATCCTCGAGCTGCTGTTGTTGTAGTGCCTGTGTATTTTCCTGCTGAACCTCCTCCTGCTCAAGCTCATCATCTACCTGACTTCCCACTTGAGCACGATTAGAACCTAGTTGGTCTTTAGGTTCTATTTCAATAACCTGAGACTTAGAAGTCTCACCAGTCATAACACCATCATCCTTGGACGCCCTAGCAATCATGGATTTCTCATCAAAGGTAACATCCCTGCTGACCACGAACTTTGAATCTTCCGTACACCAAAGGCGATAGCCTTTTACGCCCTTTGCATATCCCAAGAATATTGCCTTCTTGGCCCTCGCGTCAAGCTTTCCCTGATTGATGATAGTAGGCGGTACATCCGAAAATTCGAGCCTATCATAATCGCATGCTCCGACCACACCTATAGGGTGTATCACCATCAATGTCGAATGTGGTGAGCGGTTCACAATGTAACAAGTCAGAGCCACCGCCGCCCACCATTCGTTGCCCAATCACGCATAAGATCGCGCCTCCTTTGCTTTCTCCCGGTGTTGGTTCGATCTCTCGCGACCCCATTCTCGCGTGGTGTAGACTGACTGTCGATGTCGAACAATTCCCTCCGATCACGAACTCCTTGAAAGCACCATCGTATACTCTGTACGTTATCGATCTCGGCGTCTTCAATTTCTTTCTGTCACGTTCTCAACCATTGTTCTCCACTTCTTGAATGTCTCGAACACCTCATTCTTATGCTTCGTAGTAAATCCAAGCATACCTAGAATAATCATCAATAAGCGAGACATAATACACGGAACCACCCTTGGAAGTTGTGGAGGACCCCAAACATCCGTGTGCACATAATCTAGTATCCCTCGCTCTTAGACTTCTTTGTTGAAACTTGACCACGTGTGACTTTCCATACACACAATCCTCGCAAAATCCATGCTAGGTTCCTTGGTTCTTCATGACCCTCTTTACCAGCCAGAACTAGACCCTTCTCGACATATGCCCAAGCCGCCTATGCCATAACCGTGAGTGCTCACATGGGTCTCCACCACTTCCTTCCGGTTCAACCCCATGCATCTCTGTCACCGTCGTGCACGAGAGAGTATATAGATTACCGTGGCGAACACCCTTCATCACTACTAAGGAACCACGAACAACCTTCTTCACTCCGTTTTCGTCACAATCCGCAACCACCGGAGTCCAAAGCACCAAGCGAGATAAGATTCTTCCGCAAGTCGGGAACATGCCTCACATCCGTCAAGGTTCGAACCACTCCATCATGCATCTTGATTTTGATATTACCTAGCCCCACTGCTTTACAAGCATGGTTATTCCCCATCAATACAGTTCCACCATCAATGCCTCTGTAGGTAGTAAACCACTTCCTATTTGGACACATATGGTAAGAGCAACCGAGAATCAAGTATCCACTTCCGGAGATCACCTCGCCACCCGTGGCGACATAGCATTCCTTATCGCCCTTCCTCAAACGTGCTTCGCTTCTTCCTTGCCCTCTCTCCTCTCGGTCTTGTTGTTGTTCTTCTTTCCACCTACTCTCTTATTTGGGCGGTCGACCTAGAAATCTCTCCCTCGTGCTTGCCCTCTTCTATATATAGAAGGGTTGGTAGTAGCTCGAGGGTGAGGTGATTGAGAGGGACTTTAGCGATCTCTCCTCGCTTTCTCGTGAAGCTTTTCTCCGTCCATTGCTTTGTGCATCCCCCTTTCTTTGTGAGAGACTGTGGCTTTGTCCCTTGTATCCTTGGTGGTGCACTTGAGAAGGATCAATCGAGACTGAAGCAGCTTCGAGCCAAACGACGACACCGATCCTCAACACTATCATATGTAACATATAACAATATATGAAAAATCATGCAAATTTAAGAAATACATTAGGTATAGTTTGTGTCCGCCACTTATTCTTAATTAGGGTATGCAAATTTAAGGAATAAGTTAGAAAGTAATTCATCCATCCTCCTCTTCCCATATTGATTTTGGAGGGTTTTTCCTCTCCAGATTTCAATATATATTCCATCTACGAATTCATCTCAAAATTAAAGGGTACCCCAAATTAAATCAACGTCTCTCAATTGTCAGGTTTGTGCTTTTTAATTCACATGTCATCCTCTCTTCCTCCATTTGACTGCAAATTTTGCAGGTTATTTCTGAAAATTTTGTCCCTTCCCTGCAGAATGAATATATATATATATATATATATATATATATATATATATATATATATATATATATATATATATATATATATATATATATATATATATATAGTTATTAAAGTTATTGGTAGAGTTGGATGCAACTAACGGAGCGATCAGCCATCTGTTCCATTCAGTTGTTTCATGCGAGCTTTACTATATTTCTCACTTTATGTGGTTTGGTTTCTTGTGTTTTGCCTCAGTTAGTTTCGGGTTATTTTGTTCATTGTTTTTGCGTCTCATGTACTTTGCATTGTTTCGTTGAACTCGTAGTTATGGAACGCAGGGGGTTGTTGTTTCCCGTCATTTTGCTCAAAAAAATGACAGTGAGTAGAAATGAGTAGTTAAAAGGGTTTAGCAAAATTGGTGAAAATATCCAGTAATCCCTGCAACACTACGTTAGTGGTGCACCAGGGAAATAATAACCCTTGGATCATCGAACTAATCCTAAGCCGCCTCGTGTTGCACTAATCGAACAGTAATCAGATTTTGGTGTGCCATTGATCTAGTGGACAACTATTACAGAATATTCACGCAAAAATTGTCACAGCACGTGGCAAATTGTCTCACCCACTCATGTCGGAATAGCCATAATCCTTATCAAATAACACATTTTTCTTCAAAATATATCTGTATAAAGAACAACCCATGTTGATACAAAAAAGTAATGCAGGCAAAGAAAGCCACACAAAAGCTAGATAGAATAAAGTGGCCATTGAGAGTTCAAATTCTTCAGAACACAACAATGGCTACACCTCCACCCATCATTCTTCAAGTCTCCAAATGCTTAGTTAAACCCTCATCATGCTCAAACCCGGCTGTTAATCTCTGCCACCTCACACCTTGGGATGTTGCCATGCTCTCTACCCAGTACATTCAAAAGGGCCTCCTGTTCTCAAACCGGCCCTCTACACTCTCCATCGAGAGTATCATTGATCGCCTTAAGTCCTCTCTGTCTGTCGCCCTTTGCCACTTCTATCCCCTCGCTGGCCATCTCAAAACTGAAAGAGTTTTGGACAATAATAATAAAGTCTGCAGCCTGCAAGTTTTAATTGATTGCAAAAGCCAAGGTGCAGAGTTTATCTATGCCGTAGCCCATGATGTTACAGTGGTAGACGTTCTTGCACAATTAGAAGATGTTCCGTCATTCGTTCGATCTTTGTTTCCTTTTAACGGAGCGATCAGCCATGATGGCCACTCCCTACCTCTTCTTGCCATTTAGCTGACTGAACTATCCGATGGGCTCTTTGTTGCTTGTTGTTTCAATCATGTCGTGGGGGATGGTATTTCTTATTGGCACTTTTTCAATGCGTGGGCCGAGATTGCTCGAGCAGAAGAAGGCGGTTTCACCATCTCTAGGCCTCCTGTTCACGTCCGTTGGTTCATTGAGGGTGAAAGCCCTCCTATAAACCTACCATACTCCGACCCAGAGGAATACATCGAGAGGCACAGCCCACCTCCTCTAAGAGAGAAGTTTTTTCATTTCCCTTCACTGTCCATTGCTCAATTAAAAGCAAAAGCCAACAAGGAGTGTGGTACCGATACAATCTCCTCTTTCCAAGCGTTATGCTCTCTAGTGTGGCGATCCATCACCCGTGCACGTGGTCTACTTCCCGATCAGAAGACTAGTTGTCGACTGGCAATTCAAGGCCGTGCACGACTGCAACCGCCTTTATCCCCCAATTACTTTGGGAACTCGATATATGCAGTGGCTGCAACTACAACAGCAGGAGAACTGATGGCCCATGGACTCGGGTGGGCAGCTTTATTGGTGCATCAAAGTGTGAAATCACACACTGATAATGCAATTAGGGAATTAGTTAAGAAGTATCATGAGAAGCCTTTTGTGTATCCCTCGAGTGTAATTGATAAGTACAGTGTGATGATGGGGAGTTCACCGAGGTTTGACATGTATGGATGTGATTTTGGATGGGGGAAGGTGGTGGCGGTTAGAAGCGGGACGGCAAATAAGTTTGACGGTAAGGTGGCAACGTATCCTGGCTGGGAGGGTGGAGGGAGTGTGGATCTTGAAATCTGTTTGTTGCCAGAATATATGGCTTTGCTTGAGGTGGATGAGGAGTTCATGGCTGCTGTTTCTCCTTAAATAATTCAGAGCATAAGAAGGAGTTTTAGTTATGTAACTTTGTCATGGAGTTAATTTGTGACGTATGATTCATGTTAATGAGCCGTATTGAATAAGAATAAGGTGATAAAATTAATAGAGATGTTGGAATTAAATGTATAAACATCCAAGGAGGAACTAGCACCCGTTTAATGCACCCGTTTCTCTCAAAGGTAAGCGAAAGGATGCACAAATATGGCGAGTAGAAAACTAAGAAGTTTGAAGCACATGGGTTTGCGGGTAAAGCAAAACAGGTGAAAACATCCAGTAGTCCCTGCGACACTAGATTAACTGTGCACCAAGGAAAGTACGTCGCAGATGCTTACTATCTGCGACGGAGATTGCTACAGAAAAGAATATGGTCACTGTTGCCAAAAAATGCCATTTACGTCGGACTTTCCGTAGCCGTATATTTTAGCCCTGTAGCTGATGAAAAGCAGCCGTCGCAGATCTGATTTGGCATTCCCAAAGTCCTCGATCCCTTTCACATCATCGACGACGAGATTTCCCTCTGCAAACCCTAAGTCCTCAATCCCTTCACATCATTGAAGACGATCGATCACTCTCTCTCTCTGCAAACCCTAAGTCCTCGATCCCTTCGCATCGTTGACGGCGACCTCTCCCTTTGCAAATCGGTGATCTCTGGATACGCCAAGTCTTCGACCTCTCCCTCTACAAATTGGCGATCTTTGCAAACCACAACTCTTCAGTCCCTTCATATCATCGACGAGGTGACAAACCCTTCTTCCCCATCTCACTTTCAGAATTTGATTTATGATTTTGATTGCAGTTTTAAGTCCCGTTCCCAACCATCGATGATTTTTTACTGCAATTGTGATGCCGACTTTCCTTCCAATTATCTGGTATACGCTTAGTCATCTCGTTTATCTATCAACACACATAGTCTATGAACATGTAATCTTTTTTGTGGTTTCTAAGATTATGTTAATACCCCATTGTAATCCTAACTATGGATTTGTTTGCTATCATCAACTCAAGTATTTTCTCAAGGTTGAGTTATACTTTCTCTAACTGATACGCTGGGTGCAGGATTTTGATGAGATGGGTTTTGAAGAATGTAATTATAAGCTAATATGTCAATCCTATGTTGATTACCTTAATTAGTGGCTATTTTGATTAAAAGATCTCAACTACTTGTCAGTTTATCAGTTACCAATGAAAATATAGTTATTTACAATTTTACATCATGGAGAGCAAATGATGTAGGGAAACTTTTGCAGCTAATATCCTTCTCTTTTTGTTAGTTTTACTCTTGTACTATTTAAAACCAAGATCCCATTTGTTTTGTGATAGCAAATTTCAGGGAGCTTACTGGTTTTTATATAGGGAAAATTGCTTCTAGCCCCCAAAATAACAAGAAGTGTACTCCCCACACCCAAGACTTTTTCAACCATCCCAAAACCCCTAAAAGCAAACTCACATTTTTTTTAGCCTCCAAAACACAAAACCCAAGACTTTTAAAGATTTGAAGACCATAATACCCCCCTCTCTCTCTCTCTCTCTCTGAGATAATTAGAAATGGGTTTTGGGGGGAAATATTCTTGTTCTCTCCAAAACCCAAGAACTTTCCCGCTGGTACCCTCTCCCCTCGGCCGTGGCGGCACGTGGACTTACGCCAGAACCCGGCGTCCTCGGCGCCGGCGAGAGACAACAAGATCAACCTTAGTGACCTCAAGTTCACAAGATCACCGTAATTTGGATTCTTTATACCATCTCCAAATAGGATGAACACATGTGGAAGTGGATATGGCAACAAGTCAATTGCAGCTTCAAACACATCAATACAATACCCTTTTACGCCTCCAGAGTCACTATCTTTTGTTAAAAAATCCTTATAACTGGATCAGCAAGGAACTCCAATTCTCAGGCTTCCTATTGTCCGGAAACACCACCACGTGGCCTCACTTTTGTTTCACCGTGCCAAGTGACACTAAGGAGTTGTTGACTAGTGAAGCTAGTGTTCATTGGTTTTCCATACAATTGTTAGGCGACAGCGAGACCAGAATAATTAGACCGTAATCCAATTTTGTGTGGACCGGATCCTACAATGTTGACGTCATACTGGAAGGATTAAATTTCTATCGAACTAAAGCTGAACTCGACCGGTTAAGCGTAAAGTCGATGCTGACACTAGAAGTTGGTTGTTAAAGTTATGAGTTGGTTGTTAAGGTTATGAGTTGGTTGTTAACTTTATGAGTCGGTTGTTAAGGTTATGAGTTGGTTGTTAACCTTATGAGTTTGTTGTTAAGGTTATGAGTTTGTTGTTAAGATTATGAGTTGTGGAGAAATTTTCCTTTGTAGGATTATCGGCTTGAAGTTAAGGTTATGAGTTTGTTGTTAAGATTATGAGTTGTGGAGAAATTTTCCTTTGTAGGATTATCAGCTTGAAGTAAAAGAAAGTTTCAGCTTGGATGTCCAAAATGTTTTCTTAAATAGTAAAATCACGGAATAGGTGTATATGAGTTTGACTTCTAATACTTTTAAGGATCTTCCGAGCATAGTGTCTGACAATACCTGATTCAATAAAATGCGTGGCGGCTCAATTAACCTTAACAACAAACTCATAACTTTAACAACCAACTCATAAGGTTAACAACCAACTCATAACCTTAACAACAAACTCATAACCTTAACAACCAACTCATCACTAGTGGAAAACCACGCATCCTTGACGGGCTTTCCCGTCAAGGTTGCCCTAAGCCCGTCGGCAATGATCATCCTTGACGGGATTCCGTCAGGATAGCCGTCGATGTCCGTCGAAGAAACATTCTGGCGGGCCGCCGTCGGTAATGCTCATTCTTGGATTCACGGATGGCGGCATACACCGTCGGTGATGTTTACATCAGCGGCGGTGCCCGTCGATGATATGGTAACATCGGCGGCGGAATCCCGTCGGCGATGTATATATCGTGGCAGCGATCGTCGGCGATATTTACACTTTGGCAACAACCGTCGAGATGTTCTTCCGCGGCGGACTGCCGGTATTGAAGTCATCTCGGTGACGATGCTAGAATACATCCCATGTGGGATTCCCGTCGGCGATGTTTACCGGCTAAAAAATCTGATTATTTCATTCAATTCCTGTACATACAAACTAAATTCCTGCATATATTACGCTAACAACAATCCCGCACATTCCAAAACGACATATGAAATATATCCAATCCAAATTTCACAAACATCTCGGTGCCGTTCCACGCATATATTCGTGCCGCGTTCATAAAAATTTCACAAAATTGCACAATCCATAACAAACTTATATGCAATCACAATTTTCGTGCACATTCCATAATAAATTATAAATTTCCACAATCCAAATTTCATTAACAATACAAATAATATGATACGCTTTATATATTTCCACAACAAGCCACACAAAAATTTCCACAACAAATCACACAAATAAAACGAAAAGCTCTATATCCACATATATCATAATGACATACATGCCAACTCAAACAAGCTAATGTCCATATATATAATACTCACATGCATACCCACATATATCTCACAATTCCAACAAACACGAGTTTAGGATATTAAGCATACAAGCAAATCATAATATTCTCCAATATAAAGATGTCCAATATACAAACATGAGTTTAGGATATAACTCACTAAGATAGGTCACCACCCTATCCATATCATCGTCGCGTTGCCACGGCGTCTCCATCCCTACGACTCGTGCTCCCAACGATAACATCTTCATTCTAACATAAAATAAAAATCAATTTAGAATCACGTAAATAAATATTGTGTGTAATCATGTTTTACGATATAATAAATATACACTCTACTACTCTCTCCACTACCACCAAATGCATTTTGAGAGGCCAACCATTTCATAATGTGGTTTGCAGCCGAATAGGAACCCGCCAGTCTACAAGATTTCAATATTTGCCCGAAACCATCGCAAAAATAACGGTGAGTGGATCACTCGTATAAGCTCCTCTTGAATATCCTCCCACATCTCCTCGGGAATCGGCCATCTAAAAGATCCATCACCAACTAACAAGCCGCATCGTCATGAGTGCAATCCTCTGCGGCATGTAAGAGGGCCCCGAGGGCATAGTCGATGGCGTTGAAATTGGCGGAGGCTGAAATGGTGTAGACACCCTCTGAGCTCCAACTCCCATCCACCTGGTCCTCCCCTTTTTAGGAAGTCCACAAACCAAATGGCTCACATTATAATTCTCTTCTCTAGTCGGGGCTCACGGCTCACATACCTTCTCGGCATATGTGTTTTCCGAGCTTCCTAAAAGATTAAAGAATCGCATTTAAGAATTGGAATTTCTAAAATAGGTAAAATGTAAGCCTTCACGATTAGTTTCAGTTTCATGTAATTCATTGGGATAGAGTGGAAGAAAAATGTAATTCATTCAGAACTAAACTATCTATGCGGTTCTAATGTGAAGTCCGTTCAAATTAATGTTGTGAAGTCCGTTCTAATGTTGTGCCTTAAACATTACTTATTTTATATTTGTTTTCAATTACACGCATTCATTCGGTTAGAGTGGAAATAAACAAGGAACTAAACTTATATATAGATATACTTACCGCATTTTCTTAGCCGATTCTAGCTTTTTTCTTATCATCATCGCATCATACCCCTTCTTAAAGTGAACCATCGTCCTCTTATGTAATTCAGGCGGGATATGGGAAGCGTTACGAAATTTATAAATTTATTTATTAGTTTTATTTATCAAATATTATAGGAAGCGGAGAGAATATATATATAAGATAAAATATCTTATACCAGTAGTCCTACAAAATTGATCCTCAATCGGGCAAATGAAGTAGTTCCCGTGATGATGATCATAATCTTTCTTCCATCGGTTTAGTTTATTTCTCCGACATTTTTTCTTCAACATGAACAAAGAGAACTTTAGTAAATATAAAACGAAATATATCACTAAATTCAAATATTATATGAAGAATCTAATTTCTATTATGCATTTATACATATTTACCTGGTGCTCCTCCTGGCTCCACAATACAATAAGTCATTTAATAGATCGCTCAATCCTCCTATCTCGCTTGTAGATCCTCTCCCAGTTAGGAGTGAAACTTTCGAAGCATTTCTTCTTTATCTCATGTCTCCACTCCCGAAGAGCATGCTTGAACTTTCCCATGTATCCAAATAAAAAATCCCACCCTACGGGATTGTCTTCGATGTTGAAATATCTCTAAATATTAACATATAGTTAAGCACGGTCAATTGATAAAATGTAAAATAACTGAAAAATAGAGTATTTTACCCAACAATCTCGATATATACTCTCGAGGACATTAAAAGTTTTGCTTCGGCCTCGTAGTAAGGATTCACTTTATCACTCCTCCGTATCAAGCATCCAAGATATGAGCTAAAGTTATTAGCCCATTGCCCGGTCAGAATCCCATTGTGTCCCCACCTGACAAATGCACGAAAGCCATTCGGTGGTAACTTTTCTTAAAGTTACTTCCCTGCCCGTCGATTTGAAGAGTTTTTCTCCTACAATAAAGAAAAAATAATAAATATGTCAACACTTTTTATTTATTTAACCTTAAGCTCTCATAATTCAATTTAATTATCAAATACTCGAAAATACCAAAAGAATCCACAACTAATTAAGTTATAAGAGCACCTACTTATTAATTAAGCCTACTACGCACTAGATGAATATCACTGTAACTTATATAGTACTATTGGCTTGCATGTATTATACATATTAGATTGATGAAATTTATTGGTCCCCTAAATCTCATGTATTTGGATACAAGTCCCCAAATTCTCATATATTTGGATACAACTCCCTCAAAACATTAAGTTTTCTAAAATAAGTCGAAGTTACTTCATGCTTTTAGATATTAACTCGGGTAGGAGTGTTCCTTTAATTACGGAAAGTGACATGGGCTTATGTTTTGAAAAATACCTCTTTGTAATATGTAATTCTCATTGTTAACAACGTGAGACTCAAAACTTTGAGATGTTATAGGGGAACTTGGATCCAAATATGAAGATATTATATGTTCATCGTTTATATATATTAATTTTAGGTGTCATAAAACCAAAAATCTAGTATGTCATAATATAAAACACGATTTACAACCTGAATAGATATCCAATGATAACATTTTTATTTATTTAACCTTAAGCTCTCATAATTCAATTTAATTATCAAATAATCGAAAATAAATGATTAAACTCACCAAATCTTTGTCTGATTTCATTTTTTGCATCAGCTAATATCTAAATCTGTGGCATCCATCCATCCAACCGTTTTTTAGCCAATTGGTATCTCTCACATGCACTTGAGTCCGTACCCTGCATCTTTGGTAAAGGCAGCTCAATCCAGGGAATATATGCATGAAGTATTATCGCAGGATCTCGCATATAATGGTACAGAGATGGTTCATCCTCCCTCACCTAAAGAAATAACAGAAATAAATATTATTGTGCATATATCAAGAATAATAAATACTTAACTTAAACTAAGTTATACCTCGATATCTTGAACTGAACTCTTGGTGGATTGGTCTTGAATGGGATTGGCTTCTTGAATAGCCTCACATTGTGTTTTGACATCTGCAAGTTGAATAAATATACAAAATAATATATTATAGATGCAATTTATATTGTCCAAAATAAAAACAAGATGTAATAAGAGAGTTATTAAACTTTTCATTTCAATTCAAGATGTATGCATGTGCAAGTTGAATATACAAAAGATGATATATATTACATATTTAAAGTTAAAATTAATTAGAGATAGAATTAAAGTTAAAATTAATTAATTAGAGATAGAGTTAAAGTTAATTAGAGTTAGAGATAGAGTTAAAGTTAAATTTAATTAATTAGAGATAGAGTTAAGTTGTTAAAGTTAAGTTACTTTGTTGATCATATAAACTTTAAAGTTAGTTTAATTACAGTTCTAGACTTGGGTAATATTACTTATATTTAGGTTATTAATGTAATTAGGTTTGGTATTAGGATTAAATCGATAGTTAGTTCATAGAATTAGGATTAGAATTATATATATTTAAATTAATTACTTATATTTAGGTTTAATATCATATTTGAGTAAAAATTAGTAGAATTAGGGGTCATTAGTAATTGATTACATTTGTTTAATTAGGTTATTAAATTAGGAATTGGATGACTAAAGTTTAATTAGTACTATCATATATGGGATTATGTTAAAAAGAAAAAGTATATTATTATTGTAGATTATTAAAGTTAAGATTAGGATTATTAAATTATAATTAGGGTTACTATTAGGATTGTATTTGGTAGATTAATTTAATTAAGTTATTAATGTTAGGATTAAAGTAGATTATTGAGTTATTAAAGTTAGGATTAAAGTTGTTAAAGTTAAAATTAATTAATTAATTAGAAAATATTAAATTTTGGATTAAAGTTAGTTGAAAATATGTTATTCACTTGGGTAGATAAGTTTATTTAGCTATATTTGATGAAAATTAAAGTTAGGGTTAGGGTTACCAAACTTTAAGTAGGCTTAATTAGGATTATATGCTTAAGATAATGTTATTGAGGTTATGATGAAGATCAATTTGGGTAGATCAATGTAATTAAGGTTAGATTAGTTAATTTAATTTGGGGTTTTTCAACATTAACAACAAAGCCATAACCTTAACAACCATCTCATAAGGTTAATAACCAACTCATAACCTTAACAACTCATAAGGTTA
This sequence comes from Asparagus setaceus, assembly GCA_012295165.1. Taxonomy (NCBI): domain Eukaryota; kingdom Viridiplantae; phylum Streptophyta; class Magnoliopsida; order Asparagales; family Asparagaceae; genus Asparagus; species Asparagus setaceus. The sequence goes on from CM022703.1 coordinate 25,417,186, forward strand.
ATAACCAACTCATAAGGTTAACAACAAACTCATAACATTAACAACCAACTCATAAGGTTAACAACAAACTCATAACCTTAACAAAAAGCTTTAACCTTAACAACAAAGCCTTAATCTTAACAACCAACTCATAAGGTTAATAACCAACTCATAACCTTAACAAAAAGCTTTAACCTTAACAACTCATAAGGTTAATAACCAACTCATAAGGTTAATAACCAACTCATAAGGTTAACAACCAACTCATAAGGTTAACAACCAACTCATAAGGTTAATAACCAACTCATAACCTTAACAACTCATAAGGTTAATAACCAACTCATAACCTTAACAACTCATAAGGTTAATAACCAACTCATAAGGTTAATAACCAACTCATAAGGTTAATAACCAACTCATAAGGTTAATAACCAACTCATAAGGTTAATAACCAACTCATAAGGTTAATAACCAACTCATAACCTTAACAAAAAGCTTTAACCTTAACAACTCATAAGGTTAATAACCAACTCATAACCTTAACAACTCATAAGGTTAATAACCAACTCATAAGGTTAACAACCAACTCATAAGGTTAATAACCAACTCATAAGGTTAATAACCAACTCATAAGGTTAATAACCAACTCATAAGGTTAATAACCAACTCATAACCTTAACAAAAAGCTTTAACCTTAACAACCATCTCATAAGGTTAATAACCAACTCATAACCTTAACAAAAAGCTTTAACCTTAACAACTCATAAGGTTAATAACCAACTCATAAGGTTAATAACCAACTCATAACCTTAACAATCAACTCATAAGGTTAATAACCAACTCATAAGGTTAATAACCAACTCATAACCTTAACAAAAAGCTTTAACCTTAACAACTCATAAGGTTAATAACCAACTCATAAGGTTAATAACCAACTCATAAGGTTAATAACCAACTCATAAGGTTAATAACCAACTCATAAGGTTAACAACAAACTCATAACATTAACAACAAAGCCATAACCTTAACAACCATCTCATAAGGTTAATAACCAACTCATAAGGTTAATAACCAACTCATAAGGTTAATAACCAACTCATAAGGTTAATAACCAACTCATAACCTTAACAAAAAGCTTTAACCTTAACAACTCATAAGGTTAACAACAAACTCATAACCTTAACAACTCATAAGGTTAATAACCAACTCATAACCTTAACAACTCATAAGGTTAATAACCAACTCATAAGGTTAATAACCAACTCATAAGGTTAATAACCAACTCATAAGGTTAATAACCAACTCATAAGGTTAATAACCAACTCATAAGGTTAATAACCAACTCATAAGGTTAATAACCAACTCATAAGGTTAATAACCAACTCATAACCTTAACAACAAACTCATAACATTAACAACAAAGCCATAACCTTAACAATCAACTCATAAGGTTAACAACAAACTCATAACCTTAACAACAAAGCCGTAACCTTGACAACAAACTCATAACATTAACAACAAAGCCGTAACCTTGACAACAAACTCATAACCTTAACAACAAAGCCCTAACCTTAACAACTCATAAGGTTAACAACAAACTCATAACCTTAACAACAAACCGATAACATTAACAACAAAGCCGTAACCTTGACAACAAACTCATAACCTTAACAACTCATAAGGTTAATAACCAACTCATAAGGTTAATAACCAACTCATAAGGTTAATAACCAACTCATAACCTTAACAACTCATAAGGTTAATAACCAACTCATAACCTTAACAACAAAGCCGTAACCTTGACAACAAACTCATAACCTTAACAAAAAGCTTTAACCTTAACAACAAAGCCATAACCTTAACAACCATCTCATAAGGTTAACAACAAACTCATAACATTAACAACAAAGCCATAACCTTAACAATCAACTCATAAGGTTAATAACCAACTCATAACCTTAACAACTCATAAGGTTAACAACAAACTCATAACATTAACAACCAACTCATAAGGTTAACAACCAACTCATAACCTTAACAACAAACCGATAACATTAACAACCAACTCATAACCTTAACAACAAACTCATAACCATAACAACCAACTCATAAGGTTAATAACCAACTCATAACCTTAACAACAAACTCATAACCTTAACAACCATCTCATAAGGTTAACAACAAACTCATAACATTAACAACCAACTTTTATTTAAATCACAATAATATATAAAATATATAAAATAAAAATTACAACAATATATAAAATAACAATATATAAAATAACTAAAATTATAGATTACTATAATATATAAAATAATAAAAAATATAGCATTATATAAAATCTCACATCATCGATTTAAAAATTATAATAAGTCATCGATTTAAAAATTACAATAATATATAAAATAACAAAAATTACAACAATATATAAAAATTTAGAGGGAACTGAAATTCCCCCAAAAAAATACAACAAAGCCTAAACCTTGACAATAAATCCATAACATTAACAACAAAGCCCTAACCTTAACAACAAAGCCATAACCTTAACAAAAAAGCTTTAACCTTAACAACAAAGCCTTAATCTTAACAACAACGCCATAAGCTTAACAACAAAGAGCTAACATTAACAACAAAGCCGTAACCTTGACAACAAACTCATAACCTTAATAACAAAGCCCTAATCTTAACAATCAAGTCCTAACCTTAACAACAAAGCCCTAACCTTAACAACGAATCATTAACCTTAACAACTCATAAGGTTAACAACCAACTCATAAACTTACCAATAAACTCATTATCTTAACAACTAACTCATAAGAAACATAAAATGTAATTCCTCATTTCACCAAATCATATAATTCCTCAACTTTACATAAAATCCACTCAAATTAATAAAATCTAATTTCTCGAGGTGGCGCCATGGCATCGAGGCGAGCGGTGATGGGCGTGGAGGCAGGCTTTGAGGTGGCTACGTTGGGCGATGGAAGCGGGGCGATGCTGAAATGATTGAAGTCAGCGTCGTGGCGGAAACGAAGCGGTGGGCATAAAGTCGGTAACGGTGAAGCGTGGAAGCGAGTTGTCGAAATGGCGCTGCCAGCGTCACAGCCGGTAAGCGTCAGGAAGCGAGCTGAAAGCGGCATGGAGCGGTGTCGACGAAGCGGTCTCATTGGCACAGAAATCGAAAGCTGGCGGTAAGAAGGCAGTCGGCGGTCGGCGTAAGCGATGGCGGTGGGTGTGGAAGCGGATTCGATGGCGTGGAAGCGGCGGCTTCATGAACAAAGGAGCGAGAAGTGGGATGGAGTGTGGAAGTGGAGAGAATTTTTGTAAGAGGGAGGAGAAGTGAGAGAAAGAGGAGGGGTCATTTTGGGGTTTTTGAAAAAAAAAGTACACTGATGGGGACACAAGTGAGCTGGAGGGGTTTCATTACTTACAAAGTTTGATTTTGGGAGTTTTTGGAGCATTGAAAAAGTCTTGGGATGGGGGAGGATACTTATTTTGATTTTGGGGGCTAGAAGCATTTTTTCCCTTTATATATGATCTGTTAGCATCAAAGTTGCTACTTATGGATAAGAGAGACTTTTGTGAGTGAAACTTTCATGTGCCATTAACTTGGCAATCAAAGTTGCTACCTGTTGTCATTTATCACATGTATATGTTGCTAAAAAGTTGCATATGTTTCTACAGGGCTATTAACTTGGCAATCATGAAAGAACTAACTGATCTTACTTGGCCCGATTTGAATTATTTCCTTATCAAATACTTTATCACTTGTATCATACAATTCTTATGCACTTTTTTGCTATTGATTTTTGCAAATTATCCTATGTTGATGTGAGTAATAAGTGATTAAGGATGATCAAAATACATATTTTTTTTTTTTTACAATTTCTCTATTTTTTCACTACAAGAAAATCAGGCATCTAGCATCATCGCATTCCTGTTCCTACACATAACCACTTGCAATATCAAACATTGACCCCTCATCTGCTGTTGTAGCCCTTAGTCTATATAATCAATTAGGTTGGATTAATAATAGAGTAGATGCAGCGAATTGTCATTCCTTAAGTATATTTTTAAGTATATAAAGGTACATCATTGCTTGTTTGGCCTATGCTTTGGGCTATCAGCTTATCAGTTACCAATGAAAATATAGTGTTTTAAGTAAGAAAAGGGAATAAGAGTAGCCTCATGCTGAATGAATGGAAACATCTTAAGTTGAAAGCATTCAAGTTTTTATAATCTGAACATTTTTGGTGTTAGCTGTGATTTTAAAGTCTTTGTTTTCGTTCTCCTTTTCTCCATTCTTATCACGTACATTGCATTGCTTTGATGTGCACTTTTAAGCATGTGTTGCAATTTGAATGTGTTTGTTTTGTGAACTCTAATTTTCATGGTTCTTAATTAAAACCCTTTCACTATGCCATATTTCACTTTTTTTTTGTTTATACTCTTTCTCTCAGCATGTCAACTAGGGGCAGAGGTCGGGGCAAAGGAAAACAAACTACGGGTAGAGGTAGTCGTGAGATAGATGAGCATTCTTGTCATAGTGCTCCAATGATGAGAAGTGGTAGGATTGATGAGCATTCTTATCATAGCGCTCCAATGGTGAGAAGTAGCACAGAAGAGTATCCTTCTGGACATTCTGGATATAGTGCTATTGGTATTGTTATCTTATTTAATTTACGATGCTCTTTACTTTACTATAAAATTAACAAAATGAATTACTTTTGCAGGTGGAGAGTGTGGCACCTAGGAGGATTCCACAAGGCATTCTACATCTTGTGCTACTGGTATTTACATTTACTTTTCCGTGGTGAATTATTAATATACTTAATTGTAAAAATGATCATAATGAACTGCATCTGAAGCTGGAGACCATGGCACCAATGGGGATCCGTCAATGAACTCTGGAGATAGCACAGAGGCACCCCCACAGGAGAGGTTGTAACAAATTGGCCCTTCCTCCTAAAAATCCCGAGGACCGACCACTCTTGGTAATTGAGGGTGACAGGTGAGATATATGTGGTTTAAAATATTACCTTAGATCTTTTATTTTTATTATATGCAAACTAATAAATATTTTCTTTGCTTTTGTAGAGCCTTTAGTGGGTGTGATTACTACCCGAAAATTCTTAGTGGAATTATTCGGATGTTCATGCTAGGACCTGTGCCAACATGGAAACATTATCCAGATAGCTGGAAAACTATGTGCTATGAAGAGTTCGAGGTAAATCAATGATTATATTCATGCTTATCATTTCTAATACCAAATTTGCAGCAGAGTGCAATATGCTTGAATTGCTTATAACCTTTCTCATTACTTCAGATACATAGTATTTTCAATTAGCTCATAACCCTTTAATTTTCTTATCGCTGGTAGTTACTAGCTTCTCAACTTAATTGTTTTTGTATACATTTTCAGAAATATTATAATTTTAGACCTTCTGAGATGACCACGGCAAGAAATGTGTTTCATGCAATTGCCCAAACACGATACGCAGACATGCTCTCCAAACAACGTCAAAAAGCCACAGAAAAGTTAGGACAAACTGAAGTGGAAAGGATGGAGTGAGCACTGGATGAGACAAGATTATTGGGACATCTTGTGCAATATAGGGGCAGATGAGAAGTGGAAAATTCGCTCAAAAGTCGCATCTGAAAATCGTAATTCATCAAAAGATGATAAAGTGCACCATAGTTGTGGGTCTATTAAAATTAATGTGCACAAGAAGAGGATGGTATACTTAAAACGTGGTCTTGATAAATATAGAATTGTGTTTCTTATGTCTTATGTATTATCTTAATTTTGTACAGGCTGTTGAATTAGGCAGAAATCCTACTCTAAAAGAAGTTTTTGACAGGACCCGAAGAAGACGGGTGCCTTTGTTAGTAAGAGAGCTAAATCAGTTAGTGTAAGTATCATTAAAAATTGTTTTTTCTTCATTACAAAGATGCATTTTTCCTTGATATGTGAAAAAAGGACTGTGCTTCTGTTAATCGTTATAGTAAGAACCACCATAATATTAATGCTAGTACAGAAAAAGGAAAATGAATGCTCCAAAAGTGGTATGATGCAATGAGCTCTACCTGTGAATTGATAGAATATACATAGACAAATATGCTTTGTGATTACACATTTTCCCCTGATACGGGCAAATATGAGGTTATGCTTATGCTGTCACTGGTAGAATTACAATGTGCTACAGGATGCTTTCATTCAGAGGATAGAAGAGTTTTAATTTTGTAACTTGGTCGTGGAGGTAAAGTTCATTCTTGAATTCTATAGGATTATTATGTACTGATCAGGCAATTACCACTCTAATAAACAAGTAGCGCAGGACTATTAACCTTAGTTACCTGACTAAGAGATTGCTAATGTAAGATCAGTAGTTGAAAATATTGAGAAATAACTAATGGGGAAAAAAGTAAATCATATGGTTGGTGACAATATGTCATATTAAAATGCCCATGCTCCTTTAGCATATCGATTGTGCAAAGCATCCAAAGTTATTTTAAGTATGTTTAAGCTCAGAGGTGGCAATAATTTAAGTTTTGAATCTTATTTTGTGCAGTACTCAGTTTGTTTAGGTGTTAATGCTGGGCTCTAACCTGCAAAAGGAAGCTAAAGGCTCCTATCCTTGCAAAAATTTTTGCAATAAAATATCTTATTATTGAGCTTCGTCCCCCTATTATTGGAATCAGTCAGCTTCATATGGGGTTCAACCGAACCATTGGCACTCTCGGATTTTTTTGATGCAAAACAAATTAGATTGTTGTAGCACTTTGATCTATTCTATGTTGATTTGTTTCCGCCAAAGAAATTAAAAAGTGATTGAGACTGCTAGGCAGTTAACGGCAAGAGGTAACTATATATTGTGGATGCAGGCATTTACTTCAAAAGGCAATGTTTTAACAAGCTCCCGCCTAGCCCGTCTAGGCTCCCGCCTAGGTCAAGGTAGTGCCGAGCCTAGGTCAAGGCAGTGCCTAGGGTGCCTATTCTCTGCCTGGCAAGGTCTTGAGAGCGTCTAGGGGAGTGAAGGCCGCTTACGCAGACTGGAGCGCTAGGTCTCGGTCGTGATTCCTCTATTGCTGCCTCCACGTCCTCTAACCTCCTCCGAACCCCTCCGGCCTCCTCCACTGACTACAAACACATCTACTAACTCCTCCGACCTTCAGCAAAACGTTCTTCGCCACCGCTTAAACAAAAAAAAAAAAAAAAAAAAAAATCCTCCTACGCCAAATGTGCACTAGGTTTGCTGACCTTGATTTTTTTTCTACCATCTATCATCTCTTATCTCTAATCTAGATGAATCCATCTAGATGTCCAGCCAATAACATTCTTCATGCAAAAATAGCAATAAATCAGGCTTTTGATGTAATTATGTTGATGCTGTATCTTGGCTGAACTAATTTCGAGAAGTAAAGAAACGGAACAAACGGTTAAGTAGGTTCACGGAGTAAATAACGATAAAATGTATGAACCCTCATATATATATACCAGTTTGCAAAAAACAAATGAAATCATATTAGTCTGCATGTGCATCCGAGCAAAGATCCACGTGGACTTAATTTGCATATTTAAGCTATTAACTTGTCTGATTACTCAAATCTCTAAAAAGATTTCTCCCAGTTGTTTTCATAAGCATTTATATTCACTCGTCTAATGAGAAACTCTCGAGATCGACGTGCAGTTAGTATATAGAATCTCGTGATTAGTGGCTTTTCTAGTTGCCATGCTTGACTACTTATCCATTTCTGTTTGCATGTATTTGACTACTCTCTTTCCTTTTCTAGGTATCTGTTGGTTCTCCTGCCTTGCACTTCGTATTCAATCTACCTGCACTTGGAATACAATCTACCTCCCTTGTTGCTCTGGTTTCCTTCTATACTAGCAAATACTCCCTGCGAGGCGTCTCGCGGGGTGAAAGTGAAAATTCAAGCTCTATACAAGTAAATTGTAAACATATTTGTCCAGAATGATTTCAGTTTAATTATCATAGTGCTGAAAGAAAATTCAACTCATTTATTTTTCTCTTTTTCTTTTTTTCTTATAGCATTGTTGATAAAGAAGGGCAAAAAGATAATGGTACACACACAGAGACATGTTATATTCTATGATTGGAGCCTCTGATCCATCTTATGTTCTTATAAAAGACTTTTCATAAACACAAATTAACAAATGAGACGATAGTCAGTTGATATGCAATAAGTTTGTGATATATGATAGTTTCTAATTGTTAGTTCCTTACATTTGACGGTACATAAAAATTTTGGAGTAATGAGTGAAAATTTAAAAGATGACACTGCATCGCACAAGCAAGAATTAGTGCTTTGAAGACATTAAACTTTATTGGAAAGCTAGGTAAGAATATGTTGCTCCAACTATCTTTCTTTGCAAATATATTCACACGCATAATGTGTTTTACAAATCCATCAATGCATTTCCTACAAACTTAAAACTAACTAAACTGCCTATTCTTCTACTTCAATAAAAGGGCGCAACATCAAAAACTAAACATAGCATCCCTATAAACTTTACAAACCGCCAACACATTATGCAACCGTACATGGTTAAAAAGAGGTTATCCGCGACAATCTGAAACACAACTCCATTCAAACACTAAAACCATATAGTCCCCATACCAGCAACACTTTACGCAAAATGAAACAATGGCGAAAAAATTTAAGAATTAGAGAAATAAGAACACTCTAAAGAGTTAAAAGTCAGTAAAGACCGCATTAATGATTTTTGCAAGAAAGTATGCATTGCACTCAATGTCATCTTCCATATCATAGTGAACTCTTTTGAGATCAAAGCAAGATCCAATTTAAGACCTGAAAGGGACTGACTAATATCCCAGACCTTCATTTAGACTTCATTTGCTTTTCTGCAGACATTTTTCATTATTCATTCACAATGTTTCCCTTGAATAATACACTCTTTACCATATTGTCGTTATGGATCATACTGGAAGCAACATTAGAAAAATGTGAGAAGGCTAAGTAGCACTTAAATACCTTATAATTTCCTAATTTCCTAATTTGCACTTACATGCCCTGACTTATTTTTTGGTTGCACCAATATACATAAAGTTTCTAAAAGTTAGTAACTTTAATATCTTATGTCATGCAAACATGATAATTTTGCTCCAAATTTTTCCCGAGTGGCACTCACAAACTAAATTTAGAACTTTTATACCTTAATATTTGATTGAGTTTATTGTTAAACATACCTAAATTCTATTTAAAACCTACCCCAATTATATTTTTGAAATAAAATTATGGTGGGTTTAACTATAAATTCAACAAACATCAAGGCACAAAAGTTTCAAAAATTAGCTTGTAGCTGTCAACATGGAAAATTTCAGCGCAAAATTCTCACATTTGTATAACAAGAGGGTCTAAAGTGTAATAGAAACTTGAATATAAGTGCTACCAAAACAAGTAAGGTATATAATTGCAAAATAGCACAAACTATAAAGTAATCAAGTGACAATTAGCCATGTATAAAAATTAGTGGTACAACGACAACCAAGGTTTCATCGCAGTACATAATTTCAAAATTATAAGCATGAAAGGTTAGTCTATAATCATCCGCACTACATAATTTTTAGGAAAAATCAGATCATTCAAGGAAAATGGTGCAAAAATGAAATTGATACTTGTCTACCAATTTCTAATCACATAATTACTTTTTGTCGACCAATTTCCATCCTTACCATCTATTTATTGCACCTTTCACGGGAAAAAACCTTACCTGTAACAAAAAAAACTCCAATAAGCACATGAAAAAAAATATCAGAAAAGCATCATGCACAATTGATCAGAGATAACCATTTTAACCCACAAAAGCATCTAATAGTTTCTTCAATAATCCTCAAAAGAAATTTTTAAAAACAAAAATGAATCCAAGAACCTTACCGGGTGATTCCCGTTGTCATCGTCCATCGAATGTTCCACTCTGGAGAAGAGAGATAGAACATTGGTTTGATCAAGCGCCCTAGATTTCCAATTAATGAGCCAAAAGAAGAAAGTAATTCACATCAAAATGGGTAGACAAATTTCACATAGGACTCGTATAAATTTTACCTAATGGCAAGAAGAACCCTCGAAATAGATTGAAACCTACCTGCAGCAAGAACCTTGCACCCTCCGACCCTTGCTTCTCGTGCTCGCCTCCAGCGATCCAGAACAATCATTAGAACCTTTGGATCTCTAGTCTCTGCGCCCACCAAACTACTTTTCTTTTTTTCATCAACATCCAAACCAAATTAAAAAGAAATCTATTTCAAGTACACACCCATTCCCACACCCTCCAACTGTGCCCTATGTGTTTCAGCCCTAAACAGTGCTCCAATTTGTGTCTCACCCCTTTTTTTATCATAGTTGCATGCCAACTAAGCATGGAGAGAGAGAAAGAAATAAAAAACCCAAAAATACCCTTATCTCCTTCTTCCTCATCTCAGCTCCTCTCATAACCCATCTCCTTCTTCCTCCTCTCCTCTCCTCTCCTCCTCTCATAACCCATCTCCTTCTTCCTCCTCTCCTCTCACATCTTCCCATTGATTCCTTTTCCATTCCAAGACCCATCTGCACTTCCCTCCATCTTTGCCACTCCATCCAGACTCCCTCCATCCATGACTCCCGACTGACCCTCTCTTCTCACTCCCCTTGAGCTGACCCTCTCGACTCCCTCCATGCCGACTCCCTCCCTCATGCCCGACTCCCCTCAGGCAGCCCTCTGCTCTGCCCCTCATCCCGCCTCCAGCGAACCGTCTCTTCCTTCCGGATCGCGTTGGAAGTCTAACATGGTTCGTGTTAAGCTAACCCGATTCATGTTAAGTCTAACATGGTTCGTGTTAAGCTAACCCGATTCATGTTAAGTCTAACATGGTTCGTGTTAAGCTAACCCGATTCATGTTAAGTCTAACATGGTTCGTGTTAAGTCTAACATGGTTCGTGTTAAGCTAACCCGATTCATGTTAAGTCTAACATGGTTCGTGTTAAGCTAACCCGATTCATGTTAAGTCTAACATGGTTCGTGTTAAGCTAACCCGATTCATGTTAAGTCTAACATGGTTCGTGTTAAGCTAACCCGATTCATGTTAAGTCTATTTTGGTTCATGTTAAGTCTATTTTGGTTCATGTTAAGTCTAACATGGTTCGTGTTAAGCTAACCCGATTCATGTTAAGTCTAACATGGTTCGTGTTAAGCTAACCCGATTCATGTTAAGTCTAACATGGTTCGTGTTAAGCTAACCCGATTCATGTTAAGTCTAACATGGTTCGTGTTAAGCTAACCCGATTCATGTTAAGTCTAACATGGTTCGTGTTAAGCTAACCCGATTCATGTTAAGTCTAACATGGTTCGTGTTAAGCTAACCCGATTCATGTTAAGTCTAACATGGTTCGTGTTAAGCTAACCCGATTCATGTTAAGTCTAACATGGTTCGTGTTAAGCTAACCCGATTCATGTTAAGTCTAACATGGTTCGTGTTAAGCTAACCCGATTCATGTTAAGTCTATTTTGGTTCATGTTAAGTCTATTTTGGTTCATGTTAAGTCTAACATGGTTCGTGTTAAGCTAACCCGATTCATGTTAAGTCTATTTTGGTTCATGTTAAGTCTATTTTGGTTCATGTTAAGTCTAACATGGTTCGTGTTAAGCTAACCCGATTCATGTTAAGTCTATTTTGGTTCATGTTAAGTCTAACATGGTTCGTGTTAAGCTAACCCGATTCATGTTAAGTCTAACATGGTTCGTGTTAAGCTAACCCGATTCATGTTAAGTCTAACATGGTTCGTGTTAAGCTAACCCGATTCATGTTAAGTCTAACATGGTTCGTGTTAAGCTAACCCGATTCATGTTAAGTCTATTTTGGTTCATGTTAAGTCTAACATGGTTCGTGTTAAGCTAACCCGATTCATGTTAAGTCTAACATGGTTCGTGTTAAGCTAACCCGATTCATGTTAAGTCTAACATGGTTCGTGTTAAGCTAACCCGATTCATGTTAAGTCTATTTTGGTTCATGTTAAGTCTAACATGGTTCGTGTTAAGCTAACCCGATTCATGTTAAGTCTATTTTGGTTCATGTTAAGTCTAACATGGTTCGTGTTAAGCTAACCCGATTCATGTTAAGTCTAACATGGTTCGTGTTAAGCTAACCCGATTCATGTTAAGTCTATTTTGGTTCATGTTAAGTCTAACATGGTTCGTGTTAAGCTAACCCGATTCATGTTAAGTCTAACATGGTTCGTGTTAAGCTAACCCGATTCATGTTAAGTCTAACATGGTTCGTGTTAAGCTAACCCGATTCATGTTAAGTCTAACATGGTTCGTGTTAAGCTAACCCGATTCATGTTAAGTCTAACATGGTTCGTGTTAAGCTAACCCGATTCATGTTAAGTCTAACATGGTTCGTGTTAAGCTAACCCGATTCATGTTAAGTCTAACATGGTTCGTGTTAAGCTAACCCGATTCATGTTAAGTCTAACATGGTTCGTGTTAAGCTAACCCGATTCATGTTAAGTCTAACATGGTTCGTGTTAAGCTAACCCGATTCATGTTAAGTCTATTTTGGTTCATGTTAAGTCTAACATGGTTCGTGTTAAGCTAACCCGATTCATGTTAAGTCTATTTTGGTTCATGTTAAGTCTATTTTGGTTCATGTTAAGTCTATTTTGGTTCATGTTAAGTCTATTTTGGTTCATGTTAAGTCTATTTTGGTTCATGTTAAGTCTATTTTGGTTCATGTTAAGTCTATTTTGGTTCATGTTAAGTCTAACATGGTTCGTGTTAAGCTAACCCGATTCATGTTAAGTCTATTTTGGTTCATGTTAAGTCTATTTTGGTTCATGTTAAGTCTAACATGGTTCGTGTTAAGTCTATTTTGGTTCATGTTAAGTCTATTTTGGTTCATGTTAAGTCTATTTTGGTTCATGTTAAGTCTATTTTGGTTCATGTTAAGTCTATTTTGGTTCATGTTAAGTCTATTTTGGTTCATGTTAAGTCTATTTTGGTTCATGTTAAGTCTAACATGGTTCGTGTTAAGCTAACCCGATTCATGTTAAGTCTATTTTGGTTCATGTTAAGTCTATTTTGGTTCATGTTAAGTCTATTTTGGTTCATGTTAAGTCTAACATGGTTCGTGTTAAGTCTAACATGGTTCGTGTTAAGTCTAACATGGTTCGTGTTAAGCTAACCCGATTCATGTTAAGTCTAACATGGTTCGTGTTAAGTCTAACATGGTTCGTGTTAAGCTAACCCGATTCATGTTAAGTCTATTTTGGTTCATGTTAAGTCTATTTTGGTTCATGTTAAGTCTAACTTGTTAGATTTAAATCTAATTAAATCTATTTGTGGGCACATATGTTACATTAATGTGTAGTGCTATACTTAAGGCTAACCCACTAAAGTGATCAATCAATTTGGATTAATGGGTATTTAAATAAATTATGGGCTAAATGTGGAGATACGAGGTTGTAATTACAATTTGATGAGGGGCCAAATTGTAAAAGTACAACACCTATATATATGGGGTTATGGTCCCTAATCTAGGGTTACGTTCTCTAATTCTCTTCACCCCATCTAGAGAGAAATTCGCTATAGAGAAACCCTCAAGATTAGAAGATCTAAAACCAGTTCGGATCCTTATGGATTCGTTATCAAATCGAACCTCGTGTTCGTTATCAAATCGAACCTCGTGTTCGTTATCAAATCGAACCTCGTGTTCGTTATCAAATCGAACCTCGTGTTCGTTATCAAATCGAACCTCGTGTTCGTTATCAAATCGAACCTCGTGTTCGTTATCAAATCGAACCTCGTGTTCGTTATCAAATCGAACCTCGTGTTCGTTATCAAATCGAACCTCGTGTTCGTTATCAAATCGAACCTCGTGTTCGTTATCAAATCGAACCTCGTGTTCGTTATCAAATCGAACCTCGTGTTCGTTATCAAATCGAACCTCGTGTTCGTTATCAAATCGAACCTCGTGTTCGTTATCAAATCGAACCTCGTGTTCGTTATCAAATCGAACCTCGTGTTCGTTATCAAATCGAACCTCGTGTTCGTTATCAAATCGAACCTCGTGTTCGTTATCAAATCGAACCTCGTGTTCGTTATCAAATCGAACCTCGTGTTCGTTATCAAATCGAACCTCGTGTTCGTTATCAAATCGAACCTCGTGTTCGTTATCAAATCGAACCTCGTGTTCGTTATCAAATCGAACCTCGTGTTCGTTATCAAATCGAACCTCGTGTTCGTTATCAAATCGAACCTCGTGTTCGTTATCAAATCGAACCTCGTGTTCGTTATCAAATCGAACCTCGTGTTCGTTATCAAATCGAACCTCGTGTTCGTTATCAAATCGAACCTCGTGTTCGTTATCAAATCGAACCTCGTGTTCGTTATCAAATCGAACCTCGTGTTCGTTATCAAATCGAACCTCGTGTTCGTTATCAAATCGAACCTCGTGTTCGTTATCAAATCGAACCTCGTGTTCGTTATCAAATCGAACCTCGTGTTCGTTATCAAATCGAACCTCGTGTTCGTTATCAAATCGAACCTCGTGTTCGTTATCAAATCGAACCTCGTGTTCGTTATCAAATCGAACCTCGTGTTCGTTATCAAATCGAACCTCGTGTTCGTTATCAAATCGAACCTCGTGTTCGTTATCAAATCGAACCTCGTGTTCGTTATCAAATCGAACCTCGTGTTCGTTATCAAATCGAACCTCGTGTTCGTTATCAAATCGAACCTCGTGTTCGTTATCAAATCGAACCTCGTGTTCGTTATCAAATCGAACCTCGTGTTCGTTATCAAATCGAACCTCGTGTTCGTTATCAAATCGAACCTCGTGTTCGTTATCAAATCGAACCTCGTGTTCGTTATCAAATCGAACCTCGTGTTCGTTATCAAATCGAACCTCGTGTTCGTTATCAAATCGAACCTCGTGTTCGTTATCAAATCGAACCTCGTGTTCGTTATCAAATCGAACCTCGTGTTCGTTATCAAATCGAACCTCGTGTTCGTTATCAAATCGAACCTCGTGTTCGTTATCAAATCGAACCTCGTGTTCGTTATCAAATCGAACCTCGTGTTCGTTATCAAATCGAACCTCGTGTTCGTTATCAAATCGAACCTCGTGTTCGTTATCAAATCGAACCTCGTGTTCGTTATCAAATCGAACCTCGTGTTCGTTATCAAATCGAACCTCGTGTTCGTTATCAAATCGAACCTCGTGTTCGTTATCAAATCGAACCTCGTGTTCGTTATCAAATCGAACCTCGTGTTCGTTATCAAATCGAACCTCGTGTTCGTTATCAAATCGAACCTCGTGTTCGTTATCAAATCGAACCTCGTGTTCGTTATCAAATCGAACCTCGTGTTCGTTATCAAATCGAACCTCGTGTTCGTTATCAAATCGAACCTCGTGTTCGTTATCAAATCGAACCTCGTGTTCGTTATCAAATCGAACCTCGTGTTCGTTATCAAATCGAACCTCGTGTTCGTTATCAAATCGAACCTCGTGTTCGTTATCAAATCGAACCTCGTGTTCGTTATCAAATCGAACCTCGTGTTCGTTATCAAATCGAACCTCGTGTTCGTTATCAAATCGAACCTCGTGTTCGTTATCAAATCGAACCTCGTGTTCGTTATCAAATCGAACCTCGTGTTCGTTATCAAATCGAACCTCGTGTTCGTTATCAAATCGAACCTCGTGTTCGTTATCAAATCGAACCTCGTGTTCGTTATCAAATCGAACCTCGTGTTCGTTATCAAATCGAACCTCGTGTTCGTTATCAAATCGAACCTCGTGTTCGTTATCAAATCGAACCTCGTGTTCGTTATCAAATCGAACCTCGTGTTCGTTATCAAATCGAACCTCGTGTTCGTTATCAAATCGAACCTCGTGTTCGTTATCAAATCGAACCTCGTGTTCGTTATCAAATCGAACCTCGTGTTCGAACTTGAGCGAACCGGTTCGATTCGGCGAACTTCATGTTCGTTCTCGAGCGAGCCTCGTGCTCAATCTGACTTCAAGCGAACCTGCGTTCGTTCCTTCAAGTCGAACCTGCGTTGAACTTCAGTGAACCCGTTCATTCCTTCAAACGAACCTCGTGTTCGTTATCAAATCGAACCTCGTTGGAACTTCGGTTGAACCCGCGTTCATTCCTTCAAACGAACCTCGTGTTCGTTATCAAATCGAACCTCGTGTTCGTTATCAAATCGAACCTCGTGTTCGTTATCAAAACAAACTCGCATTCGAACTCAAGTCAAACTCACGTTTGAACTCAAACGAACCTCGTGTTCGTTATCAAATCGAACCTCGTGTTCGTTATCAAAACAAACTCCGCATTCGTTCTCAACGCGAACCTCGAGTTCAATTCAGATTTGAGATTAATTGAATTTCTCAAATAATCCGTTTAAGTCTTTTTAGGCCTTTTTGGGTCTATCTATGGTTGATTAAAATAGAGAAATCTATTTTAAGTTGGTAGTGAATCAATTATTTAATTCAAATAACATGACACTAAGGCATTAAGGTTGTCTTTTATTCTAAATGATTAATTGAAACAAGATGTTGCCAAAGTAACCTCTCTTGTGTAGATTATTCATGAAGGATATTAGATGGTTGTGTGGATGTTTTCGAGTAAATATTTAATTGGCCCAAAGGAAGGTTAATATTTATATAGACTGCATACACATCTGCAATTATAAATGCGTGACAATTATAAGGTTTACATGTGGATAATGAATCAATCCAAAGATAAGTTTCATTATTTGACATGCGTTATTGTTAGTGTTTGATCATTGCAACAAGGTATCACTTGCAATTAATATTACTGTCCAAAGACTTAATATTAATGTTGTGCCAGATATCTTGAGATGGGATTATTATAAATATTTGAATTTCATTGATCACTAACTACAGTTATTAATGTGAAATCTTTTGTTTATTTCAGCTAATTTATTTCAGCTAATGCATCTGCTGCATCAATTTCTGCTAACATCAACTCAATTCCCATGTTAAATGGGACTAATTTCAAGGTTTGGAAAGAGAACATTTTAATTATTCTTGGCTGCATGGATCTAGACCTTGCATTAAGAACTGAACAACCTCAACTTCTCACTGCGGAAAGCACTCCTGATGCAAAGAAGGAGTATGAGAGGTGGGAGCGTTCAAATCGCATGAGTCTAATGATCATCAAGCTGCATTCGAAGCCTTTAGGGCACCTGAGAATCGAAGAGATTACTAAAGCCAAAGATTTCCTTGCGAAATTGAAGCGTTTTGCTAAAAGCGATAAGGTAGAAACAAGCACGCTTTTAGCTCGCTTGATTTCAATGAAGTATAAGGGCAAAGGAAATATCGGGAGTACATTATGAAAATGTCTCACATTGCTTCAAACTTAAGGCACTAAAACTCGATCTATGTGATGAGTTACTAGTGCATTTGGTTCTATTGTCTCTTCTGCACAATTTAATCAATTTAAGGTCGCTTATAATCGTCAAAAGGAGAAATGGACTCGAATGAGCTCATTTCATACCGTGCAAGAGGAAGATGATTGAAGCAAGATAAGGCTGAAAGTGCTCATTTGGCTTATGCCTCTAAGGATAAGGTCAAGAAAAGAAAGAATGATAATGAAGGCGCTAAGGGTCGATTCGGAAGAAACAACATAAGGATGATCGGGTTATTTCTTACGCAACAACCGACACGTAAAGAAGGATTGTACCAAATATCACGTTTGGCGTGTCAAGAAGGGTATGTTCCTTACTTTGGTCTGTTCTGAGGTTAATTTAGTCTCAGTATCGAGAAACACTTGGTGGTTAGATTCGACTGCTACTACTCACATAAGTGTTTCTATGCGGGTTGCCTCGAAGCACCGAAAGCCAAGTGATGGTGAAAGACACATCTTTGTGGGCGATGGACAATCGGTAGATGTGGAAGCAATAGGGCACTTTAGGTTATTATTAGAACCGTTCCTATCCGAATTTGAAAGATACTTTTGTAGTACCGTCCTTGGGCGAATTTGGTTTCTATTCCTTATTAGACAAATCGTGTTATTATTGTTCATTTGGAAATAATCGTGCTAGTTTATCTTTAAATTCAAATATAGTGGGAACCGGTTTCTTAAGTACTAACGATAACCTATATATGCTTGATACAATTGCTTCCTATAATGAAATCCTGCATATGGAATCACATGGTACTAAACGAAATTAAATAAGGAAAATTCAGCAACATTATGGCATAAGCTTGGGTCATATCTCAAAGGTAGAGTTGAACGCCTTGTGTCCGATGGCATTTTGGATTCCCTTGATTTTTCGGACTTTGATGTATGCATTGATCAGATCAAGGAAAAGGACCAAAGTTAAGAGATTAGGTGCCAACAGATCTTCGATGTCTTAGAATTGATACATACAGATATTTATGGGCCATTCCCACGGCATCTTGGAATGGTCAACAATATTTTATATCATTCATAGACGATTACTCACGTTATGGGTACCTATATCTCATTCATGAGAAATCGAGTCTCGGGCGTGTTCAAATCATTTAAAGTGAAGTTGAAAACCAACTAAATAAAAGATTAAAACCGTTAGATCGATCGTGGTGGTGAGTACTACGGCAGATATGATGGGTCGTGAACAACGCCCGTGACCATTTGCTAGATACCGAGGAATACGGTATTGTCCCACAAGACACCATGCCGGGATCACCTAGCATGAATGGTGTAGTGAAAGACGAAATAGGACTCTTAAGGATATGGTAAGAAGTATGATTGCTCATTCTTCTTACCGAGTCACTCTGGGAGAAGCACTAAAGACGCAGCTTACATTCTAAACAGAGTACCAAGTAAAGCGGTTGCTAAAACACCTTATGAGCTTTGGACCGGTCGAAGCCCAGCTTTAAAGCACTTACATATTTGGGGATGTCCAGCTGAGGCAAGGCCTTATAGGCCAAATGAAAAGAAATTGGACTCCAAAACAGTTAGCAGCTACTTTATTGGGTATTCTGAACGCTCTAGGGGCTAAAAATTTTATGATCCCACACTCAGGACTATTTTTGAGACGGGAACAGCAACATTCTTTGAGGATGTTGAGTTTGGAGGGAGAAATAAGGTTAGAGACATTGCTTTTGAGGAGGAATTGGCATCAAATCCAATCCATACTGTCATTTCTGACAATATTCAAGTTCCTATACCTGTTATTGTTCAAGAAATGAATCCGGAACCTCAAGAAGACAATGTTGAATAACTCCCTATTCCAGAAGAACAAACTCAACAACCTCAAGAACCAGTGCCATTAAGGAGATCTACGAGAGAAAAGAGAAATGCTATTCCGGATGATTATATTGTATTTCTCTAAGAACATGAGGAAAATAATGGAATGATGGAAGATAATCCAATCAACTTTCATCAGGCCATGAAAAGTTCTAACTCTCAAAAGTGGATTGATGCCATGAATGAGGAGTACAAGTCTATGCAAGACAATAAGGTTTGGGAACTTGCTCCATTACCAGAAGGTGCAAAACCAATTAGTTGTAAATGGATATTTAAAACCAAGCGGGATGTAAATGGTAATGTGGAGAGGTATAAGGCACGTCTTGTAGCAAAAGGCTATACTCAAAAGGAAGGTATTGATTACACAGAGACTTTCTCTCCAGTTTCATCGAAAGACTCTTTTAGAACAATCATGACACTTGTTGCTCATTTCAATCTTGAGTTACATCAAATGGATGTTAAGACTGTATTTCTCAATTGGGACATTGATGAGATGATTTATATGGTACAACCAGAAAACTTTGTGTCAGGAGATCCAAAGAATATGGTTTGTAAATTAAGGAAATCCATTTATGGACTCAAGCAAGCTCCTCGTCAATGGTATTACAAGTTTCAACAAATAATTATCTCGTTTGGCTTTGAGATAAATATTGTTGATGACTGTATATCAAAATTTAGTGGGAGTAAGTATATTTTTAAGTTACGTATGTCGATGACATATTGCTTGCCACTAATGATATAGGCATGTTGCACGAAACCAAGAGATTTCTATCAAAGAATTTTAAGATGAAAGATCTTGGGGACGCCTCTTTTATATTAGGAATCTAGATACATCGAGATCGTTCTCAAGGTATACTTGGATTATCACAAAAGAGCTATATAGATAAAGTACTCAAAAGGTTTGGCATGCAAGATTGCAGACCAGGTGACACCCCTGTTGCTAAAGGAGACAAATTCAGTCTCAATCAGTGCCCTAAAAGTAACCTTGAAATTCAGGAAATGCAGAAGATTTCCTATGCTTCAGCTGTAGGGAGTCTAATGTATGCTCGAGGAGTGCTGCGTCGGATATTGCATTACATTGTTGGTATGTTAGGCAGATATTTAAGCAACCCTGGTATGGATCATTGGATAGCAGTCAAAAGGGTTATGAGGTATCTTCAGAAAACAAAAGATTATATGCTCACATACAGGAAATCAGAACAGTTGGAGGTCATTGGGTACTCTGATTCTGATTTTGCTGGATGTCAAGATAGCAGAAAGTCTACATCAGGCTACATTTATATGTTAGCTGGAGGAGCTATATCATGGAAAAGTGTCAAACAGACACTTGTAGCTTCTTCCACTATGGCAGCAGAATTTGTAGCTTGCTATGAGGCATCCAATCATGGAATATGGTTGCGAAATTTTGTCACTGGACTGCGCATTCTGGAAAATGTTGAAAGACCACTTAAGTTATTTTGTGACAATAAATCAGCAGTAATGTATTCCAATAACAACAGGAGCTCAACTAAGTCAAAACATATTGACATTAAGTTCCTAGTTGTGAAAGATAGGGTACAGAGTGGTTAGATATCTATAAAACATATTGGGACAAACTCCATGATAGCCGATCCTCTTACTAAAGGATTACCACCCAAGGTCTTTCATGGGCACACTGCTCATATAAGTGTTGTAATATTTGAGGATATCATGTCTTAGTGGGAGTTTTTAATTTTATTGCTTTATGTGTATTTTGGACATATTTATGTTTGGTTATTCTCTGATCAGAATAAAGTATTCGGATTAAACACTCTGCTACATTATGTTTGAGGATGACCTCACTAAAGTTTAAGGTAGGACCAGTTGAAAATAGACATGCACAGATCACATTGCATGTAATTTTCATGCTGCACATCCATGATTGATCTATGTCATTTGACTGTATTAGTATATGTGACCATTGATGGGTTTAGTCACGATAAATGTGACGAAGACCGCTTTGATCCTATATTGATATAGCCAATGGACGAGATTGTTTGGAGATACCCTAATCAGTGATAGTATTTTTGAGCTCATAAAGTTATACACAGTTTCAAGGAAACATATGGTGCCCAAGTGGGAGATTGTTAGATTTAAATCTAATTAAATCTATTTGTGGGCACATATGTTACATTAATGTGTAGTGCTATACTTAAGGCTAACCCACTAAAGTGATCAATCAATTTGGATTAATGGGTATTTAAATAAATTATGGGCTAAATGTGCAGATACCAGGTTGTAATTACAATTTGATGAGGGGCCAAATTGTAAAAGTACAACACCTATATATATGGGGTTATGGTCCCTAATCTAGGATTACGTTCTCTAATTCTCTTCACCCCCATCTAGAGAGAAATTGGCTATAGAGAAACCCTCAAGATTAGAAGATCTAAAACCCAGTTCAGATCCTTATGGATTCAGGTATTGCTTTCGCTCTCTCTTATTATGTTCATCTCTTTGGATTAATCATGCTTGTGAAGGTCAACATAACTTGGTTCATGTTAATTCAAACTTTGTTTCTTATTTTATTTACCTTTTCTATTTTTGGAAACAAAATAAGGTCCAGGAAATAAAATGAAGCCTTTTAATTACTTGGAGCCTGCTAGTCTTATCTATTTGTAATTGCAGCATAAAAATAGCTAGAAATAGCCCCTTAATCTCCAGCTCAGTTATTGTTCATGAACAAATTGATTGTCTACTTAGATACTTTGGCGTCTATAATCGATTAAAATCACCACTGTTTATAATGGTCTTAGGAATACACGTGGCCCACACAAAAACAAACAACTAGTACCAAAATCCATTCAATTCCATGGCACTTTTTCATTTTTTTTTAATTTTGATTTTGAATTTATTTTAATCGCATGTACAAAAATACAAAAAACTAACCAGCTAGCTACCTTATTCTAGTTCACAAAAAACACCTAGAAGAAAACACGCCTACTCAAAATCACACACATATATTTCACTCAGCTTTGTACATTTGCCTAAGCACCCTCCTAAAATTAAAAATCACACCCACACCCGAAAAAAATTAAAAATTTTCAAATCAGAATGAGCCTGATCCCTCTCTCTGCAATGAAAATTCCTTTCTAAGCTTATGAGAGAAAAGCCTACAGGAATCCATGCTCAGATCAACAGCGACCGGCGTCGATCACAGACTTGATTTGTTTCATTTCATTTCTTGTCGGCTCCAAGTAATTAAAAGGCTTCATTTCATTTCCTGGACCTTATTTTGTTTCCATAAATAAAAAGATAAATAAAATAAGAAACAAAATTTAAATTAATATGAACCAAGTTGGATTTAACATGAATAAAAATAGACTTAACATGAACCAAAATAGACTTAACATGAACCAGGTTAGACTTAACATGAACCAAAATAGACTTAACATGAACCAGGTTAGACTTAACATGAACCAAGTTAGACTTAACACGAACTAGGTTAGACTTAACACGATCCTGGTTCGTATTAAGTCCAGTTTCATTCGTGTTAGGTCTACTATGGTTCGTGTTAAGTCCACTTTCAACATTGAATTTCTTATAGAACGACACCCATTTTCTAGCAAATTGACAGGTTTGTGATAGAGTTTCACTGAAACAAAGACCGCCCATCATCTTAGTCGTAATCTCACAAGAAAAATTGGTGCTAGAACTGCAGGCGAGGAGAAGAGAGGAGAGGAGAGGAAGAAGGAGATGGTTATGAGAGGAGGAGAGGAGAGGAGGAAGAAGGAGATGGTTATGAGAGGAGGAGAGGAGAGGAAGAAGGAGATGGTTATGAGAGGAGGAGAGGAGGAAGAAGGAGATGGTTATGAGAGGAGGAGAGGAGAGGAGAGGAGAGGAGGAAGAAGGAGATGGTTATGAGAGGAGGAGAGGAGAGGAGAGGAGAGGAGGAAGAAGGAGATGGTTATGAGAGGAGGAGAGGAGAGGAGAGGAGAGGAGGAAGAAGGAGATGGTTATGAGAGGAGGAGAGGAGGAAGAAGGAGATGGTTATGAGAGGAGGAGAGGAGGAAGAAGGAGATGGTTATGAGAGGAGGAGGAGAGGAGAGGAGAGGAGAGGAAGAAGGAGATGGTTATGAGAGGAGGAGAAGAGAGGAGAGGAGAGGAAGAAGGAGATGGTTATGAGAGGAGGAGAGGAGAGGAGAGGAGAGGAGAGGAGAGGAGAGGAGAGGAGGAAGAAGGAGATGGTTATGAGAGGAGGAGAGGAGAGGAGGAAGAAGGAGATGGTTATGAGAGGAGGAGGAGAGGAGAGGAGAGGAAGAAGGAATGGAGAAGGGGGATGGAGGGAGGAAGGAAGAAGAAGTTTAGGAGGAAGGTGGAGAATAAAAAAAGGTGGGACAAAAAGATTGGAAAGGGCCATATAAAATAATGGGGCTGGACATAGAAGTTTTGCTTTTGGGGCCTTGACACAATTTTCCCAAAAAAAAAACAAAAAAAAAGGTTTTTTATTTCCGATAAATAGGGAATTAAAACCTAGGGTTATTGTGTTGAGTTTGTGGGAGAAAAAGCTAGGGTTTTTGGCGGCGGCTAGAGAGAGAAAAAGAGAGAGCTTGGAGAGATTCTACAAGAGAGAGGTCAAATTTTTTTGGGTAAAAATCAAAGCTTTATCTTTGGGACGAGCTTGTGGATTGTACAAGTCGTCGGTGTTCTTCTTCATAGTCGAATCTCCCCTCACCCCTCCCGTGGACGTAGGCAATTTTGTCGAACTACGTAAATCTCGTGTCTTTACTGTTTTGCTGTGTATTGGCTATTGTTTATAGGTTCCCTTGATTCAGTCTTAGTACTGTTGAGAGGAAGAGTAAATATCTCACCTTGTTAGGATATTTTACTTTCTATTTTTGTTTCCTTCGTGAGATGGGAATATAAATCAGGACCTTCTCTCAGGTGATATCGCTTCCGCGGCGTGTGGGCGTGACCCCGCATCCCAACAAAGTTCAACTTGAATTCTTTGTAGGCTGAATATGAGAATTTCTTAATAGAAACCTCAAACCTTTTGCAGGTATCACTGAGCTAATTAAACTACCATTTGTGTAGCTCAGTATATATGCTTGCTTGCTGATTGTGAAAATGCTAACTATAATTTTTTTTTTTTTCATTTCTGTAGGATTATTGTGTACTGATCAGGCAATCAGCACTCTAGTACACAAGTACTGTGAAACTAATCACCTTTATTTTTGCACAAAGATGTTGATATTATACACTTGCAAATATAACAAGAAGTTAGCTACTATGGTTCATCCATGTAATTATATCTATAGTTTGATTTTCTAATCTTATCTTGTGCAGTATTCAATATATTTATAGGTGAGGATTCTCAGACTCTTCCCTACAAAAGCAAAAACAATAGGCTCTCCTATTGTTGCAAAATTTTCTGTAATAGAAGATTTTCTAATTGAGCTTCTTTTCGTTCCCTTTAGAGTCAGGCAGCTTAACATGGGATCCAACCGAGGCCATTCCTGCTATCAATTTTTTGATGAAGGGCAAATTCACATGAAGATTGTACAAATTAAGGATCGGATTAGAAAACGAAGTTTTTTATTTTTTATTTTTTTGGATATGGGAATCGAACCCAAGATCTTGGGAGCCATATTGAAACCTCCCATTCATCTAGGTCACCCGCGGTTCCCTGCAAATGTTTCTCTCTATAATCATTGGTGTGAAATTTTAGTGAAAGAAAAAACCAATGCTCAATGATTTTTGGGTGTAAAATTCTAGGTTCAAGGATATAAACAGAATAGTCATAATATATTGGGTTTCCGATACAAATGAAATCAGAATATATTGGGTTTCCAAAAACGAATGAAATCACATGAAACAACATGTGAATTCTAAATGACGATTCATTTTGAAGTTAATTTGCATGTTTTAGCTGGCTGCTCTGATTAGTCAAGTTCCTAAAGTTTCTCTTTTCATTATTCTCATCTATGAACGCATCTATGAACTCATATCCGATGGCTGATGGGGTCACAATATTGAATTTTGGAGGGATCACAATATTCTTTTATTCTCATCTATGAACTCATCTCCGATGGCTGGTGGGGTCAAAGTCTTTGAAGGAAGTTGCAAAGAAGATGGCACCTAAGCATAGTTGACCTCGTAAGCGTCACTTATTCACATTCAATTAAAGAAAATACGGATCGTTTGTGTTAGGTGAAACCCAACCCACCAACTTTTGTAAATCTCCGATGTCTGGTGGGGTCAAAGTCTTTAAATATCTCTATTTTGACGCTTCCGCATGATAGGAAAAGATCAGCATACTTTTTTCTAGAGTTATGACAAACCGAGCCCACCAACCTTGACCAAGACTAACTAAGGATTTATATTTATGACAGTTTTCACATCTCAATTTTAATAGTATTAAAGTTACTAGTGAGCTGTTCTATTTAAGTAACTAAAAGGAGGAGGCAGAGAAAGCGATACAAAAAGTAGATCATTTTAGGATAGAGTGGTTATCGAGGGGTTTAAATTGTTGGGAGCACAACATTAATGGCTACACCTCCGCCCATGATTCTTCAAGTATCCAAATGCTTAGTTAAACCCTCATCATGCTCGAACACGGCTGTTAATCTCTTGCATCTCGCACCATGGGATGCTGCCATGCTCTCTCCTCACTACATTCAGAAAGGCCTCCTCTTCTCGAACCTCCCCTCTACGCTCTCCATCGAGAGTATCATCCATCGCCTTAAGTCCTCTCTGTCCGTCGCCCTCTGCCACTTCTATCCCCTTGCTGGCCGTCTCAAAACTGAAAAGGTTTTGGATGATAATGATGAAGTCAGCAGCCTGCAAGTCTCAATTGATTGCAAAAGCCAAGGTGCAGAGTTTATCTATGCCGTAGCTCGTGATGTTACAGTTACAGATGTTCTTGCACCGTTAGCTGATGTTCCATCCTTCGTCCTATCTTTCTTTCCTTTTAATGGGGCCATCAACCATGATGGCCACACCCTCCCTCTTCTTGCCATTCAGCTTACCAAACTATCAGATGGGCTATTTGTTGCTTGTTGTTTCAATCATGTAGTTGGGGATGGTACTTCTTACTGGCACTTCTTCAATGCGTGGGCCGAAATTGCCCGAGCAGAAGAAGGTGATTTAACCATCTCTAGGCCTCCTGTTCACGACCGTTGGTTCATTGAAGGAGAAAACCCTCCAATAAACCTACCCTATTCAGACCCAGAGGAATACATTGAAAGGTACAGCCCTCCTCAACTACGAGAGAAGTTTTTTCATTTCTCTTCGCAATCCATTGCTGAATTAAAAGCAAAAGCCAACAAGGAGTGTGATACCGATACAATCTCCTCTTTCCAAGCCTTATGCTCTCTCATGTGGCGATCCATCACCCGTGCACGTGGTCTACCTCCTGATCAGAAGACTAGTTGTCGATTGGCAATCCAAAACCGTGCACGATTACAACCACCGTTATCACCCGATTACTTTGGGAACTCGATATATGCAGTGGCTGCAACTACGACGGTTGGTGAGCTTATGGCCCATGGACTCGGATGGGGAGCTCTGTTGGTGCATCAACGTGTGAAATCACACACTGATAATGCAATTAGGGAATTAGTTAAGAAGTATCATGAGAAGCCTTTTGTGTATCCCTTGAGTGGATTTGATAAGTACAGTGTGATGATGGGGAGTTCACCGAGGTTTGACATGTATGGGTGTGATTTTGGATGGGGGAAGGCTGTAGGGTTGAGGAGCGGGACAGCGAATAAGTTTGACGGTAAGGTGTCATCGTATCCTGGGTGGGAGGGTGGAGGGAGCGTGGATCTTGAAATCTGTTTGTTGCCGGAATATATGGCTTTGCTTGAGGTGGATGAGGAGTTCATGGATGTTGTTTCTCCTCCTCCTAAGTACTGAATTGAAGTCTACATAGTTGCTCCAGAATATGCTTCAATCTAGAGGATGAGGAATGAGCTTTCTTATTCTAACCAGCTATTACGTTTGATTCATATTGACAAGAGTATTTGAATGAAAACAGGGGGATATATTGTTGAAATAAATGAATATTAAATGGTATTTATGGAAAGATATTATTTATTGATTGGATTCCATAGATGTATTAAAATGTGTTTAATAAGTAGTATATGAGTTTTAGTCCCACATTGACTAATTGAATGCATTTTAATTGGTTTAAGTTAACACACGTGTTATATTTGGGCTATGTTTGGATTAGGGACTTGGTTTATCACGGGACTAATTTAAGTCACTATAGTCTGGGATATATTAATCCAGAGACTATAGTGAGTTAAAATTTTAATAATTTGTTTGGCTCCATTTGTTATTAACACATCTAATACCAATGACATGTTTGGAACTTGTCATTATAAAGGTGTAGAGGATTATGAAATAACATTAAATGTCAAAAATGTCATTCTTCCTACCGAGAGTGAATTATAGTTTCTTAATGGTGTAACAAATAAAATAGCCTTGAATTTTGGGTGTCTGGCTTTCTTCTCAATTATGTTAGACATAATTTTTTTATTAATATTATAGTGAACCGATAGTTTTTTATTATTTGAGATAGATTTCTTCCCATTTGTTTAGATGCAAATAGTCTTATGCTTCAATCATATGTTCTCACATATATTTGGGAGAGATGACAAGAGATCATTCAGAGAGATGCATGAGAGAATTAAGAAATGTATATAGAGAGAGAGAGGGAGGGAGGGAGAGAGGATGCTTCAATTATATGTTCTCACACACATTTAAGAGAGATGACGAGAGAGGATTCAAAGAGATGCATGAGAGGATGAGCGAGGGAGCGAGGGAGAAATAAAATACTACAAAAAGAACTTGGGTGAAATACAATAATGAAAACCCTAGGTTTTTTGGGGTTGGGGAGTTAAGGAGTAATATGGTCATTTTAGATATAATCCCAATAGGATAATAATACCAAGACTATAATAACACCCTCTCCCCCTCCTTTATTTAGTCCAAAATCTCTGGACTATTTTAATTTAAAGGACTAATTAGTCCAACCTAATCCCTCCTAAAATTTTAAACCAAACACCTTACTATTTTATTTTAAAGGATAAAGGGTTATTACCTTAAAATAATACCTAATCCAAACACGACCTTGGTATAACAAAGGTGTTAGTATTGTACACTTGTGTTGGTATATAAGCGAGCGGGCATGTGCGAGCGGGACCGTGTGTGCGGCCACGTGCGTGAGGGCTCGTGCGAGCGTGGATCCGGGTGCGCGGTCCGGCGCGTGGTCTCTTTTTACACACTTTACATGTACTTACTTAAAACCAGCTGAACGTTTCATACGTTTCAACCGTTACAAGTATTGAATGGGATGTTACAAGGTTTGAATGGGCTTTATTGCAGACATTACAAACAGTGTAATAAGTAAAATTCAAACCTTTGTCTCCATTGGACCTTATAAAAGGGTTTACTATGTTCATTTGAAGATACACAGAAAAACGAAATCCCTCTCATCTTTTTCTCTCAGAACTCTATAAGCTGTTCATTACTGGAGTTTCCGGCGAACTGAAGTAGTGGTCGAGGTGTCAAACGGAAGAGAGCGCTTCTCTGGACTGCAGCCGTCTCATCCTCGGACGAACCGTGCAGACCCAACGCTACCGTAGGTGGGGCATAATTTCTTCAAGGCCAGTCCTCTGTGAAGAGGGCGATTCGACAATACAGCGATTAAGCACTTCTGTAACGTATTTGTTTGTCGGAAAAAGTTAAAAAAGAGAAGGTGGAGGAATGATATTGTATTAATTTTTTTTACTGAAGAATTACAATCTCTCTATCCTCGCAATCGCTCTCTTATCGGTTATCCCGATTTATAAAAGAAGGAAGGATGATTTGATCCTCCCTTTTGTTTAATGTCGGGCTCTTCGCGGTAGCGGTGGGAGCTTGAATCTTGTATCCTGTTGACGATCCGACCGTCTTGGCTCATGGGACTTTGTCATCGTCGCCTCTTGATTTAATGTCTTGGGCGAACTTGCAAGGCAAGTTTGGGAACTCTCATAGAGTTTTGTAAACTTGCCAAGCAAGTTTAGAACTCTGGCCGAGTTGAGAACTCTGAACGAGTTTTAGAAAAGGAGCTTTGATTTTTTTTACCCGAAAGGGTTTCAAGCCAAGAAATCTCAAAGGCCACAGTAGAAGCCTTCCAAGATGATTGAAGGAGAAGCACTCCAAAAGCAAAAGCCCCTCCAAGATCAACCCAAAACACCAACCCCTTTCTTCAGCTGAACTTTCAGCTATTTATAGGGGTTTCAGGGGTATAACTGACCCCTAAAATCGCTCCTGAATGAGGGTTAATGACCCTCAGATCATGCAAAATAATTTTGGAACCGTTTAGAACGTGTTTGAACGAGTCAAACGCAAGATTCGCGTTCTGGAGCGAGCCTCGCATCTGCAATTTGGAGCAGGAATGTGGGGGTGGACCTCTGCATTTTGGAGCGGAAACGTGGGCACGACCCTCGTATTTTTGTGATTGGAACGCGGTGATGAGCTCCGCGTTTTGCTTTGGCACACGGGGGTGGCCTTCGCGTTTTGAAGTTGAAACGCGGGCACGACCCTCGCATTTTTATGTTGGAACGCTGGGATAAGTCCCGCATTTTGAATTGAAATGCGGGGATGAGTCTCGCGTTTTGAATTGAAACGCTGGGATGAGTCCCGTGTTTTGAATTGAAACACGGGGGTGAGCCCCGCGTTTTGCTTTGAAGAGATCAATACTTGTAATCTCTTTTCACAAGGATTGTCAACTTGTAATCCTTGTACTCTGGAGACATTAGATTCTGATTCTCCTTTGTTGTCGTGAAAGTCATCAGCTTGTAACATTCATCGATAGTGTTTCGTGAATATTGGCTATCTTTAGTAATTTTTTTTACAGCCTATAGTATTCTTACTTGAAGTGGATAAAATGGTTATTCTAACTTTCTACTTTTTCTTTACATTCCTGTGTGGTTTGATCTATTTGTTTCTGGATCTATTTTTATACTTTTATTTCCCAACAATCTTGAAGAAACTATCATTATATAAAGTTATGTCATCTGTTTCTGGACTTGGTGCTAGTGCCTATGCCTCAAAAATGGACATGTCTGGAATGCTAGAAAAGTTCGCTGGCCAATTCTTCAAACGTTGGCAACAACGTATGAAGATTTGATTAACGACTAAAAGGCTGTTGGCAATGATTTTAACTGAATGCCCAAAACCAGATGAAAAAGATCCTAATAGTGCAGATAAAATTGCACAGTGGGCGGAGAAGGATCAAATAACCAGAGGTTGCATTTTGTTGGCAATGTCCAATGTGCTCTTTGATGTCTATTGTTCTTCTTCGAACACTGCAAAGGTATTATGGGATGAACTGGGCAGAAAATATAATACTGAAGACCTCGGTCTTGAAAAATATTTTGTGTCCAAGTTCTTAAAGTTTCAAATGGTTGAGGGTAAGTCTGTAACAGAACAAGCACATGAACTTCTGTTTATTCTCCATGCTCTTCGAGAAGCTGAAATGGAGCTTCCGGAAAAATTTCAAGTTATGGCAATCACCGAGAAGTTTCCTAATTCTTAGGAGACTTTTGGAATGTCTCTTAAGCATCGTAAGGAAAAGATAACTCTCGATGACTTGATGATTGCCAGTGCTATTGAGAAAGAGCATAAGAATCAGAAACATGTTGAGCCTGCTGAGCATTAACCTAATGCAAATGTGATAACTTCTGGGAAAAATTTTAAAAACAAACCTAATGGCAAACTTGATGACAAAATCAAAGCCAAATCTAAAATCTAAAAGAAACCAAAAGCAAACAAACCATGTTGGAATTGTGGACAGATGGGAGATTGGGCTAAAGCTTGTCCTACAAAGAAAGCTAAAGCCAATCCAGAGTCTACTAGTGTGCCTCAGCTTAACATGGTTATGACTGAGCTCACTGATTTCGTAGAAGGGTATGTTTCTATTAATCCTGAATTATTAACTATTTATGAACCAAATGAATGGTTGGTAGACACTGGTGCAAATGTACACATTTGTGTTGATAAATTGCTGTTTGTGTCTTACCAGCCTGCAAATGGAAATACCGTGAAGATGGGGAACCAAACTGCATCTAAAGTGTTAGGATATGGATGAGTGGACTTGAAGTTTCCTTCAGGGTGAGAGGGTGCATCATGTTCCTGCTGTTCGATGCAACATTATCAATAGTTCATGTTTAGTTAGGGAGGGTTATGAGTTTTCTTTTAAATGTAATAAAGTTATAATGTTGCATGCTGGATCTTTTTTTTAAAGGCTATGATTCTGATGGAATGTATAAGGTTAGAGAAGAACCTGTTCTTAGTTCTGAAATAAATAAAATATCTGTTTCTGATTATCCTGTTAGTAATAATATTGAATCATCTGATATTTGGCACAAACGTCTTGGTCATGTTAATTTTAATTCTATAAAAGAATGATGAATCTAAATATGATTCCAAAACACTCTTTAGATCATGGTAAAATTATCAAGTATGTAATACAACTAAACAAATAAGGAAACCTTTTCAATTTGTTGCTAGAAATTCGAATTGCTTGATTTAGTTCATACTGATATTTGTGAATTTAATGGTGTTTTGACCAAAGACATGAAGAAATATTTTATCACCTTTATAGATGACTATAGCAAATATTATTATGTTTACTTGCTTAAAACTAAAGATGAGGCTCAAGAAAAATTTATAATTTTTAAAAATAAAGTGAAATTCAAACTGGCAAGAAACTTAAAAGGTTAAGATCTGATAGAGGTGGAGAATATACATCAAATAGGTTTACTCTTCTATGTCAATCTTTTGGCATAGTGCATGAGGAAACTGCCCCTTATTCTCCTCAGTCTAATGGTGTAGCTGAACGGAAAAATAGAACTTTAAAAGATATGATTAATAGTCTACTTGAAAGTTCAGGACTTCGAAAATATATGTGGGGAGAGGCTTTGAATACGGCTTGCCATATTCTGAATAGAGTCCCTCAGAAACATAAGGAAATTAGTCCATTCGAACTTTGGAGAGGTCGAAAGACAAGCTTAAAATATCTTAAAGTGTGGGGGTGTTTAGCGAAAGTGCTAATCCCAGAACACAAGAGGAAGAAGCTAGGTCCTAAGACAGTAGACTGTATCTTTTTAGGTTATGTAGAAAACACCTATGCTATGAGATTCTTAGTGATTAAATCTGAAATCCCAAGCATAGATGTTAATACGATCGTTGAATTTCATGATGCAACATTTTTGAAAATGTTTTCCCTATGAAAACTGGAATGCCTCAAAATATTTCTAATGAAAATCCTATATCTGTCTCAACTTCCATTTCTGATCATGTGGAAAGGATGACAAATGTGGGGGCAGATAATTCTAAATCTGAATTTGAATGGTCAGATGATTTAGATGAACCTAGAAGGAGTAAGAGAGCTAGGATTGTCAAGGATTTTGAAAGTGACTTTGTCACTTATAATATCGAGGAGGATCCTATTTCCTACAAATCTGCTATGACCTCAAAAGAGGCTAAGCAGTGGAAGGAAGCTGTCAAAAGTGAAATGGATTCTATTGTCTCTAATGGGACATGGGAATTAGTTTATCTTCCTCCTGGATGTAAGACAATTGGGTCTAGATGGATTTTTAAAAGAAAAATAAAATCAGATGGAACCGTTGAAAAGTTTAAGGCTAGACTAGTTGCCAAGGGGTTCAAACAAGTTGAAGGAATTGATTTCTTTGACACATACTCTCCAGTTGCCCGAATGACTACAATAAGAATGCTTATTGCATTGACTTCTATATATGATTTCACAATCCACCAGATGGATGTGAAAACGTCTTTTCTTCATGGTTTCATTGAAGAAGAGATTTATATGGATCAACCTGAGGGATTTGTAGCACCTGGCAATGAAAGAAAAGTTTGTAAACTTGTGAAGTCTCTATACGGACTTAAACAAGCCCCTAAACAATGACATAAAAGGTTTGATACAACTATCATTGATTTTGGTTTCAAAATGATTGAGTCTAATAAGTGTGTTTATAGCAAAGTAAGAGGTGATTCATGTATTCTTCTGTGTATTTATGTTGATGATATTCTATTATTTAGATCTAACATTGGGATAATCAATGAGACTAAATCATTCTTGAGTAGTAAGTTTGATATGAAGGACATGGTTGTTGCTGACGTGATTCTTGGCCTAAAACTGATTAGATCAGCTGAGGGCATAACTATTTCTCAATCTCACTATATTGAAAAGGTGATTGAGAAATTTGGCTATAATAATTGTAAATCCGTCAAAACTCCATATAATCCTTATGTAACTCTCTACATGAATACAAGTGGAGTCTCTGTATCTCAATTGAGATATTCTCAAATCATTGGAAGCTTGATGTATCTTGCGAATTGTACGAGATCGGATATATTTTATTCGGTTTCTAAATTAAGTAGATATACTAGTTGTCAAAATAGGACTCATTGGGAGGCCTTGGATAGGATACTTCGATATCTGAAGGGAACTATTTCCCTTGCGCTGCATTATGGTAGATTCCCTTCCGTTTTAGAGGGGTATAGTGATGCTAGCTGGATTGCTATGGGTTCAGGTAGCAATGGTTGTACAGGGTATGTATTTACCTTGGGTGGCGGCGCGGTCGCCTGGAGATCTGTCAAACAGACCATTTTGTCTCGGTCTACGTTTGAAGCAGAGCTTTGCGCTTTGGACACTACTGATTTAGAAGCTGAATGGCTTAAGGGACTTATGTCCGAGCTACCCATGATCAGCAAGCCTATTCCTGCAATCTCTGTGCATTGTGACAATATGCCCACAATTGCAAGGATTAAAAGTTTAAAGTATAACTGCAAAACTCGAGGTCATATCCAAGTGCGGATAAAGACCGTGAAAAAGTTTGTTGATGAAGGTAACTGCTATGGACTTTGTCAAGTCCAAGGACAACACGGCAGATCCCTTTACAAAAGGACTTGAGTTGTCACTAGTCCTTAAATCCAGGTTGATGATGGGACTGAAACCCTTACCTAACTCATTGACAGTAGCAACCCAACCTATCTGAGTGGAGATCCCACAAAGTAGGTTCAATGAGGTAACAACAAGCTGTTGTGTGAGTTGAACGCCTAATCATAAATTGATACTTTATATCTGAGTCTATCATCATGTATACCTGGAAGGTGTTGTTAACTGCTAGTATAGTAAGAGTGCTTTGACTCTGAATGGGATCAAGTCTTTAAGACGAGATGCAAGCAGTGCATCCCTGGAGATGCCCAACTATATGAACATAATTGTGAGGCCGCAATTAGAGGAAGGAGGTTATTCTTTGAAATTATTCATGAATAGGATAAGAACGCAGGCCATAATGCGTCAAATCTAAAGATTGCTGCTATAGCCTATATTGTGTTGTTATCAATGAATATCACCACATCAAAGGTTCAAGTTCAAGACTTAGTTTCACTTCGTGCCTGTGGTGATAAAATTGGATAACTATAGGGAAGGTTCAAATCGGAAGATACCTTCTCCGAAAGCATGATATGTATATTCTCCTTTACTGTCAGCTATGAAATTGTGGGGGATTGTTGAAATAAATGAATATTAAATGGTATTTATGGAAAGATATTATTTATTGATTGGATTCTAGAGATGTATTAAAATGTGTTTAATAAGTAGTATGTGAGTTTTAGTCCCACATTGACTAATTGAATGCATTTTAATTGGTTTAAGTTAACACACGTGTTATATTTGGTATAACAAAGGTGTTAGTATTCTCTGATTGTGTTGGTATATTAGCCGCATGAGTAAGTTGAAGCGAGTTCAAAAGCGACCGTGCGAAAGGGTTGGGCGAAGGTCCGGCGTGGTCTCTTTTTACACATTTTACATGTGCTTACTTAAAACCGGCTGAATGTTTCATACGTTTCAACCATTACAAATATTGATGGGCTGTTACAAGGTTTGAATGGGCTTTATTGCAGACATTACAAAAGAGGAATATAACCTATAGTACTTCATCGTGTACATTTCGTGAAATGACTGTAGATTTATAATTTATACATTACATTTTTGACATGGATGCATACAAGAACTTTATTCGATAGCTTTCTGATCCAGGGTACGCCCCAGTATTATTACATGCCAAGACAACTAAAGAATAAAACAATAGAAAAATCCCAAAATTTAGCTTACTTTTTTTTCCATTCTTATAGTTTTCTATACAATTTGGAATTTCAGAATTTTCATTATACTCTCTCTTCTCTGTCCAGCTTCCATCTTTAAATTTTCTTGAATGATTGCGGGTTTATTATTTGTATCTTCATGTTTCTGATATGAATACATTCAAGTACTTTATATTATAGCTTCCAACATGTTTACTTCTGATTCAGGGAGGTTCCCAACATTATCATATGTGAAGACAGCCGAAGAGTAAAGCAACCGAAAAATCGCAAACTTCGCTAACTATTTTCATTCTTACAGTTTTTTTGTACAATTTGAAATTTTAGAATTTGCACAACTAATCTCTCTTCTTCGTGCAGCTTCGTCCTTTCATCCCTCAGAATGGTTTAACCTCAAAAAAGAGTTCATCACACCTAAAGAAGTATCATTAAGCCTCCAACACAATCTGCACCACAGCATTATGACCTAGCTCCGTGGGATAGTCGCTTGCTCAACACGAGTTACCTTCAATGAGGTCTCCTCTTCTCCCACCTCAATACCAACAGAGTTATCGATAACCTTAAAACCTTTCTCTCTACAGCTCTCTTTCATTTTTAATTCCCTCACGGAACATCTAAAAACTGAAATAGACGACAATGGAGTCTCTTTCTCCATAGAATGCAATGACGGTGGTGCTGAATACATCCATGCTGCTGCTTGCAGTGTTACTATCAAAGACATGCTCCCTTCAACTTCTAACCATGCTCCATCCATTGAGTCCTTCTTTCCTCTAAATGAAGCCATGAGCCATCAATTAGCGGAATAGCGAATAGGTATGATGGGAAGGTGTCAGCATATCCAGGTCAGATTGGTGCGGGGTGGATTTTGAGGTGTGTTTGTTGCTGGAGTTTATGGATGTGCTTATGTTGGACAAGGAGTTTATTGGTGCTGTTTCAAGTGTGGAGCTTCCTATCCTATCAAATATGTAGATCAAAGTTTATGCATATTTGAAATGTACTAGGAATGCATTAGAAGTATTATTGTGAGAATAAGAGTGTAGGCGTTTGAGTTTAGTCCCATGTTGCCTGGACACAAGACCTTTTCATATTGTATTCCTATATGAACGGAAGTAGTTGTTGCCCTTTTAAAATAATGAGAATCTACGATAAATTTATGTTGTATGTAACTGGGATTCTATAAATAAATGCTACAAGCCTCAGGGAAATCAAAACATAGAAGCCCAGATTCTCTTTGTATTATCTTGTAGGAGACCCAGGTGCTTGATTCCCAAGAGCTCTCGAAGCCAAATAGAAGCCTGAAGCAGAAAAACACTTGAGATAATAGAAAGATTAGGATTATCTTTGTTAGTTTAGTGGGAGATTAGTATTGAGAATTAGGGTGTGGTGAATCTTATCAGCCTAGTCTCTTTCTTGTAATTTGATTGTGTGATGGTAAATCTCTCTTCTTATCTTGGCCCGTAGGCATATGCTGCAAAGTTGAACTCTATAAATCTTGGTGCCTTTATTGTTGCTTTCGTTTTGATATTTTGACGTGCGTGTTTTAATTATTCGTTTGATCGATCTAAACCCAACAAGTGTTATCAGAGCATATTGTTGGATATACTGTTCAGATCCAAATCGAAGAAGATGATGAGCACCAAGAATCAGACCCAGAAGTTCAATAGGAAGAACAATTTCTGGTTGTAGCAGAGGAGGATGAAAAGACCGACTGGTTCAGCAAAGGGGTTTCAAAACCAATTATTGATCCAAAAGATCAAGAAAGTAAACTATATAAACTCATGAATCAGCTTACTTCAAGAATTATTATTGATCCAAAATCTCAAGAACCAATTATTAATCCAAAATCTTCAATAGCTGCTATCTATCTACCCCTACTTTTCTAAAGTACAAACACTACTCCAAATAGTAATATTGCCAATTACATCAACATTGCAGAGAGTAGTAAAGAGAGCTACAACTAACTCAAGTCGATCTTATTTAATTTCACTAACCCACTAATACCGTATTGATGCACCAAAGGACCAACATACAATTAGTTCAGTTTTAGGGTATACCTAAAGATGTTTTACTCCCATGTCCTCAGCCCTAGCACTCATGATTTTTCTGTAGTTACCCTCAATCTCATCTGAGTTTATTATGCTTAGTAGAGCACTAATTGTTTCTATGGCTCATGGAATGATGCGTACTGGTGGTATTATGCTAATGCGTACTGGTGGTATTATGCTGTAGTTACCCTCAATCTCATCTGAGTTTATTATGCTTAGTAGAGCACTAATTGTTTCTATGGCTCATGGAATGATGCGTACTGGTGGTATTATGCTGTAGTTACCCTCAATCTCATCTGAGTTTATTATGCTTAGTAGAGCACTAATTGTTTCTATGGCTCATGGAATGATGCGTACTGGTGGTATTATGCTGTAGTTACCCTCAATCTCATCTGAGTTTATTATGCTTAGTAGAGCACTAATTGTTTCTATGGCTCATGGAATGATGCGTACTGGTGGTATTATGCTAATGCGTACTGGTGGTATTATGCTAATGCGTACTGGTGGTATTATGCTGTAGTTACCCTCAATCTCATCTGAGTTTGCCTCTCTTCTTAGGAACCCCTAACTAAATTAACAGTAGCGCATCATCTATATTACAATTTGTTATTGTTTACTGATTTCATGAAGTTTATTTTTCATTTAAAATTTATTTTGGATCTCAAAATAAGCTAATTGTGAGATTATTTATTTTCTTTGATGTGCTTCTTTCATCATACACTATTATCCATTTTCTCTTGACACTAAAGAAACCTTAACATCAATATTTTTTGACAGGTAATGATGCTCCGGTCGAAAAAAACTATGCTTTCTGAAACCCCACTAGTGGAAAACCACGCATCCTTGACGGGCTTTCCGCCAAGGATATGCCGTCGATAATACTCATTCTTGGCGGAATTACGTTGACGGCATACGCCGTCATTGATGTTTACACATCACTGACGGCTTACCCGTCAGTGATATTATTAACATCGCTGACGGGAATCCCGTCGGCGATCGATATCTCGGCGGCAATACCGTCGATGATGTTCACATCACCGACGGTAAGCCGTCGGCGAAGAACATCGCTGACGGTTAGCCGTCAGCGAAGTGTGAACATCGCTGACGGTATTGCCGTCAGAGATACGTATCGCTGACGGGATTCCCGTCAGCGATGTTTACCAGCAGCTAAAAAAAATACAGATGATTTCATTCAATTCCCTGTACATACAAACTAAATTCCCTGCATATATTCCGCTAACAACAATCCCTGCACATTCCAAAACGACATATGAAATATATCCAATCCAAATTTCACAAACATCTCGTATCCATTCAATTTTCACAAAATTCGTGTACGTTCCGCAAAAAATTTCACAAAATTCGTGCACAATCCATAACAAACTTATATGCAATCACAATTTTCGTGCACATTCCATAACAAATTATAAATTTCCACAATCCAAATTTCATTAACAGTACAAATAATATGATAAGTTTTATATATTTCCACAACAAACCACACAAAAACTTCCACAACAAATCACACAAATAAAACGAAAAGTTCTATATCCACATATATCATACGCACATACATGCCAACTCAAACAAGCTAATGTCCATATATATAATACTCACATGCATACCCACATATATCTCACAATTCCAACAAACACGAGTTTAGGATATTAAGCATACAAGCAAATCATAATATTCTCCAATATAAAGATGTCCAATATACAAACATGAGTTTAGGATATAACTCACTAAGATAGGTCATCCGTCCTATCCATATCATCGTCCGCGTTGCCACCGGCGTCTCCATCCCTACGACTCGTGCTCCCAATGATAACATCTTCATTCTAACATAAAATAAAAACCAATTTAGAATCACATATTTAATATTGTGTGTAATCATGTTTTACGTATATAATAAATATACCTGTCTACTACTCTCTCCACTACCACCAAATGCATTTTGAGAGGCCAACCATTTCATAATCTGGTTTTGCAGCCGAATAGGAACCCGCCGTCTACAAGATTTCAATATTTGCCTGGAAACCATCGCAAAAGTAGCAGTAGGGTGGATCACTCATATAAGCTCCTCTTGAATATCCTCCCACATCTCCTCAAGAATCTGGCCATCTAAAAGATCCATCACCGAACTAACAAGCTGCATCGCCTGCGGAGTGCAATCCTCCTGCGGCATGTAAGAGGGCCCCGAGGGCATAGTCGATGGCGTTGAAATCGGCGGAGGCTGGAATGGTGTAGACACCCTCTGAGCTCCAACTCCCATCCACCTGGTCCTCCGCTTTTTAGGAAGTTCACAAACCAAATGGCTCACATTATAATTCTCTTCTCTAGTCAGGGGCTCCTGGCTCTGTGCAACAACCTCAGCATATGTGTTTTCCAGAGCTTCCTAAAAGATTAAAAAATCGCATTTAAGAATTGGAATTTCTAAAATAGGTAAAATGTAAGCCTTCAAGATTAGTTTCAGTTTCATGTAATTCATTCGGATAGAGTGGAAGTAAAATGTAATTCATGTAATTCATTCGTAACTAAACTATCTATGCAGTTCTAATGTGAAGTCCGTTCTAATTAATGTTGTGAAGTCTATTCTAATGTTGTGCCTTAAACATTACTTATTTTATATTTGTTTTCAATTACATGCAATTCATTCGGTTAGAGGGGAAATAAATAAACTACTAAACTTATATATAGATATATTTACCTGCATTTTCTTAGCCGATTCTAGCTTTTTTTTCTTATCATCATCGGCATCATAACCCTTCTTAAAGTGAACCATCGTCCTCTTATGTAATTCGAAGCGGATATAGGAGCGCTCAAATTTCTAAATTTATTTATTAGTTTTATTTATCAAATATTGTAGGAAGCGGAGAGAATATATATATAAGATAAAAATATCTTATACCGTAGTCCTACAAAATTGATCCTCAATCTGGGCAAATGAAGTAGTTCCCGTATGATGATCATAATCTTTCTTCCATCGGTGTAGTTTATTTCTCCGACATTTTTTCTTCAACATGAACAAAGAGAACTTTAGTAAATATAAAACGAAATATATCACTAAATTCAAATATTATATGAAGAATCTAATTTCTATTATGCATTTATACATATTTACCTGGTGCTCCTCCTGGCCCCACAATACAATAAGTGCAGCTAAATGATCTGGGTCAATCCTCCTATCTCGCTTGTAGATCCTCTCCCAGTTAGGAGTGAAACTTTCGAAGCATTTCTTCTTTATCTCATGTCTCCACTCCCGAAGAGCATGCTTGAACTTTCCCATGTATCCAAATAAAAAATCCCACCCTATAGGATTGTCTTCGATGTTGAAATATCTCTAAATATTAACATATAGTTAAGCACGGTCAATTGATAAAAATGTAAAATAATTAAAAAAATAGAGTACTTTACCCAACAATCTCGATATATACTCTCCAGGACATTAAAGGGTCATACCGCCTCGTAGTAAGGATTCACTTTATCACTCCTCCGTATCAAGCATCCAAGATATGAGCTAAAGTTATTAGCCCATTGCCCGGTCGGAATCCCATTGTGTCTCCACCTTACAAATGCACGAAAGCCATCCGGTGGTAACTTTTTCTTAAAGTTACTTCCCTGCCGTCCTGGTTTCTTGAAGAGTTTTTCTCCTACAATAAAGAAAAAATAATAAATATGTCAACACTTTTATTTAATCAACCTTAAGCTCCCAGAATTCAATGTAATTATCAAATACTCGAAAATACCAAAAGAATCCACAACTAATTAAGTTATAAGAGCACCTACTTATTAATTAAGCCTACTACGCACTAGATGAATAGAACTGTAACTTATATAGTACTATTGGCTTGCATGTATTATACATATTAGATTGATTAAATTTATTGGTCCCCTAAATCTCATGTATTTGGATACAAGTCCCCCAAATCTCATATATTTGGATACAACTCCTCAAAACATTAAGTTTTCTAAAATAAGTCGAAGTTACTTCATCTTTGTTAGATATTAACTCGGGTAGGAGTGTTCCTTTAATTACGGAAAGTGACATGGGCTTATGTTTTGAAAGATACCTCTTTTGTAATATGTAATTCTCATTGTTAACAACGTGAGACTCAAAACTTTGAGATGTTATAGGGGAACTTGGATCCAAATATGAAGATATTATATGTTCATCGTTTATATATATTAATTTTAGGTGTCATAAAACCAAAAAATCTAGTATGTCTTAATATATAACACAATTACAACTGAATAGATATCCAATGATAACATTTTTATTTATTTAACCTTAAGCTCTCATAATTCAATTTAATTATCAAATACTCGAAAATATTAAATTAAACTCACCAAATCTTTGTCTGATTTCATTTTTTGCATCAGCTAATATCTCCTCAATCTGTGGCATCCATTCATCCAACCATTTTTTGGCCAATTGGTATCTCTCAGTCTGCTTGAGTCTGTACCCCTCGCATCTTTGGTAAAGGCCAGCTCAATCCAGGAATATATGCATGAAGTATTACTGCAGGATCTGCATATAATGGTACAGGAGATGGTTCATCCTCTCCCTCACCTAAAGAAATAACAGAAATAAATTATTATTGTGCCTATATCAAGAATAATAAATACTTAACTTAAACTAAGTTATACCTCCGATCTCTTCTGAACTAGGCTGCTCTTCCTCGGTGGATTGGTCTTGCATGGGATTGGCTTCTTCGAATAGCCTCCTGCTAATGTTTTTAGACATCTGCAAGTTGAATAAATATACAAAATAATATATTATAGATGCAATTTATATTGTCCAAAATAAAAACAAGATGTAATAAGAGAGTTATTAAACTTTTCATTTCAAATCAAGATGTATGCATGTGCAAGTTGAATATACAAAAGATGATATATATTACATATTTATATGCAATTTATATTGTCCAAAAGGTAATTAAGATACATCGTTTACCATGATATTAAAGTTTTCATATTACAATTTGCAAACTAAAACAAAAGTTACATGAAGACTCGACTTTAACTAAATAATTTTTAGCTCCTTGAAATGTCTGTGATAATATTTGGAATGTCTGTCCGAGTCGTTGGAGCATCCGTATCAAACACTACATTTTGCGGGTACGAGAATTCATCGATCGCTGCATTTGGCTCATTGAAATTCTCTATATAGCTCTCGTCACCATCTTCATTGGTAGAATGTTGAATATAAGCTCTGGAATCCTTGTATAGGACAACCCACTCGTCTTTAACCGTAGGATCTTTCACATAGAAACATTGTCCCACCTGAGATGCAAACATGAATTTTCATCACTATCAATTTCTTTATCGAGATTGACAATTGTAAATCCAAAAGAATCCTTTTGAGTCTTTGCAAAACACCATCGAATCATGAACATCATGTATTTATATTCATTTGGACCACCATAGCCGTAGAATATCTCCACCACATCTTCCAACCGTCCATAATATGTTGTATTATTTTCAACCGATTCGATCTCTTCTATTTGAGAAACATTCCGTGAGAAGGTAGCCATGACACCACTATTCGGGTGACCTTCAGATCATCAACCTCCATTGTGTGAAATTTGTACCAAGTAACACGATACCCACCATATTGGTTTACAAAGATAGTAAGGCCGTTGTCGTGAACCTTTACTTCTTCGATATTTGATTATTAAGGACAAGTTGTTCACGGATCTAAATATAAAAATAATATAATTATTAAAGCAATAATTTCTAAGTTTCTTAGTGAAAATATAAATATTGCTACATTTAACAATACTTACTTCATTCTTTCATATGTCTTTCTTTAATGTCATGTACAGCCGTACTACCAGTAACTTCATTCTTTAGTTTTTCCTGATGTTGCCTATTAATGCAATAAACAAGGAATTATTGTCAAATTAAATTTTACTAGTTAAATGATATTCGTCACCATCTTATGTGATATTTTACCTCCGGTACTCCGAGAAAATTTCAAGATTGTTTACTACGTATGCATGCGCTTGATCTAACAATATGTAAGAATAATTTTTGTTCATCCCGCGAGGATAGAGAACGGTGTTATCCTTATCATCAATAGGTGCTTGAAGTACAGTTTGTTCCCCTCTCATATAACGAGACGCAAATAAGAGACACTCGGTTCTCACGTAACTTTCAGCTATTGAACCTTCTGGACGAGCTTTATTATGCAATTGACGCTTCATTGAACCCAAATATCTCAAAAAATGGAAAATAATCAGGTATAGATGTAAAGATATTGACAGTTAATAGATGTAAATAGATTCATTAGAGTCTAAATACTAACCTTTCTATTGGATACATCCAACGATAATGGACGGGTCCTGCTATTGCAGCCTCCTCTGCAAGATGTTGTGTAAGATGAATCATTACTGTGAAAAAAGACGGAGGAAAGAGCATCTCCATTTCACACATTATTTCTGAAATAATATCTCCAAGTTTCTCAAATTCACGGACGTCTATAACTTTAGAACAAAGCTTTCTGAAAAATCCACAAAAATCAATAATAACCTACACTGCTTTTTTATTCTTGCATAGTACTGCGTAGTGCCACCGGTAGCAATTGATGGAGAAGAACGTGATAATCATGAGTTTTAAGACCTAATATTTTCCTTTCTTGCACCTGGACATTGTTCGATATGTTTGCGGAGAAACCCTCAGG
This sequence comes from Asparagus setaceus, assembly GCA_012295165.1. Classification (NCBI taxonomy): domain Eukaryota; kingdom Viridiplantae; phylum Streptophyta; class Magnoliopsida; order Asparagales; family Asparagaceae; genus Asparagus; species Asparagus setaceus. Next base: position 25,461,316 of record CM022703.1, read on the forward strand.
TAACTTTATTGATTTGAGGACTTGACAAAATGTTTGCATCTCAATCTTCGACATCGTAATACGAGACGCAGGCAACTCATATCTGTCATTTCCAACATTTTTTGGCTGCAGTTCTTCTCTAATGTTCAATGCAATTAGATCTTGACGAGCTCGTAGATCATCCTTTGATTTATTAGCATCTTGCAACAGTGTGGACAAAAGATTATCACAAATATTTTTTTCAATGTGCATGACGTCCAAGTTGTGTCGTATTTTTAGCTCTTTCTAATATGGGAGTTGAAAAAAAATGCTGAACTTTGTCCATCCTGAGGGCAATTTTACGACTTCAGCCCCATCACTCACCACTTGTGCTTGTCTTTTTCGTTTTGATATCCTTTTGTTAATATGGAAATTCCTTACTCCAAGTAAATCTTCTTTCGAATAGCGCTTCTTTCCAAATCTGACGGCAGGGAACCTCTCAAGCAAATGTACAATCTGATCTCCACCTAATGGACGCGGAGCATCTCTCTTCTCAACAGTACCATCAAAAAATTTGCTCCATTTTTTTGATTTGTACCTGTGTTTCTGGTTCAACCACCTTCTGTTAAACCAATAGCAAAATTTTCGACTGTGTTGCAGATAAATACCTTTGAATTCTGGTCCACACACTGGACACGCATATGTTCCCTTTGTAGACCAACCTGACAGATTCGCATAGGCGGGAAAATCATTAATTGTCCATAGTAAAATACCACGGAGTCTGAAAGTTTGCTTTGTGTGAGTATCATATGTCATAACCCCTTCAGTCCAGAGTTGTTTTAACTCATCAATTAGCGGTTCTAAAAACACATCTATGTCATTGCCTGGTGCATGCTTGCCCGGTATCAATAATGAAAGTATCATATACGGTTGTTTCATGCAAAGCCAAGGCGGAAAATTGTAAGTCGTTAATACAACAGGCCATGTAGACCAACCGGAACTCATAAGCCCAAATGGATTGAATCCGTCGCTAGACAAACCTAGTCTAACATTCCTGCACTCATTGGCAAACCAAGGGAAAGTTCGATCTACATGCTTCCATGCCTCTGCATCGGTCGGATGTCTGACTTTACCATCATCTATACGTTCTTTCATGTGCCACCTCATTTGCTTAGCAGTGTCTTTATTCATATACAACCGTTTTAGCCTGGGTATTAAGGGGAAATGACGAAGGACCTTTGCTGGAATCTTCCTTTGCTTAAGCATAGACCTTGCTGTCCCATGTGTTGAATAATTTTTGCGTTGTACCCACCGTGATACTCCACAATTTGGACACTCCTGAAGATCTTTGTTATCCTTATAGTAAAGGATACAATCATTAGGGCATGCGTCGATTTTTTTGTAATCAAGTCCTATAACGGAAACAATCTTCTTTGAAGCATCATAATTTTTTGGTATGCTCTCTTTCCCATTTGGAATCACTTTTCTCAGCAACACAAGCAACATATTAAAATATTTGTCTGCCATTCCGCTAAGAGACTTTATACGCAAAAGACGCAGCATAAATGATAACCTGGTGAACTCGGTGCAACCCTCATACAGATCATTTTCATTGTCGTCTATTAATTTCATTATTTGCGCCATCTCCTCATGATCATTCACGCCAGTCGCATTTCCTGCAACTTCAGCATCCCTGGCATCTTCAATTTCATCTATACTTGGAACTGTTAACATATCAGCAAGCATCGTATGTGTATCATCTATCCTTCTATCGGACGTACCGGTGTCCGCCATCAATTCCATTTCTTCAAGACATCCTTCCCCGTGAAACGTCCAATATTTGTACTCCTCATAAAATCCTGATATTAAGTGTTTTTGTAAATCACTTTTATTCACCAACGCTATATTTTTACACCAACAGCAGGGACAATACACGACATCACTATTTAACTTCCGTGGGTCTGTCAAGGCATACTGTATGAATTGATTTATTCCATCTTTATATCGACTGTCCCTCCATCTATCAATACGAGGAATATCGATCCATGATTTGTCGGGAACTATCCTCATCTGTATGATATACATATACATATATAATTTTATTCATTAATGAAATTGAGCATAATTAGGTAATGCGCAATTTTATTATTAACACATCAAATTAACGGTTACATGAGTATCATACTTTTTTCACGACATAAATTATGTTGGAGTAAAATCTAACGCTCATATTTTCAATAAGACACTTTAACGGCTGTCATAGGAAATAGACCTATCTCATTAGGAATATAGTAGTGTCTACAACTACCTTTACATACTTTATGCGTTTTTATTTCTTGAAAATTTTGGCAGCACCTACCCGCTGTTCTCCGAGTACACTGTGCGGATGTTATAATGCGTATCAATCATCGATAATAGATCGATTATAGATCGATACACAAAACAACATACGCTTATTGTACACGGAGAACAATGCGGTACGTGTTACCAAAATTTTTAAGGAATAAAAATACATAAAGTATACAAAGATAGATGATACACTATCAGATTCCTAACTCAGACGAGAAGGGAATCCTCCCCGGACAGATCTAATAATTATTGCATGTAGATCATGCTCCTAACATAAATCACATTATTCTCTTTAGATATAAAAAGTATTTTCACATCCAACTAGAATTGCATGCGTTTATATTAGAAGAGATTCACATCCAACATTATTAGGCGAGAAACTAGGGGTAGCGACTTGCGATTCATATTGCCATGATATATATAACACAATACAATGTCATATATCTAACTAAATTGAATGTATCAATAACATCGAATCATTTATCATAACAATCACTGTTTAATTAGAGTTTTAGACTTATGGTAATATAATCATGATTGTATTAGTGTTATTTAAGGATAAATTCAGTCTACTTTAAATAGGATTAAATTGATAATACGACTAAAGTTAGTTTAGTTAGGGTGATAGACTAGAGTCATATAATATTATTAGCAATATTAGGCTTATTTTTATTGAATCTCTTTATAGTAATATTTAATATGGTTAGTTAGGACCAATGGCTAAAGTTAAGTTATCAAAAGTTTTGATATTTAAAAGAATGATGGTACTTAAAGTTAAGTTACATTGTTGTTCGTATTAAGTTTAAAGTTAGTTTAATTACGGTTCTAGACTTAGGATAATTAGAGATAGAGTTAAGTAACTTTGTTAAAGTTAGAGATAGAGATAGAGTTAAAGTTAAAATTAATTAGAGATAGAGTTAAAGTTAAAATTAATTAATTAGAGATAGAGTTAAAGTTAATTAGAGTTAGAGATAGAGTTAAAGTTAAATTTAATTAATTAGAGATAGAGTTAAGTTGTTAAAGTTAAGTTACTTTGTTGATCATATTAACTTTAAAGTTAGTTTAATTACAGTTCTAGACTTAGGGTAATGTAATTAGGTTTGGTATTAGGATTACTTCGATAGTTAGTTCATAGAATTAGGATTAGAGTTATATATATTTAAATTAATTACTTAGATTTAGGTTTAATATCATAGTTGAGTAAAAATTAGTAGAATTAGGGGGTCATTAGTAATTGATTACATTTGTTTAATTAGGTTATTAAATTAGGAATTGGATAACTAAAGTTTAATTAGTACTATCATATATGGGATTATGTTAAAAAGAAAAAGTCTATTATTATTGTAGATTATTAAAGTTAAGATTAGGGTTATTAAATTATAATTAGGGTTACTATTAGGATTGTATTTGGTAGATTAATTTAATTAAGTTATTAATGTTAGGATTAAAGTAGATTATTGAGTTATTAAAGTTAGGATTAAAGTTGTTAAAGTTAAAATTAATTAATTAATTAGAAAATATTAAATTTTGGATTAAAGTTAGTTGAAAATATGTTATTCACTTGGGTAGATATATTCACTTGGGTAGATAAGTTTATTTAGCTATATTTGATGAAAATTAAAGTTAGGGTTAGGGTTACCAAACTTTAAGTAGGCTTAATTAGGATTATATGCTTAAGATAATGTTATTGAGGTTATGATGAAGATCAATTTGGGTAGATCAATGTAATTAAGGTTAGATTAGCGAATTTAATTTGGGGTTTTTCAAAAATGTGTATTTCATAACCCATAAAATTGCAAGAAATACTAAAATACTACAAATTAGAAGAAGATAATACCTTGAGTACGGGCGGCGGCGGCGGCGGCGGCGGCTTGCACCGGGCGAAAAGAGAGAGAAGAAGAGGCGACGAAGGCGGGTTTAACACATCTAGGGTTTTACTGTGGTAAAAGTGCAAATGACTGCTGTAAAAACGAATATATAGCCAACATCGCTGACGGGATTCCCGTCAGCGATGTTGTCTCCCGTCAGCAATGTTAACATCGCTGACGGCAATGTAACATCTCTGACGGCAATATCGCTGGCGGTAAAAGCCGTTAGAAATGTTCACATCACCGACGGCAACTTCCCGTCAGCGATGTTGCCGTCAGTGTTGTTGCTTTTTCCACTAGTGCCCAAATGTCACAGTTGCAAGCTGCTCATTAGCAACAAATGGCAAGCTTCTCATCAGCCCACAGTTGCAAGTTGCTCATCAGCAACAAATGGCACAGATGCAAGCTTCTCAGCAACAAATGCAATTGCAAATAGAGCTAATGTAAAAACAAATGGCATTCTGGACAAGGTCTAGGAAGAATGGGGCTGAGAACTCCAATACAAGTACTAATCGTATTGTGAGAAATCAACAGGTAGCTTATCTAACCTAATAAAATCATAGTAATGATTAGGATAGATGTTTATGATTTCTAAGTAGATTGTTCTATTTCCTTTGTTAATAGGTTCCGAGTGCCTCTAGTGCACATGGAGAGTATCAACCCGATATTGGGCATCACCCATTTTGAAGTTGGTAAGTTAACTTTGTATATTGGCTAGTTATTGATGTGTAAAAACTTTGACTTGTGAAATGAAAAGAGTAGTGTACTTCTGGCAGTTTATAAGTAATGGTGTAACATCTTCATGCTGAATCTTCCATTATAAATTATTTAATTTGATTGTTCTATTTTCTTCTTGCAGCATGATATTGCTGAATAAGGTTGTTCTTTCCAGCTATATCATTAATGTCCCAATTAGTTTTCCTTCCAGACCCGACTTAACTTTGGTTGGAGGATGCTAACATAGTCATATTGTCCAACTATTTGTATTTGGGTGTCTTTATAGCAAATTAGCTGATCTGAGGGATTTTTTTTTTCTTCAAATTTAACGTGATTTGAGGAACCAATATCAGAAAAACCCGAACTCTATTTATTGCTGTTGTAGTGAGTGCATGAATACTATAATATGCTCAATGAAGCCTTTTTGGTTATATCTGAATTTTATTTGGAGTGTCATTCTTCCAGAATCATAAGCACTTTTTGCTTATACAGATGTTACCTTATTCTAAATGCTAGTCATAATGCATTGCGAGCATAATCTCAGAATAAACTATAATATGCTATTTCAATAAACCTATGTAGGATCTCAGATCCTTCCTCTTGTGCAAGACATAATAAACTATAATATGCTATTTCAATAAACCTATGTAGGATCTCAGATACTTCCTCTTGTGCAAGACATAGGATTCTATATCTCTTTTTCCAGTATCTTTGCCTTTGACTGAATTATTTTAATGCAGGTTGTGATCCTGTTGCTTATCTTTCTATCATCGAACCCCCTAACTCAGACATGAAGATATCTCTCCAACTACAGGACTGGACCATCTCTTACTGTGCTCTCATTTTCACTTTTTTTTTTTTTTTTTTTTTTTTGAATTGGAATAATGCTCAATGAAGCATGTCACTTTCACTTTTTGTTTAGCTTGAATTCTGGCTTCTTGTATAGTTTTGTATTGAGTTGAAACTAGGATATGGTCTATTACTGTTAATTAAGTACTAATATTTTCTACTCTTGTAATCTTTTTGTACGAGATTTGTATTGAGTACTAATAATTCAGTTCTTGTGCTCGTAATTAAGTACTAATAATCTTTTAGTTTTTGTACGAGTTTTGTATTGAGTTTTGTTTAGCTTGAATTCAGGTTGATTTCTGTTATTTCTGCTCTTCACAAACATTGGCATAATTACCAACGTTTTTTTTTTGCCAAACGTTGGTAATTGATACCAACACTTGCCAACAAATGTTGGCAATTGCAAACACTGCCAAAAACGTTGGTAATTGATTACCAACGTTTTTTTGCCAAACGTTGGTAATTGATACCAACACTTGCCAACAAATGTTGGCAATTACCAACACTTGCCAAAAAATGTTGGTAATTGTTAACTACAGTTCCCACTCCAACACTTATATCAAACGTTGGGAATTGTTATAATAATATTTTAAAAATGTAGTTAAGTGTGATTTTAAATGTTGTTAATGACTATATTTTTTATAGTGGTAGTTGCATATAGGTACCTAGTAGGCTTTTTTTTTTTTTTTGACCTCTCACCCATAAACAATATTTTCCAAAGTTTCATCCAGAGTAAAAAAGAAATTAACGTTCATAGGGGGTCTATCTGCTACAATGAAACTACGAGGGGTCTATGTGCAATTAACCCAATAATTTTTCACTGGTAAGGCGCCTGCCCTTGGACGTTCCCATGTGGGTAGTAGAGACACAGGGTGAGGGAGGAGCCGCCGAAGCAGCGAGCCTGAGCGCACCCGACCTGAGCCGTCTTGCTCCAGACCACCTGCGTGTAGGTCCCACACTCGTGCCCCGCAGCGCACGTGTTGTTCACGTGGTTGTAGTACTGCCCCTCCCTCACCCAGGACCCCACCACCTCGGCCGGCGTCGCCGGGAAGCTCGCCCACGCCTGGTTGGCCCCGTAGTCGCTGCCGCTGAGGTCCGCCAGCTGGCACGACTTGTTGGTTCGTTGGAAACGGGCAGTTAGAGAAGCGCTAGAGGCTAGTTTTGGGCTCCAGGTTAGTAGGCGCACTTTGACTTTGGAGCGGGCCATGTTGTGGGCCGTTAGGAATTGGCCGATGGTTGAAGTTGGAGGAGGAGGAGGGAGGGAGGTTGGCTGTAGGAATGGGTTGCGGTGGGCGGAGGTGAATGAAGGGGAGGAGAGGATGATGGAGATGATGAAGACGAGGAGGAGATGCATTTTTTTTCTTTTTTTTCTTTTTTATTTGGGTAATAGTTGAGAAGTGAGATCTGAGGGGAGTATTGGAGATAGTTTATGGGGGATTGAGAATTTGAGATATTAATGCAGTATTCATTATAATTGTGGGGATAACTAGGTACAGAGTTAGACAGCTCATGTGACAAGTCAAGGGATAGAAAGGACAAATGATATTTGTTTTTTTACCGTGAGTTATAAAAATAGTCTGTAACTATTTTCAGGGTAAATTTTACAAAGCCCTTCACGTTGGTCGTTTTTGAGATAAGCCCCTAAACTTTATAAATGTCAGTTAACCTCCATTATGCTTTGCCAGATAACTAGGGGTTCAAATAGATCTGACACGAATCAGGCTTTATACTTATCATATCTGTATGATATCCATTTACTAATCACTTATACGGATATGAAAACAGATATATGTCGGTAAGAAAAAATCATACCAATGTTCGCTAAAATTAGATATGAAAACAGATATATGTCGGTAAGAAAAAATCATACCAATGTTCGCTAAAATTAGATATGAATATGGACATATATACAGATATATATACGGATATACAAGTGGATACGAAACAGACATGAGAAAGCGCATAAAGACTGGGTGAAGAGTTTGTAAAGAAAGCTATGTTTTTGCCTTAATTTTTAGATGCAATTTTTGTCTCTCTGGGTATATAACCTGCATCTTTGATGTACATAACGTTCACTTTGGTAAATGAGTGAAACTTTTCTTTGACCAAATTTTTTTAAAAAGTAGATAGCTAATTCAAATTATTCAACTTTCTTATAGGTTGTTTGGTTTTTTTGTAAAATGGTGGAAAGTTACTGTAGTTGAGAAAATGTACATCCACATAGAACTAACGTAATGGTAACTTTTAACAAAGATCCCTCCATATTGGAGGGATTAGATATTAGAGAATCACATCACCCATTTAACTTATCGAACAAACTCCACCATTTCCTGTGAAAAGACTACACCAAAGCCTCTTAAAGAAGTGTTATCGATATGACACACGTCTAGTTTCATAAAGTCTATATCATAAATATACTTAGATCATAATTGACTTACATACAAATAAGACAATACAACAAATCCATAAGAGAAAAATAATCATTTTATTTTTTGATTTGGATCCACTCCACCACCTAAAAGTAGTGGAGAGAACACTAGTTTTATCATAACCGTTGATTTATTTAGTGAATAGTTCTTATTCATTCTAAATCTAGCACTCACCAAATTGAGAAATTCTTAGATGCTCAATGAGTATCGAGTGACATACACCCATCCAATAGAGACGGGCTTTGTGGCACACAACATCCCATAACCTACTCATTTATAACTATTTATATGTGATTAAGTTGGGTCACATGGCATCCTCTTTGCAGGTTAGTTTATGTAGGGGCAGAGGCACATGTAAGAGGGTGGTGTCAAGTGATGTCACCCTCCTATATGTGGCTTAATTACATATATTAATTCATGACTTTAATTACAAAACTAACACCATTTAAATCAATGAGTAGCCCATTAACATTTGACAACCCAAGCCTAAATAAAGTAATCTTGTATAAAGATAATTGATTAATGTAAAAGGCTCGATTACGAGATACTTTATGTCAAAGAGCTAGCATCAATTTTTTAAAAAGAAAAAGATGACAAAGTTGATGAACCACAACTTAATTAGTAACTTACATTAAAAATAATATATTTAGTAGTATTTTGGATGAGACTATTATTGGGAAATTGCCTTGGTATTTTAGCCCTAAGAAGACAACAAAAAGAAGTTAGAAGAAAGGAGGTCCGAATAGCGAGAAAACAATGAAATAAGGGCTACAAATAGCCCCGGACCTCGAAAATCCACTGCCGGCGGTCGTAGACCAAAGCCGCGATTGCCAACTACCACCGTTGGCGATCACGGGACAGAGCCGCAACCGCCAGCAATCACCGCGGCATGTGTAAGGACTAAACTGGGTAAACCCGAGTTTGGCTTGGTTTAGGATTGATTTCTTTGAAAATTCTTTTATATTGAGGAATTCCTATAAATAGAGATGTTCATGAGGTCTAGGGTTTAAGGCGCAAGCCAAGGAAAGCTGCATATTGTAAAAGAGAGAGGCAGAAAAAACTAAGGGGAGAAATCTAGGGTTTGTGAGATATCTTATGGTGAGATTGAGAGGGTTTCTTACGGGTTCTTCTTCAAGAATGTAAAAATAGATTATCTTGTCATCTCTAGAATAAAAGAAGGCTCAACTCTCTCCCTGTAGACATAGGCGATTGCCGAGCCATGTAAATCCCATGTCTTTATCTCTTAATCTATTTTTTTACGGTATATTGCTATTCTCTTTAGTACGAACAGGTTCCCGATCAATTGGTCTCCAAAAAAGAAGGACATCTAATCAAGGTGTTCGTGACACTATCGCAAGCTACGTTTCCGTATAGAACGTCAATTGGTAGCCAACAATCGGTGTCGAGTTGCGGATAGCATGCGCTAACAATTGATATCAAAGCAAAATTTTGATTAGATCAGACTTATCTTTGAGGACTTTCCTGCATGGAATCGAAAAGTTCTTCAGTCGTAAAGATCGAGATTGAAAAGTTTGATGGTAAGAGGTATTTTAGACTTCGGCGGAAAAGGATTGAAGCGGTCTTGATCCAACATGATCTAAATCAAGCTTTGCTAGATTTGGACAATAAGCCAGAGAAGATGACAAGTGACAAGTAGAATAGAATGGATCAGAAGGCACGGAGTACGATTCCACTTGCTCTCTTTTATGAAGTGGGGTACCACATAATCTAGGAGACAACTGCACTTAGTATGTGAAAGAAACTCGAGAAGTTGTACATGGCCAAGAATACATCCACCAACTTGTACTGGAAGTAGTGGTTGTATGGACTACGGATGAAAGAAGATACGGTAATGTTGGAGCATCTGAGCAACTTCAATAAGATAGTGACCAAATTACGGTGATGTAGTTAAAGATTGAAGATGATGATTAAAAGGTAATTTTGCCGAGTTCTCTTCCAGTGAGATACCAATATCTGAAAACATAGCTTACCATAGGCAAGGAGACAATCACCACGGACAAGGTCAAAGTGGCGCTCCTCACAGATGACTTTTAGTAGCGACATGGTGTTGGTGAGGAGTTGGGTTCTTGTGCTGGGTTGGTAGCATATGTGCAGGAAGAAGGGGGAGCATGGTTGCCTTGGAGAATGTTCGGTTAATTTTGAAGGTGAGAAAGAATGTATTATCTATTGGGATGCTTCACTCTATGGGTTACCGAACCCATGTGCATGGAGGAGTTATGTCGGCATACCACAGAAGGAATCCCATCCTGATAGGAAAGAAATATGGAGATGGCTTGTACCGGGTGTCTAAAGGAACTAGTGTTCAAGGTGGAACTTCATCTTCAAGAGGGTGTACGACCACGAGGAAGAGAAGTTGGCGATGAACTTGGGTTTTAAGGGAGAGCCGAAGCGGGAGTTCGACTCCAGGTGGAGGAGTCAAGACCAAGTCTGCAACAAGTCGATAGCCGAGCTTGGAGAGTGCAGCAATAGAGGTTGGTATCAAGTCATCAAAAGATATGACTGTTCGCGGGAAAATTGGTTTCTCGATCTTCATTGCCGAACTCATTATAGCTTTATGCTTTTACAAATGAATTAAAAAAAAAGTTCGCCTTTTTATAAGGCTACAACGAAAATCAAGAGAAAAGAAAATTTACAACTTTTCTGAACAAACACGGGACTCGTTTATCGACTCCCGCTTGCGTGGGATTTTTGCAGGTGCCGGGGTTTATCCGTGGACCACCGCATGATAGGATCCGGTGCGAGAAATACGCGATCAAGGGGATTATCTCACAAAGAAAATAATCGCCGAAGTGAGCGAAATCGACCAAGCGAAATTGTTTGGGTCGAAAGTTGATTCCATTTGTAAAACTTGAGAAAATTACACTTTTGGTTCTCAGTTACAAAGAAATTAAATAACTCTCTCACAAACTCGAACAAAAGACGCTACAAGTGTAGATCTCTTGTTTTCGTGGGACTTTGCCTGTGCCGGGGACGCGTAATCCGTGGACCACCAAGCAGCGATTGTCGAATCGACGGGGTTTAGTTGATGCTTCGCAAAGGAAACAAGAACTTCAGCAAATATCTTAGCAAGGTAAGATATCTACTCTTCTCAAGAATAAGTCAAAGCTTAAACTCGAGGAATCTCCGTGTGGATCGTGTTCTTGAACTCCGGAAGCTTGGATCTCTGATTGCCCCTTTCTGATAGCCGACCTCCTGCCCAAGTGGACGTAGGAGGGTATTTATAGTCTTTGGGAAACGTGCCCTCTTCAGAAACATAAGTGTCATAAGTGCGAGAAATTCTGTTAAGCGGCTATTTCAGTACGCCTCGCTAAAACTACTCGCTAGCGGCGGCGGTGTAGAGTACCTCGGCGGCGCGGTATGAAGCTGCCTGTTGGCGGGATGTCGCTATCAATTTGTTGTACGGTTTTCCTGCTTTTAGGCACGATTAAATGCCCTAGAATCATGCCTAGTGGGCGATCTTCGCGGTAACCGCACATTAAAGTATTTGAGCGTCTCTGCTGATAAAGTCAAGTGGGCCCCACCGGCATTGATTTAGATCCTTCAAGAGATCGTTTCAAGTATTCTGGGTGTCTCGCCTTTGGCGAGGCACAAGTAAGTGCCTCGCCTATAGCGAGACACATCAAGGTGTCTCGCTCGTGGCGAGACACATCAAGGTGTCTCGCTAGTGGCGAGACACATCAAGGTGTCTCGCTAGTGGCGAGACACATCAAGGTGTCTCGCTAGTGGCGAGACACATCAAGGTGTCTCGCTAGTGGCGAGACACATCAAGGTGTCTCGCTAGTGGCGAGACACAATCTTCCCCTGTGTTGGGCTTCTTGAGATTTCGACGACGTTGTCCTTCGATCTTCTCATAATTTAGTCATATTTGAGGTTCTTCAGCAATTTTTGATGCCTACAGAAATCACCACTCTTCCTGGGATCAAAACAAAGTTTCATCCAGAGGGTATGATGTGCAGATCCGATCTCAGACCTCTCGAACTTTCGCGCTTTACGCTAAAAGGTTCGCTGAGATCTCAGATCTGAATGTCGGAGTTGAGCCTTGATCGCTTTGAATCCTCCCCTTTTCTCCCAAAATGCAAGTTTTGATCCGGCAGAGCTTCAGCTTCTTGTCAGAATTTCTGGATCTCAGAAAATGAGCACCCCTCCCTCTATTTATAAGCTCCAAAAGCGGATAACAGGCCAGATTTGTGCCCGAACCACCCTCGGGTGACTTGGTTTTTTTTGCCGAGCCCCTAATGGCGGTTCCGGGTCTGGTTTTTTAATTTTCCGGTGTTTTCCGAGTCCGATTCCATTGATCCTAGTCTGATTTGGTTCGGAGTTGTCGGTTTCGTTGATTCGAAGCTTCGGAATTAGGTTTATCCCATCGCTCACATGTGATTCGTCGCTTCGTTTGACTTGCACACTGCGTCGACTCGCTCCATGCGTTGGCGTCGCCTACGTCATCGGATGGCTCGCCGATCAACAACTTGTCGTCATGAACTATGTTCGGGGACTTAAAGGCAATTTTTAACACCTACAGATACCCCCTCCAAAGTATTTCGGTCTCGCTCTTTTATAGAAGAAGCCGAAATATTTTGGATATGATAGGCCCAAACCTTCAGTCGGTATAACAGGACCTGAAAATGGCTTCAAATCTTGACTTTTCCAATTCTTTCGGACTATCCAATGCTTTGTAGGATGACTGAAAGTGTCGCCGTGCTGCATTTATTGTCTGACCGCTGTCGAAATCTTGACCTGAAGCTGATGAATGAATTTTTTTTTCTTTAGCTCGTGTTGGTGAGTTGTCGTCGAACTGACCATCCAACTTCGTGAGATTTAACCTTTAATCGGTGAATTCTCCATTGCGATGCTTGTCGTAGAACTGACCACGGCGGGAAGAATTTTCTTGAGATTCATCCTTTAATCGGTGAATTCTCTATCGCGATGCGTAGACCGGCGTCGAAAATTTCTTCTTGAAATTCAACCTTCAATCGGCGATTTTCCATTGCGACGCATTGGCCGGCGTCAACACAGTTTATACTCGTACGTTCACTGGAGTTTCGAGAATTAGTTTATCCTCATATATCCGTTTGGAGGTGGTCGAGTTATCCTTAAAATATAAAATATTTTCCAGGGACTTCTCGATAAAAATAGGAAATAGTTTATACTCATATATCTTTTTAGAGTACTCTCCTCGGGATGATCCTGTTCCCGATGATGTTTCACCTGAGCCAGCAATCCCTGAGGATACTGGGGTTCGTTCTTCTACAGGTATGGGCTCCCTCTCCCGTTAATTGCAGGACTAGCCATTTTTTTGACTAATACAACTACAATCTAATGAATCTGAGAAATTCACTTTGTCGCTGGCAGGAACTCCTACTGAGGCTTATTTTTCGATTCCTCATTCTGATGCTCCTCGAATCGTGACCACGGCGTCTACGTGCTGTTGATCACCTTTGTGAGACCAACTCCGATGGTGGTGCGTCAACGGTGATTACCCCTCCGACGGCTCCGCTTACCCATGAAGCTATGCCGATGGAATCAGGTACGGGTTTATCCGACTAAGGATATCTACGCCAGTCTTTGTCTTGAGATTCTGAAATGTCCATCCCTTTATTTTTGCAGGGCTTACATCTTAACTTCACGATCTGGCGAAGGCGCTGATTTTAGATAATGACCCTGATCGGATTATTATCTGCATGGAAGTCCGCTCGTTCTTCTCCCTCATGAATATGATGATCGACAAGCTTCTCCGTAGTGGGCCCTCTCTCCGTCAGTTCAGGCCGGTCCTTGACCCCAGAACGGCTTTGATAAAGAACAATGGTTACCCAGAGTTTCCCAAGGCCATTGATGATGATCTTGATCGCCTGGATCTCAAGCTTCAGAAGTTGCAGGAGTTGCGAGCAACCGGTGCTTCTTCCTATATAGCTGATCGAGCGGAACTTCTCCTGGAAGCATGGCGCGATACTCGAGTTTTTGCTGGACTTGAGGTCCAAACACAGCGGGGCCGGGTAGAGCAGGTTAAGACCGCACTTGCCGAGAAATCCACATCCCTGAGCCACATTCATTCCTGTATTGCGTCAAGTGAGGCCGAGATAGCGCAACTTAGGCGAGAACTTCAGATGAAGGAAGAGAACTTAAGTATTTTGGAGCTGACAAGGGTCAACGAAGAGGAAGCTCGAACCACCCTATCTAAGAAGCTGGAGCTCTCGGAACAAAAGCTAGCCGAAGTTGAAGATGAAGCTGCGAAGATGCTGAATGCCAATGAGGAGTCTTTCAGGACTGAGCTGCAGGAGGAGCTCCAACAAGTTTACAACAATGAGTTGTCCCAGCTAGAACAACAAATCTTTTGCCATAAACTTGATATTTGAATAACTGCAATTTCTTTGTTAAAAGACTCGACTCGAATAAATTTCGATTCTCCTTCGTTTATTATGATTTCTCATTTCGTTTGAAATAATCAACCACAATACTCATAGGATTTTTGGCAAACCCTCAGCCATCAACGGATTTGACGAGCCTTTACCGATTACCGTTTGAATCGGGCTAGCATGCGGATTATCTGAACCCGTTCCGTATGTGACGTTGTGCTAAAAAAAATGAAACTCTTTTAGGCTTAGCGCTACGATGTCAAATACGTAGACTTTGTCATCTTTTACGGGCAAGAGACTAACCGGCAATGCGTGTTAGGCATTGACTTTAGGGTTATTGGCTAACCCCCAGCCCTCAACGGATTTGACGAGCCTTTACCGATTACCGTTTAAATCGGACTAGCATGCGGATTATCTGAACCCGTTCCGCACGTGACGTTGTGCTAAAAGAATGAAACTCTTTTAGACTTGGTGCTATGATGTTGAATACATAGACTTCGTCTTTCTCACGAGAGTAGACTACCCGGCTGCATGTATTAGATGCAGGCCTATCCCTACTTAGGCTTCGGGATAAAATTCCCCAGACTTGAATTCTTGTGTCTTCTTCAATCGGTAAAAGACTAAACCGGCAACGCGTATTAGGCGTTGACTTATCCCTACTTAGGATTTGGGATAAAATTCCCCAGACTTGAATTCTGGTGTCTTCTTCAATCGGTAACAGACTAAACCGACAACGCGTGTTAGGTGTTGACTTATCCCTACTTAGGATTGGGATAAAATTCCCCACACGTGCAAGGCGTGGATTGTGGTGTTATTAATAACAACCTACCATAATTTTGAATATGTGGGCTTTCGTTCTTTTTACGGTTAAGAACTAACCGGCAACGCGTGTTAGGCGTAGACTTATCCCTACTTAGAATTCAGGATAAAATTCTCCAAGATGAATCTTGGATTGTTGAAAAGATAAAATTAATGTGAGAAAGGAAAAATTTTATATTCTGTTTCCCAATGCTGGAGAGGAAGAATTTTATATCCTATCTCCAGGTCTTCTTTTTAGAGTAAAGACGAACCCGAAACAAGAGAGAAAGAATTTTATATCCTATCTCTTGCTCCTGGAGAGGAAAAATTTTATATTCTATCTCCAGTGCAAAGGAAACTAAAAGTGGGATCTCCACTTCGAGAATCTTGGGAGGTGAAACTAAGAGTGGGATCTCCACTCCGAGAATCGAAAAGATTCAGATAACTTTCACTTTTATAGGATTCGCTACCTGATCCGGAAATGACTTTCTCGTTTATCGAGATGAAATTTCAATTTCAGCCCTAACCTTGGGAAGGCGTGACCGAAGAGGAAAGGATGGGGCCCCTCTGTTTATTACAAGGGGATCTTAACATTAAAAGTGGACCTCTTGTTCGTGGAAGGAATCAAGAGGGAATTTTGCTGGTGGATTGGACCAGAAAGATTTTTTTTTGAACTCACCGCCAATGAATTTGATCAGTGAGGTAATTTATGATGGAGGATAGATTTAGGGTTATCCTCAAGGACATTGGGTGAAATATTTTCCGAGGAACTTCCCGTCAAAATGGATTATCCCAAATATACTAGGGATAGTACTTTTTCAGAAACTTCCCATTTATCGGCATTAATTGCCTGTCGCCATTCTGAGTGATTAGACGATATGCACCGTTTGAATAGGCTGTATCTATCACAAACGGTCCTTCCCATTTGAATTCAAACTTACCCTTTTTCTTGGAACCGAGAATTATTGGTCGTCGAACAGCGAGGACCAGATCTCCTTCCTTGAAGCTTCTCTGTCGGACTTTTTTGTTAAAAGCCCTTGACATTCTGGCAATTGCACTCCGAGAGCATCGTCTTAATGAGCTTGGAGCACAAGCATGGCTAGCGCCAATTTGGGGAATCCCTTGAGATTTTCGTACACCTCTTACCGCGGTAGTACGGCTCATCGGCGTGTGTGCAGGGCAACTGCCGTATGTCGGCGTGATCTTTCGGGTATAACGTCCTCCTCATCGGATAAGCGTCTCCTTAGAGACGGATCAACCCATCGAAACTTCGAAAGTGACTCGCCTAGACTTTCGCCGATGTGAGTCGCGAAGTCTCGGCGGACTCTGGACCGATTTTCAACCGATAGGAGGTCAGAGGAATCTTCTTGTCCTTGTTGGAGCAGGTGCGACCCCTGCATGAGGAGTGACGTGATTCTCTCGAGGACCAAGACGCATCCTTGATAGTCGGTTTGGTAGTGGTGGCGGGAGTTGGCTTCTGCAGACGGTCCGGATCGAGCGCTTTGTCTTTGGCGTTGTCGGTCTTCAGGCTTTGGCGTTGGATTTACAGCGCTGTATCCTTCGGCTTAAGCGCCGAGGCGGGAGTGTGGGCAAGCGAGGTTGGGGCACCATTAGACTTGGGCGCCAAACACGGTGATACGTTGGTGGCTTCTTTGCCACTTCCTTCTTTAACCCGCGAACTTTGCACCAAAGCTGCGTGCTGCGCATAGAGTGCGGCTTCGGATCGCTCACAAGTGTGAAGCGGTTCCGTTTGACCACGGACCCACTTTCGTTAGTTGGCGGCTTGGGTAAACCGTCGATCACTTGAAGTGAAAACCTGCGTGAGTTGGATCTTAGATCCGGCCGTAGCGGACCCCATCCATGGACGCATGGCTTTGGCAAGCTTGCGCGCCATGCTTTGTCGCCTTTGGCGAGCTTCGCTGGAAGCGCCGGTATCGTTAGCGTTCATCTCGGGCACCATCGGACTTGGCGAAGGATTTCTCTACTACTGCGGCGGCGAGGTTGGACTTCGCCGTCACGGGGCTCTACATCGGAGGCCATCCGGGTTCTCCGCTAGCGGTGGGGCTCTATCACGGAGGAGGGTGAGGATAGGTACTCCTCGAACTTCTCTGGTCGAACTTCGAACTTCGACCTCTTCTTCCAGGGATAGGAATCGCTGGCTGCGTACGGCGACCTCCGATGCGAGGCGGTGGCTCCCAGCATGGTCGCCCGGCTTGTTGGCGGTAAAAGTCGGGATGATTGTCATTGATTTGAATTTGTTTACGGCTTCTTTTGCCTACAACAAAATTCAAAAGAAATTACCTTTTATTTTAAAGTACAATGAAAATCAAAAAGATTGCGACTTCTTCCTAAACAAACACGAGGATCTGTTATGTCGGGTCCTAAACGCGTCAGTTCTTTGCGTGCGGGGACTTTTGTGTCCGTGGACCACCGCAATTCGATCCGTAGAGACCCGGTTCGAACTACAGATGTAAAGGGGCTCGTTCCACGAAGGAAACGGCGCTGAGGGATCACACTCACGAAGGAGAGGATCGCTGGCGGGTGAGATCTACTAGGAGAAATCCTGGCTATCCACGAGATTAAGGCGAAGCTTAATCTAGAGGGTATCGTGGATTCGACCGAATTCGGTTACCTTTTGCTTATAGATCGGCGTCGGTGGACTTGAGCTTCGCAGGTGCTTTCGGGCAGTGCGCCGATTACTAAAGAGATCTCGCAAGAATTCTTGAAGTCGAGCTCTTCCAAATCGCCAAAATCCAAGCCTCAGGAAGCCTTGAAATCCCCAAATCCAAGACCTTCAAATCCCAACCCCTCGAAGATGACACCCCTATTTATACAATGAAGGGGGTTCCGGCCACCTTGGTGGCTCGGCCACTTCCCGACGGGGATTTTGGCATCGGCGCCGTCTTCTTGGCGTTTTCCGTCGTTTTCGTCGTTTCTCCGTCGATTCTTTTGGTCTTCCGGCTTGGTTTTGCCGGTGATGTTGCCGTTGTGTTTGAGTCGTGCGATCAACTTTGAGCTCAAGCGGTTCGTTTGCATCGGCGGACTATGTATGGTTGATTCCGTCTCATCGGCGTTTGAGTTTAATCAACTTCGACGCGTCGTTTCATTGGCTCGTGACGCCTTGCCGACTCACTTCATGTGCTCGTCGACTTCGCTCTCACGTTTTGCGGCGTGATGCATTTTCGCGACGTCGGTTTGTCGAATGGATCGTCGGTTGTCAACCCATCGTCCGCGAGTTTTCGTTGAATGCTGATAAGCAATTTTTATGCCTACAGATACCCCTCCAAAGCGTCTCGGTCGATTCTTGATGAGTCCGATGCTTTGACATGATGGTTCCGGCCTTGATGGTGAGGGTCCCAAAGATAGCTTCAAATCTTCGATTCTTTCAGGTCATCGGTTCTTTGTAGGATTCTGATAAGATCACGGTCTTTGCATTTATTGTCCGACCGCTTGTTATCTTGACTCAAGCCGGTGGGTGAGTTTTGTTTGTAACTTCGTGTCGGTTGGTGGTTGTTTGACTAACCATCGATTTTTGACTTCTCCGTATGTCGGCGAACTCCTTGTTGGCAGCGTTGGTATGTCGAATACATGGAACTTCATAACCATCACTTTCGGCTAATTCCTCCATCATGGCGTGTGTTGTTGGTTTAACTACGCGGGAGGATATGATTATCCGATGTCAACATGACTTTCACTCTTCATCGATTATCCCTCTCTTGGAGATTATGGTGGGAGGACATTAAGGGTTGCCGAAGTTATCCTTAAGAATATGGATTTATTCTCCGGGAACTCCTCGTTGAAATTTTGGAAATAGTTTATACTCGTAATCCTAGTTGGGTAGGATTAGGCGGCGTTGATGGCATCGATGCAATCCGCCCGATCGAGTTATCCTAAGAATATTTTTGTGAAAATATTCTTCCGAACTTCTCGATAAATTAGGAAACAGCTTTATACCGTAATCCTAGTTGGAGTAGGATTAGGCGGCGTTGATGGCATCGATGCAATCCGCCGATCGAGTTATCCTAAGAATATTTTTGTGAAAATATTCTTCCGAACTTCTCGATAAATTAGGAAGCGGTTTATACTCGTAATCCTAGTTGGAGTAGGATTAGGCGGCGTTGATGGCATCGATGCAATCCGCCCGATCGAGTTATCCTAAGAATATTTTTGTGAAAATATTCTTCCGAACTTCTCGATAAATTAGGAAGCGGTTTATACTCGTAATCCTAGTTGGAGTAGGATTAGGCGGCGTTGATGGCATCGATGCAATCCGCCCGATCGAGTTATCCCTAAGAATATTTTTGTGAAAATATTCTTCCGAACTTCTCGATAAATTAGGAAGCGGTTTATACTCGTAATCCTAGTTGAGTAGGATTAGGCGGCGTTGATCGGCATCGATGCAATCATGTTATCTCAATAAATCTTCTAATTTTTCCAAATATAGCGGAGGGAGTAGGGTCAATCAACGGACTGATTTGGCATTATTTTGGCATCCAATTAGGGTTCTAATTAGGACTCCTAATTAGGGGCTGATTAGAGTCCTAATTGGAATTGATTTGGGCCCCAATTAGAATTCCTACTTCTTGCCAAATAAGAGTCCTTGTTCAAAGAGGATTGGGTTCATATGGGATTGTTATAAATACCCATACTCCTCCTCCTTGATGACCTAGGCCGCCCCCTTCTCCTCGTGGTTTGCTCTTGTTTTCATCTCGCCGCCTTATCTCCTTCGATCAACGAGGTATGTGTACGAGGGTTTTGTAAATTCTTTTCTCTTCTTCTTTCTTTTCTTCTCGCATGTGTGCGGACGCAGACCGCGAGGGGAGACGACCGCGGGCGCGGCGAAGCGACCAAGCAACCGGGCGGCGAAGGCCAGCGGCGGCGCCGCTGGATGCGCTGGCGCCAGAAGCCAGCCGACACGGGCTGGCATTTGACTGCTGGTTGGCGCTGTCATTGGCGCTCGCCTCGCTCGGGCGCCGGTTGGCTGGCGCTCGGCTCATGCATTGGCGCTTGTCATTGCTGGGTTCTCATTGGCGCTGTCGCTGGTCGCGCCGGGTCGGCTGGCGACCTGGCCGCCCAAACTGGTCGCTGTGCACTGACCGTGGGTTGACGAAGCTCACTGACGGGTCTTTGATGCCTTTTGTCGATTTTCGATCGCATATCGACTTTATTTGTCTTCTTTGCGCCTGATGTCGCCGGGAGATCACGATTCGAGGAGCCGACAACCGCGACGGGCGCGGAATGCACGCCTCTTCTTCGTGGTGCGAAGGCCATCATATTCTCATACATATCGAGTTGTATCCCGCTTTGTTCTCCTTTGTGAGGCGATTGGGAAGAGCGAAATCCTCCTTTGTGGGGACCGACGCCGATTGTGCACGTTCGTTATGACCCAGCCGCTCTCCTTTGTGAGGCGATTGGGAAGAGCCGGATTCTCCTTCGCGGAGGATTGAGGCTTCAAAGATCACCCGCCTCGAGCAGTTTTAACGGAGCGATTTCATACCGTATTCTTGCTTCGTAGAACGGGATATATATTGTCGCTTTGTTTACATGACTATATTCATCGCTCTCCCAGATGACACGATGAAATCGCCATACCCGCTATAAGGTCGCGGACTCAATCTATGTAAGATGAATTCAACGCCATTTACTAACCGAGTATTTTCTCGATTTCAGTTGATTATTCCTCGGGAGCTTTTCCAACCTACGCGTCGATGGACGCCATAGTGACTATTATTCCATGTGAGATGATCCCGCCATTTTATCTCGCCGATTTTATACCGGCACACCAGCCGAGGCGATCCAGTCAGATTTGAGGGGAGTTCCGTTCTCCGACGATTGGTCACCGATGCCAGAAGGGATGCGTACCATCAACCTTTGCGAAAGACAGATTATCTATTCGGGCGACTCCGCTTAAGGATCCTGGATAGCCTCTTATCGAGAGTGAGAGGTGGTTGAACAAAGACGACGGAGGCCCCTTGTATATTCCCCTGATACCTCGCCGCCTCTCATTGACCGACCTTAGACACCATGTCAGGACACGCCAGATGTCATGGCGCCCCGACCGAGGAGCACGATCATGTTCATTGTGGGTTTATTACCCAGAACTGTCCCCGGGTTCCAACAGAATCGCGCCATCGGCCTTCACCACAGGGTTGTAGGTGGACACCGCCCGTGATGAGCTTTTCGCCCTCGGCCGACTTTGAGGAATCGCCTTGCTAAATTGGGGCAGAGATGCCGCCGCCGGGCCATAGATTTTTCTACTGGTACACTCTCAAATAAACACCGGTGGGTCGCCGACCACTTACGCCCTCACCGATGGGATGGAGAACTTCGTGTTTGTGGTCTCAGATTCGCCGATTCGTGCCACCATGTATGGCCTTCAATCGGTGTCAACCATTTCTTCACCTTATTCGAGCTTTATAATCCAGTTGAATCGTTTTCACTAAACATGGCGAGTTGGGGTTGGCTTTGCATGAGATGTACCGTATTTCGTGTCTACCCATGGGAAGATGCTATATCGAGTACTTTCCTCCAATCGAACTGAGCCGGTAAGGAACGCATCCCATCGTTATAAGACTTTATGGGATCTCACTTGTCATTACCATATAGCTCGCCCAATCAACCTTGCGCTTAAGAGGAAATCGCAGTGAGTCTCAAGCAGCCACTAATTACTTGTTCCAAGATTTGGAGGACAACTGGCGAGGAAATATGTGAACTATCACCGCCACCCCTTCAAGGTTAATGAACTGACAAGAAGTTCGAGGCTAACTCAGATACACTCAGCCACGCCAAAGAAGGCTTTCCTTCAGGGACCAAGTTTGCGACCTTTACGTGGCATGCGGTGAAGCCTATCCGGTAGGCAACTCTTCTAGCGTGCTATCTTGCAACTGCTCAAGAAGTGTGTGGTTCCATATCAACTGATGATGCTTTACCTTTGAGGTCCTTTATCCCGCAGCTCAACTCGCCCACAAGAAGGAACTCTCTCTCCTTCCGGTGATGGTGGCCAGTATTCACCGTGGATTGCGGCATATAGTTCGAAGCACCTGCAGAAAGGACGAGCCATCATCACGCATCCCTTCCGTCCAGTAGAGCTCCCATATACCTATTTGATGACTGGTTGGTCCTTCATCGCCCCGACATGATGTCGCACCGGTTCCACAGATTCGCCTACTCCTTTCTTACAGCTGGTAGAGGATTGCGATGGAAGGGCGTGGTTTTGCAGAGATCAAGAAACGATGCATTCACAAAGGGTGGATCTTTTCCGATGTTTTCCTCGATTCTCGGTCAATATGGTGAGTCCTTGGTCGACGAGGAGGTGCCAAGACACGCCAGACTTCACTTAACATTGGCTATTTCAATTGGCTAGTGAATATCGTGCCGTGGTATCTCACCTTCCGAGTAAATGAGGAATGCTTCCTTGAGCCTTATTTTCCCTCGTCGCTTTGCTCGCCGCCTAAATTTACCAACTTTATGTTGGGAACCCGAACCGACGTACCCGCACTCGAGGTGGACTTGTGGATGGCCTTCGAGCATGGTTGTGGAGCGCCATGGGATGTACCGGTGCTAGGTTCGGGCCCGAGCTCGACCGCCACCGGAGTCGACATTCCTCCATTGTAGTTGGCTATTAGTAGCTAACGAAGTCGGGCCCCTCGTGAGGGCCATCTCGAGCTGGTAGCCGGCATCGCTATGAGTCGGGTACTGCACATCCACGATGCCGCCAAGTCGAGGAAGCCGCCAATCTTATCGACCGAGTGAGGCTGAGGAGGGATTCTGCAACTCTGACGCTGCTACTTTAGGAGAGGACCAAGCGGAGGCTGCAGCTCATGAGAAGGACCTCGGTACTTTCTCCTCTTCCCTTTCGTTTTCTCATCCTTTCCACTAGATTTCTCATCCAATTGAATTTTCGTGGAAATCGTTGAAGAGGAAGAATTTCACCCTCTCAAGGGGTTAAACGAAAGAGGTTAGCTCATAAGAATTACGTGAATCCTCGGTCCTTTGACATAGACTTGACCAAGAACGATCCGGCTGGTGACGGAGGTAATAATTCACCGTGATGAAATCGAACTTTCGACTTTTGAGACCGACATTTCTCCGCTTGCATGCAGGGGTTCTAGGATTATGATCCCGGCTTTGATTTTGCTCACCACAATTTTGCCGAGCCCGCTCGCCATGCCGAGCCAAGTTTTACTCAACAGATGTATGGAGCTATGGCGAAGAGGTCGATGTAGGACCTGATCCGGCGGACCGGTACATCTAACATCGATAATTCCTCTTACGGGTGGCAAATGCGAATGGAATGACTCGATTTGTACCCCCACTAACCTCTTTGTTTTTGTTCTTTTAGAGAGATCGCAGGAGACAAATGCACAAACCGAGACTAGGCCGACTAATCACACCGTAGGAGGTAAGTAACTCTACCTATTGTTCGCCTTAATTGCATTCACTTTCCTAATGCCTTTTTCGACTTCAATGGAAGATCTCGTGGTACCGGTTTATACTTAGTACCTCCATGGATGACTTGTTACGCACTTGGTCACAAGATGGAGATACCCTTGGTGAGGATTTACCCGGCTACTATCCCCAAGAAGGTATGAACTTTCCTTCGATTAATTATAGGACCACCGCTTGGCCAATACTACTATAATTAAAAGAAGCCGAGACATTCCATTCGTGGCCGTAGGTACCCCTCTTTCCGCCGCCGTAATCGCCTACCACGGCGACCGCTGAGATAGATGAGCACACCGAGGGCTCACCGCGCTGACAAAGATCCCAAATGATAGATACGCCTCGTAGACTCGCTAGCCTCCGGCCAATCAAGGAGACGGGTGAGGGTCTTTAGCCCAATAAATTTTCGCCATTTCTTGCTGAAAATTCTAAAGTCCTCTTTTCTTCTCAGGCAGAGCCTACATCTCGACTCCATGACTGGCGAGAGCGCTGATGGTGGATGAAGATCCATCCCATCTTATTATCCGCTTGGAAATACGCCATTCTTTCTTTGGTGAACACCGCGGATCGAAAAGGTCCTTCATGGTGGGCTTTCTTCATCGCTTCATCATCGCTGACCCCTGATGGCTTTGATACGGATATGGGTTACCCCGAGCCGCTCAGCCATTGTTGATGATCTCGCCCATCCGAGGGACAGCCCCAGACCGCAAGAGCCGCGGGCGCCGAGCTTCCTCATATGTAGCCGCCATACCGGCTCGCTTAGAGGCATGGCGCCGATGCTCGTGTTTTTACCGGGCTCAAGTCCGTGATGCAGAGACCGCTACCATCAGCTTGGAGCTGTTGTTGCCGGTGACATATTCTTCCCTAAGCCATATCCGTGACCGATATCGCGGGCGAAAAGCGGAGAGGATAATACCGCCGTGGGAGAGCTCCATGCCGAGGAAGATAGGATGAGCAGCTTTGAGTCGCCAAGGCCAACAAGGAAGAAGACCTCACCGCTATGCCTAGGGAACTCGACCGTCGGGCGTAAACCGGCCGAGCTCGAGGAGGCAACCATGAAGACACCGAACACCGATGAGGAGTCCTTCAGAGCCGAAGCTGCGTGAAGAACTCACCAGCTTACAATGGTGAAGTGTCTCACCGAACAACAAATCCTTTGTCATAGACTTGATATTTAAACAGCTTGTAGCTCCTTTTATATTTGCTTCAAATGAATAAGATCCATTCCTTTCATTGTTTATTATGATTCTTTTACTTCCTCGTAAATAATTAACCATAATACTTTTAGGATTTTTGGCAAACCTCACCATCAACGGTTTGATTAGCCTTTACCAACCACCGCTTGAGTTGGGCAAGTATGGATTATCCGATCCGCTCAAGACGCGGACGCTATGCTAAAAGAATGAAACTCTTCTAGACTTGTTGCTATGATATCAATACATAGGCTTCAGACTTTACCGCAAGAGACCACCCGCAACGCTGTTACATCGAGACTCGCCCCTCCTTAGGCTTCGGATAAAATGCCCCGTAATCAACTCGTGTCTTCTTCAATCGAAAGACTAAACCGCAACGCTGCGGTGAGGCGCTGGCTTTATCCCTTCTTAGGCTTCGATAAAATGCCCCGTAATCAACTCGTGTCTTCTTCAATCGGAGAAAGACTAAACCGCAACGCTGCGGCGATGCTGACTTTGTTATCGCCAACCCCAAATTTCAACGGGTTTGATGAGCCTTTACCAACTACCGCTTGAGTTGGGCTAGCATGTAGATTATCTAAACCGCTCTACACACAACGTTGTGCTAAAAGAATGAAACTCTCTTAGACTTAATGCTACGATGTTGAATACGAGGCTTTGTCTTTGTCACGGAATTGACTACCCGCAACGCTGCGGTGAGGCGCTGGCTTTATCCCTTCTTAGGCTTCGTGGATAAAATGCCCTTAATCAACTCGTGTCTTCTTCAATCGAAAGACTAAACCGCAACGCTGCGGTGAGGCGCTGGCTTTATCCCTTCTTAGGCTTCTCGATAAAATGCCCCGTAATCAACTCGTGTCTTCTTCAATCGGAGAAAGACTAAACCGCAACGCTGCGGTGAGGCGCTGGCTTTATCCTTCTTAGGCTTCGATAAAATGCCCCAAGATGAATCTTGGTGTCTTTGACCGGAGAATGATCGAACCGGATGAAGATTGATTGAGGTGGGAAAGGAAGAATGTGTTCTATTTCCTGATGAGGCTAACAAACAGATTCCTTGTCGAGGAATCGGAAAGACTCGTGACCTTCACGGACAACCCGTCCGAAAATCCCTACAAGATACCTTCACCGGGCTACCTAAGATAAGAGGGGAACTAAGAGTGGATCTCCACCGAGAACCGAAAAGACTCAGCGACCTTCACGGACAACCCGGTCCGAAAATCCCTACAAGATACCTTCACCGGGCTACCTAAGATGAAGATGGAACTAAGAGTGGATCTCCACCGAGAACCGAAAGACTCAGCGACCTTCACGGACAACCTGGTCTGAAAATCCCTACAAGATACCTTCAATCGGCGCTACCTAAGATGAAGATGGAACTAAGAGTGGGATCTCCACCGAGAACCGAAGACTCGTGACCTTCACGGACAACCCGGTCTCGAAAATCCCTACAAGATACCTTCAATCGGCGCTACCTAAGATGAAGATGGAACTAAGAGTGGATCTCCACCGAGAACCGAAAAGACTCAGTGACCTTCACGGACAACCCGGTCCGAAAATCCCTACAAGATACCTTCAATCGGCGCTACCTAAGATGAAGATGGAACTAAGAGTGGGATCTCCACCGAACCGAAAAGACTCAGTGACCTTCACGGACAACCCGGTCTCAAAATCCCTACAAGATACCTTCAATCGGCGCTACCTAAGATGAAGATGGAACCCTTCCGCTTGACACGAAGGATTTTACGCTTGGAGAGGAAGGATTTTATATTCTCTCCAAGTGAAAGGAATTTTGAGTGGGCCTCTTGTTCATAGAAGGAATCAAGAGGGATTTTGGTAATGTACCGTAATTTGTAGACCCACCGCCAAGGAATTTGATCGGTGGGGAAATTGTGATGGAGGATAAATCTAGGGTTATCCTCAAAAGCGGGTGAGACATCCCACGAGGAACTTCCCGTCGAACGGTTATCCCAAGATACAATGGGTAGTATTTCTTCAGAACTTCCCATTTATCTAAGATTAATTGCCTGGCCGCCATTTTGGGTAATTAGGCGATATGCACCATTGAGTAAACCGCTTCTATTACAAACGGCCCTCCCATTTAGGTTCAATTTACCTTTCTTCTTGGAAGTGAGGATTATCGGTCGCCGAGCAATGAGGACCAAATCTCCTTCTAAAGGTTCTCTCGTCGAACTTTCTTGTTGAAAGCCTTCGACATCCTAGCTTGGTAGAACTCAATGCATTGTTGAGCCTCCAGCGCTTCATCTAACATCTCAAGCTCTTCGAGACGCTGATGTTGTTCTTCGATCGTCATCTCGCTGAAAGGGCTGGCGCGGCGACGGATCTGAATTTCCAATGGGAGAACCGCTTCACACCCGTAGACCGTAGAGTACCGGGTCGCCTATTGGCGCGTACCGCGTGCGAGCAGTGCTTCTCCGAAGTTTATCATCCCAGCCTCGCTTGTTACTTTTCACAAGCTTTGATGTAACTTTGATAATCGCCTTGTTGAATGCCTCGCTAATCCATTTGGTACCGGATTATAGGTCAGCCGATGAGACGCCTTGTATCTTGAATTTCTCGCAAAACCCGATGAAGGAATTGCCGATGAACCGGGACCGCTGTCATGCACGACCGTTTGGGACACCATGTCGATAGATGACATGGTGTTTGATAAACTTGATGACTGCATCCTTTACTTCTTTTAGCGGATTGCTTCAGCCCACTTGGAGAAGTAGTCGGTGATCGCTAGAATAAACCGATCGCCTTTGACACGGAGGAAAATGGGACCTACAATGTCCATTCCCCATGTCTCAATGGCCGATGTGGCCGAAGGATGCGCTTGCTCGGGCGGCCGATGCATATAATTCGCGGAATTTGACACGCGCGGCATTTCCGAAGGCATCGATCAAGGCCATTAACCATTGTTGGCCAAAAGTAGCCCATTCTCCCGATTCGATCAGAGTTTGGGACCAGCCGGTGTGCACCACATTCACCCTCGTGCTTCCCGGGACCTCTTCTCGCCTCCTTGTTTGAAAGGCATCGGAGTAAAGACCATCGCACTCTACGCATATAACGCCCGGGTCTCGTGGTCGTAAAAGAATCTTGGGCTCTTCACGGACCGACTTTCTCCTTTACGCCTTCTCGTAGAATACCATGTAAGACGAATCGATGATAGGAAAGCCAATCTCGGCTCCAACTTGGTTTGGGTTGTATACACTTTGGTAACTACCCCTTATCTTCTTGTGCCTCATCGTGATAATAGCACGTAAGAGTTGGTGAGTCCCGACCGCGACTAGTTGCTCGGTCTCTAAGGTTGTGCTAACGACACGCCACGCCAACAAGATCCGCTGTAAGCCGCTTTGGAGGCTGGATATATTCGATGAAAACTCTTCAATGAGTCCGCCATTTCCACGCTACCGATGATAGGGGACTGTGATCGTGGTTCCTAACTTCAGAGTCACCACGAACCCGCTTAACTATCGCCAGAATCACCATACGCCGAGATATTCGACCCCAGCTCCTTGGCGGCTAAGTCCGATAAGTAGCGTTGTATTCGCTACGCTATTGGAACAGGTTCTGCGGAGTGAATAAGCACGGGCATGACATGATTCCCTGAAATCAAGACAACTCCGACTCCATGAGATTTTAGAACATCCGGGTACTCGCCACATTGGTGGCCCGAGAAGCTCCATCAAAATACAATCGCCATATTTGTTGGTGCGACGAGTGTTGACTTCTTGAACTTCATCCGAAGATCATCATATAGCTCAACCGCATCCGCTGTCGGCCGGGTACCAAGAGATCACAAATCGCTTGTCCTTTGACCGACTTCGTTGTTTGAAATACAAGTCATATTGAGACAAGAGCAAGGCCCATTTCGCTAAACGCCAACTCATCGAGGCCGGCTGGTCATAAATATCCGGATCGGATTTACGCTAGAGATAACATAAATCGCCCGTCCGACTAAATAGTGCCGCATTTTCAATCGCGAACACTAATGCAAGGCACCGCCGACCATTGGATATCGACTCAAAGACCACTAATGTTCGCCTGTAATACATCGCCGCTCGCGGATCAGCTGCCGCCGCCTTGCGCGAGTAAAGCGCTTAACGAGTGATCCGCTGCCTTGACGTAGATCAAAAATGGTTTTCCATCGCGTGCAACAAGAACAGAGGTTTAGCGAGATACGACTTGATCTCTTCAATGCCTCGGCAAAGGCCGCCCCAAATATATGACACGCCTTCTTGTTCAACTTGGAGAACGGCCGCATTTCCTGATAGGTTCGATATGAACCGCCGGATGTACGCCAATCGCCCTTGTAACCCCTCGAAGTTCTCTCGATTTCTGAGGTTGCAATTTTGAATCGCCTTCACTTTGTCGATCGACGGGATTCCTTTGTTGGTGACGACGGCCAAGGAACTTGCCATCGACATCCCAAGGAAGGACTTGGTGATTCATCTTTAGTCGATGAGTTCGCATGAGCTCAATACCGCTTCTAAGATCTTTGATGTGATCTCCTTTGTCACGCTTTTACGACCAAATCGCCGACGAGCATTCGACCGCTTTTCCAAGATGATCCCGAAAATTCCGCCATTGCTCGCCGGTACGCTATACCGGCATTTTGAGGCCGAACGGCATGACCGTAGCAATATATGCCGATGGCTGCTTCAACGCGGTGTTTACGCCATCGGGTGCATCTTGATTTGGTTGTACCTCAAAAGCCATCCATAAAGGACATCCTCTCAATCCACATGTATTGTCAACTATGACGCCGGTGATTGGCGAGGGAAATCATCCTTTGGGCAAGCAAATAGGGTCTCAGAGTCGGCTACGCATCCTAATCGAACCATTCTTCTTCATGACCGACTATATTCGCCACCCAATCCGGATGTTGAATTTCCTCGACTAATCCCGATTCTATGAGTTTCTTCACTTCACAACAATTGCCTCCAATATTTGTGGATCTAAACCGCCTTTGCCGTTGCTTGACAGTTTGACATCCGCCT
Organism: Asparagus setaceus; assembly: GCA_012295165.1. Lineage (NCBI taxonomy): Eukaryota > Viridiplantae > Streptophyta > Magnoliopsida > Asparagales > Asparagaceae > Asparagus > Asparagus setaceus. The sequence goes on from CM022703.1 coordinate 25,491,290, forward strand.
TGATGTTGAGGCGATGTGTTGCCACATTAGGTCGAAGTCCCGCATGTCCTCGTAACTCCGTGCTAATACATCGATATACTCCGATTAGGGCAATCAACTCTTCCTTTCTTCCAAGGGAGAGTATTGCTGATGTTTATGAGTTTGGGATGCTCTTCATCACCCATATTAACTCGACTACCTCATCCTTAGTGGGGGTTCTCTTTGTTCAACCTATCCCCAAACCGCTTCCTCGAAGTTGATGGATCCATGGGTCTTCCCATGTTGGCATATCTTCATCACCCTCAATAGTAGCAGGATCGATCGTGGCCATATTCGACATCGAGCCTTGAAAGCTTCTCCAGGCTGGTGTCAATCCCAAGTCAAGAGTCGACGAATGTCCGCTCTCACCGGGTGGATTATTATCAATCACCACGAGCATTCATCTTCTCGAGGAGGATTCGATCCCAATCCCTTCTAAATGCATAGTAATTATCCGCTTTCCTCTTGGGACATATGCCGCTTAGGAGGGGTTCGAGGGCCTCGTCCAAACATAGACCTTCCCTCGTGTCAAGTCATACCCCCATCTTTTCATGATACCTGTTTCGACTATATCCAATGTATGGAGGATAGGCCCATTGTCATCTTCACCTTCTTCAAAGAAACGATTCGGCGTTGGAACCGTGATCTCCTTTTCCGTAAACCAAGTCTTTTCACTACTTGATCTTCGTGGGATGACAAGTGTTGTCCCAAAGGAATCCCGAATCGCTTTTGTGTGAAGTAAGATGATCGAAGTCAAGGTGTGCAACTCGATCATTGTATAACTCGTTATCACATCATTCAAAGATAAAGGATACTCTAAATCGCCATTTATTGATTCATCGGCAATTTGCCAATTACAATGTTCATCCGACGATTCTTCATCGCCAAGATTGATTACAAGGGTACAATGTCATTTGAAACAAAACCTCCACTATAACCAAGCCCGGTTTCGTATCGCCTTCTTCACCGCTGTCCGCATCTTGGGCCGATGATTCGCCGACTCATTACCGTAGAGGAGAGAATCGCGAAATAATTCTCCATCCCCTTAAACGGTTGTTTGTCCACACCACCGCCTTGACTCATTATTCGTGGTCTACATATTTGAGACACCGATGAAGAGTAGATGGGACTATAACATTACCGTGGATCCAAGGTCAATCTAACAAGAAGTTATAGGAAGTCTGCATCAATCACATAGCGTGACTTCGACTTTAAGTCTCCCATTTGGCACTTTATCCGATTTTACCAAGTGGCCGAGACCGGTGTTAAACCCGTGATTATCAGGCTCGCTGACGCCACCATCGGGCAGGGATTCCAAGGTGATACATGAGGCGCAGGGGCATGATGCTCACAGCGGAACCCGGATCGACTTGGATCCGGTTAACTTCACTAGAGCCAATATACCCGGTGAAGTATAGCGGCCTATCGTGCTTGGAATTCCTCGTCTGCATATCCTCCTTTGTAAAGGTGATGCAGGGGAAGTGCTTAGTCGCAAGGTTGCATTGTTGGGCTGACTCTTCTGGACTCGGCCTAATCTGGGTCAGGAAGACTTCTGAATCGGCGAGGGCTTCTTGAAGAGCTTCTCTCGTCTCTTTTGATAACCGCAGTAACTCATAGAGAGTGATCCTTGCGGGGATATTGGCCAATTGTGCCATTACATCAAAGCGTATGGAGAGTTCGGTTCCCGCTTATCTCTTCCAATCGGGCGACCAATCGAGACCGCCGAGTTGAACTTCATGCGGCCGCTTTGTCGTAGCTTCTTTGGCGTACCACCGCTGCTTTCTCTCAGGCGAGTGAGGGGATTTGTTGGTACCCCAGCTCGAGCCGCCTTGGCATTAGGGTCGGGACTTCCTGATACTTGTATTTGTACTCGTGTCCACTCCTCGGTGGCGTGGGCTTCCCCTTCTGACAAATTGGAATGTTACCACTGCTCATCGCTCCTCCGAATTGCGGAAGTAGCATGACATGCCTTTCCCTTCGCTTCGCTTTTTCTTCAAGAAGAGGCTACCCATTGCTCGCCTTCCAAGAAGTTCGGTGGACCCACAAGACTTCGCCATTCGGGTCAGATAATATACAAGTCCTTTCTCGCTGTTTGTGCGGGTCGCCATTCACCGCCTTCACCGCAACTTTGACCACCGGTTCAGTTCAAACCATGTCAACGCACCGACCAAACTTATGGATACCGTGATTCGCCCGACCTTCTTTTCTTTGACGGCTTCATAGTAATGACCCTACATCAATTAAAGCCCGATTTTGTCCTTAAGGTCAAACAGATTTAGTGGGTGATGAACCGCCCTATGGTACGCACAAGATCTTGGGTCATTCGTGTTCATCGCCTCCTCTTGATTCTCGAATCGGAGGGAGCTTGATCTTGTTATTTTCCACAAGATATTTGAAGAGACCGGAATCTCGCCGCCCCTAAAGGAATAGGACTTCGGAATCTCTCTAAGACCTTCGCTTTTGTGGCCCTGCCACGTTGATCGTGGCTCGTTTGGCGTCCGTTGCCGCTGCTGCCGCCGCCGGGTTGAGTTGAACGCTTGTTCGCGAACCGCCGCCTTGGCTTGCTCTTTCCCTTTGCCGCTGGGACAAAGTTACGCTTCGAGCTTCCGCTGTCTACCGACCCTCTCGCTTTTTCCTTTTGAGGAATCTCGGCTTGCTCTCCACGAACCTTCAAGTCCTTCCACGCTATCGATGGTGCCGTACCCATTGCTTCTTCCAAGAAGTTCGGTGGACCCACAAGACTTCGCCATTCGGTCAGATACGATACAAGTCCTTTCTCGCTGTTTGTGCGGGTCGCCATTCACCGCCTTCACCGCAACTTTGACCACCGGTTCAGTTCAAACCATGTCAACGCACCGACCAAACTTATGGATACCGCATTCGCCCGACCTTCTTTTCTTTGGACGGCTTCATAGTAATGACCCTACATCAATTAAAGCCCGGATTTTGTCCTTAAGGTCAAACAGATTTAGTGGGTGATGAACCGCCCTATGGTATGCATGATCTTGGGTCATTCGTGTTCATCGCCTCCTCTTGATTCTCGAATCGGAGGGAGCTTGATCTTGTTATTTTCCACAAGATATTTGAAAAGACCGGGAATCTCGCCGCCCCTAAAAGAATAGGACTGGAATCTCGGCTCTAAGCCTTCGCTTTTGTGGCCCAGTTGCTGGATCGCCTCGCTGGCGGCGCTCATTGCTGCCGCCGCCGCCGGGTTGAGTTGAACGCTTGGTTCGCGAACCGCCGCCTTGGCTTGCTCTTTCCCTTTGCCGCTGGGACAAAGTTACGCCGGAGCTTCCGCTGTCTACCGACCCTCTCGCTTTTTCCTTTTGAGGAATCTCTGCTTGTTTCCACGAACCTTCAAGTCCTTCCACGCTATCGATGGTGCTGTACCCATTGCTTCAAGCACATCTATTGATAAGTTGCCGCGGCAGGTTTGAGGATGAACTCCTCTCGTTATGGATCCCCAGCTCATTGCCTTGTTCCGAATCGCTTAACAAAGATGTCCACGGTTTCTCCGTCTTTACGCTTCTCGTCGAGCAGCGTCCCGATCGATACCTCGTATCGCCATCAAAGAAATTGGTAAGGAAGCTAGACTCTATGTCGCCCCACCGTGAATGCTCCCCGCTTGAGACGGCGGTACCATTCGGCGTACTCTCAATGGGTGCCGACGAATGACCGAACCATCGTGGGTTCGCTGCCGTAAATAACTCCGAGGTGTGACTTGAAATAAATCAAGTGTCGTGTCGGGAACCCTTCCCACAAATGGTGTGAAGTTTATTAAGTTAAACTTTGATCGCACGGATTGATTCCCACTCGGTATGGGCAAGGAATACCCGTCTTCTTTACTTCTTGAGCGAAATCAATGAGTTGATTTTGCTCTCCAAGTCTTTGATCTTCGCCTTCCGAGCAACAGCAATACGTTCGTGGTTATCATCTTCGGTGCTTCCTCCTCGATCCGAATCGCTATCATCTTCATCGACGCTGACGCTACCGACTCGATTCACCTTGATGTTTTGTCGTGGCTTGATCTGTTGGTCGCATTTCTCTCATCGTCTGCATGGCCAACTCCATTTCTAACTTGAAGTTTTCCGTTGTTTATTCAACGCCGTCTAGCATTTTGGCCACTTGATCTGCATCGATCATAAGTGTTTCTTGGGGCTCCTTCGCTAGATACAAGATGATCGACGCGATTATGAGCCAATATCTCGACGATCATCCTCCGGGTAACCCTTCAAGCTTATCAGATTCGACCGCCGGATAGTCCCGACCGCAAACGAAGTTAGCCGCTATGGCGCCGGAATAGCCCGTGACGATGATTCTTTGCTGGTCATATTATTAGTGACCTCGGCAACTCACCCTCTCTGAGATCATCCTTTTGCGGAATCGCCTTGTCCTAGGTCTCGGATCTCCGCGGTGAGTCTCCGGAAGACCGACACCCTTCTCGAGCTTTGATGGCAATTGCACTGAGAGCATCGCCTTAATGAGCTTGGAGCACAAGCATGATCAGCGCCAATTTGGGGAATCCTTCGAGATTTTCTCGCATCTCTTGCACTAGTACACTCATCGGCGGTGTACCGGAGCAACCCGCCAGATGTCGGCGTGATCTTTCGGTATAACGCCCTCCTCATCGATGAAAACGCCTCCTTCCGAGGACGGATCAACCCATCGAAACTTCCGAAGTGACTCGCCTAGACTTTCGCCGATGTGAGTGCGGTCTTCAGACTTCTGACTTCGATTTTCAACCGATAGGGAGGCTATAGGAATCTTCTTGTCCTTGTTGGAACGGGTGCACCCCGCATGAGGAGTGACCCGTGATTCTCTCCGAGGACCAAGACGATCCTTGATAGTCGGTTTGGTAGTGGTGACGGGAGTTGGCTTCACCACTGATTCAGATGCAGACGCCTTTGTCTTTGAGGCGTTGTCAGTCTTGGGCTTTGGCGTTGGATTTGCAACGCCTGTATCCTTCGGCTTTACCAGACGGAGTGTGGGCAACTGAGGTTGGGGCACCATTAGACTTGGGCCGCCAAACCTGGTGGTACGTTGGTGGCTTCTTTGCCACTTCCTTCTTTAACTCACGAGCCTGTTGCACCAAAGCTCGTGCTTGCGCAAGGAGTGCGCGGCGCTTCCGGATGCGCCTCGGTGTGGAGCGGTTCCGCTTGACACGGACCCACTCGCTGGTTGACGGCTTGGTAACCGCCGATCACTTGAGGTCAAGCCTCGCGAGTTTGGATCTTAGATCCGCCGTAGCGACCCCATCTACGGATTGCATGGCCTTGGCAAGCTTGCGCCGCCATGCTTTGTCGCCGCTTTGGCGAAGCTCGCTCGAGAGCCGCGCATCGTTGGCGTTCATCTCGGCACCATCCGGACTTCGCCGGGGATTTCGCCACCGGCAAAGGTTGGACTCGGCCCGGGCTCTACATCGAGGCCCATCGGGTTCTCCTTGCGGTGGAGACCTTCTTGGAGCGGCGGGGAACTGATCTCGAGGAGGGTGAGGATAGGTACTCCTCGAACTTCTCCGGTCAACTCGAACTCGACCTCTTCTTCCACCGGATAGGAATCGCTGCGCACGACGCACTGACCGGGAGGCCGGTTCCCACTGGTCGCGCTTGTTCGTAAAAGTCGGATGATTGTCATTGATTTGAATTTGTTTACGGCTTCTTTTGCCTACAACAAAATTCAAAAAGAAATTGCCTTTTATTTTAAGGCGCATAATGAAAATCAAAAAGATTGCGACTTTTCCTAAACAAACACGAGGATCTCGTTATGTCGAGGTCCTCGCTATGGGTTCTTTGCCCGTCGGGACTTTTGTGTCCGTGGACCACCGCAATTCGATCCGTAGAGACCCGGTTCGAACTACAGATGTGAAGGGGCTCGCTTCACGAAGGAAACGGTTACCGAGGGGATCACACTCACGAAGGAGAGGATCGCCGAGCGGGTGAGATCTACTAGGAGAAATCACGCTTATCCCCGAGATTAAGACGGCTTAATCTAGAGGGTATCTCAGAAGTTCGACCAATTCGTTACCTTTGCTTATAGATCCGACGCCGATCGACTTGAGCTCGCCGGTGCTCTGAACCGTATACCGACACTCGTAGATCTCGCAAGAATTCTTCAAGTCCGAGCTCTTCCAAATCGCCAAAAATCCAAGCCTCCGAAGCCTTGAAATCCCCAAATCCAAGACCTTCAAATCCCAACCCCTCGAAGATGACACCCCCTATTTATACAGGTGCGCCACTTGGTGGCTCTCGCCACTTCGCCGAGGTTTCGCCGCGGCGCCGCCTTTGGCGGCGTCGCCGCTTTGGCGCCGCTTTCTCCGCCGATTCTTTTGGTCTTCGGGCTTGGTTTTGCCCCTGATGTTGCCGTTGTGTTTGAGTCCGCGTCTCGATCAACTTTCGAGCTCAAGCGGTTCGTTTGCATCGACGGACTATGTATGGTTGATTCCGCCTCATCGACGCTTGAGTTTAATCAACTCGCACGCCGCTTCATTGGCTCGACGCCTTGCCGACTCACTTCATGTGCTCGCCGACCGCTTCAGCGCAGCGCGGATGCATTTTGGCGACGCCGGTTTGTCGAATGGATCGTCGGTTGTCAACCCATCGCCACGAAGTTTCGCTCGCATCGATAAGCAATTTTTTATGCCTACAATATGGAATCAAGTCCGGGTTTCTGACTTCGTAGTCTCCACGGATCTGTCTGACTATGAGTTGGGAATCCCCAAAAGCTTTGAGATATTCAACTCCCAGCTCTTTGGCGAAACTGAGTCCAATAAGTAACACGTTGTATTTGGCCACATTATTAGAGCACGGCTCGGTTAGCGAGTAAGCCCGAGGCATCACATGCTTCCCCGGGAAAACTAAGACAACTCCAACTCCAGAAGAAATCTTAGAACATCCAGGGGTATTTGCCACATTGGTTGCTCGAGAAGCTCCGTCAAAGTATAATTACCATATTTGTTGATGCGATGCAGTGTTGACCTCGTGGGCTTTATCTGGCAAGTCATCATACAACTCAGCTGCATCCGTTATTGGATTAGTTGCTAAGAGATCGTAAATTACCTGTCCTTTGACCGACTTCTGTTGCTTAAAGTGTAAGTCGTATTGAGACAAGAGCAAGGCCCATTTTGCCAAATGCCAATTCATGGAAGCTGATTGCGTCATGAATATCCGGACTGGATTTACGTTGGAGATAACATAAATTGTTTGCCCAACTAAGTAGTGCCGCATCTTTTGAATCGCGAAAACCAATGCAAGGCACTCCTTCTCGATCATCGGATAGCGGGATTCAGCACCCACTAAAGTCCGGCTGAGGTAATACACCGCCTGTTCGTGACCGCTGTCATCGTCTTGCCCGAGTAAAGCACTTAACGAATGGTTCATCGCCTTGATGTAAATCAAGAACGGTTTACCTGACTGCGGTGCAATGAGAACGGGAGGATTCGCTAGATATGCTTTGATATCCTCGAATGCCTTTTGACAGGCGTCGTTCTAGACAAATGACACGCCTTTCTTGGTTAGCTTGGAGAACGGCTGGCATTTTCCGGAGAGGTTCGATATGAATCGCCGGATATAAGCTAATCGCCCCTGTAACCCTCTGAGTTCTTTTAGATTCTTCGGGGGTTGTAATTCGTGTATCGCCTTCACTTTATCTGGGTCAATATGAATACCCTTAGTGGTGACAATGAATCCGAGGAATTTACCGCTGGACATTCCGAGGAAGGATTTGGTAGGGTTCATCTTCAACCGATGACTCCGCATGAGATCGAACATTATTCTCAGGTTCTCGATGTGATCATTTTTATTACGGCTCTTGACGACTAAGTCATCGACGTAACACTCGACCGTTTTACGGAGATGCTCTTGGAAAATCTTCGTCATTGCTCGCTGGTACATGGCGCCTGTGTTCTTCAGTCCGAGCGGCATGATCGTGTAGCAGAAGATGCCAAGGGGAGTCCTGAATGCCGTGTGTTTTGCATCATCCGGGTGCATCTTGATTTGATTATAACCCGAAAAATCATCCATGAAGGACATTCTCTCGAACCCACACGTATTGTCGATGATGACATCAGTGATCAGAAGAGGAAAGTCGTCTTTTGGGCACGCCTGCTCGTGTCTCGTAATCGATGCAGATTCTGATCTTCCCATTCTTCTTTAGAACCGGGATAATATTCCCCACCCAATCTGGATGCTGTTCCTCCCTGATGAAACCTGACTCTATAAGCCTTTTACCCTCCGCTATAATCGCCTCCATAATCTGTGGACGAAACCGTCTTTGCTGTTGCTTGACAGGTTTGGCATCCACCCTAATGTTGAGACGATGCGTTGCCACATTTGGGTCGAGTCCAGGCATGTCTTCCTAGTTCCAAGCAAAGACGTCGATATATTCCCTGACGAGAGCAATCAGCTCTTCTTTCTCTTCTGGGGAGAGACTTTTGCTGATGAATTTGGGCTTCGGGTGTGCTTCGTCACCCATATTGATCTGGACCACTTCATCCTCAGTAGGGGGTTCTCTTTGTTCGAATCGGTCCCCGTATTGTATGTTGAGGTGATGAATCCACGGGTCCTCCCATGTTGGTATCTGCTCATCGTCTTTCATCGTGGTGGGGTCGGCTATAGTCATATTCGCCATCAAACCCTTGAACATTTTACCGATGCTGATGTCAGAATCCCAAGAAGAGGAATCAGATGAATATCCATCTCCCGGGCCGGATAATTGGTTATCGATTAACCAGCAGCATTCGTCTTCTGAAGAAGAAATATACCCCAATCCTCTCCTGAATCCGTAATAATTATCGGGCTTCCCCTTTGGGACGTGTGCTGCCTTGGGTGGGATTTGAGGACCTCATCCAAAACAGAGACCTTCTCCTCGCGCAAAGTTATACCCCCATCTTTCCATGAGATTGCGCTTCGAATCAGATTCAACAGATGAGAGCCAGGCTTGTCGTCGCTATCCTCTTCTCTGGAAAAGTGGTCAGGTACTGGAATCATATCTCCTCTATCGTAGACCAAGTTCTTTTCATCACGTGTTTTACCCGGGATGATGAATGTTGCCCCGAAGGAGTCCCGGACATGCTTCTGTGTTATACACGACGACCGGATCGGCATGTACAACTCGAGGTCATCGTACAGTCCTTTCACTACATCAACAAGAGATAGCGAGTACCCTAAATCATCATTTATTTTATTGTCGGATGGTGAACCGCTCTGTGGAATGCACAGTACCTCGGATCTGTGACCTTAATTGCCTCCTCCTGATTCACGATTGGTGACAGCTGGATCTTATTGTTCTCCAGGAGGTATTTGAAAATACCGGGAACCTCGTCTTCCTTGAAAGAATAAGCCTTGGGGAATCTTGGTTCTGATGACTTCTGCTTTTGGGGTCGCTGCTGCCATTGGGGTTGCGATTGTTGCGGCGCTCGCTGTCACGGTTGTTGTTGCGGCTGCAACTGGAATGTTTGGTTCGCGTCCACCGCTTTCGCCTGGGCCTTCCCTTTGCCACATGGGACGAAGTTCGGCCTGTGAACATTTACCGTTGGCTGGCCTCTTTCTGCCTTTTTCCTCTTGAGTAATCGCTCGGCTTGCTCCCCGCGCACCATCAAGTCCTTTCATATTTTGGACGGCGCTATTCCCATTGCTTCCAGCATGTCCAACGAAAGGTTGTTGTGGCAGGTCTGGAGAATGAACTCCTCAGTTATCGGGTCCCAGCAATTCATTGCCTTGTTTCGGAACCGCTTGATGAAGTTGTCTACCGTCTCTCCGTCCTTCTGTTTTTCATCCAACAATGTCCCGATGGATATCTCGGTATCATCGTCGAAGAAATTGGCGAGGAACATGGTCTCCATGTCATCCCAGCTATTAACGCTCCCCAGTTTGAGACGGCGGTACCAATCGAAGGCAGTTCCTCGAAGAGTGCCAACGAATGACCGAACCATCAAGGGCTCGTTATCGAAAATAACCCCCAAGTGGGACTTAAAGTAGATCAAATGCTGAGTGGGTGAACCCTTCCCGTCGAACGGCATAAAGTTTATTAGATTGAACTTCGCCGGATACGGGATTGATTCCCACTCCCTTGGGTACGGACACGGTATACCCGTCTACTTTACCTCTTGGGCGGAAATCAAAGTGTTGATCTTACTCTTGAGGTCCTTTATCTTCTCATTATCACCTACGTCTCCGTTTGGGTGATTTTGAGGAGGGACGACGGTGTTACCACTGGCGTTCTGTTCATTAGGGGGATTATCGGCGTTCCGGTCTTCATCCCTGTCGGTGTCGCTGTCCGTTCGGTTAACGTTATTGCGACGACTTGATTCGCCCTGGCGGTTCATCAGTGCTTGGATTTGCTGGTCATGCATCTCTCTCATTTGCTGCATGGCCATCTGCATCTCGAACTGGAAGTTCTCCTTTTGCTTGGCCAAAGCCTCCTCAAGCATCTTGGCTATTTGTTCTGCACTGATCATGTGTGCCTCACGAGGTTGCCCCTCGCTGGAAGCTGTATTGTCGGAGGCAATTGCAGAGCCGGCATCTGACACTTCATCATCTGAGGGTAACCCCCTCTACACTTTGTGATAATTAGGCCGTCTGATAGTCCCGGACCGCAACCGAGTTATTCGTTGAGATACCCCGGGAATGGCGCGTGTTGATGTCTCTTTGCTAGTCATGTTGATGGTGATTCTTGGCAATTCATCGCCTTGAGACACTGATCTTCTGCGAAAACGCCTTGACCTAGATTTTGACATTTCGGTGCCAAGCCTATCGAAGATCGACACCTTCTCCGGAGCCGTCTTGGTGCAGTTGCACTCCGACAACACCGCCCTGATCAATTTGGAACATGGATACGCGCTGCTCAGCTCGGGGAACTTCTTCGATTTACTCGCACTTCAAAGACGATAGTACAACTCATTGGCACGAATGCCGGAGCAACCCATCGTGTGTGGGCACGACTTCTCAGGTATAACGTCCTCATCGCCAGATGAGAACGTCTCCATCTGAGGATGAACTGCCTTATTAGGACTTTCAAAAGTCACTCGCCGCGACGTATGCCTTCGCGAGTGTGAATTTTGACGGCTCTTGAACTTCAATTTGTAACCCAGTGCGAGCAGCTACAGGAGTCTTCCTGTCATGGTTGAGGTGGGTGCGACCCCCTGCACTGGGAGTGACCCGGGACTTTCTCAACGGGCCCAAACGTTCTTTGATCAAAATTTTACCTCGATCATCATGCAACGGGCCGAGGTGCTCTAAAACCGTTTTCTTGCTTCGGGATGAGCCAGCGGGATCAATCGAAGCGGGTACAGAGGTAGAGGTGATTTAGATGCAATCGCCGGAGGTGGAATCGGTGATGAGGCGACCTTTGTTTGATTCAGATCACCCTGTAGTGGTCGAGCCTTTATTGAGTCAGCTTGGGGTGGCTGATCCTTAGTTGATGTTTCGGCCTTGGCCCGAACCGTTGTTCCGGGTTTGGGCCTCCACACCCGGCGCGTCCTTGGTGGCTTTTTGGCCACTTCCTCCTTCTCTATCATCCGGGCCTCCTGAACTAGAGCCCGTGCGTGCGCAAGCATTGCGCGGCGCTTCCGGATGCGCTCTTCGAGTGTTGAACGGTTCCGTCTGACTCGGACCCATTCGTTTGCTGATGACTTGGAGGAACCGCTAGCCACCTGTTTTTGAGGCCTTTCACCTCTTCTGAATTTGAGATCCGCCCCATAGCGGATGCCGTCCATCAACTCCATGGCCTTGACGAATTGGCGTGCCAAGCTTTGGCGTCGTCGCTGGCGGGCTCTCTTTGAAAGGATCGGCGCGCCGTCAGTGATCATCTCCTGCACAGAGGAGTTTAGATCTGTAGATCCGGCCATCTCGGCGGCCGGAAGGACGCTACTTGCTGTGACTTTGGCAGTGGCGGGATCGGAATCCTCGCCTTGGGATTCGAGATCTGATGACCAACGAATCCTCCTTACAGCGGAGATCTTATTGGACTTGCGGGGGGAGGACGATCTGGATGAGGATGAAAGATACTCCTCGAACTTCTATTGGTCGAACTCGTATTTGACCTCCTCTTTGACCGGGATCGATATCCGTGGTTGCGGCACGATGATCTCATTAGTGAAATCGTTGGCTCCCACTGTGGTCGCCAGCTTGTTCGCGGGGAAAGTTGGTTTCTCGATCTTCATTGCCGAACTCATTATAGCTTTATGCTTTTACAAATAAATTAAAAAAAAAGTTTGCCTTTTTATAAGGCTACAACGAAAATCAAGAGAAAAGAAAAATTATAACTTTCCTGAACAAGCGCGGGACTCGTTTATCGACTCCGCTTGCGTGGATCTTTGCCGCGTCGGTTTATCCATGGACCACCGCTGATAGGATCCGTGCAAGATCTACGCGATCAAGGGATTATCTCACGAAGGAAATAATCAAGTGAGCTAAATCGACCAAGCGAAATCACCACTCTTCACGGGATCAAAACAAAGTTTGATCCGAGGGTATGATGTGTGATCCGATCTCGCACCTCTCGAACTTTCGCTTTACGCTAAAAGGTTCGCCGAGATCTCAGATCTGAATGTCGGAGTTGAGCCTTGATCGCTTTGAATCCTCCCCTTTTCTCCCAAAATGCAAGTCTTGATCTGGCAGAGCTTCAGCTTCTTGTCAGAATTTCCGGATCTCAGAAAATGAGCACCCCTCCCTCTATTTATAAGCTCCAAAAGTGGATAACGGGTCAGATCTGTTCCCGAACCACCTCCTGGTGGCTCTGCCACCGAGCCACCCTAGGGTGGCTCGGTATTGGCCGAGCCACCCTCGGGTGACTTGGTTTTTTTTGCCGAGCCCCTAATGGCGGTTCCGGGTCTGGTTTTCTGATTTTCCGGTGTTTTCCGAGTCCGATTCTGTTGATCCAATTCTGATTTGGTTCTGAGTTGTCAGTTTCGTTGATTCGAAGCTTTGGAATTAGGTTTATCCCATCGCTCGCATGTGATTCGTCGCTTCGTTTGACTTGCACACTTCGTCGACTCGCTCCATGTGTTGGCGTCGCCTACGTCATCGGATGGCTTGCCGATCAACAACTTGTCATCACGAACTATGTTCGGGGACTTAAAGACAATTTTCAACGCCTACAATGACGTCAATGAGCAAACGGTGAGCAATTCGGTGCCCTTTAGAAGAGGGGGATTAAGGTAATTTCTCAAAGGTGTTTGTTCTCTACAATTTTACAAGTTCGCAGCAAAAAGGTTACAATGAAGGATCAATATTTTTGAAGGTGGCTTCATACAAGCCTAATGTGGAGATTGTTAAGAAATGGCATTGTATTTCATCCCTAATAAGACAAGAAAAAGAAGTTACGAGAAAGGAGGTCCGGATAGCAACAAAACGACGCAGCCACGGACTGTGGTCGACCACCACCGGCGATCACGGGCCACCACCGGTCGCCGTTGGCGGTCATGGGATAGAGTTGCGACCACCAGTGATCAGTGCAGCCTGTCTAAAGGGCTGAATTGTTGTATTCGGGATTCTACTCTATAAGTAGAGATGTTCTTTAGGTATAGGGTTTAAGGGGCAAGCCAAGGGAGTTGCATATTTAAAGAATTGAAATGTAGAGAGAATTAATGAGAGAAATCTAGGGTTGTGATAGATCTTTTTTGTGAGATTGAGAGGCTTTTCGAGTTTTTAATCAAGAATGCAAGAATAGATTATTTTGTAATCTCTAAAATAAAAGAGGATTCAACTCTCTTCCCATGGACGTAGACGATTGCTGAACCACGTAAATCCCGTGTCTTTGTCTCTTGATCTATTCTCTGCGGTATATTGTTATTCTCTTTAGTTCGATTAGTTTTCTCGGTGTTTTCACATTGCCCGGTGATCGATTAGTCAATTAGTTGAGTTAACTTATTTTTTGTATTTCATTAAAGTTTTGATTACATAGAAAAATTAGTAATATCTTTATATGTTGGAGGGGGCTGTGACACCCCTATTATAATTTCTTGACTCCGCCCTTGGGTATGTGCCACCTTGGTACTCACCAAATCCCTTTATGAACATCATTCATTTCTAATTCGTACTCAAAGACAAAGTACAAGCACTCAATAAAACTTGAAAGTTGCGAAAAAAAATAGTGGTCTCTCTATTACTTTTTAAGAGAGAAGGTCAAGATCTTTCTCTTTCTCTGTCTCTCGTTTAAAACCCTTTTTCCCTTTCTGAGTATTAGTTGAGGAATGTAATCTTGGAGAAATAGTAAAGTTAATTACTAGATATGCGCAAATCTTAGGTGAACCATTTACGCACTACCTATTATACTATTATCATCAAGGTACGTAGAGAACCCATCTCAGCTGTACATGACTTCAAAATTTACGAAGTTTGAAAGGTCAGAATGAATCGGCCTTCGTTAAGGGCATTTGTCTGCTATCCTAGAGAGGATGGACATGAGTTAAAAATATGTCGACATTTCGAGTAATAATGAAAGTGTGAAGAACCTAGTGCTAGTTCAAACTTGCCCAAGTTTTGCCAAAATAGGATTGAGTTTGAACTAGTTCTTACTTAACTGGGCTAGAATTGGTCCATGTAGAGGTTGGTTCAAAAAAAAACTAGTGTAAATGCTAAAATTTAAACTAGAAAAAACTAGTTCAAAATTCATCCAAGTTTTGCCAAACTAAAAATTACTTTTTGGACCACATTTATACCCACTAAAATTAGTTCTTTAGAGTTGTCAAACACACCCTTAGGTTGAAAAAGCAGATGATTAAGTACATATAGATCTGATAACAATGAATATATAATTTTTTTTACAAGCTTATGATGCCAAGTGAGAGTCTTGATTCTATCAAAACATCCCTTATACAAAAAGAGTATCTTAGCATTTCATGGGAATCGTAGGGGGCAGGTTGGGGATTTCACTATCTCCTTAGTGGTGAGAACTCCCCGCTCGCATGCGAAGAGTTCTGATATGATTCCTATTCATTAAGTGATGTCAAAAACTACTTTAACCCAATATTTTGATTTATATATATGAAATGATGAAATAATAGAAACGAACAAATGTATTTATTTGTCTTAGTCAGTATAAGATTTCTTGAAATATTGTATACATGCTTTGTTATATTCTCAATAATTACTGTACCTAATGATTTACACTTTTGGGTGAATTGACCATTGACATCATCACATCAATGCATCTTAGAATAATGCTTACTAGGCGGGGCGTTCTGAGAGGATCTCTACTCATTATAATTGGTGTACTACTTTTATACGATTAGACATAAATTGTGGAGTCAGCTCTCGAAGACTAATGATCCATGATGGAAATTCAAGAGGGAGTGCCTTTTTTTTCCTCCTAATAAGACAAACCTAGTTTTTTTTTTTTTGGTTAATAAAAAATTTTATTCATCCACCAATATGTAAATTGTATGTACATCAAGATACTCAGCTAACTGAGATTGCTAAAACAAAAAACACTTTGGGAAATTACCCTACATACAGTTTCAAACAATTACAAAGAGTTGATTCACTCTTTGCATTCCGTTGATAGAGGACTATTGAGCATAATGGTTAAGACATCAACTTTAATGGCTTTGACAATCTGGTCGGAGCTTCTAGTTTTTTTCCTGGAATATTCTTGCATTGCGCTCACACCATATACTGTATACCGTGGATGATAATGCCATTCTTTTAGCTTTTTTCTTGAGCCCTTTCCCCCTTTGCCTGGTACAATACCAGTTTAAAGGAAGATTCCAGTCACATGATTTCTAATTGAACTAAAGCCAATCCATAATACAATTCCAAACCTTCATCGAAAAACTGCATTCAAAGAATAGGTGATTTCTGCTTTCCGAAATTGAGCCAGAGCATAAACAGCAGATGTTTTCTTGGATAACCCCCCTCCTAATTAGTTTGTCTTGTGTAAGGAGCCTATCTTGAACTGCCAGCCATAGGACAAAGGAGTGTTTAGGGTAGTTCATAATCTCCCAGACTGTGTCATGCCATATCACATTGTTTGATGCAGGGGAGAAAGCTGTATACAAGGCTGAGAGCTTTAATTTGGAGTTTTTATAACAAGAACTGATTAATTGCTTCAGGTTATCAATCCCTCCACAGGCAACTATAGCTCTATCTCTAACTTTGATCAACTGTTTCCACATCCATGAATCTCCAGTTCTTGCATAAACATGCCATATATCCCTGCTTCTTAAGTAATTGCCATGAATCCATTTTATCCATAATAATTCCTTATTGATGTGTATATACCAAAGGAGTCTCAGAGCAGAAGCAGTGTTCCAGATAACTGCAGTAAAAATCCCCAGACCTAGTTTTTCCCCAAGCAAACTTTATCCCACGACACCAGAGAGGCTTTATGAGCTTGATCAGTGGTACCCCATAGGAATTTTCTGCACAGCTCATCAATTTTCTATAGAACTTTGATAGGAAGAATATAGCTTGATGTCCAGTAGACTTGAACTGCCAGAATGACACTCTTGATAATCTGTAATCTTCCAGCATAGGATAGGTTTCTGTGTTGTCTCCAATTCTGAAATTGGGAAGTTATTTTGTTGAAGAGAGAACTGTAGTCATTGAAGGATAATCTTTTATTTATAAGGGGTACACCAAGATACTTTATTAGTAGCGCACCCTCAGGGAAACCCAGGAAGTTGTGAATGGAGGTTTTTACAGATTCCTCAACACCACCATAGTAAATAGAGCACTTGTTAGGATTAGCTTCAAGTTCAGTAGCAGAATTGAAATCTTTGACACATTGATGAAGTTTTTGTATAGTATAAAGGTCCCCTTTCCCAAACAGGAGAAGGTCATCAGCAAAAATAAAATGATTTATCTTCAGCCTTCCACATTTTGGATGAAATTTGAACTTCTTATCATTTTTCAACAAACCAAGGCTCCTTGACAGATACTCCATCCCCATGATAAATTAGTAAGGGGAGAGTGGATCACCCTGTCGTAGCCCCCTTTCACCTTTAAAATATCCATGCAGTGAACCATTGAATGAAATGGAATACTTTGGGGAGGATATACAAGCCATAATCCACTTTGTCATCATATTAGGGAAACCCAGGCCTTTTAGCATATCATTTAGAAAACTCCAGCTGATAGTGTCAAAAGCTTTCCTGATGTCTACGTTGATCATGACCATGGGAGATAAATGTTTTCTGCCATAGCTTTTGACAAGTTGATGAGCCAATAAAGTATTATTGGTGATCAGCCTGCCCTTTACAAAAGCACTTTGTGCTTCACTAACTAAAAAGCCCATAACATATTGAATCCTATTTGCAAGTATTTTTGTAATGAACTTGTATAGGCAATTGCAATATGCTATAGGTCTAAAATCAAATAGTGTTTTGGGGCATTGTACTTTAGGAATTAAAGTTAGAGAAGTGGAAATAATCGTACCTAGCAGCTTACCTGTTTTGAAAAATTCTTTAATAGCTAGAATGATTTCATCCCCAACAATGTCCCAAGCTGATTTGTAGAAGGAGGCACTGAATCCATCTGGCCCTAGAGCTTTGTCATCTGCCATGGAGAACACTACTGCTCTAATTTCCTCATTTGTGACTGGGGCTATAAGACTTCTGCCTTGAGCTTCATTTAGACATGGCCCATTGTGCATGATGTTGCTGCTTGGAGGAATTGTAGTAATAGCAGTTCCCATCAGGTTTTTATAAAATGAGATTAACTCATTAACAATCTCTTCCTCCTCTGTGAGCCTATCCCCCATGCTATTATAAAGCACCATCACTCTATTTTGGTGTCTATTGGTTTTAATGACTGAATGAAAAAAGTTTGTACACCTATCACCTTTGATACTCCAAGCAATCCTTGCTTTTTGTTGATAATAAGATAGTTCACAATCCAGCAACTTGTTGTAGGAAGAGATACATTCTCTCCCTTTATTAATGAGATTGGCACTAAGAGGATCTCCCTGAAGTTTGTTTTGAATATCCTTCAGAGCAAGTTTTGCTCTATGTACTTGTTCACTTATGTTGTTGAAATGTTTCTTGTTCAGGTCTTTCAGAGCATCCCTCAGCAGCTTTAGCTAAGCACAGACAAAGAACATAGTCTACTCCTCAGTAGGATTTTTCCAGATAGCTGATATAGTGGGAAGATAATGATAGGGGCTAAATGGTTACCTCCTAAAGTTGCAAGTATACAACTTATCAAGTTATAGTATAAAAGATTGTCGAATCCCACGAGGAAGGAGTTTGTAAGTTTAGTCAAATTTGGCTCTCTTATTATGTGCAAGACAATTAGAATTGAAAGTGAGAAAGTGGTTGTGAGAGGTTAAATAGTGGCTGTGGATTATGCGCAAATAAAAGAAAAACGAGGAAGAAAATGTGTGTGGAGAGACTAAAAGTGTGATTATGACAAAGTGTAAATAAATCAAAATGGAAGTGAGAATGGAGAGATGGAGAGTGAGAGAAAATAAGTGCAAAGAAAATAAAACTAGATTGAGATGAGGGAGAGATAAAAAGGACAATCAAAATCAAAGAAATAAAATCAAGAATAAGAAGGTAAAACAAGAAAGCAAAAGACGGAGGATTCAATTAGAGATATTGAGAAATCTAGAATTGAATCCACTAACTAATCCCACTTATAAGTTCATGAATCATTCTCTTTTATCACATTTCATTTTAGATTTATTAAGTATAGACTATCAAACCACTTAAGGAAAGCATAACCTATCAAATTACCACCTAAATGAAATCAATACTCATGAAAAAACATCAACAAGATAGTAACCCTAGAGTTCATAAGCATAATCTATCAAACCACTTAAGAAAAGCATAGACTATCAAATTCTTCTTCTATCAATTAGTTCTCTAGTTGATTATCCTAAACATGGTCATTTTAAGAGCAAGAGAGCAATTCAAGAATCATAAAAGAGATTAGACTAGTTTCATGAATTCTAGATTCCCTACAATGGTTTAGTTCTCATCTTTGAAAAATAAAAGAAATCAAGAGAGGGAGGAGGAAAGAAAACTAAGTACAAAAAGGAAAATAAGAGCAAAGAAATAAAAGAAAAAGAAAAGAAAATGAGAAGAAAAGAAATAAAGACAATCTAACTAATTGTAAGGAAATAAATCTATACTACAAATTAAAGACAAGACATGACAAGAATTGCATGAAAATAAATTGCATGAAAGTAAATCTAAACTACAAAGCAATTAAATGAACAAGAAAGAAAAAGAAATGCAAAAAATAAAATAGAAACCTACAACTCCCGATCTTCATCTCATCCTCCTTTTGATCCTTGGATAAGAAGAAGAGAAAGGAAATTGAAGGGGTGAAAAATTTTATTTATTGTGTAACAAAAGTTATAATTTTTGGAAGGTCTTCTTAATTAAGAGTAACTCTCCTCTCTAAATGGAATTTTTACAAAATATTTCACACTCAAACATCTCCCTCTACCCCTCTATTTATAGCCCAACGGAGTTGATGTGAACCATTGGATCAAACTTGGCCACCAAGGAAGAGAAATCACCCTTAATTCAAATCATAGAACCAACCGATCGGGTTAATCGGTTGGCCAATCGGTTGGCCGACCGATTGGCCAATCGGTTGGTTGGTAACCGATTTTGTCTTTTCTTGATATTTTTGCACGAGTTCTTCTTGAATTCCTTGGGTGTCTTGGGCCTTCGTTTGTCTTCAGATTTGGGCTTTAAAAATTGATAGAAATTCAGAGGATTTTAGTCATATGGGCTCTTATTCATTAATACTCCATTAGCCTGCAAATTAAGATAAAAATAGTTATTAGGAGGATATTTATTCATATTAAATAGGTAATGACGGTATAAAATTATAATTAAATTGTGATTATCGATAACATGCATGACTAGTCCACATTTTGAAAATTTTAGATTTATTAAGTATAGACTATCAAACCACTTAAGGAAAGCATAACCTATCAAATTACCACCTAAATGAAATCAATACTCATGAAAAAACATCAACAAGATAGTAACCCTAGAGTTCATAAGCATAATCTATCAAACCACTTAAGAAAAGCATAGACTATCAAATTCTTCTTCTATCAATTAGTTCTCTAGTTGATTATCCTAAACATGGTCATTTTAAGAGCAAGAGAGCAATTCAAGAATCATAAAAGAGATTAGACTAGTTTCATGAATTCTAGATTCCTACAATGGTTTAGTTCTCATCTTTGAAAAATAAAAGAAATCAAGAGAGGGAGGAGGAAAGAAAACTAAGTACAAAAAGGAAAATAAGAGCAAAGAAATAAAGAAAAAGAAAAAGAAAATGAGAAGAAAAGAAATAAAGACAATCTAACTAATTGTAAGGAAATAAATCTATACTACAAATTAAAGACAAGACATGACAAGAATTGCATGAAAATAAATTGCATGAAAGTAAATCTAAACTACAAAGCAATTAAATGAACAAGAAAGAAAAAGAAATGCAAAAAATAAAATAGAAACCTACAACTCCCGATCTTCATCTCATCCTCCTTTTGATCCTTGGATAAGAAGAAGAGAAAGGAAATTGAAGGGTGAAAAATTTTATTTATTGTGTAACAAAAGTTATAATTTTGGAAGGTCTTCTTAATTAAGAGTAACTCTCCTCTCTAAATGGAATTTTTACAAAATATTTCACACTCAAACATCTCCTCTACCCTCTATTTATAGCCCAACGAGTTGATGTGAACCATGGATCAAACTTGGCCACCAAGGAAGAGAAATCAGCCCTTAATTCAAATCATAGAACCAACCGACGGGCTATTCCATAACCTGTTGGTCGACTGACATAATCGGTTGGTTGGTAACCGATTTTGTCTTTTCTTGATATTTTTGCACGAGTTCTTCTTGAATTCCTTGGGTGTCTTGGGCCTTCGTTTGTCTTCAGATTTGGGCTTTAAAAATTGATAGAAATTCAGAGGATTTTAGTCATATGGGCTCTTATTCATTAATACTCCATTAGCCTGCAAATTAAGATAAAAATAGTTATTAGGAGGATATTTATTCATATTAAATAGGTAATGACGGTATAAAATTATAATTAAATTGTGATTATCAGATAACATGCATGACTAGTCCACATTTTGAAAATTTTAAATGGTTTTTTACCTTGTATACAATCATCATAGATTGATACCAGAGCTGGGGAGTGGTATGAAAATTTGGGCAATAAAAATTCAACATTACTAGAGTTGTATGTTTGAATCCAGGTGTCATTGACCAAGCCTCTATCCAATCTGCTCCAAACTCTAGCTTCAGAGTCCTGCTTATTATTCCAAGTGTAAAAACACCTCAAAGTTTTCAGGTGAGTGAGATGACAATCTTCAATAAACTGACAAAAATCCTTAGTATCTAAATCTGAAAGCTTTGAACCACCAAGTTTTTCCTCATTGTTGATCATTGCATTGAAGTCTCCACAGATTAGCCAAGACACATTTCCAATTGTATGCTGCACCAGAGTGAGGTTAGCCCATAATTCTTTCCTGGCGTCTAATTGATTTTGGCCATATACTGAAGAAATGACACAATTAATTTGTCCATCCAGAGATTTGACTGAACAGGTTAAATGCTGAATGGAGACTGAAATGACTTGCAAATCTAGAGTATTTGGATCCTATAATACCAGAATTCTAGTTTTGTCATGATTCCTCACATTAGAAATCCATTTCCAATTTCTGGCTTTTTTTTTTTGCAATAATTGGCAATTTGACTTCCTTTATTTTTGTTTCAAGAAGTGCTATGAAAGGGAGATAATACTGCATAATAGGGCACTTAACCAGATGATGTTTAGGGGTCTTATTCAACCCCCTAACATTCCAGAAAGAGAGATTCATTTATTGACTTCCCCCTCTATCTACAGTAGAGTGATCAATTTCACAAACCAAATAATCAAGTGGAGAGAATGAGCTTGCAGTAATCTTTGATCTACTTCTTTGAACTTGTTTCCAAGAGCTAACTTCATGTGATTTTGTAGAGTCCCCAGTTTTAGGTAGTTGTGCATGCACAACATGCACAGAATCTTGATCAAAAGAGTGTCTACAAATCCCAGCATTTAGACTTTGCCCTTGTTTGTTTATCACTGATTCACTTGTGTGCCCATCATGCACAAACCTCTAGTCAACAGTATCAGCATGCGCATACTGATCTGGAGCTTGTGCTTGTTTTTCCACATTTTTATCAGGCCGCTGGTCAATAGTTTCAGCATGCACATACTGATCTGTAGCTTGTGCTTGTTTTTCCATAGGAGCCACATTTAGGCACCCATCTTTGTATCCTAGGTTGTCTCTTGCAATATGTTGTATCATGTCCCACCTTCTTACAATAATCACACCACCTAGGCTTCAATTCATAGATCACTTTCTGCTTATAAATGCAAACCTAGTTAATATTACTAACATCTTAACCAAAGATATTAAGTTTTGATGAGAGAATCTATAATTCATATGAATACAAAAGATTTTCATTATTCATTCTCACATTTCCCGCTCTGTAGGTCTACACAATATCTTGAAAATGTTGATTTCAAAAACATGTATGGTTTCCATAATAATAATAATAAGCATGTATGGCTCAACTGAACTAGATAAGCATAATTGAACACTAAACCCTCATCCAAAAGATATTTGTTCAAGACGGGTAAAAGATAAACTTGGACATTATTTAATTCCCAAATAAAATACTTCATACATTAAGTACTTGAACTTGGGTTCGGCTTGGGCTTGGTTTGGGCCCCGGCTCATGGCCCATAAAGAATGGACGATGGAGCTAAGCTACTGGATTCGGATTGGGCGTGGGTTGGGCCTCGGATAATAGGCCATAAAATTGGTACGTAAAGTCACATTAGCTGCTTCTTCGCATGGGCTCTATCTACGCTTCTTCGTAATTAATGTAACATGGCCTTGGGTCTTATGTTAATGCTAATCATATACCAAAAATCCAGAATTTTGCTAATGCTAACCATCAATTAATAGTCTCTTCGGAGACAACCAATAACCATCAATTAGTAGAGCCCTAACTGTGTGAGACCAAGAAGAAGGAAACTTGTTTGAATTTGATCGAGATATTATTCATGTTCGAATATAAATCAGAACTCCCACCACAACTTAGGATTTCTTTTCTTTTCTTTTCTTTTTCTTTTTTTTAGTGGCACAGATGGCTGACATTGTAAGAGAGCAATCCAGGTTCTATTTTGAATTTAAAATAGAATTTTAAAAAAAAGGTGATACCACTGCTTGTTTTCAGGCTTCAAACCATAAAAAGGACGCTAAAACTGCAAGGATATATTAGAGTATAAAACTATAATCCTCTACTCTCATCACAACTTACAAGCCCTTTCCTAGGCTTAATCACACTTTAAATTCAGCGTTCTCGGACTTCTAGCAATTCTACAGGAAAAAAAAAGTAAATACTTTAAAGTAAAGTTCACTTCTCTATGGCCTACATTTTCCCTTTGCTCCAACATTCTAGCTCCACCTTCAGTCCTCATGACCGAGAAGAAAATATTCTTCTTCTTATCACAGTTAGTTACTGTATCCAAAGTGTACAGTCAGTTACTGTATCTAAAGCAAGGGATGAGAAAAACAGCGTGAATAACCTCTCATTTGATTTGATTATATTGACACGATATACAGAAATTTAATCTGACAACATGGTTGAGGTTACCTTAAATCTGGCTGCTATTGAAGATCAACTCCAATGACATGAAGATTCTGTTGCAGGCAACACGAT
This sequence comes from Asparagus setaceus, assembly GCA_012295165.1. Lineage (NCBI taxonomy): Eukaryota > Viridiplantae > Streptophyta > Magnoliopsida > Asparagales > Asparagaceae > Asparagus > Asparagus setaceus. The sequence goes on from CM022703.1 coordinate 25,514,985, forward strand.
GGGAGACTGTAATGAAGGATAGACGCCAGCTGCAAATGAGGAATCAAGCGGTAATGAAGAATAAACTGAAAACCCTTTGCAGCATGAAGTGCCAATGTCGATGTAATTGGTGAGGATATCGAAGGAGCACAAATGTCATACATGAAACAGAGACCTATCGAAACTCACGAAACAATATCTCAAACTTTTTCAGGGTTTCCAAAATGTAAACCGGTCAAATAAGATGAATTCAATGGATTTTCAGCAAACTAGACAAGTGGCTAAAAATAGCACAATTTTACTACCTTTCACATGCATCAGTATCCAAAATTACGTTATTCATGGAAGCATCACTTTTTTAATAGAATTATTTTAAAATTTATTTTCAACTTCAAAAGCATAGTTGCAAAGTCCATTGAAACAAGTCCTTAACAAGAGCGTACCAAGAAGAGAGACAAGGGGAAATATGTATTAGATCATTAGTAACCAACATTAGTTCCTAGCTTGTAGAAACTACTTTAAAGACTTCGATTACCTGAGAAAACTAAACATCAAGTTGCAAGTTCTCCTATGATTAGGTCGTCATTCCCTCTCTCTTATTAGTTCCTTTTTTTTAAAATGAGTTGTCAGTTGATACACAGCAATCCCGACAAATAACCATCCTTATTAACTATTAAGTAAATTTCAGCCTCGCTCTATTCGCGTGCAAGGATCATAAACTAGACTGGCAACAAAATCTTTTCTCCTTTCTAAGACACACAATAACTGTTATCCTCAACGAGATCTAATAAATCACTATAACAAATGTGAGAATTATTTGATAATTGGATAGTCTCCTCGAATGTTATTAATATAGGCACCAAGGATGTGCAAATTTATCATTGTATGGACATAACCACATTCAAATAGCCCTCTGCCATATGGTAAAGAGAACAACAAAACAGGACCCCTACTCCTTTATTGGGTCTACAGATCACACAACTAACAACTTTCTATAAGATCCAGCTCATTCAAATTCAAAATTTTGTAAACATATGCAGGCTCTCTTCAACTACAATTCAATTATGTATCATACTTTCTCTACATGGAAATTTTCATCTTTTACTTTACCAGCTTTTGGTAGGGCCAGCCACAGAGGAAAAGGGAAACCTTGATGCTTATAGTGAAGCATCTTCTTATCATGAAAAAAAGGAAGTTATACTATTTGTATAATATAATCAACATTCTTTTTCTAACAGGGACTCACCTGTAGCCAACCATGATGCTCGTTTCGAACTCAACGAAGTCAGCTTAAATACATTTTCTCCTCCAGGAGAATCTGCAAGCAAGAACAATGATGAACTCAAAAATTTGATCCTATAAGATCATTATTGACTCCAAACACTAGCAAATTTTTTCGCAGCTATTCCACTATTGAAACCATACTTGTAGCTTGAACTTGTGATACATGCAGGTGGAAGGTGAGTTTCAAATTTCCAAGCAAGAGAAGTCCTTGAATTGTACAGTTTCATTGTACAGTATATTAATATGTAACACGAAACTTATACAGTAAGATGGCAAAATAAATAGACAGACTTCCCAGATAACTTTCATGAAGGATCTTCCTTTCTTGGTAATTGCAAATTCAGTGATGGATGATACCTTGCTTGGTTACAATTCGGAAACAGAACAAAGGTGCCTTGCTATCTCAAAATCAAAAGAGATAAAGTGAGAAACAAGAAAATAAAAGAAAAATATGAAGGAAAAAAAAAGGAGATTAAAATAGAGCGAACCTTCATTTCCTTCTATTTCCTTGTCTGCCTAACTACACAAAGACAATAATACCAACATTGCCAAGCAAAACAAAGCACAACCATGCAAGCCTCTCTTTGCCACCGAACCACAAGCCTTAATGTCAATAATCATCACTTCCAACATCCCGTTCGCCAAGCAATCCATCGTGACTGCCAACTAGTGCTAAATTTCTCTCCGTTGTTCGGCAATGGCCTTCGAGCTGGGCCTAGCCGTACGATAATTAATCCGGTAATTCGGGCCCACTTGAATCCTCCAGATAACGGCATCAACAAGACGAAGGAAGAATATGAAAGAAGTGGCATAGCAAAATCAACGGTGGCAGCAGTGATCTTCGTATGCACTTTGGGGGCGATGTGCACAAACTTGACAGCCAGAGCTCAGTGGTGGCCCTCGCTTACGTCTCCTCCACCAGTAACCCCAGACTCAGACGATGCTGGCACTTCAGCTCCAATAGAGACAGCCACTGAAACTCAGAAGCAACCAGAAACCAGACAGGAGAAGTCAATTCAAGCACTGCTCGAAATATTTGATGGGAAACGTACCAAGAAGCCAGCACGAATACCGATGAAATTGTTGGAAATTTTACAGCAAGAACTCCTCGAAAATGTGTACAACGAGGTGAGGTTTTTTTTCTCCTCTTTAGATCACTACATGGGGCCAATTATAAGTGAAGTGAAGCGAAGCTAAATGGGAAACAACTCATTTTTGAACTAGATATCCAAACGGCCCTTTAAAATCATAGTTTTTAATTAGGTTTGGGCTGAAACAAATTTGACTCATGTCCAAAAGTTGATGTGAAGCATAGGTTATACGTCCAAGAAGTGTATGGCGAGTGTTTTAAGTTAAAACATGCATTATATAACTGAGTACACGCACAAATAAATTTATGAATATATTTAAAGTGTCCAAGTAGATTGGGTGCAGGTACGCGTACGAGTACATGTCGGGTATGGGTATAACTTCAGAAGTACCCAGGTAACATAGGTTGTGAATCTAGTCATGGAGTTGAGACTTTACTCAGGGACTGAACCCTTAACTTCTAATAGGAACCTGCAGACTTTGGTTTCCCCCACCTCGGCAACACTGCCTACAACAACAACAACAACAACAACAACAACACAAAACAAAACAAAACAAAAAAAACCAGGGTTACATAAATATGAAATATCAAAATAAATCAAAAATTTTCGGTGTCAAGTATCTATTGCTGTTGAACAAACAGGTCAATCAGTTAAAGTATAGAACAAGAATGAAGTAACTATACTGAATCACTGATCCCCATACTAATCTCCTTCATCTTCAATATATTGCTGGTCATGATCCTGCTTCTAGAAAAAGAATACAGTTAAAAGGAAAGAAAAATATGCTGAGGAATGGAAGAAGAATTAACTATTACTAGTTGTTACATCTGTCTTCTTCACAAAAGAATATAGATCTTTCATCCATAAGCACCTAGGTTAAGCATGACACAACTCCTCTACAAAATAACTATCTTTCATCAGTTCTTGTGTCAAAATTCATACATGTCCACTATAGCAAAAATCACAAAATAAAATAATTTTTTTTTTACACATATACCTGTCAAATCTATATCATTTTGCAAATGTACCCCTAAATCTGCATAATTGAAAAAATCACAAAATAATATTTGCTAATTTACCCCTAGATCTTTGACATTTAGTTAAAATGTCCCTCTCATCACACCATTTTGGAAACTAAGAAGGGGTAAAATTCAAAGGAAAAAAAAACCTCTCCCAAGGGCATGTGATGCGGAACGGAAATGATGATGAATAGTGCTCGGATGAACACTACCCGCGAACAATAACTTCTCGTTTTTTTAATTCTTTTGTCAATAAAAGGCCAAATAAAGAAAGATAAAAGATAAATAGGCTAGACCGGATTCACTTACAGCATCTAACCTCTAAAAACAATTGAAGAGGCCGGTTTCACACACGGACGCCTAATCAAAAAAATATGGTTTCACGCCTATGGAATCACTCCAAAACATCTCTCAGAACTCATTTTATTCATCAATTTTCTTCTCCTAAAATGAAAGATTACAATCCCTTTTATAGCCATAAAAGAAAATCATAATCTTAACAAATTGATAACATCAAATCTAACAAAATAACAAATCTAACTAAATAATAGATCCAACAAACTCAATACTAACACAATTCAAATCAAAACAACTAAACAAAAATAACTAATTCTCATTTCTCACCTATCTAAAACCAACACCAAATCTAAAATCATAACAAATCTATCTTCAACCCGGATCAAATCTGAATAGTGATTTTGTCCTGCATCAGCATGTCACTATTGCTAATTGGAGATAGAATAATTAATACTGACATATAGGAACACATTGCAAATTAGGAGAGGTTACAGATTCTTTTTGCAGACTTTTTTCCCAGGTTTTCTTGACCTACATATGAGCATAACCTGTTGCGATGATAATTTCCTGCTTATTGTACCAGTTGGACACTCACCGTATATTCTATCTAACATGAATGCACTGAATAAAGAGACTGTGCATATAATCAGTCACTTTCTTTGCAGTTGAAGGAAGACCTTGATCAGCTGAAAACAATTGAAAAAACAGAGCAAGCAACAAATTCATTACTCAGCAAATGGAGGAAAATGCAATATCCCAGTGATAAGTATAATTTAGGGCTGGTGCTGATTGATTTACTGATTCATCAGGTAGTTTCCTTCCATTCATGGATCTTTTTAGTAAGGATGCATATCTTTTTCTGTATAACATCTATTTTTCAATAAGTAAATTAAATTAAATAGAAGGTAGGGTCACTATACATACTACAGGAAAAAAAAAACATGCGGACGGATGAATTTCTGCAAGGTACTATAACTTCTCTATAGAACTTGTATGGTGATGTGGAACAAGGAATGATCCCCACCATATGTCAGGGATACTCCTGCTATCTTATGAAATTCTTAATGAGAATACTTATGCAAAATAATTTCCAAGATATAAAACATAACCCTTTAGATTGATAACAGGATAACAACGGGAAAAAAAACAATGTAACTAAATAAAACTACTGCAGAATTCTCCTTCAAATGCAGTAAGCAACAAAGAATACTAAAGCCAGTATAAATAGCACACAAGGACTGAATGAACAAGTTAAACATATTTGACAGTCAACTATTAATCCAAAGATTGAACGAAACAAAAAACAAAAAAGTCTTGTGCCCCTTTTACAAACATTTTTCTAGGGTTAGCTCTTAATAAAAGTCTGGGAATTTAAATATGACAATGCATTCATGTTCTTCAAAGTAATATAATGTTGTCATAATTGTTCTTCGAAGTGTTATCCGAAACAGAATTTGACATGGTTTAATGAAAGTAAATGAAATCTGACCCATTGAAGTGATGCATCCCTGACCATAAATACATCAATATTCCATCTTATTAGTTTTTAATGGTATATTAAAAAACAAACCAAAAATGCAAGCATAAATTGATATAAGAGCATTGGTGTGGTGATCGTACTTAAAGTTGACCTTTAAACATAGACATATTTCTTGTTGAAATGTTTATGACAACTTTTATCCCCAAAAACCTCATGGCAGGGTGATTACAAGAAAGCTGACACTGTTTGCAAGGAGATAGAAAGTGTCTTGCCTGGTGATGTGCGACCACAAATCCGCAGGGTGAGTTCTACATCTAATTGTGTGGTAGATATTAATTTGTCATTGTTCAGTCTATTCTTCAAGATAAGACCAGTTTTCCACTATATTTCTTAATATACCAACACAGATAATAATGCCTCGTCAGATGAAGAGGTGAAGTAAATCATATCAGTTTAAATACAAGAGTTTTGATGTGAACAATACAGGGCACATTGAAGCTTGTAATTGCTTTTAAGTAGATGGAAACTGCATTGTACATCTAACTCTCCACCACCACTAGCAGGTGGTATACAAAAATAGACATGTTAAGGGTCAACATAATACTGGAGGAATGAATTTAAAATCGTGAACTGTGTAGGTGGAATACTATAGAATAGAACTAGCAAATACGACCCGCGTGACGCGGGGAAGCCATAAATAATTTCACTCAATAGTCGTAGTATTGAAAAGAAATTTGGCATTTTTTAATATATAGCATTGCAGATATAAAAGGGCAAAAAGATCAGTACTCACATCATATTCTATGGTTGAACTTTGGATGATGTTCCTAAAGAACAAAACAAAACAAAAAGAACAACCATTCGCTTATAACATGGACAAACACATGAGTTCTGGTCCATCAGATTTTAAAGCAAAATCAATTCTAGTTCTGGATAAGATAATAGAAACATTGAATTCTCTTTGTTTATTATTCCATGTAGCTTAGTAATATTATATACTCATCTAGTTGCATAACTCTATCTTTAAACTATAGAAGCCTTTTCAATCTGAGATCTACTTAGATCTACTTTTTTCAGGTAAGTTTTTCTTAACAATATCAAAGCCTAAAAGATTTTCAGCCCATCTCCATAAATTGGAAAATTTTTCTTCAATAAGAAAATATATATATTTCAGTAAGTTTGTTGTAATAGCTATCAATCCAACAGTATGTCCTCCATAAAATTCATTCGCCTTTAATTTCTCTTTCAAGAATGCCAAGATTTTGCTTTATTTGTTCCATTGAGTTCTAGCAGGGCTAGCGGCCTCCGACCTTCCAAAAGAACATTCAGGTGGATCACACTACAATACATTAAAGATTTTTAGTTAAAAGACCATTGCCATTTAACAAAGTTTTTAGAATAACTTAGTTCCTTGAATATGACAATGAAGTGACTGTTGCAAAGAAATTTAGCTTTGACAACCGTACTTCTTATTTTTTAAAGTATTTAAAAATTTAGAGTAAAGAGCGAAAATTTAAAACATTTCACTTCATTGCAGAAGCAATAATCAGTGATTTGCAAAAAAAAATTGAAGTTATATAAGTTCAATTTCTAATAAATTAATGGCATAAAATATAAACTAAATACCAAAGAATTAGGAACAAACTAAAATAAGTTATAGTTATAAGTCTAGCACCTTCCCGTCAATGACTTTCGAAAACAATCACGCCTGGACTGTTTTCATATGGATCCTTAGGTTAGTAGAGGGAAGTAACCCTTCGCATGTTTCTTCAATGTATCCAAGGATATCATGAGATTCTATCATTGGCTTCCTTTCATGCATCAAATATGGCTTCCTAAAATATGAGATTATATTCAAGAAGAATTATTTGTACTCTTTGTTTGAAATATCTCCTTCGGCATGATAGTACAGAACTCCTTTGAGCTTGCAGTAGCTTCTAAACTACATTCTAATTTAAATTATCCTCACACCATTATAGTTTTACCTTTTGCAGAATATATAGCCCAAACCTTCGTGTATGTGTTGTGGAAAGGAAATACAAATACCATACATGTAGATGTAGTCCCCTAATGAACAGACTACTAATTTTTGCCAACTTTTGCATGACAAATCTTTAAGTCGCTAGAACTTGAATTTTTATTTAACCATTGAAATTCGATAGTCAGAACCTACATTATCATCTAATTGGTGATTATCCCTTTGTCGGATAATGCTATCACCACATTAATTTAAATTCCTCGCTTTCACTGAAGATTCTTGGGTATATTTGCAAGTCACTCTTCACGGGCATATTGTATAAAGCAAATTCACATACCACCACTTTTATGGATGTGGTCTCATAACTTATGTTACTTTTAACGAAATTTACCAAATGGAAATATGCTCAAAGTAGCCTTCGGACATAAATAGAATTTGAATTGTTCGTTGACCATTTAAGGTAAAACTCAATGATGATTAGTCCATTTATTTTTAGTATTTCTAATTATCTCCATTTAATTCAAAGTCTTGCATGAACGGGTCATAAATAGAAGCCTTTTTAACACATCAATTAATTTCTTTTTAGCCCAACACACATAATTTTAATTTCCTTTGATACATCATTAAAATATATTCATATCAAACTTCATGTCCTTTTCTATATAGAAAGTAAAAATTGAACAATTTACTAACTTGTGCATGATAACAGCAAAGGATTTAGTCTTTAATCGTGCTCACTAAATAGTTTAATAAAAAACATAAGAGTGTCAGATCATCCAAGGAAAATCGTGATTCGTGCATATGAAAAATGAATTTGATTTTTGTGTTATAGGTTCATATAAGTTATGAACAGAGATTAAATTGAAACTTTATTGATGTTTACATTCTAAAAGTAGAGCCTAATGTATTTTCCAATACCCTTTAATGTCTCCCAGCTTATAAAAGAAAACATAGAGTTCCCTCATCTGTTCTTATTCTTGTTTCAGCAAATAGAATCAACTTATTGTAAATCTTCTATTACATTGACTTATTAGTCAATACTTCATACTAAAATCTAAGGGATTTAGATATTAAGGGAAATTTTCAAGTTTACAATTAAAGGGAAAATCATGACTAAAAACATAGCAATCCGATTATTATTATTCTAAATCCATTTCCCACTTTTTCAAGTCAATTCCTGTTCAAATTGCTAACACTAGTCATGGGTTTTGCTAACATTTTATATGAAACCAAATTACTCACTTAATATTTGTAAATGAACCAAATTATACAATAAATATAATGTCAAATGATTTTCATCTTCACCATCCATTTATTGAACCTTTTACAAGAATTAAACCCTATACCAGGTGATTTTAACCCACAACTAACCAAATCATCATGCACGACAAGTTCAAGAACCGATCAAAGATACATATATTTTAACCCGCAAAATCATCAATATAAATTTCAGCTATTATCCCCAAAAAAAATTATAAAAAAAAACCAAATAGACAAATTCGAGAAACCTCACCAGTCGATTCTTGTTGTCCATAATCAAATGTTTCACTTCAGAGGAAGAGAGATAAAACCATGACCGCGCCTTTTAATCAAGGACCCTACAATCCAATCAACCAAACTGAATAAGGTAATTCGTATTAAAATAGACACAGAGGAAGAATTTTACAGCGGGATCGTGAGAGTTTCCCCCAATTACAACAGGCAAGTAAGAAATTTCGCCCAATATCAAAGAAGAAACCCTTTTGGAATTGAACAAAAACGTACCTAGGATGAGAACCTTGCAATCTCCAAGCTTTTCTTCTCAAAACTATTCTCTGATACTTAGATCTTAACAATTTGCAGCAATTCTTTCTATTTGTTAACATCTAAATCAAATAAAAAAATCCAAAATCAAGTACAGAAACATTCCTACCACCGCCACACTCTCACCGTTGATGTTTCCCAATCCCATCATAGGGTTGACGACGTATGGGCAGGGTGTCATGGACATGTCCTGATAGACCGGAGAAAGGTAACTATATTCTATAATTTTGGGTTTGAATCAAATAAGATATTATAAATTATAAAATTTATTTTTTTATAATAATATTGAACTAAATAAATTATTAAAAATCTCAAAATATGTATAAAACTCTATAAATTTGAAATTTCTATAAAATTAAAAATCCTAAAATTTTGGCATTTGAACTAAACAGTAACGATAAGAGTTTACCTATAAAAAGTAGCATGAAGGTTGTGCTTGGTGTATAGACAGTCTCCATCGATGCTATGATCTCTGAGAAATAGCTTTTGGTCAGTAAGACAATAACACTTGATTTAGTGCTATATCTCGAATGACGCTTTTGTAACATCCTAAAGATCTGTTCTCTTTTTTTCTCTCTCTCTTTCCCCCTTTTCTCAACCCTACTTGCATGTTTTTCTTTTTCTGAAAAACGTTTTTTGAATTTTGATATGTTGCAGGCTATAATAAACTTGATGTTGTCAGAGGGGGAAACTGAAAAGACTAGAAGTTTGAAAGCAGAGACATCAGTGCTTGAGTTACTCAAGCTCATACGAGGAAGTGAAAGCCTTGTTCCACCAGAACCAAAAGTGTAGAAGTATCATTATTATCTGAGATGAAGCAGACAAGGGATATTTTCATCTTATGCTTGAATAACTTTTGAAATTAACTTCTGTCAGCTAGTCCTGTGTATGTCTTTGAATTCTTCACTGAAACTTTTAGGTAGTCGTATGCCAATGTTGACATTGAATACCTCTATATTTATCTCTAAGGGGTGTTATTCGTTCCGGATTGTTGATTTGGACTCGGATAATTGTCCACGAATCCGACATTGTTGGATTGGGACCTGGGCTCGAATTTTATGGTTAGAGCTCCGGACTCTTGGGTTGGATTTCGATTTTTGTGAGTAGATTTCTTGAACTTTTGGTTTGGATTCTTGAACTTTTGCTTTGCATTCATAGATTAAGGGTTGGATTCTCGAACTAAATTTTAGATTCATGGATTATTTGCAGTAGGAGTTTCAAATTAAATTATTATGTTGAATAATAATCATTAACAAAAAAATATTAATTTGAAAAACCACCATCATTTCAATTAACGGATAACAATAACAAAACTGAATACATCTTGTAATCCATTTAAATAGTTCAAATGAAATGTATGTACTATAGTATTAAATATTTAGAATATTTATATATTTAAGAAATGTTAAATAATGAACATATCTAAGTTAATATTAAATATTAAATATATTAAGTGATTAAATAGTATTAAATATATCTTGTGTTAAATAAATTGAATAAATTTATAGAAGTTGATTAAAAGTTGTTATAGTGTTTCAATTACTAAGTATTAATCTCCAATCAGTAGCAGACAAGTGTCCCGCATTAAACACCTAATCGAACCAACTCGACACCTCGGGATGACCAAAATTTCCAGCATGGCCGACTCGACGGGTCGACATCCCACGAAGCCTGCTCAAAAGGCGGTACATATCGACCTTCTTGGTAGGCCGACTCAACGAGCGGCCCACTCAACCATCTCCTTGGCCGACTTCTCACGAGAGACGACTCAAAAGGCGGTACTTCTTAACACTCAGCCAGGCGAGTAGAAAGATGATAGTTATCTTGAGCTCCTCGCTGACGGGACATCGCTATCACATTAAATGCATGATCAGAACCATCATTTCTCCATCCTCGGAGATCTTTATGACACATCGGACCACATTGGCACCCCACGCCTCCAGTCACTTCGCATTAAACGCCGAAGTGACTCCCTCCACTCGGAAGCCGACATTTGTAAAGTAAATGCTGACTCAGCTGCCAGCCCATACTCGACCGAAGTTACCAAACCACCCCTCTTTCTTCTTCGAGCAACCATGTCTGGTCCTGGGCTTAGGCCTGATCGCACCATTCCTGAAGAAGCACATTCAGGTTATGTCACTCAAGCCCAGCTTGAAGAGTCCACTCAGCGGATCACTCACACCTTTCAGCAGCAGTTCGCGACTTTCACCAAAGAATTCCTCAGTCGATTCTCTCCTCAACAACCCGCTTACTCCGTTGCTCCTCCACCATCGGAAGGCCAACCTTCGGCAACTCATCCTCCATCTGAAGCTCAACCTATAGTCCCTCCTCATACTCCACATGCCGCGGCCAGGCAACGGAAAGACCGCGCCGAGTACGTGTCTCCTCCGCCACACCAGACGACTCGCCTTGCGGACTCCTGTCGGCGTCACCTTCAATATGCCAAAGCCTCCGGCGAGAGCCCTGGCCCTAATCATAATAGGGAGCACGCCGCAGGAGGAGTACCGCGGGGCCCTCAGCACCGTCCTGTCGCTTCAGGATCCTCAGCTACTCACGTAGCATCCGGTTATGACCGGACTTACCGACCAATCGCCGAAGCCATTGGGGGAGCACTCCCCTCACTGATGACATCATGAAGGCCCCCTGTGAGAAGTTCAAGATGCCTCAGGTTGATAAATACAAGGGTGAGGGAGACCTCGCAAAACATGTCCAAAACTACTATGACATGATGAGCATGTTGTAGACGTCTGCGGCAATCATTTGTCAATGCTTCCCCATCACCCTGTCAGAAAGTGCCAAGCTCTGGTGGATGTCCAAAACTACTATGACATGATGAGCATGTTGTAGGCGTCTGCGGCAATCATTTGTCGGTGCTTCCCCATCACCCTGTCAGAAAGTGCCAAGCTCTGGAGAAGAAGTCCATCGGCAACTTTAAGCAGCTCAGCCAGAAGTTTGTGCACCACTTTTTGGCCAACACCAAGCAGAAGCTGCCTCCTCATGTGCTAATACAGACGAGGCAAGAGCCTTCGCTAACTTGATTTTATGCGAACTTCACCCAAAGATACCCATGTGGGCCACGTCATCCACAATCTAAAGGAGATTGCCCACCCATGTTTAGTGAATTATGCTCAAACTCTTTCAGCGAACTTCGCCCACGAAGTTACTGGCGAACTTCACTAGTTGAACGTTTAAGGGCTATTTTCAAGGGATAACCGCTCTCCCATTATCTTTTAAATTAATGGCCACTTACTCCACTCTTAGGCAGGCCATTAACTCTCTCTCTCTCTCTCTCCAGCTATAAGAAGAGGGGATATTATTGATCAACACACACGCATAAGCACAGAGGAGATACACCCGTAAAGTGAAAGAGGCACAGCATTGAAGCTCGGCTTCTTCAACCAACTTTCCTCTTCCATCAGCAAAAGACTCACATCTTGATGTAGGACGCTTAACGAACAATCTCATGGAGGAGCGGGACAATCACGGGCTAAACGCCGACTTATACATATTATTGGCTTCTACAAAGAAACGATCATATCTTTTGATCCGGAAGGCGGATTCTGACAAATTATATATGTAAATCGCCTATCTCGACGAGACGGAGCCAACCAGATTGTCAGATTTTTATAATATCATCAGTAATCCTCAGTTTTGGCTGAAATCCTAAAATAATCAGCCTTTAGTTTATTTTTAGTAATAAAGTTAGAGTCAATTTAGATTAGGAAATAAAATCAATTTTGATTTAATTAGAACTGATTTGTTTCCTATATTATAGGAGTCTTTTAGGGTAGGATTTGATACTTTCTATTTCTTTATAATTCTAGTCTTATTAGGAGTCTTGTTTATTTCTTTTAGGAATTCTATTCTTATTAGGAGTCTATTTTATTTTTCTATTTAAGAAGAGTCATGTAACCCTAGAATCAATATATCTTTTCATTAATAAAATTTTATTTATTATATTTTCTTCGTGGACTCGAAGATCTTCGTGGATTCGGAGATCAATCCTCGGCGGATTCCGAGATTTCAACTTCCGCGCTGCGTCACATCTTAGTCGGACCGTCAACGGAGTATGAGATCGACGCTCCATCGCCACACAGAAAAGAACCCAAAAGCATAGAAGTATCATTATCTGAGATGAAACGGACAAGGGATATTTTCATCTTGTGCTGGAATAACTTTTTAAAATTTAACTTCTGCGAGCAAGTCTTGTGTATGTCTTTGAACGATATCTGGAACTTTGTTTGAATTCTTCAATAAAACTTGTAAGTGGTCGTATGCTAAGGTTGAAACTGAATACCTTTATATTTATCTCTAATAGTTTCATACATTACAAAGGCCAAATACCATTAATGACAATAAGCCTCTCACCTGGGCCCTCTACTCAGCAACATGCACCCGCGGGCAAACCAAATTGCGATGCCGATTTTTAACTCGCCCAGAGCAAAGAATCCCATTCCTCTAGCTGAAGTTCAATATTTGATTTGAACGAGAGTCCTATTAGTAATACAGTGTATAGAGTGATTTTGTAGGTACTTCCTGTAGAAGGACTCGTCCTCTGAAGATTTGTCGTAAAACAGTTGCTATCCCTGCCTGGCCACCTATTAGCGTCTTCAACCCACTTTGATCCGCCCCCCATCCCACCCCCCCAAATCCTAAAACACAGCTGTAAAATAGACATGTGTTATTTAACATGCATTGAGTTTTTCCCTTTTTTTTTTTTTTTTCCTTAACTCTGGATTGAGGAAAAGTTCATCAAAGAGTATCCTCGAACAGTTACATGCATGTTCCTTGAAGTTTTGAGTGTTCAGTTTGCCCATTTGAGGCAGGGTTTCTTATATTCTCCCACAAATATTTAATGACTATGTTGCAATAGTAACTACGAATTTAATCCTACATATATAATTTCTTCGTATCTTATAACCCATCTATGCTCATAGTACGGATTTTCCAACTACAATCAAAATGAAAACCTAAGAAATGGAAAAGAAAACCTGCAACCTTATCCAAAAGCATAAACTGTCAAGTTATGAGCTAGTCCTGTATTCAAGAAAGATTTAAAATCTCAGTACCAATTGTTGTTTCAGTTTGACTTTATTAGCATAGGTATCAGAAGTGTGGATGACTTCGACAAGGAGAATTTTTTTAAAAAGATCCTTTTTGAAAATAATTAGTAAAATTGATTGTTTTGTAAAATTATTAGCAAAATCGACCTCTTTTATAAAAAGAGGCCGACTTTACAAAAATTCAGCTTTAAAATACACGGGACTAGTAGTCCTGTGTATTTAGTTCTCATTATTTAAACCTTAAGCATTTCAGCACAAAGTACACTAGACGACAATTTCAGATTAATCTTAATTAGCGACCACTAATTACACGGGACTACTAGTCCCATGTATTTTAAAGTCAATAGTTTGTAAAATCGACCTCTTTTTAGCCAACTTGGCCAAAAAGATATCGATTTTGCTAATATTTTCATAAAAGGGTTGGTTTTGCTTATTATTTTTCAAAAATAGTCTTTTTTTAAAAAAAATTCTCTTTTCGACAATGTTGGATCTGAGTTATCAGATACATGAAATAAGTCAAAGTTTAATCTCTATTTCTCCATTTTGTGTTTTTCTTCCCAATATAACACTGTTGATACTTCAAAGCTCAAATATCTTTTGTTAGCTACTATTAGTTACTATCAGTCAAACATTGATGGGACTAATCAGTTTTGATTTGATTTAATCGACATGCTTAAAATTTGATAGGAAAAACCAATATATACTGTTATACACCAACACGTATAAGTAAGGTTTTAAACATTAGATATCGGGAAAATATCGGATGGCCAAATTTCATATCGAATTGCAGATATAGGGAAAATATCAGGGATATGTTATAAATATCGGAGTGTCATATCGGACGATGTGCATATCTAGTATAATATCCTAAAATCTGATTTAAACATACAAAAATATAAATAATATATATTTAGGATCAATAGCCAATTGTAGAAACTTTTCCTAGGGAAAAGAGCCTAATAGAATTTTGCTAAAGAAAACTTTATAGGGATGGAAGTTTTGCTAAATACATTGAATAAGTTTTGCAGAACTATATTGTTTTGTGACAAGCCATATAACAGGGCATATCGGCTACTTATCGGCTGATATATCGACCATGTCGAGGATATTATCACCACAATATTACCAAAAAGCGATAAAGAATATTGAGACCGTATCGTTTTGTTGCTAACCTTATAGAAGGATATATCAACTGATTATATCAGCTACATTGGGAATTACAACCATGAATATATGTAGCAATTGGTACTTCACACCTTACCAATCAAATTTAACATTTCCTTCGCAAGGAAAGACTAAGTGTAAGCGCGACTCGCTTAAAACGAAAGATAAACAGGTGTAAACAAAACATTTTAAGTTGAAGATTTGAATTCAGAACCTCTTGACACCTACTCGTCTAATGGCATGTCAAAAAAAAAAAATTTACCCAAAACGTCAATTGATGGTTTATTGTCCATCAATGCACATCAAGGAAACATAATACTTAACATGAATAAAGGCAAAACTTCCCTCCCTGAAAATGGGGAAGGAAATTCTTCTTGCAGTATTTGTTTCAAGTACATCGCGGACATGTGACTTTCATATCATGCTTACATACCTACCTGTAAGTTACTTCTTTACCTTATAACAAATGTACTTCTTTACCTTATAACAAATGTAGTTTCTCAGAAAAAAGAAAGAAAATTTATTACAAAAAAAAATTTATTACAAATGTACTTAAGTTAGTGGGTCATTGCCTCTTCAAATGCAAAACATATATCATGTCAAGTCCTTGACAACTATTTCTAGCAATGCTTTGAAGATTAGATGTCCAAGTTTATGTTCGCTCATGTCGTTAACAACAACTAGATTATGGTCTTGCCTAGATATATGTTTGCTGAGAATAATACATTCCATAATCCATATAATAATCAGGACTCATTTTCTAAACTGTTTCTGGCAACGACGAATTTTAATAAAAATTTTAATGCGCGACAAGTATCTCCTTCTCATCTAAAACTTTCACGTCAACAGAACTTGGTCGAGTAGAATGAGAGAAAGAAATAACATCAGAAAGACTAAGGTCAAAACTAAATAAAAATTGGCATGTACTTTTGCTTGCTCAAGTAATAGAATAATAGCATTACATTGTTTTATTTCATAGTAATAGAATAACAGCATTACATTGTTTTATTTCCCATATGATTCTTTATTTCATAGTAATAGAATAACAGCATTACATTGTTTTATTTCCCATATGATTCTTGATCTAAGTTAACACTTATATCTCACAAAGAGCTCCTCATCTTTATTAGTGGGCAAGTGAGCATATGCCTTTTGTCCAAACTAGTTTGTCAGAAGTAATAATAGTTCATCAAGAAATACATCTAAGCATCAATTAGGACATACCATAGCATTTACTATTGGCATTCAACCGAACTGTTGATTCCTGCAATGATTAAAGAACAAATCACTTACATTATGCATCTTGTGGGCCTTAAAAGTTTGCAATAAGAACAGCAAATATGGTTGGGGGGCTCCGGGTGTGTTTGGCAATTACCCAAAAACGCATCTAGGTTCACTCCTGGCTCAGTTCTACTCCAAACCAGTTTAGTGTTGGATCACCACCCCCTGGGCCAACACTAAACTCGATTTATGGCCTCTTTTTGGTCTAAAAAGAACTGGCCCAGAACTGGCCTAGTTTTTGCCAATTAAAAGCAAACCCAAAACTGGGCTAGGTTTAGTGCTGCTCCAGTTTTAAGAGTTTGCCAAACACAACCTTACTCTTTGGCATTCCATCAAACACTACTTAGCAGCCTAGCTTTGCATGTTGAATTAACCTCTAAGCCTTTGGTTTCCAGTTTGGGCTTTTTGGGTCCAGCACGAAATAACTAATATTGGAGGAATGTAAAGCGTGTGAACCGTTTACAAAACCCCTCTACATTTTGGAGTTCCGACAAAACCCCCCTTGAGCCTTTTCTTTCCCATCAAACTTCCGGCCTTAAACTTTCTCTGTCACACCTCAAAGAACTAGATGCATTTCTTCCAACCACAGCAATCCTATAAACATACTTGAAGTCTAATAAGCCCCTAACTTTATCCAACTTTTCTATGAAGTCTTCAAACTTTTATTTCAATCTACTAAGGCCATACATTTTATCGGACTCTTATGAAGCCCTCAAACTCTTATTTCAATCTATTAAGCCCTTAAACACAATCTATTAAGCCCTTAAATTTTATTTCAATCTATTTTATATGGTTCGAAGTAAGTCCTACATCCACGAGCAACAACAAGTAAATTCTGCTTTATCAAATGAGAGTACAAATTAGCGGATCCACCTAATCAAAGTGGGGTCACGTGACCCCACTTTGATCAAGGAGGTTCAAGAACCCATTAGCAGTCTACTTAGAAGCCACCAGTCCAAGAAACGCCCTAATAACAAACTACGTGACCCTCCACTTAGAAACTCATGGTCCTTGGGAGCCCATCAGAGTTTCCAACTTCCCACCCAACTGAACAATGGAAAATTTCACAAAACGACCTCCTAAGTTTTGGGCGTTTCTTAACTCCCGTAAGTTTTCAAATGTCATAAAACTCTCCTTAGGTTTTAAGGTTCTCAGAAAATCCACTTCAACTTTCAATGTTTCAAAAAAAATCCCAAAAGTGTAAATCATAATTTTCACTAACAAAAATAACTTTTCGCGTAATTTTACCCACCCACATAAAAATTACGGTGAACACTGTTAAGGGGTTTTTCCAAGTGGGAAGCTGAAGGGGGGTTTCTAAAAACCCCAAAAGATACGGAAGGTTTTTGTGATTGTTTGAAAGTTAAGGGGGTTATCCGAGAAATGCCCAAACTCAATGCGGGTTTTTTTTTTAATTTTTCCACTAGAAATTCACCTTTCAATTCAAGTTCATAACCTGAGAACCCGCTACTAGTGATTTACATTGAAAAATATATATTCGATAAAGTTACTAATAATATGATTATGTACTTTTGTTTTTCAAAATATGAAAACTCGTAAGATGCAGTTGTTTATTTTTTAATTTTTAATTATATAGTAACATCACTTTCCAGAAATTTTGGATCCGCCACTACATATTACACAAACGAGATCAATGAATCTTTAAAATTCTCTTTCGTAGATGACGTATGGATCCCTCTCTTTACTTATTAGATACTCCCTTTCTCTTAATGAAAAACACCCTATTTTATAGAGTTTTCATGTACAAAAGTTACCCAATAAATCCTAACCCAAATCCTATCGAGCAGGGATTCCAAATCTAGAAACATGACTCAAAGTTCGACCGAGCCCAATTGAACTTGGTTCGTCAAGATACAGAAAGTCCATTTTCAGCTTGATAATATAGTCAACTCTATCGAGACCTATTGAATCCGGTCGTGTTCTACCTAACACAATAGAAATCGAAGCTGACAGATTTTGAGATCTGCGATCTTAATTTGTATCCGCGAGAGTGTTGTACCAGGCCTTGTAGAACCCTTTCCAGCATAGGCTGATAGTAGACTATGTCCATTCTTCAACAAAAACAAAGCCAACATTTATCAATCGACATCTTGGGTACAATCACAAATTCAACATTATTAGGAATTATGATTTTTCCTCCATTTTCAAGATGCTTTTGCCAAAACAAAAGCACCATGTGTTTAAGAACTATGGTGTTTTTGTGGTCAAATACACACAAAAACATAAAAGACAATACTTTTTCCAAAATACTTTTAGGTGTTTTGAGTTTAGCATGGTGTTTTGTGTTTTAGTGGATGCTAATATAATAACTAATATTAAAACTAGTATAGTTTATTAACAATAAAATATTTTAATATATGCTATTATATTAATTTTGTATTATATTATATTATTAATACAGTGTATTAAAATATGTTTAACATAATGTATTATATTATATATCATGTAGTGTAATATAAAAATATTTCATTACTGTTACATTAAATTTAATATAATATATTAAAATATGTTAATAGAATATAATACATATTATAA
Organism: Asparagus setaceus; assembly: GCA_012295165.1. NCBI lineage: Eukaryota > Viridiplantae > Streptophyta > Magnoliopsida > Asparagales > Asparagaceae > Asparagus > Asparagus setaceus. The sequence goes on from CM022703.1 coordinate 25,533,980, forward strand.
TAAATACTAATTTATGTATTACACTAATATGATATATTATTTAAATAAATAGCTCATATAATAATATAATTAATAAATTATATTAATAAATGGGTTTTATATTAGTCCCTTAAATATTTAGTAATTTGATATTAGTCCCTCAAATCTTAATAATTTGATATTAGTGTATGATATAAGTCCCTATGGTTAGTTGGGGTTATAAATGAGGGGAATATTCTGTTATGTTTAAGCCTCATTCATAAGTTGATACTTATGACGCTCGCATAACAAGCCTAAACCCATTAATAACTCCCCCCAAAACTCATACTCGTTTAGACCATCCCAAACTCATTTCCATTTCTTCTTCTCTCTTCAATTTGTTAATGGATCAAAGATTTCGATGCCCCTTGAGGCTAATTCTTCGATTGAAGCTCGACCCACTTTGATTGGAGAGGAGAATGAGAAGAAAGAGGAGGCTGATGATGGGAGCTTTTGATGAGTTTGGGTTGAATTATTATGATTTAGAGGAGAATGTGAAGAGTTTGGAGAATAATGAGAGAAAGAGGAGGAACAGGGAGAGAACATCTGGGGTTATTCTTGTAACTAGCCAACCATGGTGAGGGTTAACCCAACCATGATTTACTATTTTTAACCCTAACCCTAGCAGCAGGACTTATATCAACACATAATAAAGATTTGAGGGTCTAATATCAAAAGATAAAGATTTGAGGGACTAATACAAATAACTAAAGATTTAAGGGACTAATTTTAGAAAACCCTAATAAAATACATGTTATATTAATATTATTGTATTAAATTAAATAATATAATAAAATTAACATAATATTACTAATTTATAATACTAAAATTTAAATTATTTTAAATTAATATCAAAAATTAAAGAATGTAATATTGTACATATATGATAGATTTTATTTTAAAATATATAATATAATATATTTATTTAATATAGAATTATATTATATAATTTTATATTAATAATATAATATATTATTACATGTTTAATATAATATAACATATTGTAATTAATTATAATATAAAATACTAAATTACTATTATACTAAAGTCATTATAACATATTAAAATGTTTTTAATATAATATAATATATCATAATTTATTTAAATGAAAAATTATTTAATTTAATATATTACATTCATATGATCTATTATATTAATGAAAACAATATAATATAATATATTCTTTTGGTAAATGTAATATAAATATATAAATAATTATAATATATTATATAATAATATATTTAATAATAAAATTATAAATACTCAAAATAATAATAATAATACCTTTACTTTATTTAGTATAATACATAATATATTATACAGTAAACTAATTTATTATTGATAAAAATATTTTGTAATAAATATTAATATAGTAATAATAAATCATAATATTATTTTATAAAATAATAATATTAAAAAATACATTATTTTATATATAATATTAATAATATATTAGCAACATATTGGCAATGATATAATAGTTTAAAATGATAATATGATGCTATATTAACAAAATTATTTAATATTATATATATATAGAGAGAGAGAGAGAGAATCTCCTATAAACTTAAGTTTATAGGGAATAGTATACATCAACTTTTTATCCATTGATGTTGCCTTTAGATTTGTGCAATCAAGAGATGCACAAATCTCAAAATGGGCTTCATATCTTTCATGGATCCCAATGCATCAATGGATAGAAAAGTTGGTGTATGACTATTCCCTATAAACTTAAGTTTATAGGAGATTTATATATATATATATATATATATATATATATATATATATATATATATATATATATATATATATATATATAGAAATGTAGGAACTTAGTACCAAGCAATAATATACAAAAAATAAATATGTTAATATTTAAAAATAAAAATATTTGAATTATAATATAATATTATATATTAAAACACATTATACTATTGTGACGCCTGTGTTTCAACAAGGTCAGCAATTCAAGGTGAAACCTGAATGTCAAACCCGCCATGCACCAACACCGTAACAACATGTTTCACCATCACAAGAATATCTCTCTAGTGAAGATTAGTAACAGTGAAAGTACAAGACAGCAAATAAATATTAAAATAGAACAATGAGATCGAGAATTTACTAAGTAGTATAAAGATCATCAACATCAACAGGCCCAACCGAGATAAAATAGCATATATAGAGTCCGTCTCAAGACAAGAATCAATAAGAGGTTCACTAAGGCACTCACCTTTACACAATAGGATCACAAATCTCTAGAGTCTAAAACAATTAAAATAAACATCTACCGTGGAGCTCGGAAAAATAACTACTAATATAAATAACTAAAAGAGGTCTGATGCTATCCATCAACCTCGCGACTCTCCGCATACCGCCTCACCAAAAGAGGGGAAACAACGAGCCAAGCTATAGCGAGAATCATCTCCACCGCCTGTGGGAAGGGCTAGGAGAATATAAGAAAATCTTGGTTAATACATATAGATACAAAATCATTCATAAAGTACTAAAGGAAAATTGGCATGTAGAGACCCACAATACAAGAGTTAGTACGTCGGCGAAATAATCCAAACAAGGAAACCCTCATGTATATACCATGTCTCGAATTGTGAATCACTATATACCAATTCCAGTCCTACTAATGAAAAATATTACCGTAGTAAAATACAATTATTCCAAACCTCAACTTTAGAGTCAAAGTCACATCTCGAACTACCCTGATAGTTGGCACAGATCACAAGGGAATATCGCCTAGCCTACCATCACCACAAATCATATCACATATATACTATGTATGCAATGCATCTAAACGCACTCCAACACTCTGTAATTTAACATGGAAGCAATAACACAAGTCGTGACCATATATATATATATATATATATATATATATATATATATATATATATATATATATATATATATATATATATATATATATATATATATATATATATATATAGAGAGAGAGAGAGAGAGAGAGCAAATCTCCTATAAACTTAAGTTTATAGGGAATAGTATACACCAACTTTTTATCCATTGATGTTGCCTTTAGATTTGTGCAATCAAGAGATGCACAAATCTCAAAATGGGCTTCATATCTTTCATGGATCCCAATGCATCAATGGATAGAAAAGTTGGTGTATGACTATTCCCTATAAACTTAAGTTTATAGGAGATTTATATATATATATATATATATATATATATATATATATATATATATATATATATATATATATATATATATATATATATATAAATATATATATATATATATATATATATATATATATATATATATATATATATATATATATATATATATATTCTCACAATATATCCCGACAAAGGAGCAAGGACTAATAGAATCGTCTATTTAACTTAAGTTATTAACATTCCACCATACTATTTTTTACAAGAAATTCTACTACCGTCGCATCATCATGCGGATCGACATATACGGCCAATGTACCTCATCGTATCACCATACGGATCGACATAGACGGCTCACTAGCCTCATCAGATTACCTTATGGATCGACGATAATGCTCATCGGCCTCATCGCATTATCTTGCGGATCGACATATATGGCTCACTAGCCTAACTGTGTCCCGTGATGTCACGATACTTTATTAAGAACATGTACTTATGTGTTCGTGCACATATCTCGATGTACAAATAATATCTCATGTCCACAACATCTCAGGTGTTTAATAGATTCTAGACATAATAATACAATTCAGGTTGGTCGAAAAAATTCTCAAATCAAAAGTATACGACTCAAAACATACACATGCACAAATTATTTGAAAAATCCTAATGAAATCCCTCAAAATCGCCAAAGAAAAGAACAAGGCTTTGAGAGAAGGGAAAAAGGGCTACTAGGGTTTGGGACACAGGAGAAAAGAGGTATTTTTCATGTTTAAACATGTGTATATATGACAGCAAACCCGAAAAACTACAGCCCTAAACCTGAAACCTGAAATTGGAAAAGAAAAAAAAACAATCTGACTAGAAACAAACTCTTCGGTAATTTAGCTATAAATTTTGCATCCGAGCTCAGAATGAGATGATTAAAGATTTTATTGAAAGCTGCTGAAGGTATCTACAACTTTGATCTTTTAAGTTTTTCCATATTCACAACGTATCAGTGTGAAAAAGACAGAATCTCTCCACTAGTCATAAATTTCCAGATTTATGCATCGAGCATGATTGGTGCACTTGCACTCATATATGCACATATATATGTTGTAAAATCATCAAAACTCAGATAAACAAGGTTGTTTAATTATTTTCAGATCACAAAACATCTCCATAACTCATTGTAAATCTTTTAAACACAAAAGATCAAATCTTTACACATATAATATAAAAGAATCTCTTTTCTATATTCAAAACTAGTTCTTTTAGGCTCAATAAAACCTTGTGAAAGAATTTCATTAAAACGATTCTCTGAAAAATTAGGTGTAGGGTTAGCAGAGATGAAACTCGCCTGAAATCTTGTTAAAACAAGTGAAGGATGCAAAGGCGAGGTAGATCCCTAAGTCAGGCCAATCCAAGGTGAAATCTTGCTTCAAAGGCTCTTGAATTCTCACAAGAAAGTTCTAGGGTTAAGAGGAGGGTTTGGTGGCTGTTAGGGTTTGAGAGTTCTGATAAAAGATGTGAAAATTCGTGAAAACATGTATTTATATACAGGTAAACCCGAAATAACCCAGTCGGACCGAAATCCAATAAGAACCGTGAAACTGCTTTGACTAGGAAAGTATCCCCTTCGGTAGTTTGACCATAACTTTCTCATAAGAACTCCAAATTAGGTGATCTAAGATTTGTTGGAAAGCTATTGAAGAGACCTACAACTTTTGTGTTTTAAGGTTTTCTAGATTATAACTGTAGCAGTGTGTAAAATCTATAAACTCATAACTGGTCATTATTTCCGGACTAGTTTTTACGACGTGCAATGCACATGATTAAATATTAAGATATTTTATTATTTTTATTTATTTCATTACTATAAATAAGTCAGAATCATTTTCATTATTAGATTTGCTATAATTTTTATTTAAACATTATTAAAAAATCGATGTAATGTATTTTTGTGCTAAAGTGGGATCAATACACTTAACTGGGACATCTTAATTGATTCCCTAAGAAAAGATATCAATTGATATAAGAAAATAGTGCCAAATATTTTCTCGATAATTAAACAAGGTATATCATATAGGAGAATGTCAAATGTTTAGGATTTTATTTGGATGGGTCAGCCAAACCATCGAGTATTTATCGCTTAAATTTCAACTTACTCAACTTTCTCTAAGATTTGCTGGAAATCTATTGAAGAGACCTACAACTTTGGTGTTTTAAGGTTTTCTAGATTATAACTGTAGCAGTGTGTAAAATCTATAAACTCATAACTGGTCATTATTTCCGGACTAGTTTTTACGACGTGCAATGCACATGATTAAATATTAAGATATTTTATTATTTTTATTTATTTCATTACTATAAATAAGTCAGAATCATTTTCATTATTAGATTTGCTATAATTTTTATTTAAACATTATTAAAAAATCGATGTAATGTATTTTTGTGCTAAAGTGGGATCAATACACTTAACTGGGACATCTTAATTGATTCCCTAAGAAAAGATATCAATTGATATAAGAAAATAGTGCCAAATATTTTCTGATAATTAAACAGTGTATATCATATAGGAGAATGTCAAATGTTTAGGGATTTTATTTGGATGGGCTGGGCCAAACTACTGAGTATTTATCGTTTAAATTTCAACTTACTCAACTTTCTCTAACCTTTAAAATTATATAAATTGCATTGGTGAAGTTCTCAATCTTTTTTTTAAAGATCTTTCATATTTTTGAATTAGTCCCACAAATCATCGAAATTTCTACTTTGGTCCCTCAATTTATATATTAGTTCAAATTAGTCCTTATATTAGCTGTTATGGTCCTGGATAATTTCTATTATTAGTTATTAGTGGGGAACTAATTAGTCAAGTGGGAGAGACACAACCGCAAGGGTTAAGGTGCCCGGTTGGGCAAGTCATCTCGGCAGAAATAACCCGGACCCGATCGCCAAGTGAAATGAACATGCCGTCACTCGATGCCATCGCTCGACCCACCAATCGAGAACCTTCGCGGACGACACGAAAGGCGTCATCCACTCGACTCTTCAATCGAGAAACTTCGCGGACGACGCGAAAGGCGTCATCTACTCGACTCTTCAATCGAGAACCTTCGCGGATGACGCGAAAGGCGTCATCTACTTGACTCTTCAATCGAGAACCTTCGCGGACGACACGAAAGGCATCATCCACTCGACTCTTCAGCCGAGTGCCTTCGTGGACAACGCGAAAGGCGTCATCTACTCGACTCTTCAATCGAGAACCTTCGCGGACAACACAAAAGGCGTCATCCACTCGACTCTTCAGCCGAGTGCCTTCGTGGACGACGCGAAAGACATCATCCACTCGACCTTTCAGTCACATGGGCGATTACGCAAAATTCGCCCCCGACAGCACGTCAGTATCGCATTGAATGCATGCTCAGTGCCTTAAAATCCCCGACTCTCACAGTATTTAAGGCACCTCAAACTCTCCGACGGCAGGCGTCACCAATCCCATCGCATTAATGGCGAGGGAACAGTGCGTTAATGGTGAAGAAACAGTTCGGACTCTTAAGTTACTCCCCGCCTTACGCCTGTAAAGGCGAAATCTGACATGGCCGCCTGCATCAGGCCTCTGCCCAATTATTCATCGCCATGTGGAAGTAGGGCTGACTCACCTCCCAAGTCCAAATCAGTTAGAAAGACGGAAATATCCTCCAATCCCGTATATAAATAGGGGACTGTTCAATGAAAAAGGTATCTAATTCTCTCTAAACAAAAACTCTCTGCTTTTAAGTTCTTCCGAGCATTTTCCGTTAAAAGCCCTTACTAACTTGATCGTTGGAGAGATCCCCGGAGATCCCAACTTCGTCTTTCCACAGGTCGCCATCTAGTGAAGATGATCGTCATCCCTCATCGTCACAGCCGAGCATTAGAAGAGAAAGCGAGCCTCACATTATCGAACCTATAAGGAGATATTTGACTGTGTGCATTTTCCAGCATCAACCTTAGCTTTTCAATCTAATTATTTAAAGTTTTGCTCTCAAGTAAATTTTAGTTGATCTCTTGCAGAATTTAAACATAAACTCAGTTCTAATATATTGAACTTTTCTTAAAGTATGAAAGTGCTGTAAAAATTGTTATAATTTCATAATTCATAATTTATAAACAATCTAATCTAATCTAATAGGAAGAAAATAGCAAAGGCACATACCGCTGAAGGAGATGAAAGTTCTATGAAAATTATTACAATTTCTTGATCTGAAAAAAGATCAAACATACAATATAATTAATTGCTTTAAAATAATCTAATATAATCTAATAAGAAGAAAATAGATGAAAGTGCTGTGAAAATTATTGATATTTCTTGATATGAAAAAAAATCAAACATACAATATAATTAATTTCTTTAAAATAATCTAATCTAATCTAATAAGAAGAAAATAGCAAAGGCATATACATATTGAAGAAGATGAAAGTGCTATGGAAATTATTGTAATTTCTTGGCTTATATATATTGGTATCCGATGTTGCATGTGAGAGGATAACAATTGTAAATAGAGTTCTATTTAAATAATAATAGTATAATTAAACTTTAAAACTAATTACTCCAGAAAAAGGATCGGCTAATGATTATTCCTAGCCGTGAGAGGATTTGGTCTTTGAAAACTTTTTATGTAGGGATTTTATTCGGATGGGCGGGGCCTAGCTATTGAGTTTGCTCATAGTATAATTAAACTTTGAAACTAATTACTTTTTAAAAACTTTTAAGCTTCCATGATTTCCATTTTGTTATTTATGATGACTTTGTTGTCATGGTTTTGGTTTTGCCATGATATTCACGGGCCTTAAGTGGGCTTAATTATCTTTGAAACTAATTACTTTTGAAAACTTTTAAGCTTCCATGATTTCCATTTTGTTATTTAGGACGACTTTGTTGTCCTGCTTTTGGTTTTGCCATGATATTCATGGGCCTTAAGTGGGCTTAATTATTTGTATACCTCTTTTTTAAATGGGTGGGCTTATGGGCTGAGCTCCTCTGAATTTCTTTTTAGAACTGAGACATAATTATCCCTCGTTTCTGAAAAGTCACTACCTTTTTCATTGGTGAAATCATTCTACCTTGATGGGATTACAAATGAGTTTCAATAAAAATCGCCTTTTATAAGGCTTTTACAATGAAAAATGGTAAAATTACAACTTTCCTCATTAGAACAAACGCGGATCCGCTTATCTGATCCTCGCTATGGGATTCTTTGCTCGCGTCGGGATGTATTCCGTGGACCACCGCTACATTCCTTTCCCAAGTGTTGATCAACGAGATCCGATTCGATCTAGATCTAAAAATCCCTCCTTTTACGCGGGAATTCTTAGATCGATCGATCCGAGATCTAAACGAATACTGAGATTAATTCGCCAAGGAACTAATCAACGAGTGAACGAGATCGCCAGCGAACTCGTTATTCTTCTTCGGATCAAGGCCAAGCTTGATCCAAAGGATGGTTTGTTGTTGTAGATCCGATCTCGAAAACTTTGGATCTCGAATCGCAAATCTCCCCGCAAGTCTAGATCTTGATCTCCTCTCCCTTGGAAATTCTCTAACCCTAGGCACACACAAGAGTTCGGGCGGCTATCTCCTCTTTTTTATCTCTCACACCTCGAAAATGAAACCCTAGCCGTCATTTTTATAGGTACAATGAGCGGATCGCGGTAGCTGGGCAAAAGCCCATTCGCTGGTGTTCGCCTGTGCCGACACCTCACGGTGTCGGCTCGGGCGAACACCTCTGCTCGGTGAGCAAGACACCTCGGTGTCGCTTCGGGCGACACCTCGGTGTCTCGGTTTTGACCGAAGGCCGTGTGGCTTCTCTCTGGTTTTCCGAGCTTAATTTGAGGCTTCAAAGTTGGGTTTATCCTTCACTCGCGACTCATGGCGATCAGTTCACCAAGGTTCCGGAATCACCGGCATTCGAGAAAGGAGAGCTCTTTTCAAAAATTTCGGGGCCGGACATGAGGGCGGCCTTTGACCCCGCCGCTAACCGGCTAGCGGGACGCCGAAAAACTCTGGTAGGCGTCTTTGTAGGCAATAAAATTGCCTTAATCCCTACACAAAGAACTCTGAATGAGCGTAAGAGCTTAGGGTCCATCCGAGTGAAGTCGCCCGCCTAAAGGTTAAATTCACCAATGCTTGACTTTACAAAATAGACAAAAGTGCTGATATCTCTTGAACCGGGAGGAACTGGGCAAAATGACCGAGCAATCGGTTCGCCTCGCCGAGATGGTCGATTTCCATATATAATTCGGCCCACCCGACGCACGGTTTGAAAGTTACGACTGCTCTTCGTGGCGCACGAGGCTCGCCAAGCAGCGAGGCTCGACATTCGTGACGAGGCTCGCCAGCGCCGAGGCTCGACATTCAACCGAGGTTCGCCACGCAGCGAACCTCGACATTCGACGAGGCTCGCCAAGCAGCGAGGCTCGACATTCAACCGAGGTTCGCCTACAGCAGTGAACCTCGACATTCAGACGAGGCTCGCCAAGCAGCGAGGCTCGACATTCAACCGAGGTTCGCTTACAGCAGTGAACCTCGACATTCGCACGAGGCTCGCCAGCGCCGAGGCTCGACATTCAACCGAGGTTCGCTTACAGCAGCGAACCTCGACATTCGCACGAGGCTCGCCAGCGCCGAGGCTCGACATTCGACCGAGGTTCGCTTACAGCAGCGAACCTCGACATTCGTGACGAGGCTCGCCAAGCAGCGAGGCTCGACATTCAACCGAGGTTCGCCTACGCCAGGGAACCTCGACATTCGACGAGGCTCGCCAGCGCCGAGGCTCGACATTCAACCGAGGTTCGCCACGCAGCGAACCTCGACATTCGACCGAGGTTCGCCACGCAGCGAACCTCGACATTCAACCGAGGCTCGCCACGCCAGCGAACCTCGACATTCAACCGAGGTTCGCCTACGCCAGCGAACCTCGATATTCAACCGAGGTTCGCCACAGCAAAGGAACCTCGACATTCAACCGAGGCTCGCCACGCAGCGAACCTCGATATTCAACCGAGGTTCGCTACGCAGCGAACCTCGACATTCAACCGAGGTTCGCCTACAGCAGCGAACCTCGACATTCAACCAGGTTCGCCACGCAGCGAACCTCGATTCCTTAAGAGGTTCGCCACAACGCTAAGCTCACCATCCAACCAAGACCGCCCACTTGAAGCATGGGAAATGTCACATAGTGGTCACATCCCACGAGAGCATGGTTCCCCACAAGGGTCACATCCCACGGGGTATGGCTCTCCTCAACCGAGCATGGCCATATCCCACAAATCAAGGAAGTGGCCATGCCTCTCCTTGCCTATTTATAAGCCATCATCTCCACATGAGGGAGGGGACACGACAGCCTGTGAACTGGTCGGGCATCGCTATGCCCACGCTCACCCACGCTTCCACAATGAGGGCACACCGCTATGTGCTAGAAAACCCTATAAATGGCGGTGAGCACCATTAAAAGGGGGCGGGGCTGGAGCTTTTGGAATTGGGGAGATCAACGCCAAGGTGAGAAAAGATCAAGCTCCTCGCCGCCACCTCAAGATCATTCGCAGCTTTGGTCCGATCGTCAACGGAAGCAATCTCGACGCGGAGCATCGAGGGAAGCATCCTATCGCCACCAAGAACCCATACAAAAGAGGAGTCAAATCAATCTCCTCTTCCTCTCAGAATCGAGAGAATTTGATTGTAAAACATTCATTCAATCAAATAAACATTTTTCGAATTTACGTAAGATGGCTAATTACGCGGGGAGCAACCATTCATTCCGATGAACCGGTGGTGGCTAATCGCATTAAAGTTGCAGCTTGGAACCGAGGTTCAAACCTTGGTCCTTGAGTTTGATCGAGTAAGTATGAGGAGTTCCTCTCCTCGGGCATCTAGCCCGCTGAAGACATGCAAGTGTCGACGAAGTCTCATATGAGACTTCACTCGTGGCTCATGTTGAATCTCCTCGAGTGAACCTCGACAATCAGCCTCTCGCTCTCAACGACAAGGCTCCAAAAGCCAGCCAACAGCTAAGAAGTGGATGGTTAAGCGCCAACCCAACCTCGAAGCCATTAGTCAAACCTTGGCTTCGCAGCGAACCTCACCGCCCGTGGAAAGGAAGGATTTGCCAAGGGTCCAATTTCACGACGCGCCGCAAATGCCCACGACACCAAACGCCGTAGGCTCAAGCTTTGGTCTCGCTGGACGGGTTTTACTATCGCCCAAAGATGGTCAAACGAATCGAGGGTCGAATCGAGGAGGAACGCCACGAACCTCGCTATTGCACCCCAAGTCGCGGAACCTCGCCTTCATCTAAGGGCTCATTCAAAACAAGACTAACGCCGCCTACCGCTAACCTCGCCCAAGTGGCTTAACCTCGCCAATATGAGGTCCTCTCCAAAAGGGATGAGCCTTGTCCAAGTGGCTAACCTCGACAACAACAAGTCCGCTGAGACACGACGAAGCTCGCCCAAGTGGCTTAACCTCGCCAACAATATGAGGTCCTCTTGAAAAGAGATGAGCCTAGTCCGAGTGGCAAATTTCTCCGACAACATGAGGTCCATTCTAAACAAGATGAACTCGCTCAAACGCATCTAACCTCGCCATTATCGTGGGTTCATTTAAAACAAGACAAATGTCGCCTACCGCTAACCTTGCCCCAACCGCTAACCTCGGCCCAAGTGGCTAACCTCGCCAACAATATGAGGTCCTCTCCAAAAGGGATGAGCCTTGTCCAAGTGGCTAACCTCGCCACAACGCCAGGTCCCTTTGAAGGATGAGCCTCGCTTGAGTGGAGAATCTCGCCAAAGAACATGAGGTCCCTCTAAAGGGATGAACCTCGCCCAAGCAATGAACTTCGCCAACATGAGGTCTCCTCTAAACAGATCTAACCTCGGCAGGCAAATAACCTCGCCGCCCGTGGAAAGGAAGGATTTGCCAAGGGTCCAATTTCACGACGCGCTGCAATCAGCCCACGACGAACAAGCTCGCCGAGGGCTCAAGCTTTGGTCTCGCTGGACGGGTTTTACTATCGCCCAAAGATGGTCAAACGAACCGAGGGTCGAATCGAGGAGGAACGCCACGAACCTCGCTATTGCACCCCAAGTCGCGGAACCTCGCCTTCATCTAAGGGCTCATTCAAAACAAGACTAACGCCGCCTCTACCGCTAACCTCGCCCAAGTGGCTTAACCTCGCCAATATGAGGTCCTCTCCAAAAGGGATGAGCCTTGTCCAAGTGGCTAACCTCGACAACAACAAGTCCGCCGAGACACGACGAAGCTCGCCCAAGTGGCTTAACCTCGCCAACAATATGAGGTCCTCTTGAAAAGAGATGAGCCTAGTCCGAGTGGCAAATTTCTCCGACAACATGAGGTCCATTCTAAACAAGATGAACTCGCTCAAACGCATCTAACCTCGCCATTATCGTGGGTTCATTTAAAACAAGACAAATGTCGCCTACCGCTAACCTTGCCCCAACCGCTAACCTCGGCCCAAGTGGCTTAACCTCGCCAACAATATGAGGTCCTCTTGAAAAGAGATGAGCCTAGTCCGAGTGGCAAATTTCTCCGACAACATGAGGTCCATTCTAAACAAGATGAACTCGCTCAAACGCATTTAACCTCGCCATTATCGTGGGTTCATTTAAAACAAGACAAATGTCGCCTACCGCTAACCTTGCCCCAACCGCTAACTCGCCCAAGTGGCTAACCTCGCCAACAATATGAGGTCCTCTCCAAAAGGGATGAGCCTTGTCCAAGTGGCTAACCTCGCCACAACGCGAGGTCCCCTTGAAGGATGAGCCTCGCTTGAGTGGAGAATCTCGCCAGAACATGAGGTCCCTCTAAAGGGATGAACCTCGCCCAAGCAATGAACTTCGCCAACATGAGGTCTCCTCTAAACAGATCTAACTCGGCAGGCAAATAACCTCGCCGCCAATATGAACCTCGCCGTAACCAAAGGAAGCGCAACCTCGCCAGTTCGCCAAACTCGACTCAAAGAGCTCTCTCATATGAGGCTCGCCAGATCAACCGGGGTACACCCACTTCGATCTCCGGATTATCTCACTCGCAAGCGTGATGCCACCAAATGCAATACCATTGCCGCCGGAGAAGCTCATCTCGCCATGCGCTACCAATGTTCATCGACACATCAACCTTCAGATTTGAGCGATTATCCACCCATTAACTAGACGAAGGCGTTTCGCCATAAGAAACAAGCGCCCGCTGTGGTCATTCCCTCGAGTGACTATTAACATGATTGGGAGAAGCAGAGCAAGACCCCAACAGTACCCCCGAATCGCCCGCTCGAGTATTCCCTGTGGTTACGAGGCGATAATCAATGGTCAAGGCTTCATCAAAGCACCCGTCTTCGTACCGGAGCGGCAATCCCGTTTGACTATAGCCAATTGGCTGGGGGTACCCGTGAAGAATCCGAGAACTCTGGCATGGCCACATCTCAACCTTCAAACACTGATATAAGTGATCAAGCCAGCGTCCTCATGGCTGATAAAGAGGAAGAGATGGCAAAGAAGATCGAAGAGCAACAAGCTCTCATTGTTGCTCAACAAGAGTCCATCAGACGCTTAGAAGTAATGATGGAGAAGCTCGTCGGAGGTTCCAAATCGAAGCGAGAAGGCTATGAGGGGGATCATGATGTCCACTCGTCATCCAAGCGAATCAACCGCAGATGAAAAGCGTAGATCATAAGTTACATGATTTCCAAAGCAGCTGGATGCCCTTAAGCTCCAAGGGCGCATCTAAAGAGTCGGGGTGGCCGTGCCATATCCTATAGAATGGGATAATGTCTCATATCCTCCAAATTCAAACCATCGGACCTCCCCGTAGCTCGATGGCAAGGGTTCCCTACCCAACACATTTACTACTTCCAGCAAACCGACACATAATGGGAAATGATCCCGCAGACTCGGTTGTTCATTGGCACCCTCAAGGGGTTGCTTTTGAATGGTTTCGCAGATTAGAACTCGGGTCCATCACCGTTGGAAGGACATGGAAAGGCTCTTCATGGCCGATTCTTCGACGATGACACAGAGTATCTATGGCAACCCCGCTAGCTCTAAAGCGAGGAAGAAAGAGTCCAGAAGCAACTTTGTCAAGAGATTCGTGAACCAATCGCCGGTGCCCGCGGAGCGATTTCCGAGGCCACTCTCATCCGCATGTGTCGACAATCTCTCCATCAACATTCGCCTAATATGGCGCCAGAGCTCGCCGTGGAAAGACTTAACCCGCCAAGGAGAACAAGTCGAGAGCGTGCTCGCCGCATGGAGGTTGAAGAGTTATTTGAATTTCGAGAAAGTGACGCACCAAGATAACTTGGTGGTGGCGACCGCCTCATCAAAACTCTTTTCAAGTAAGCCCTCGATGGCATTCGCCGAAGCTCGCCAACGCTGAACCAGCTATGGGACCGATCACAAGACTTGGCTACAATCGCCAAAGATGATCGTTGATGCTTATATGCATCAATTGCCGAGGACCAAAGATCCGATGGTAAATTTTAAAGAAGTACCGCCAGTAGTCTTCTTTACTAAGTTGTCATGTTAACAATCACCTCGATAACCAATTTCTAAATTCTCTCGCCAATCCTCGCCAATAGGATGGCGGACCCCAAAACTATCATGTTAGCAATTACCTCCGATAGTTCCTCAAGATTTCCTCCACAATCCTCTCAAATAGAATGACGGACCACTCCCACCGCCATGTTAATATTACACCTCCGCAAATCAACTTACTAACTTTTCAATGGGATGGTGAGTCCTCAAAGTTGCCCCGACGCAACAAATTTTGTCGGTTAACAATCACTTCGACAAACTCCCTTCCAATCCTTGTCAATAGGATGGCGGGTCCACATAATCGCTATGTTAACAATCACTCGATAGTCCGCAGACCGCTATTCCCGCAAATGACGTTATCCAATCAAGTCATCGTACTCTATTCCCATCACAGCTTGTTATACTTCCGAAGTCACCAACAACTAGATTCTTCTTGGTCATATGTCGCCATACTCCGTGTCATCAACGATTTGATCAATTCCACATTGTCATTTGCTATACTACTATGTTGTGCCGGTTTGTCAAATCACCACAAACGATATCTACTACCCTATCATAGTTGTTATACTTTTACGCCCCTCAACAACTTGATTGCTTCTTGATCGCGATCGCTATACTTTTATGTCACCGAACGATTCGATCATTTCAATAGTGGCCTACCATGCGATGTGCCTCTATTTCAACCATAGTCGCTATACTCCCATGTCCCCAACCACTAATCCCACGTAGTCATTTCCTAAATGACTTTGTTCGTGAATCACCGCTGTTATACTCTCATGTCATCAACAACTTGATTGCTTTTGATCACGATCGCTATACTTTTATGTCACCAACGATTCGATCATTTCAATAGTGGCCTACCATGCGATGTGCCACTATTCGGTTTGTCTTTGCCCCAAGAGAAGACGAACGGTTCGCTGCCCAAGAGAAGACACAACGGTTCGCTACCAAGAGAAGACACAACGGTTCGCTGCCCAAGAGAAGACAAAGTCTATACGCTACGCCATTCCATCGTAGCCGCTTGTTGTTAAACAACAATCAATCTATGCCTCTCTCGCATAGGGACTTTATCTCATCCCTTATTAGAGATAAGTCTACGCCTAACACACGAGTCGCAGTCTATTCCCGTAAGAAGGACAAAGTCTACGATTCAATATCGTGAGCCAAGAGAGTTAACTCTTTAGCATAACGCTACATGTAGAACGGACTTAGATAATCTACATGCTAGCCCGACTCAAACGGTAATCGGTAAAGGCACATCAAACTGCTGATAGTCGGGGTTTGCTAAAAATCCCGTAAGGCCATCATTAGCCGCAGTGAAGAATTGAAATTTGCCGAGCTCGCTGGAAGGTTCCTCGCACCGCTTGAGTGGTGATCGTGATTGCAAGTCTTCATATCCAAAGTGTTCCGCACTCCATTCAACCACATTCGTGTCCAAAACTTTGAGGGGTTTTGTAGGCAATAAAATTGCCTTAATCCCTACACAAAGAATCCTCGAATGAGCGTAAGAGCTTAGGGTCCATCCGAAAGTGAAGTCGCCCGCCTAAAGGTTAAATTCACCAATGCTTGACTTTACAAAATAGACAAAAGTGCTGATATCTCTTGAACCGGGAGGAACTGGGCAAAATGACCGAGTAATCGGCCCGCCTCGCCGAGATGGTCGATTTCCATATAATTCGCCCAATTCGACGCACGGTTTGAAAGTTACGACTGCTCTTCGTGGCGATGAGGCTCGCCAAGCAGCCGAGGCTCGACATTCAGACGAGGCTCGCCGAGGCTCAACATTCAACCGAGGTTCGCCTACGCCAGAAGAACCTCGACATTCGACGAGGCTCGCCAAGCAGCCAGGCTCGACATTCAACCGAGGTTCGCCTACAGCAGCGAACCTCGACATTCGCACGAGGCTCGCCAAGCAACAGGCTCGACATTCAACCGAGGTTCGCTTACGCCAGCGAACTCGACATTCGCACGAGGCTCACCAAGCGCCGAGGCTCGACATTCGACCGAGGTTCGCTTACGCAGCGAACCTCGACATTCGTGACGAGGCTCGCCAAGCGCCGAGGCTCGACATTCAACCGGGTTCGCCACGCCAGCGAACCTCGACATTCGTGACGAGGCTCGCCAAGCCGAGGCTCGACATTCAACCGAGGTTCGCTTATAGCAAAGGAACCTCGACATTCAACCGCAGGTTCGCCACAGCAGGAACCTCGACATTCAACCAGGCTCGCCACAGCCAGCGAACCTCGACATTCAACCGGGTTCGCCTACGCCAGCGAACCTCGATATTCAACCGAGGTTCGCCTACGCCAGAACCTCGACATTCAACCGGGTTCGCCACGCCAGCGAACCTCGATATTCAACCGAGGTTCGCCACAGCAGCGAACCTCGACATTCCACCGAGGCTCGCCACAGCAGCGAACCTCGACATACAACCGAGGTTCGCCTACGCAAAGGAACCTCGACTTTAAGAGGTTCGGCCACACGGGCTCACCATCCAACCAAGACCGCCCACTTGAAGCATGGGAAATGTCACATAGTGGTCACATCCCACAGAGCATGGTTCCCTCACAAGGGTCACATCCCACGTGGGTATGGCTCTCCTCAACCGAAAGCATGGCCATATCCCACAAATCAAGGAAGTGGCCATGCCTCTCCTTGCCTATTTATAAGCCATCATCTCCACATGAGGGAGGGGACACGACAGCTGTGTGAACCGGTCGGGCATCGCTATGCCCACGCTCACCCACGCTTCCACAATGAGGGCACACCCGCTATGTGCTAGAAAACCCTATAAATGGCGGTGAGCAGCCATTAAAAGGGGGCGGGGCCGGAGCTTTGGAATTGGGGAGATCAACGCCGGGCGGAGAAAAGATCAAGCTCCTCGCCGCCACCTCAAGATCATTCGCAGCTTTGTCCGATCGTCAACGGAAGCAATCTCGACGCGGAGCATCGAGGGAAGCATCCTATCGCCACCAAGAACCCATACAAAAGAGGAGTCAAATCAATCTCCTCTTCCTTCAGAATCGAGAATTTGATTGTAAAACATTCATTCAATCAAATAAACATTTTTCAATTCTACAGCCTTGAGGAGAGCGCTTATGCTATGCTCACTTGTTGTGTCGCCAACGGTTTGCCATTACTTCATCGGATGACTTGTCGATTATTCTCGCCATCACGAGCCACGCTCGGGACTTATAGGCAATTTTCAACGCCACAGATATCCCTCCAAAGTGTTTCGGCCTCGCCTTTCATAGAAGAAGCCAAATACTTTGATGTGATAGGCCCGCACCTTCACTGTGTAATAGGACTCGAAAACGGCTTCAAATCTTGATCTCTCCGATTCTTTCGCATATCCGCTTTGTAGGATAACTAAAAGTGTCGCGTGTGCATTTATTGTCCGACCGCCGAAATCTTGACTCGATGGCCGATGAATGAATTTTCTTATTTTTAGCTCGTGATCGTGAGTTGTCGCCGAACCGCTCATCCAATTCGCGGAGACTTAGCTTTGAATCGCTGAAATCTCCACCGCATGGCTTGGCATAAGACTAACCCCTGGGAGGATATTGAGGATTCATCCTTTGATTGGTGAACTTCATCGCGATGCTCGCATGATCAACCACACGAGGGATTTTCTTGAGATGTGACGCTGTCCCAAGATCAAAAATTTTCTCGAATTCAACCTCCAATTGGCGCATTTTTTCATCACAACGAATTGTCCAAAGTCGTATAAGGCGAACCCAGTGGAAGCAATTGGGATTGTCGAAGTTATCCTTAAGAATATAAAACTATTCTCCGTGAACTTCTACAAAATAGGAAATAGTTTAGACTCGTGATACCTAGTTGGAGTATCAAGGTGGGAGAATCCTACTCCTTGTTGGAATAGAATTAGGTTATCCTCCAGAACTTTCCAATAAATTAGGGAACAGCTTTATACTCATATTCCTTATTGAGTATTCGTGGGTTCACCATCATGGGATTTATCGATACAACCGAGGTTCGCCACAAAGAAGGAACCTCGACATTCAACCGAGGTTCGCCACAACGGGCCAAGCTCACCATCCAACCAAGACCGCCCACTTGAAGCATGGGAAATGTCACATAGTGGTCACATCCCACGAGAGCATGGTTCCCTCACAAAGGGTCACATCCCACGTGGGGTATGGCTCTCCTCAACCCATGGCCATATCCCACAAATCAAGGAAGTGGCCATGCCTCTCCTTGCCTATTTATAAGCCATCATCTCCACATGAGGGAGGGGACA
Organism: Asparagus setaceus; assembly: GCA_012295165.1. Taxonomy (NCBI): domain Eukaryota; kingdom Viridiplantae; phylum Streptophyta; class Magnoliopsida; order Asparagales; family Asparagaceae; genus Asparagus; species Asparagus setaceus. The sequence goes on from CM022703.1 coordinate 25,552,980, forward strand.
CGACAGCCTGTGAACGGGTCGGGCATCGCTATGCCCACGCTCACCCACGCTTCCACAATGAGGGCACACCCGCTATGTGCTAGAAAACCCTATAAATGGCGGTGAGCACCATTAAAAGGGGGCGGGGCCGGAGCTTTGGAATTGGGGAGATCAACGCCGGGCAGAGAAAAGATCAAGCTCCTCGGCCGCCACCTCAAGATCATTCGCACTTTGGTCCGATCGTCAACGGAAGCAATCTCGACGCGGAGCATCGAGGGAAGCATCCTATCGCCACCAAGAACCCATACAAAAGAGGAGTCAAATCAATCTCCTCTTCCTCCAGATCGAGAATTTGATTGTAAAACATTCATTCAATCAAATAAACATTTTTCAATCTCTACAGCCTTGAGGAGAGCGCTTATGCTATGCTCACTTGTTGTGTCGCCAACGGTTTGCCATTACTTCATCGGATGACTTGTCGATTATTCTCGCCATCACGAGCCACGCTCGGGACTTATAGGCAATTTTCAACGCCACAGATATCCCTCCAAAGTGTTTCGGCCTCGCCTTTCATAGAAGAAGCCAAATACTTTGATGTGATAGGCCCGCACCTTCACTGTGTAATAGGACTCGAAACGGCTTCAAATCTTGATCTCTCCGATTCTTTCGCACTATCCGCTTTGTAGGATAACTAAAAGTGTCGCGCGTGTGCATTTATTGTCCGACCACGTCAAATCTTGACTCGATGGGTCGATGAATGAATTTTCTTATTTTTAGCTCGTGATCGTGAGTTGTCACGAACCGCTCATCCAATTCGCGGAGACTTAGCTTTGAATCGCTGAAATTCCACCGCATGGCTTGGCATAAGACTAACCCCTGGGAGGATATTGAGGATTCATCCTTTGATTGAAACTCATCATGATGCTCGCAGACCTCACCGAGGGATTTTCTTGAGATGTGACGTTGTCCCAAGATCAAAAATTTTCTCTAATTCAACCTCCAATTGGCGCATTTTTTCATCACAACGAATTGTCCAACGTATACCGGAACTCAAAGTGGAAGCAATTGGGATTGTCGAAGTTATCCTTAAGAATATAAAACTATTCTCCGTGAACTTCGACAAAATAGGAAATAGTTTAGACTCGTGATACCTAGTTGGAGTATCAAGGTGGGAGAATCCTACTCCTTGTTGGAATAGAATTAGGTTATCCTCCAGAACTTTCCAATAAATTAGGGAACAGCTTTATACTCATATTCCTTATCGAGTATTCGTGGGTTCACCATCATGGGATTTCATCGATCCTACCGAGAAGGAACCCTTCATGAGTTGCATTCATTGTCCCGACGCAAGTTGATCCGCTGGTCGTGGTTGGAATTGTATACTATTAGTGCCTCTGAGTTTTTCTTTGGGACCGTGATTTAAGGTCTCCTTTGAGGAGGTGCCTCATGATAGGCTCTGGCCACTTAAATGAAAGAAGCCGTGCATGGTGCTCAGGACCCTATACTCTCCTGTGGGAGATCCGATGAATCCACCACATAGAGTAATGATTGACCCTTGTGTACATCCCCATTGACTCCATGCATCTAGGTTGACATATCCCATTTCTTGGTGCAATGAGGCTCATCTCTATGATAGCCCACCCGAAACACTTGAGTCTCCATCCCGCTTAATTGGGGACTAGTCTTGTTATCTAGTTCATCCTCAATTTGGCGGTCTTGATGAATTCTTTTCTATTGGTAAGATGTTCCTCCAAAGCTAGGTATAGCGGTGGTTACTACCAAAGGGCCGCCGAGGGACCAATCAAGGAAGTCGGTGTGCCGACGGTAGTTCCATTGTTGTTGTGACTTGCGACCGCATTTTCATTGTCACAAGATTCATAGGATTCTTGGCAAACCCTCACCTTCAACGGATTTGATTTGCCTTTACCGACACCGCTTAAACCGCTAGCATGCGGATTATCGAACTGCTCAAGATGTGACGTTGTGCTAAAAGAATGAAACTCTTTAGACTTGGTGCTATGATTTTGAATACATAGACTTTGTCACTTTTCACGGTAAAGACTAACCGGCCGCAGTTAAGCGGTGACTTTGGGGTTATTGGCCAACCCCGTTCTCAACGGATTTGATTGGCCTTTACCGATCACCGCTTGGACCGCTAGCATGCGGATTATCGAACTCCGCTCGCATGTGACGCTGTGCTAAAAGAATGAAACTCTCTTAGACTTAATGCTACGATGTTGAATACGTAGCTTGTGACTTTTTACCGCAAGAGACCACCCGCAACGCGGTGGCGCTGGCTTCATCCCTTCTTAGGCTTCGATAAAATACCCCGAATCAAACTCGTGTCTTCTTCAATCGAAAAGACTAAACCGCAACGCAGGAGGCGCTGGCTTTATCCCTTCTTAGGCTTCGATAAAATGCCCCAAGATGAATCTTGGTGTCTTTGTCCTGATAATGACTAAACCGGATCGAATCGTGAATGGAATTGATTGTGGAAAGGAAGAATTTTATATTCTGCTTCCGATGTCGGAGAGGAAGGATTTTATATCCTCGTTTCCAAGTGCCGGAAAGAAAGAATTTTATATTCTATTTCCGTGTCTCCTTTGTCTGGTAGACGAACCCCAAGTGAACATAAGAAAAGAAGGATTTTATATTCTCGCTTCTTAGTCTTGGAGAGGAAGAATTTTATATTCTATCTCCCGAAGATGGAGAGGAAGGATTTTATATCCCCGTTTCCAAGTGCCGGAAAGAAAGAATTTTATATTCTATTTCCGTGTCTCCTTTGTCCGGGTAGAGACGAACCCCAAGTGAACATAAGAAAAGAAGGATTTTATATTCTCGCTTCTTAGTCTTGGAGAGGAAGAATTTTATATTCTATCTCCTAAGATGGAGAGGAAGGATTTTATATCCTATCTCCAAGAAAAGGAAACTAAAAGTGGGATCTCCACTGAATCTCTTAAGGTGAAACTAAGAGTGGGATCTCCACTGAGAATCGAAGAGATACGTGTAGCTTTCACTTTTATAGGATTCGCCACCGATCCAAGGTCTCGCTTATCGAGAGTGTTCCAATTTTAGTACTACCGCCATGGGAGGGCGGACTGAAATAGAACGATGGAGGCTCGCTCATCGAAGTAATCTCTATTTGAAAGTGGACCTCTTGTTCATTGAAAGGAATCAAGAGGATTTTGATAGAGGATCAAAATTTTGTGGACCCCTTGCTTATTGAAAGAAGTCAAGGGGAAATTTTGTCGGTGGAGGGACCGAGAAAATTTCAGGACCCACCGCCAATGAGTTTGATCGGTGGGGAATTCGAGGAAAGGATTGGGTTTTCTCCGCGGAAAGTATTTCAAGAACTTCCTCCAAACGGTTATCCCGAAAGTACTAAGGATAGTACTTCTTCGTGAACTTCCCATTGATCGCATTAATTGCCTATCGCTTCGGGTGATAAGGCGATATGCCATTGAATAGACCGCTTCAATCACAAACGCCCTTCCCACTTGGGTTCAAACTTACCCTTCCTCTTGAATCGAGAATTATCTGCCGCCGAAAGCAAAGGGACCAAGTCTCTCCTGAAGCTCCTTTGTCCGACTTTCTTGTTAAAGGCCCCGACATTCTTGCTTGGTAAAACTCATGTGTCGTTGAGCTTCCGCTTTTCATCTAGCATCTCGAAGTTCTTCGAGGCGCTTTGATGTAGCTCCTCGTTGTCATCTCTCGGCTATGCAGAGCAATGCGAGGGATGGAATCAACTTCCAAGGGCAGACTGCTTCACACCCATATACCGAGAGCACGGGTAGCCCCGGCCGGTGTGTGCGACCGTCGCGGCGACACGCTGCAGTGCTTCTCCGAAGTTTATCATCCCAAATGCTTGTTATTTTTCACCGCCTTCTTGAGAATTTTAATGATCGTTTTGTTGAAGGCCTCCGCCAACCGCTTGCGCCGGATTGTACGCAGCTGAGGAGACGCCCCGATCTTAAATTTCGCAAAACCTAATGAAGGCATTGCTAATGAACTGGGGACCTTATCATGTAATGATCCGCCGGTACACCGTGTCGATAGATGACGTGGTGCTTGATGAACCGAATTACATTGCCGCTTTTACCTCCTTGAGGGAATCGCCGCCCACTTGGAGAAGTAATCGGTGATCGCTGTGATAAACCGATCACCTTTGGCCGATGAGGAAAGATTGGGCCTACCACATGTAGGGTCGAAAAAATGTTTATTTGATTGAATGAATGTTTTACAATCAAATTTTCTCGACATGAGGAAGAGGAGATTGATTTGACTCTCTTTGTATGGGTTCTGGTGGCGATAGGATGCTTCCTCGATGCTCACGCCGAGATTGCTTCCCGCTGACGCATCAACCAAAGTCGCGAATGATCTTGAGGTGGCCGACGAGGAGCTTGATCTTTTCCCGCCCAGCGCTGATCTCCCCAATTCCAAAAGCTCCACCGCCTCTTTTTAATGGTCGCCACCGCCATTTATAGGGTTTTCTAGCACATAACCGTGTGCCTCATTGTGGAAAACGGGTGAACGTGGGCATAATCGATGCCCACGCACTCCACCGGCCGCCGTGGTCCCTCCCTCATGTGGAGATGATGGCTTATAAATAGGCAAGGAGAGGCATGGCCACTTCCTTGATTTGTGGGATATGGCCATGCCTGAGGAGAGCCATACCCCCGCGGGATGTGACCACCGTGAGGGGAACCATGCTCGGGGATGTGACCACTATGTGACATTTCCCATGCTTCAAGTGGGCCTTGTTGATGGTGAGCTTCGCCGCTGTAGGCTTAACCTCTTAAGGGAATCGAGGTTCACCGCTGTAGGCTTAACCTCGTTGAATGTCGAGGTTCACCGCCGTAGGCGCAGCCTCGTGGAATGTCGAGGTTCACCGCCGTAGGCTAACCCTGCTGAATATCGAGGTTCACCGCTGTAGGGCAGCCTCGCTGAATGTCGAGGTTCACCGTAGGCAACCTGCTGGAATATCGAGGTTCACCGCCGTAGGCGCAGCCTCGGTTGAATGTCGAGGTTCACCGCCGTAGGCGCAGCCTCGGTTGAATGTCGAGGTTCACCGCCGTAGGCTAACCTCGGTCGAATGTCGAGGTTCACCGCCGTAGGCGAACCTCGTTGAATGTCGAGCCTCGCCGCTGGCGAGCCTCGTCAATGTCGAGGTTCACCGCCAGCTAACCCTGTTGAATGTCGAGCTCGCCGCTTTCAGCGTCAATGTCGAGGTTCACCGCCGTAGGCTAACCTCGGTCGAATGTCGAGCCTCGCCGCTTGGCGAGCTCGTCAATGTCGAGGTTCACTGTAGGCTAACCTCGGTCGAATGTCGAGCCCGCCGCTGGCGAAGCCTCGTCAATGTCGAGGTTCACCGCCGTAGCGCAACCCTGTTGAATGTCGAGCCTCGCTGCTTGGCGAGCCTCGTCAATGTCGAGGTTCACCGCTGTAGGCTTAACCTCGGTCGAATGTCGAGCCTCGCTGCTTGGCGAGCTCGTCAATGTCGAGGTTCACCGCCGTAGGCTTAACCTCGTTGAATGTCGAGCCTCGCTGCTTGGCGAGCTCGTCAATGTCGAGGTTCACCGCCAGAGGCTAACCTCGTTGAATGTCGAGCCTCGCTGCTTGGCGAGCCTCGTCAATGTCGAGGTTCACCGCCGTAGGCGAACCTCGGTTGAATGTCGAGCTCGCCATGAAGCCCGCTCAATGTCGAGCCTCGCCGCTGGCGAAGCCTGCTCGCCACGAAGAATGTGTCAACTTTCAAACCGCATCGAATTGGACGAATTATATATGGAAATCGATTATCTCGACGTAGACGGAGCCGATTGCTCCGGTCATTTTGCCCAGTTCCTCCCAGTTCAAGAGATATCAGCACTTTTGTCTATTTTGTAAAGTCAGCATTCTGTGAATTTAACCTTTAGGCGGGCTCCGACTTCACTCGGATGGACCCCTAAGCTCTCGCCATTCCGAAGTCTTGTAGGGATTAAGGCAATTTTATTGCCTACACCACATCCATGCCCCATGTCTCAATGGCCAAGATGTGGCCGACGGGTGGCTGTTCTACGGTTGATGCGTAGTTCGCGTATTTGGCACGGACACTTCCGAGCATATGCGACGCATCATTGACCATAGTAGGCCAAGAGTACCCCATCCTCCCGATCCGGCCATAGAGCTTAGGACTGGCCGGTGCGCACCGCATTCTCCTCCGTGTTTTGAGAACTTCTTTGTTTGAAAGGGCGCCGAGTAGCAAACCGCTATACCCATCGATAGAGCTCTGGTTTCAGATTGTAGAAGAACCTTGGCGCCACTGGACCGATTCACGCCCTTCATATCTTCGGCAGATGTCGGCAAGACGAAGTCAATAATAGGGAAGCGCCAATCTCGGCTCAAGTCCGACTTGGGTTGCATACACTTCCTTAGTGACTACCCTTTCGCCATTTTCTCGGCCTGGCATAAATAGGAATGAATAACGGTGGGTCCTCACCGTGACCATTTGCTCGGGCCTCGAGGTTGCGCCAAAGACACCAAGCACGCCGCCACAAGATTCAGATACGCATTCGAGGCGCTGAATGTACTGATGAAGAATCCTTCAAACGAGTCCGCTTAACTCGATAGCGTACCGATGGTATGGATTAAATTGCCTCGACCTCATAGTCCCCGCGAAGTCTGCTTGACAATGAGTTGGGAATCCCCGGCTTCGAGATATTCTACCCCAAATCTTTTAGCCAAGCTAAGTCCAATGAGGCTTGTACTGGGCGACATTGTTAGAGCAGGCTCGCCGCTGAATAAGCCCGAGGCATGACATGCTTCCCTCGGGAAACTAAGACTACTCCGACCGCGAGATCTTAGAACATCCGGGCGCCACGCTGGTAGCTCGACGCCCATCAAAATATAAATGCCACACCTGTTGGTGCAGAGTTGTGTTAACCTCGGGTCTCATCCAGAGATCATCAAATAGTTCACCGTATCCTTTGTTGGGTTGGTCGCCAAAAGATCGCGATGGCTTGTCCTTTAATTGACTTCTCCGCTTGAAGTGCAGTCATACCGGGACAAAAGTAAAGCCCATTTCGCCAGCGCCAATTCATAGAGGTCAAGGCCATGAACACCGAACGGGATTTACGCGAAATGACGAGATCGCTTGCCCAACTAAGTAGTGTCGATTTTCTCAATCGCAGACCCGCGTGACACTCTTTCTGGCCATTGGGTAGCGAGATTCCGCACCCACCAAGGTTCGGCTTAGATAATAAACCGCCGCCGCGGACCGTGGTCGCCGCCTTGGCGCAAGTAAAGAACTCAACGAATGGTTCGCCGCTTTGATATAAATCAAGAACGGTTTACCCGACTTCAGCAGTAACGAGTACGAGGATTCGCCGATATGTTTTGATATCTTCAATGCCTTCTCGACAAAGGCCATCCCGCATAAAGGACACCCCTTTTGTTCAAATTTTAGAGAATGGCCGACATTTTCCGTAGAGGTTGAGATGAAGCGCCGGATGTACGCTAATCGCCTGTAATCCTCTCGAAGTTCCCTTAGATTCTTTGGGGTTGCAATTCATTGATTGCCTTTATTTTGTCGGGTCAATGTGGATACCTTTGTTGGTAAATAACAAACCCAGGAATTTGTCACCGGACATTCCGAGGAAAGACTCGTGGGGTTCATCTTTAATTGATGAGTCCGCATGAGGTCGTAATACCGCCCTCAAGTCCTCGGATATGGTCATCTTTGTCACGACTTTTCACAACCAAGTCATCGACGTAACATTCGACCGCCTTCCAAGATGATCCCGAAGATCTTTGTCATTGCGCTACCGGTAAGTGGCAAGATTCTTCACCAAATGGCATGACTGTAAATGTAAGATGCCTAGAGGAGTTCAACGCCGGTGCTTTAAGGCCATCCGGATGCATCTTGATTTGGTTGTAACCCGAGAACCCATCCATGAAGGACATTCGCCAAATCCACATGTATTATCGACGATCACATCGGTAATTGGAAGTGGGAAATCATCTTTTGGGCATGCGGCATTCAGATCTCAGAGTCCATACGCATTCTCGATTGTCCCGTTTTTAGCACCGAACGATATTCGCCACCCAATCCGATGTTGAACCTCCCGATGAAACCCGAGGCTATGAGCTTCTTTACTTCCAACAATTGCCTCCATAACTGTGGACTAAACCGCCTCTCAAGGTCGCTTGACGAGTTTGGCATCCACTTTAATGTCGAGGTGCATTGCCACATTGGGGTCGAGCCCTGCCCTCACCGTGAAAACATCGATATACTCTCGACAAGAGTGATCAACCTTTTCTTTTCCTCCTCAAGAAGACTGCTAATATTTATAAGTTTAGGTCAGGCTTCATTACCCATGTTGATCTCGACTACCTCGCCTTCACGGAGGCCTCTCCGCCAAACCGTCCCCATACCGCATGTTGAGGTGATGGACCCATGGGTCCTCCCATGTTGGCAATTCTTCATCTTCTTCCGTAGTGGGGTCCATCAGCCATGTTGGACATCAACCCCCAACATCTTGCCGATGCCGACGAGCCGAGTGCAGTTAGATCGGATGAGTACTCATCATCTAGGTTGGGTGGTTGGTTATTGATCGCCAACAACACTCATCTTCTCAAGAGGATGCGATCCCAATCCCCTTTGAACTGTAATAATTATCGGGTTTCCTTCGCACATATGTACTTTGGGTGGAACGGAGATCCCTACCAAAATAAAGTCCTTCTCCAACCAAAGTCGCACTCCCACTTCTTCATGAGGTGCTGCGCTTTGGGCTATATCCGAAAGATGAAGTTTCGCTTATCTTCATCTAACCCGCCTCAGAAGTAGTTGCATGGGAGTCAACTCCTCTCGCCATAGACTAAGTCTTTCTTGCCTGCCTTCCCTTTGGACGACGAAAGTCGCCTTGATGAGTCTCAAGGTGCTTCAGATATTACAGATGACCGAATTGGCATATGCAATTCAGTGGTCATTATACAACTTTTTCATTACATCATTCAAACACAACGAAAGTACTCTAAATCATCTTTTATTTCTTCTTCTAAGTAGCCGCCAATTACAACTTTCATCGAAGATCCTCTTCGCAAGATTGACTACTAAGGGTACAATGTCATTCAAAACAAAACCACCTTTATAGTCAAGCCCTAAGCCGTGATCGCCCTCACCGCTGTCCGCGCCATGGGCCGATGATTCAAGATCGGACTCATTACCGTAAAGGAGGAGTCGAAATAATTCTCCACCCTTTAAACGGTTGTTTGTCCGCGACCACCGCCTTAACCTCGCTATTAGTGTCGATATTTCGCATTAATCGATGGAGGGTAGAGGGACTATAACATGGTTATGGATCCAAGGGCACCCAACAACAAGTTATAGGAAGTCTCACAATGACACGAGCGTGACTTCGGACTTTAAGTCCCCATCCGACACTTAATGCGGATTTTACCAAGTGGCCGAGACCCACCGGTGTTAAATCCGTATATCACGGTAAAGCCGAAGCCAGCCTCACGAGAATCCGTGCTATACATCAGCGCAAAGGCATGATGCTCAATAGCGGAACCCGGATCAACTTGGATCCGCTGACTTCGGCCGAACCAATGTACCCTGGAAGTAGAGCTACCTCATGCTTCGACGTCTTCGCCGCATATCCTCCTTAGAGAACGCGGATGCGGAATATGCTTGAGGCCACATTGCATTCCCGGCTGATGATTCCGGGCCTTCGACTTGATTTAATGTGGGTTAGGAAGACCTCCGAGGTCCGCTAACGCTTCGTGAACGCCACGGGCTTGGACAACCTCAATAGCTCGATAAAGTTATTCTTGCCGATGTTGGCCAATTGTGCCATCACATCAAGCGTAGGGAGAGCTTGTGTTCTGGCCTATCCCTTCTAATCGGGCCATTAAATCGATCGCCGGGGTTGCACCTCGTGATTTGCGTTGTTTCTTCCGGGTGGCGCCCTCCTTAGGAGTGGCGGAACCGGGAATTGTTACTACCCCAAGCTCTAACGTTTAGCATTAAGGTTGGAGTCATCGGGTATTTGTGTTTACTCACGCCCACCTCGGTGACAAAGGCTTGCCTTCCTCCGGACAAAGAACACGAGGGAATTTGCTCGCCGCCGCTGAGTAGAACCGCCGAGGTAGCATTGCAAGATTTGCCCTTTCCCTTGGACTTCTTTAGACTAAGACGCTTCAATGATCGCCTTTAAGTAAGTCGGTGGACCCATAGGAGTTCGCCATTTGGGGTCGTAGCGCACTAACCCTTTCTTGCTTGTGGGGATCGCCATTCACCGCCTTCATTCCCACTTTGACCACTTTCCGTCGGAACCAGTTGTAGGCACCGCCCCAAAGCTTATGGACGCCGCTGCTTATACCACTTTCCCTTATTTGGTTTTGGAGTGATCACCCCACTTCAATCAAAGCTTGATCTTGTCCTTCACCGGTAGCATGACTTGGTCGTGTGCGCCTGAGAAGCAATACTTGGGGTCCGCCTGCCCTGAGCCTCCTCCTGCTGACGATTGGATCTTGTTGTTGTTCAGCAAGTACTTGAAGATCCTGTGCACCTCTTCGCCCTCGAAGAATACGTTTGAAACCCGGGCGTGGACGCCGGTTTTGGACCTGTTGTCTGCGCGATGGGGTCCCAGCGCATCGCCGCTGCGTTGTGGCTTTACTGGAGTTTGATGCGATCAACATTGTTCATTGCGCTTCCTTGTTCCGACAAAATTTTGTTCCGGGTTCTGCCACCGGGACCTTTCTCCTTTTGAGGAAACGCCTCCTCTTCCCCGGACTTTCAAGTCTTTCCCGTTCTAGACGGTGCAGTGCCCATCGCCTCGATCACGCCCGCTGAGAGGTTATGCCGCGTCTTGAGGATGAATTCCTCCTGATTCGTCACGGCCATCGCCTTGTTGCGGAACCGCTTTGACAAAATTATCCACGGCTTCCATCCTTCGCTTCGCCCCATAACGCACCGAGTGAAACCTCGTGTCGCCATCGAAGAAGTTCGCCAGAACATAGATTCCATGTCTTCCCACTGTTGATGCCGCTCGCTGAGACGGCGGCATAATCGAAGGTCACCGTAGGTGCCATTTAATGACCGAACCATCAGGGCTCGCACGGAGATGACTCCTAAATGGCTCTTGAAGTAGATAAGATGTTGAGTGGGGACCCTCTCCCATCGAATGCGGAAGTTTATTAAATTAAACTTCACGGATAGGATTGACTCCCACTCTCAAGGGCACTAATCCCCGCTTCTTCACTTCTTGAGCCGAGATGAGCGAAGTTGACCTTGCTCTCCGTGATCCTTGATCTTGTCATTTTCCCTTGCATTTTGTCCCTGATTTTGAGGTAGGACCATGGTGTCATCATCGACGCTCGCTTCATCGGTGTTAAGGTCTTGTTCTTCATCCGTCGCTATCCACAAATTGACGTTGTTATGACGACGCTTCACCAAGGATAATCATCGCCAGATCCGCTGGTCATGCATTTCTTCATCTCACCGCATGGCCATGTCCATCTCGAAGTTTGAAGTTGTCTTTTCATATGCTGGCTTCTTTCAAGTAGCTTGGCCACCTACCGCACTAATCATGAGTGCTTCACGAGTATGACCTTCACTAGAGACGGTGTCATCGGATGCCATTGCCGAGCCGGCCATCCGATACTTCATCTTCCGGCGGTACTTTTCGCGGATCGCGGCCTTGAAGGGATCCTCGCGTGTGTCGTGATAGTTAGGCCGCTCGATAGTACCGCCCGCAACCGAAGTCACACGCTGGAGGGCTCGCTGACGGCGTTGCCTTGTTGGTCATATTGATGGTGACCTCAGCCATCCTTGCCTTGACAGAGTGCATGTCTTTCGGGAACGCTTTGACCGAGGTCTTATGTTCGTTGGTGCTCGCTCTTTGAAGATCACACCCTTCCGAGTTTTATGGCAGATTTACACTCGAAGCACCGCCTGATCGCTTTAGTACAAATGCAAGAGGATGCGGTTTCGAGAACTCGCTTCACGACTTCTTCCTACCCCCAGACGATAGTACAACTCATCGGCATGAGTGCCGAGCAACCTACCGCGGCGGGCGACACAATCTCTCGTATAACGCCATCATCGATGACGACGCTCCATCCGAGGTTGGGTTGGCGCCACGGTCTTTGAAAGTTACTTTAACGCACGCTTTGCGCGGACGCCTCGCCAGGCTTTTGGACCTCGACCAGAAACTGGGCTGGTGGATTCTCCGCGCTTCGCCGCGGGCGAGAGCTATCCCCAAAGATTGCGAAGGTTCCGATCTCTTCAACAAGCCCGCAGGAGTTGACCTTTCACCTTGATCCAACTGAACCGACCTAGGCGTTGAAACACCGAACCCTTATCGAAAGGTGTGGTGTTGGTCGAGTCTTTGTGGAAGGCGCCACGATCGAGGAAAAAGCTCCCCGTCCGAGGCCGAAGTTCGACTTGCTTCGGTGACTTCTTGGTCACCTCTACTCTTTAGGTCGTTGAGTAGCTCGAACCAACGCACGGCACGCGCACGTAGGGCACGCGTTTTGGATCCGCCCGAGGGTGGAGCGATCTTCGCTGACGCTGATCCATTCTTCGGTCGGCGGTTTAGAGGAGTTACCTATCTTCGCTCTGGGGCTCGTGCCGACATCGGATCCGGCTTGTATCGAGGACCGTCCATGGATTCTAACGCTTTGCGTATTGCAACGCATAGGCTGTCGACGCCGCTGGCTCTCTTTGAGAGTCACATCGCCGCGACTTCTCCTCATTGGCCTAGGAGGGAGATCGATCCGCACCTTTGGATGGCGCTGGGAGTTATTGCCGTCATTGTTGTTGGCGGCCAGGAGAGAGCCTCGGGGACGCCAGAGTAGGGTGCATCGGTTGGGATACGGTTCGGATATGACACTTACCATATCCATATCCTCAAACGGATACGGATACGTTCGGATATTCATCGGTAAGAAAATCATTACCATATCCGCACTAAAACGTAAACGGATACGGTTCGGATATTAGAGAATCGATACTGATATGATACGGATATTAATCGGATATTTAGGAAATGTATATGAATAGAATATGACAAAGAATACATATGATTTAATAATCGCAAATAAAATATAACTAAAAATTAATAATACTTGCAAGCAAAAAATCCATAACAATTTAAAAGGAAAAGTTAAGACAAGTTACCTCAAAGCCTTTGTTGCCATTCTCCATGACAAACCTTAGAGCAATGATTAGAAATCAAGGATAGTTCAAGAACTCGTTGCTTCCAAAGCACTTAGCCTTCTCTTCTAACTCCATTAGTTGTTTCTCAAAACATGCACTTCAACTTCAAAGGTTATTACCACGGTCACCTAGTTCCTCCAAGTAGACAAGGAATGCTTCCATAGCTATTACCTTTCCATTCCTTTAATGCCGCATTTTAGAAACAAGTTCCTCAACTAAATCACAATCTTCAAATAAACAAGAATGGAGTTCCTCCATGCAAGTAAGCTTTGCCTGCCTAGATAGTTTTGTTGTCTCATGCAACCACCTCCGGGTTAGCGCCCCCGAAGATCCGGCAGTGAAGAGGTTCTCGCAATTATCGCTGAAGAACATCAATAGTTTAAGTCATTCTCAAGCCAACATGAGCACAAACAAGTGCCGAGGGAAAATTTCTACCGAATACACGCCATCCGCTTCACAATCAGCCTTGCAGCACCTTTAGGTTTGTAGCTTCCATACCTTAAAGAAAGAGAGTAATGCATCGGTGAAAGGGAAAATCATAGAATTTCCTCGCTTATGAAAGTACCTTGAATCTTAGCCTCAATTTCCTTTCTTTCATCTCGTTCTTCCAATTTTTCAACCAAGGAAGCAGGAAGTGTAAGATATGATAAGAATAATTAGGTTTTTTAATCAAATCATGATAAAAGATTCAACTTTCAAATAAATCAAATCACTTAAGAACATACCTAAATACCATATTAAACTAAACTTGAAGTTAACACTTAACAAGAATCAAATTATGTCATTTAAGTTCATCACTTCATCTTAACTCCAATTACAATGACCATCGAACAAAAAGTCCTAAATAATCCAAAAACTGAACAAAGATAGAATAAAATTGAAACAACAATCTAAAGTCTAATAGACTAAATTCTATTCAACCAATTTTCATTCAACCAATCAAACATTTTTTGGATTATCACTTTTCATTCAAGCAATTTGAGTTTCGAATTTACTTTAGTGTTAGAAGAAACTGAGAAGGAGAATTTTTGGAGGTGAAGGGGTCGCTGTTGATGGTTGGTCGAGCTTGAAGGTCGGTCGAGTTTGAAGGCGGCGGAGGCTTGAAGTTGGTCGAAGGCGGAGGCTTCGAGATGGCTGAGGTCGAAGGCGAAGGTTTCGAGACGGCGGAGATCGACGGCTGAGGATTCGAGATGGCGGAGGTCGAAGACGGAGGGCGGAGGTAAAAGGCGGAGGCTTGGAGATGGCTGAGGTCGAGGCGGAGGCTTGGAGGCAGCGGAAGTTTCGAAGGCGCAGGCGGCGGAGGCGGCGGAAGTTTCGAAGGCGGAGGTTGAAGGCGGCTGAAGTCGAAGGCGTTAAATTAGGGCAGAAGAAATATCGAAGGTCTTTGCTATTAGGGAGTCGGGATTTTTAAGATTGGGTCGGGTAAGATGGGTAACGGGTTGCATAATGATTAAACCTAGTATAATGAATCTAACTGAGTTATGCGGATATCCGGACCGTATCCGCAAAGTCGACGAAACGGAACCAAACAGATCCCGATAAAACCCAAAACCGAACCGAACCGAAACCGTGATCCAACGGTTTCAAATTTTTCCTACCATATCCGCTTAAACGGATACGGTTATGGGCCGGTCCGGATATATCCGATTGTTTTGCACCCCTACTTGTGAGTCCTCCTTGGTACGGGAGGGCTTTTCAATGGGGAAAGGAGTTGGATGAGGCAGAGATAGGCCTCAAATTTCTCCCTGGTCGAATTCAGATTGACCTTCGATCACCGGATCGAATCCGTGGTCGCGACAACGATCTCGATGCAAGACCGGTCTCCCATCGTGGTCGCCAGCTTGTTCTCGAAAAGTCACTACCTTTTTCATTGGTGAAATCATTCTACCTTGATGGGATTACAAATGAGTTTCAATAAAAACGCTTTTTATAAGGCTTTTACAATGAAAAAATGGTAAAATTACAACTTTCCTCCTTGGAACAAACGCGGATCCGCTTATCGGATCCTTATGCCGGATTCTTTGCTCGTGCCGGGATGTATTCCGTGGACCACCGCGATTCCTTTCCCAAGTGTTGATCAAACGAGATCCGGACGGATCTAGATCTAAAATCCTCCTTTTACGGGAATTCTTAGATCGATCGATCGAGATCTAAACGAATACTGAGATTAATTCGCCAAGGAACTAATCAACGAGTGAACGAGATCGGCCAGCTTAACTTCGTTATTTCTTCGGATCAAGGCCAAGCTTGATCCAAAGGATGGTTTGTTGTTGTAGATCCGATCCAAAACTTTGATCTCGAATCGCAAATCTCCCCGCAAGTCTAGATCTTGATCTCCTCTCCCTTGGAAATTCTCTAACCCTAGGCACACACAAGAGTTCGGGCTATCTCCTTTTTTTATCTCACACCCCGAAAATGAAACCCTAGCCGCCACTTTTATAGGTACAAAGAAATGAGCGCGGCGAATCAAAAAGCCCATTCGCTTGGTGTTCTTCAGCCGACACCTTCGGTGTTCGCCGGCGACACTGGTGTTCGCCGGCGACACTGGTATTCTTACCAGCCAGACACCTTCTCGTGTTCGCCGGCGAGACACCTCTCGTGTCTCGCTTTGACCGAAGGCCGTGGTGGCTTCTCTCTCACTGGTTTTCCGAGCTTAATTTGAGGCTTCAAAGTTGGTTTATCCCTTCACTGCGACTCATGGCGATCAGTTCACCAAGGTTCCGGAATCACCGACGACTCGAAAGAGAGAGATCTTTTCAAAATTTCTGCAGCGCCGCCGGGACTCCAGCTCTGGGCCGCCCCTTCGCTAACCTAAGCGGGACCGCCCAAAACTCTCAGGGCGTCTTGAGGAGAGCGCTTGCGCTGCGCTCACTTGTTGTGTCGTCAACGGTTTGCCATTACTTCATCGGATGACTTGTCGATTATTCTCGTCATCACGAGCCACGTTCGGGGACTTATAGGCAATTTTCAACGCCTATAATCCCTATCATTTTTCCTATACAAAAGATATGGAGTTTGATTTTCTCCGTCCATAAAAATAGTGCCAAATATTTTCTAATAATTAAACAGTGTATATCATATAGGAGAATGTCAAGTGTTTAGGGATTTTATTCGGATGGGCCGGGCCTAGCTACTGAGTATTTATTGTTTAAATTTCAACTGTCTCAACTTTCTCTAACCTTTAAATTTTGAATATTGCTTTGTACCCTTATATTCCTACTATGTATATCCAATAAGAATTCATCAATTTATCAACTTAATCTTACTTAATGTATTAGTATTTAAATCTCAAGGGTATTTTTGTCTACTGAAAGATTTTCCCGAACTCGTGCTTTTAAAGGGAGTATGATTTATACTCGTGCATGTTTCGTGCATGTTTTGACACGTTTCTCTCACAAATGTGAACTTGTTTGTTCTCAAAGCACTTGATAACATACTCAAATGTCATTTAATGATATTTGTCACCATAAAATATATTTATCAATATATATCACAAAATATTCAAATTATCGGGTTTTACAACTATATATTACAATTTATTATACTATAATGTATTTTATTATGATTAATATTAAAATATAATATATTAATGTAAAATAATATATGATAATATGATAAGTACTATATTATATTACAATTAATATGTAATAAATTAATAATATGTTTATATGTAATATATTAATAATATGTTACACACTAATGTCATAAAGGGTCAAAGTAGTGTTGATAAAAATACTCACCATGGTGTTTTGGAAACACTTTTGAAGAAAAACACGATGTTGCAATATTTTTTTAAAAAATACCACACAAAAAATCATCAAAATATCCAAACATAAAAATTTGGAAACACCACACATAAAGAGACAACGGAACTTACATAGAAAAGGAGATTGAAAGAAAGAATGCTAACAAATACAACAAGATAACCTTAAAAATATGGTAATTATGAGGAAACCAACTCTCAATTTCATTTTATTCATAATCTCCTTTAGTGGGTTTTGTTGCAATCAATCACCTCCCACCAAAATTTTCACTTAAAATCCAAAATTACTCTTAAAGAACTCGCATTCAAGGCACATGACTCATTTTTTAAGAGTTTAGGTCTTATTAGAATACAACTCATGTAATTGGAACTTGAAATTTTAAGCTTTTTTAAGTGAAAATTTAACTGAGGTGGTTGATTGCAACAAAACTCACTTTAAAGATGATTTTATATAATTGAATTTGAAAGGTGATTTTTATATAATTACCTTATTTTTAAGGTGGTTTCGGGTTAAAAACCCCTTATATCCATTGACAATATTTCATCGATTTCAATTGATCTGATCATATATTATCTTCTAAGATTCTAGTGATTTGTTGCAATAGATCATTAAGACATGTTTTATTTGAAAATCTCGTCGTGTACATTTTGTTCATCATCCTCGAAAGTATTTCCATATATGTTGTAAATACAGCTATATATATAGGGAGAAAGACATGAAGAGAGATCTCTTCTCTAGCATTAAAAGTATAAGAGAAGTAAGAATAATCTATACTATTTTTGTAATATCTCCAATAAGGATTCGGGTCATTTTAGAAATTGTCAAAAAAAAAATGCGAGTGCCTTACTCTTTTAGATGTGATAGTACAAAAGCAATACAAATTTTATAGTATGGTTAAAATTACTCAAAAACTTATTGGAGCTAGGACAAAATAAGCAACCACTCAAAATTGATCCAGAACTCACCAAAAAAAAAGCTAGTAAGTACTATGGTTAGAATTACAGGATAAATTCCTTAAAAAAAAGAATTACAGGATAAAAGAGGCATTAATTTTCTGAGAACATGCAACTAAGACACGCATTTTATGCCTTAGTACACTAATCCACTGATATTTTTGACTCGTGAAATGGAAAGGGACATTTTTTTTTCTTGGAGACAATGAGAAGGAACAAAAAAAAAAATTTGAAGCAAGCAGTGATTCTACTACCTACAATGTTGAAAAACTTCTCTATTACACCTCAAAGAACTAGATGCATTTCTTGCAACCACAGCAATCCTATAACATACCTGGCTTCATATATCCTTTCCCTCCTTTCACTTTTACAAGCAACAAATAATATCATCATCAATATCATATCACCAGACCTCCTCTCATCTCAATCCACCATCAAACAAACACCCACAACAAAATGACCTCTCCAGACAACACCAAGCCCAAACAACCCCAGCCGAAACCAGTGCTCCACTGGGTCAGGCACGTGAGCAGCACGTGCCTGCACCACCTGTCCAGGCCGGCAACGGCGGGGCCGCTGCTGTTCACCTGCCTATGCCTGGCGCTGGCTTACAAGAACAGGAACAGGAAGTGGGGACAGAAGGCGGCGCCGGCGGAGCAGCCGAGGCCGAGGCCAAGGCCGGTGCTGCATCGGTCGGTGTCGATGGCTGCGCTGCACGGTGGCAAGATGGCGCTGCAGAGGATCATGGACTCGCAGGAGGCGAGGATTGGCCAGGCGGCGCTGGAGAGTGAGGTGGGAAATTTTGGGAGGTTGCTGGCGGAGGAGCGGTTGAGTTTTAGCAGCTTGCAGGTGGGTGTTTAATTCTTCCATCTGTCATGAACTTTTTATTCCTGTGAGGAAATTCATTCTTTCGGACTGCATCAAAACTTTAAAGTTGTGACGAAATTATCGCAGAGTGAATTGTTCTTATAAATTGAAATCTATGCTTTTAGATACATGTTCGGTGAGATTTGAACCTGACTTCGAGTTTTAGCATCTTAAATGTCGCCCGAACTGCCCGAACCCGTTGCACGATATAAGTCACAGGATCGAGTCTGGCAATGGTTTGGCGCAATCAATTGCCAAAATTAGCTAGCCAATGTTACACTTGGCTCTCAAGACCCATCATTTAAACCATTCAATCACTCAATCAATATCCGATGTGGGACTAAATCTTGGGGTATCACATTAAAGGCCCCGCCACTATATAAAATTTGTACAAGAGTTGTTCTAATATCATCATAACATCTCAGTCGTTGCATTAAAACTCCAAAGTTATTTAAGTGGTGAGAGTTATAATTTTATACTCTTTAACAGTGTGCAGTGGAGAAAGTTTAAGAGAAACAACTCGAAGCAAATATTTTAACATAAATAAACAAAAAAAAATGTTGATCCAAACTATATAACCACAAATCCCTGACAACTAGAGATTGTTCATGGGTTCTCCAGCCTCCTGAATTGTGATTGGACACGGACACGAATGTCATAGTTATTAGATAATGGTGCTTAAGTTTTTTTGATAGTTTAGCATTGCCGGTAAACAAATACAGAAAGTAAACTATGTTAATATTGTGTCTAATATGGATAATCTCACATCCCCAGAATATTAATACAAATAAGATTAGTTCTTTTTTTATTCATACTCATATTTGATAAATGAAATAATCTGAGATATCCATGCATTTTAATACCAACTTCAGTATAATATTGGACTAGTGTATCTGTCCAATGCCTCATCATCTTTTATCACATATAGACTCAGGTCTTTTTTGGGTAATTGCAAGCAGACCCCCTGTATGATTGCCCAGGTGTGGGTAGATGCCCAGGTGTGGGTAGATGCCCAGTAGCTCTATTGTTGTAGATAGACAATTTGGATGAATTTTTCTTTTAACTCTTTTAACCTCAGGAGGTCTATTCGTAAAAGGAAAAAAAAAACAGTTCTCTTTATCTGACAATGGAGGAGCCAAAAGAAATCCACCCGAGGGGTCTATTTGTGACAATAGAACTACAAGGGGTCTATATGCAATTAGGTGATAGTACTGGGGGTGTATCCTTAATTAACCCTTGTCTTTATGGATAGGATATTGAGTAATCATCTGAACAATACTCATATTCAAATTTATATCTGCTAAAAGATAGCAAATGCTATGTTAGTATATGCCAAAACAACCGAATCATAGTTATCTGATCTCTTAAAAATTTTGCAGTAAACCATTCTTCATAGATTTAATGTGGTATAATTTTCCTTATTAGCCTGGCAAGAATTAATCAATTTAAGCCAACAGAATTCATAATGTTTAAATATTGATCTGTGACAGAGAACTGCAGCAAAGCTAGAAATGAGTGGAAAAGAGGATGAAGCTGTGGAGATGCTGCAAAAGGCTTGGAAGGAAGCAGAGAAAGACGGCAAGCCGCATGAAGCCTATGAACTTGAAATGTTACTGGTGGAGATGCTAATCTACAAGGTATATAATTATTTCATCTGTTTAAGTTAACACAATTAGTTATGTTTAGTAAAATGTAAATACCTGATATATACAGATTGACAGCATTTAGCTCTTAGTTTCAGGCATACGTTAGCTTCAGAATCACTTCGTATAAATGTTTAAGCATTCAAGTTTATGACAAATGTGACATTTTACAATCACCGAGTATCAAGAAAATTACAGATAGGCTAAGAAAATTTTAGAGAGATCAAGAGATACAGGATTCTAATTGTAGAGGGGAAAATCACTAGAACTATGCCAAGTACTTTCCAGTAAAAAAAATCATTCATCATCTCTTACATAAGTTCAGGTAGAGAGGTATGCAATAACTAGCTAATTCTCTACCCAAAAACGTTCATATAAGTTGTTTATGACCAACCTGTAATATATACAAAAATTAATGTAGTAATACTCATATAAATTTAGCTTTTGTTGATCTCAATAACATGAGAATAGAACTCTCGAGCAATGACATGTTAATACATATGCCTTCAAGATGCTAATAGGTTAATTAGGTCTAAAATCTAGCCACAATAGAAATTGTCAATTTTCAAGCTAGCAAGAACATAAACCTAGACAGGCCAAAAAATCACAGAATTACAGTTAATTGCTAAATTTCTACTCCATTTTTCTGCAAGGGAAACTACCATGATGCATTGAAATGTAAATGCTTGAATGATAAAGAGATATCAGATGCTCAGGCCCTCTATCAGGTAAATTTCTCCTCCTATAGCTTTCTCCTTAAAGAAGTCATTTAACATGTGAACTTTTGGTTACAGGCAGTTATACACTTGATTGAAGGCAATAGAGACCGCTCCATAGAATTGTACAAGGAGTTTCAAGACATCAGAAGCCGATTGCATTGGCCCGATAATGTCAATGAGGGATCACCACTCTATGATGCTGTTCAAGACTTCCAGGTTTTTGAGAAGATTGTGAACAACTTAAAGAAGGAGATTGAGCATGCCCACAATGCAAAACAAGCTAACAAGTCTAGTTGAAAACTTATGGAACGAGATATATCAAAGGAAGTTCTATGTATGTGCATTGTTTGTGTCTGATCCACATTATTTTTCTCAAATCAGTTTTATTTTGTCAGCTACTTGTGCATGACTAATTATTGCAAATGAAGTTTTTCTTACAAGTTCCTTCTGCATAGATAAAAGAAGTAAGTTGCGAATAGACACCCTGTGCTGTCTCCCAATTATGGATAGACTTTCTGTAGTTTTATTGTTGCAGATAGACCTCTGAGTGAAATTTGTCTGATTCTTTTCCCTCAGAGATAAGAAAATTATTTCAATAAAAGTTTTTCACTCAGGGTCTATCTGTAACAATGAAACTACAGGAGGTCAGTTCACAATGGGGCGATAGTACAGGGTCTATCAGCAATTAACCATAGATAAAATCCTGTTAGTATTCCTGGTAGAATACAGCATACATTCTTCCTCTCGTTTTCCATTTTCTTTCAATATGTGTCCTTTAAACAGCTCATCTTCAAACTTTACAGATCTCTCAATTGAAGTTCTAATAGAACCGAATTAATGGGCAAGGACAATATAAAATTTGCATGATTAGAAATAAAGGGTCACCGCAACTTTTCATTAAAGAATTGCAGATGAATCATTAGACCAAATAATAATAATAATAATAATGAATATTTGCCTCTTGTATAGGGCTCACCTTACAATGAAATAAAGAATTGGCCAATTCGCCCACACAACAATCCAAGACTTCACCAGTAACCACCTCTCTTTGAGTGCAATCAGGTATCCTTCAAGGTTCTAAAAAGTGGAGGTGCCTTAAATTTGTTTTGGTCCCAGTCTCTCTCTCTCTCTCTCTCTCTCTCCATAGGCTTCATGTGCTTTTGTTGTATCTATGTACAAAAAGAATAGAAAAAAATAACGAAACTCACTCATTAATTTCACCCCACATCTTTAGTAGGTAATGTTCACAGCTGCTTCCATTGATGTCCCTTGAAGAAGCTCTTCGGCTCTTCTTCTTTGTTGATTGAGACCCGTCTCCTTCTCGTCTGAGATTGTGGCGATACTCTATGGCGATTTGCTCGAAAACCTCCACCTCGAACATGTTAACCTTGATCTTGGGGTTCATTAGATCCCTCACGTAGGCAAAAGCCAATTGGTCTCTTGGGTTGAATGCCTCCAATTCATTGAAGAGAAGGCAAGAGAATAGATTGCTAGTTGTAGTGTGCCTCCTTGCTATTAGTGCAGTGTCTGGTACATCTGCAACCATAATCAAACACATCATTTCTCGATAACATGGGATAATTATGATGGATAAAATGCACTCTATGGATCAAAATAAGTATTGATAAAATTGAGCTCACATAAACATAACAACTCTCTAAACTTCCAAAGAACAAATAGAAATTTTATCTGAACACATTGTATGTGAGCATAATGTTATGAAACAGTAAAGAAGGCAAGTCAAGATCTATGAACCTATCCTCGCTGTGAATGGCTCAGAACAGCCTATTTGTATGCAGATATTCTGATAAAATTAGTATTTCGATCGCAATGATATAAATGAACGCATAAAACTTTGATTGAGTGCACCTGTTGTATATGGGAGTTTGCTAGGTGACCAGGGCTCAAGTCCCTTTTCACAGTATGTCTCCATTTGCACCCTCAAAGAGTCCACATCTCCCCATTTCTTCCATCTCGCAGTAGCCATTGCCTCCTCCATTGTATGCACATTAAAAGGATGCTTCGATATAGCCATATCCACATCTTTCGATATAAGAAGAGAATGGAGAATCAATAACGGATCCACCGTAAGCTGAATCTTCGCATCCAACCATATACTAAACTTAGAATTTGGAAATAGCCTGTGAATTAAATGTTTAGGGATGACACCATTCATTGCAGGATTGTCGTAAGGGAGTTTTTTGCTCTGAAGTATTACAACTCGCCATGCTCAAAGCATATTATTCTCATTTTGTTTATCGGTGAGAATGTTGTGATTGTTGAGGCCTTTGAGAGTTGATTCATCGATGAACATGAAGAAGCAAACAGTTTCAAGTGTTTTTGGTCCTAAGCCTTTTGGCTGCCGGATTTTGTCATGGTCACCAAAGACTGCGGATGCTACTACAACTCCACGGCAGCTCGCCATTGCCAACCTGTCTGAATTCAGAATCATATGAAAGCTGAGAAGGAAAACAATAATTAAAATGTAAACTTCCTCATATATTTGAAAAATAAATAAAACACACATTTAATAAGATTCCTCCTTTTCCGGTAAGAAAAGAAATAATGTTGCATTATGAAGTTCTCTTTTGAAACTCATCTTCCAAAGTTGGCTGGCAGGTATTTGTTTACTCATACATGAATACAATAAATGCATTCCAAGTTGTTAACATCTTTTATGAAGAAGACAAATTAAAAATTCAATTTCCTTGTTATGAAGTGATCATCAGAAATAAAATCATGGGTTTCTAATTTGCTTATTAATAAAAATAAAAGAAATAGCAAAAAGAAAACCCAATTTCTTCGAACTAATCAATCACATCCAATTGGTCATCTGGCATCCCACATGAACCCAGAATTTCTAAATCAATTAAAAAGGCTGAAAACAATTATTGGCGAATAGGAAAAAGTGACAATTATCATCGCAGAAACTAACCAGAATCCCTGACAGGAAATTCCTTCAGGAATCCACAAGGGATCTCCACCGAATCATCCCTGTGATCGAAATAAGATTTCCTCTTCTGCGAAAAATTCCCAGCAAAGCTCTCCCTAACATCTCCAAATACCCTGAAGCAGAGGATTTCGATGTCGACGCATTCTTGCAAAGATCATGGATCTCCTGTATAGCCATCTTGTAATCTGATAACACCACCAAAAACCCATATCAATAAACCCATAATTGGATCAAAATTTTATAGAATTCAATGAAAATTTTTTAATACCTGAGAAAGCAACAGGAGGTGCAAGAAGTGCGAGTTGTCGGCAAAGCATGCTTGTGCTGTCTATAGGATCTTGGATAATTGAAGAGATAGTTTTATTATGAGATTGTGAACAACTTAAAGAAGGAGATTGAGCATGCCCACAATGCAAAACAAACTAACAAGTCTAGTTGAAAACTTATGGAACGAGATATATCAAAGGAAATTCTATGTATGTGCATTGTTTGTGTCTGATCCACATTATTTTTCTCAAATCAGTTTTATTTTGTCAGCTACTTGTGCATGACTAATTATTGCAAATGAAGTCTTTTTTACAAGTTCCTTCTGCATAGATAAAAGAAGTAAGTTGCGAATAGACACCCTGTGCTGTCTCCCAATTATGGATAGACTTTCTGTAGTTCTATTGTTGCAGATAGACCTCTGAGTGAAATTTGTCTAATTCTTTTACCCTCAGAGATGAGAAAATTATTTCGATAAAAGTTTTTCACTCAGGGGTCTATTTGTTACTATAAAACTACAGGGAGGTCAGTTCACAATGGGGCGATAGTACAGGGGTCTATCAGCAATTAACCATAGATAAAATCCTGTTAGGGGGTGTTATTCGTTCCGGATTGTTGACTTGGACTCGGATAATTGTTCATGAATCCGACATTCTTGGATTGGGACCTGAACTCGGAATTTATGGTTAGAGCTCCTGACTCTTGGATTGGATTTTGATTTTGTGAGTAGAATTCTTAAACTTTTGGTTTGGATTCTCGAACTTTCGCTGGATTCATAGACTCAAGGTTGGATTCTGACTAAATTTTAGATTTGTGGATTATTTGCAGAGGAGTTTCAAATTAAATTATTATGTTGAATAATAATCATTAACAAAAATATTAATTTAAAACCACCCTCATTTCGATTAATCGGATGACAACAACAAAATTAAATACATCTTGTAATTCATTTAAACAGCTTTAAACGAAATGTATGTAATATAGTATTAAATATTTAAAATATTCATATATTTAAGAAATGTTAAATGATGAACATATCTAAGTTAATATTAAATATTAAATATATTAAAAGTGATTAAGTAGTATTAAAAATATTTCATTTTAAATGAATTAAATAAATTTATAGAAGTTGATTAAAATATTTTAAAATTAAATACATTCAATGTTAGTATATAATAACTTAGAAATATGGAATAGTGTAATTAAATATATTTAATTTGAAATATATTAAATATTTAAATAAGTAAAGAGAAGAGGAGAGAGGAAATCCACATAGTAACATCACAATCCATCAATTTTAACTTGGACTTTCTATTAAAATTTTTCATTAGAAACTATAGAGTTGAAATGGAGTGTGGATTTTGAAATCCTAGTCCTGATAATAATCCTGACAACCAATAACACCTTAAATTCAAATCCAAATCCTAGTCCTAAACTAATAACACATTAAATTCAAATCCAAATCCTAGCCCTAAACCAATAACACATTAAATTTAAATTCGAATCCTAGTCCTAAACCAATAACACCTTAAATTTAAATCTAAATTTTAGTCCGAAACGAATAACACCTTAAATTGAAATTCAATAAAAAGTCCGAATCCAAATCAACAATCCACAACCAATAACCCCCCCTTAGAAACTATAAACCTTCTACAAAATTAATTTCTTAAAATAGTAAACATGATCCAACTCACGTGGAACTGGCATTAGTTTCACAAGTTGTGCAACTAGTGTAAGGAAGGACATGCTACCTTAGTAATAAGAGGAGACTTAATAGTTGACTGCATTTAAATAATGCATGCTCGTTTAGGTGCTATATTTTATCTTTTGTATCGCTGCTTGATGCAAAAATAAAGAGAAACTATGGTTGACTTGAGATGCTAGTATTAGTTTCACAGATTGCCCAACTAGTATTGGAAACATATTTTACTTTAGCGAGGCTTATGTTTTGGTTAAGGGGAACTTTGTGTTGAATTTTCCATATAAGCTACGGCTTATTTGAAGAAGTTATAGAATTTCCTAATTTTTGACAAACTAGCATATTACCTCATCTAAATAAGTCAAGATTAACCAAGTAAATAATTATCATATCTAAAAGCTACCAAAGGCTAGCACAAATTAAAAATCAAAAGACACCAAAAGTCAACATAGCTTAGCTAGTGGTTACATCCATATAAATAATGCTAGTTTAGGTGGTAAATTAATTAATTTACCACCTAAACTAGCATTATTTATATGGATGTAACCACTAGCTAAGCTATGTTGACTTTTGGTGTCTTTTGATTTTTAATTTGTGCTAGCCTTTGGTAGCTTTTAGATATGATAATTATTTACTTGGTTAATCTTGACTTATTTAGATGAGGTAATATGCTAGTTTGTCAAAAATTAGGAAATTCTATAACTTCTTCAAATAAGCCGTAGCTTATATGGAAAATTCAACACAAAGTTCCCTTAACCAAAACATAAGCCTCGCTAAAGTAAAATATGTTTCCAATACTAGTTGGGCAATCTGTGAAACTAATACTAGCATCTCAAGTCAACCATAGTTTCTCTTTATTTTGCATCAAGCAGCGATACAAAAGATAAAATATAGCACCTAAACGAGCATGCATTATTTAAATGCAGTCAACTATTAAGTCTCCTCTTATTACTAAGGTAGCATGTCCTTCCTTACACTAGTTGCACAACTTGTGAAACTAATGCCAGTTCCACGTGAGTTGGATCATGTTTACTATTTTAAGAAATTAATTTTGTAGAAGGTTTATAGTTTCTAAGGGGTTATTGGTTGTGGATTGTTGATTTGGATTCGACTTTTATTGAATTTCAATTTAAGGTGTTATTCGCTCCGGATTGTTGACTTGGACTCTGATAATTGTTCATGAATCCGACATTCTTGGATTGGGACCAACTCGAATTTATGGTTAGAGCTCCTGACTCTTGGATTGGATTTTGATTTTTGTGAGTAGAATTCTTAAACTTTTGGTTTGGATTCTCGAACTTTCGCTTTGGATTCATAGACCAAGGTTGGATTCTGACTAAATTTTAGATTTGTGGATTATTTGTAGAGGAGTTTCAAATTAAATTATTATGTTGAATAATAATCATTAACAAAAAATAATTTAAAACCACCCTCATTTCGATTAATCGGATGACAACAACAAAATTAAATACATCTTGTAATTCATTTAAACAGCTTTAAACGAAATGTATGTAATATAGTATTAAATATTTAAAATATTCATATATTTAAGAAATGTTAAATGATGAACATATCTAAGTTAATATTAAATATTAAATATATTAAAAGTGATTAAGTAGTATTAAAAATATTTCATTTTAAATGAATTAAATAAATTTATAGAAGTTGATTAAAATATTTTAAAATTAAATACATTCAATGTTAGTATATAATAACTTAGAAATATGGAATAGTGTAATTAAATATATTTAATTTGAAATATATTAAATATTTAAATAAGTAAAGAGAAGAGGAGAGAGGAAATCCACATAGTAACATCACAATCCATCAATTTTAACTTGGACTTTCTATTAAAATTTTTCATTAGAAACTATAGAGTTGAAATGGAGTGTGGATTTTGAAATCCTAGTCCCGATAATAATCCTAGACAACCAATAACACCTTAAATTCAAATCCAAATCCTAGTCCTAAACTAATAACACATTAAATTCAAATCCAAATCCTAGCCCTAAACCAATAACACATTAAATTTAAATTCAATCCTAGTCCTAAACCAATAACACCTTAAATTTAAATCTAAATTTTAGTCCTAAACTAATAACACCTTAAATTGAAATTCAATAAAAGTCCGAATCCAAATCAACAATCCACAACCAATAACCCCTTAGAAACTATAAACCTTCTACAAAATTAATTTCTTAAAATAGTAAACATGATCCAACTCACGTGGAACTGGCATTAGTTTCATAAGTTGTGCAACTAGTGTAAGGAAGGACATGCTACCTTAGTAATAAGAGGAGACTTAATAGTTGAGTGCATTTAAATAATGCATGCTCGTTTAGGTGCTATATTTTATCTTTTGTATCGCTGCTTGATGCAAAAATAAAGAGAAACTATGGTTGACTTGAGATGCTAGTATTAGTTTCACAGATTGCCCAACTAGTATTGGAAACATATTTTACTTTAGCGAGGCTTATGTTTTGGTTAAGGGGAACTTTGTGTTGAATTTTCCATATAAGCTACGGCTTATTTGAAGAAGTTATAGAATTTCCTAATTTTGACAAACTAGCATATTACCTCATCTAAATAAGTCAAGATTAACCAAGTAAATAATTATCATATCTAAAAGCTACCAAAGGCTAGCACAAATTAAAAATCAAAAGACACCAAAAGTCAACATAGCTTAGCTAGTGGTTACATCCATATAAATAATGCTAGTTTAGGTGGTAAATTAATTAATTTATCTATATACTAAAGTTAATGGGGTTAGTACTGTAGCTCTCTTCACTGTTCATACCACAGTACACCCCAATAACTTTTGGTTAAAAGAAATAATAAGTAAATATATTTTGTCGCCAAACCCAATAGTTCAACCAAATTTGCTTTTTAGTCCACTACTAAAAAAATCCATCTCAAGTACATAATGCTTCACGGGTTTAAAACTTTGCATAGCTCCGCAACGTCAGTTCACTGTGGTTAAAAATAATAATAAATAAATAATATTTTTATCTATAAACGTAATAAACTAACACAATTTAGTTTTATACCCACCCACTTCAAAAATTAATCATAAACCTGAAATGCTCCATCTTCTAATAATATAATATAATAATATAATGAAGGACCATAGTAAGAGTTTTTTTTGCTATAAACCTAACATTCCCCAATTTATTTGTAAACTCACCCACTTTTAAAAACATCTTAGATCCGAAATACAAAATAGTGTTATTTTTGCTTTTTTCACTTTAATATCACGACCTTGCGAATTATAGATCAGTTTTGTTGCCTATATTGTTTGTTCTAAGTGGTTAATATATAGTGCAGTTTTAAACAAATTGCTTAAATTATTATTATTTTGATATTTTTATACTAATACCGCTGCAACGCGCGGGTCAATTTTGCTTGTTTGATCTATTTGTATTGCTCCTTGCTGAGTAAAATAAAGAAAAAAGATGGTTCGGGCTATTTGTTTAGGGTGGAAACCCTTATGCCTCGTTTGGTATGCGGGAATAGAGTCAAGTGAGAATAGAATGAAGGTAGGAATGGAATGAAATTGATGTGGGAATAGAATGCTCATTCTTGTTCTCATGTTTGGGTGCAATTAGAGAATTAAGTGGGAATTCTTTTAAGAATGGTATATTCAGAATTTATTTTATTATTTCCATTCTCACTTAAGTGGGAATATCAATTCCTTGATAACTCATTGGGAAAAAAATTTCACATTAAGTGGGAATTGATGAGAAGTGGGAATGTCATTTCTAGCATTAAAAAATACATCATATTTGGTAAGCATGAATGAGAAGTTAGAATTACATTCCATTCCCACTTATTTCCACAAGAAGAAACTATGGCGTTGAAAACTATGGAAAGCCTCCGACACAATTTAAAAGGCAAAAAGTATTCCAAATATCTCCGATTATTGTGTTTGGTTCACAAAAAAATTTTAAGAAATGTTTTCTTTTAAAGGGTGAAACACCGCTTTTTATAAGGAAACCAATTCCTTTTTAAAAGTAAAAAAATAGGTGGAAAATGTTGGAAAGGTAGATTTTTAATATTTAAATAATGGATGATGTTGAGAGTTGATAAAATATAATAGTTAAATAATGAGGGAGGTGTTTCCATCTCAAATTGGTTTCTTCTTTTTTGGCTTTTGAACTAAACAAAGAAATGTGATAGAATGTTTCGATCCTATCCATGTTTCCATGCCCCCCAAAAAAATGTTTTCTAGAAACATATAGAAAAGAGTGAAAATATGTTTTTAACTACTAGAAAGGGTTGATTTATTTCTTTCAGAAACTAAATATACAGGCCAATATTAGTTTCATAAGCTATGTCCAAGTCATATGTTAATTTTAGTGGTAAGGAGACTTAATTGGTGGATCAATTTAAATAATGCTAGTTTAAGTGGTTTATTTGATCTTTTAATATTGCTGCTTGCTACAAAATAGAGAGAATAGATGGTTAAGATGTGAACTTGTGTATTTGACTTCTCACCTACCAGATAATCCAAAGTGAGTCTTGCGAAGGCAACTAATTTTGACAGCTGGAAAGAAATATATCACCCGTCACCTCTTACCATTGCTATTCGGGTCCATCCACCAAGGAGGTGAGAGACTCTCTTCTGTAGTGAATATGCAAAAAATATATTTTGATTTATGATACTAATGGTACATTAAGACATTAATTCTTAGATTAGTGGGTTTGGGAATCTATGTACTGACTTAACAGTTGATACCCATTATTTGATGTGTCATTAATGTCATGCATCAGAACATTTGCATACATCTGAGATGCTAACTTATTCATGCAACCAACTTTACGCTCGCATCTATTTCTACAAGGTTGGATATATTATTTCATTTCATCTGTAATTAATTCCTTTGAATACTGAAAAATGCGACGAGAAAATGACTAACGAACCGAAATGTTAGGATCCAACATGAGCCACAACCACAACATCAATTCAAGCCCTACACAACCTGGGATCCGCCAACCCTAACCCCAAAGCAAAATCCCGAGGAGCAGAGAACCTTCTAAAAAAGAGTTGCACAGTGGCCAGGAAAAAAAAAAGCACAAAGATTTTCCTGACAAGATACCTGACAACCCAAAAAAGGAAAGAAAAAAACCATACAAGAAAAAAAAGGAAATATGAGAATTGGATGGTTGAGTGTGAGAACCCCTCTCCTCTTCCAATCCAAAATCCTCTGCCTCTCTCTCCTCTATTTGCTTACAACCCTCCCCTTATCAATCTATGTCTCCTTCTCTCAATCTCGCTGCCTCTTTCAATCTCCACAAACTCATAATAAAAACTCTCTCTTCAATTATCCAAGATCCTATGGACAGCACAAGCATGCTTTGCCGACAACTCGCACTTCTTGCACCTCCCCTGTTACTTTCTCAGGTATTAAAAAATTTTCATTGAATTCTATAAAATTTTGATCCAATTATGGGTTTATTGATATGGGTTTTGGTGGTGTTATCAGATTACAAGATGGCTATACAGGAGATCCATGATCTTTGCAAGAATGGCCGACATCGAAATCCTCTGCTTCAGGGTATTTGGAGATGTTAGGGAGAGCTTTGCTGGGAATTTTCGGTGCAGAAGAGGAAATCTTATTTCGATCACAGGGATGATTCGGTGGAGATCCCTTGTGGATTCCTGAAGGAATTTCCTGTCAGGGATTCTGGTTAGTTTCTGCGATGATAATTGTCACTTTTCCTATTCGCCAATAATTGTTTTCAGCCTTTTGATTGATTTAGAAATTCTGGGTTCATGTGGGATGCCAGATGACCAATTGGATGTGATTGATTAGTTCGAAGAAATTGGGTTTTCTTTTTTGCTATTTCTCTTCATTATTATTAATAAGCAAATTAGAGAAACCCATGATTTTATTTCTGATGATCACTTCATAACAAGGAAATTGAATTTTTAATTTGTCTTCTTCATAAAAGATGTTAACAACTTGGAATGCATTTATTGTATTCATGTATGAGTAAACAAATACCTGCCAGCCAACTTTGGAAGATGAGTTTCAAAAGAGAACTTCATAATGCAACATTATTTCTTTTCTTACCGAAAAGGAGGAATCTTATTAAATGTGTGTTTTATTTATTTTTCAAATATATGAGGAAGTTTACATTTTAATTCTTGTTTTCCTTCTCAGCTTTCATATGATTCTGAATTCAGACAGGTTGGCAATGGCGAGCTGCCATGGAGTTGTAGTAGCATCCGCAGTCTTTGGTGACCATGACAAAATCAGGCAGCCTAAAGGCTTAGGACCAAAAACACTCGAAACTGTTTGCTTCTTCATGTTCATCGATGAATCAACTCTCAAAGGCCTCAACAATCACAACATTCTCACCGATAAACAAAATGAGAATAATATGCTCGGACCATGGCGAGTTGTAATACTTCAGAGCAAAAAACTCCCTTACGACAATCCTGCAATGAATGGTGTCATCCCTAAACATTTAATTCACAGGCTATTTCCAAATTCTAAGTTTAGTATATGGTTGGATGCGAAGATTCAGCTTACGGTGGATCCGTTATTGATTCTCCATTCTCTTCTTATATCGAAAGATGTGGATATGGCTATATCGAAGCATCCTTTTAATGTGCATACAATGGAGGAGGCAATGGCTACTGCGAGATGGAAGAAATGGGGAGATGTGGACTCTTTGAGGGTGCAAATGGAGACATACTGTGAAAATGGACTTGAGCCCTGGTCACCTAGCAAACTCCCATATACAACAGGTGCACTAAATCAAAATTTTATGCGTTCATTTATATCATTGCGATCGAAATACTAATTTTATCAGAATATCTGCATACAAATAGGCTGTTCTGAGCCATTCACAGCGAGGATAGGTGCATAGATCTTGACTTGCCTTCTTTACTGTTTCATAACATTATGCTCACATACAATGTGTTCAGATAAAATTTCTATTTGTTCTTTGGAAGTTTAGAGAGTTGTTATGTTTATGTGAGCTCAATTTTATCAATACTTATTTTGATCCATAGAGTGCATTTTATCCATCATAATTATCCCATGTTATCGAGAAATGATGTGTTTGATTATGGTTGCAGATGTACCAGACACTGCACTAATAGTAAGGAGGCACACTACAACTAGCAATCTATTCTCTTGCCTTCTCTTCAATGAATTGGAGGCATTCAACCCAAGAGACCAATTGGCTTTTGCCTATGTCAGGGATCTAATGAACCCCAATATCAAGATTAACATGTTCGAGGTGGAGGTTTTCGAGCAAATCGCCATAGAGTATCGCCACAATCTCAGACTAGAAGGAGATGGGTCTCAATCAACAAAGAAGAAGACCAGAAGAGCTTCTTCGAGGGACATCAATGGAAGCAGCTGTGAACATTACCTACTAAAGATGTGGGGTGAAATTACTGGGTGAGTTTGGTTTCTTTTTTTTTCCTTTTCCCATTCTTTTTGCACATAGATAAAACAAAAGCACATGAAGCCTATGATGAGAGAGAGAGAGAGAGAGAGACTGGGACCAAAACAAATTTAAGGCACCTCCACTTTTTAGAACCTTGAAGGATACCTGATTGCACTCAAAGAGAGGTGGTTACTGGTGAAGTCTTGGATTGTTGTGTGGGCAAATTGGCCAATTCTTTATTTCATTGTAAGGTGAGCCCTATACAAGAGGCAAATATTCATTATTATTAT
Organism: Asparagus setaceus; assembly: GCA_012295165.1. Taxonomy (NCBI): domain Eukaryota; kingdom Viridiplantae; phylum Streptophyta; class Magnoliopsida; order Asparagales; family Asparagaceae; genus Asparagus; species Asparagus setaceus. The sequence continues at coordinate 25,586,713 of CM022703.1, forward strand.
TATTATTATTTGGTCTAATGATTCATCTGCAATTCTTTAATGAAAAGTTGCGGTGACCCTTTATTTCTAATCATGCAAATTTTATATTGTCCTTGCCCATTAATTCGGTTCTATTAGAACTTCAATTGAGAGATCTGTAAAGTTTGAAGATGAGCTGTTTAAAGGACACATATTGAAAGAAAATGGAAAACGAGAGGAAGAATGTATGCTGTATTCTACCAGGAATACTAAGTGTCACTACAGAAGAAGACTGGAACCTAATCTTGTTTATATGAGTCCATGACTCTGGAAAGTCTACGTTTTGTAAGTGAGATTCTCATTATGTTGGAAACAGGATGCAAGTCTAGAGGGGGGTGAATAGGATTGCTACAGAATTTTCGGATAAATTCAGAATATGCAGCGGAAAATAAAATAGAAAAAGCTAAGAGCAACCAACACAAGAACACACGAGATTTTTATAGTGGTTCGGATCAAAATCATACGTCCACTCTTCCTTCTCGTGAAGGGCCTTCTTCACTATGACCGGAGTTATCCCTGAATCACAACCCGATTCAGTAGGCTTTACAAACAGGATTCTGGAATCTACCCGAAACCAGTCGAGATACCCAACTCCTCACAATGACCAGAAAAAAACCTAGCCCTATCTAGCCACACTCAATTACCCTACCTTGAGCATGCCAACCCTCAATTACCCCGGCTTGAGTACATCGTCAAACTCGCAAGTTTGAAATACAAAACCAACCATAAAAAATAATTCAAGCACAATTAAAAAGATCTTACATCCCTTTTAAAACAAATCGTTCTTCAAATCGATGTCGATGATGATCCGTGAAGAAGCGATGTTAAAGTTGAACGCAAAGGGCACTCCTCGCTGAAACGATCTTTTGATGTTGAGCGCGACTAGAAGAAGTTGAACGAGGCTCGGGGAATCAAATTCTCACTCACAATCTCTCTCAAACCCTAAAATTTAATCTCACAAACTTGGGCTAATATCCTCTCTTTTTCTTATTGTTAATCTCTTCTTCAATCCCTCTTTAAATAGACCTCGATTGCATTGGAAAGAAGTATTCTGAAATCTGTGATCAAACGGCTAAGATTGAATCTGGAAATCTGCCAAAACGGGTCCAAACCATCGATGGTTAAACACGATCATCGATGGTTGATACCGATCATTGATGGTACCCTGTAATCCATCGATTGTTTAAATTCTGGTCACAGATTGTTGACTGTAGTCTATCGATGGTTGAAGCGATCATCGATGGTTGACTGTAGTCCATCGATGATTCGATTTCTCATTTTTGGAAAATACAGATTGTTGACTGTAGTCCATCGATGACCTATGGACCATTGATGGTTGCCTCTTGACCATTGATGATTAATGGCTGAAATCAACTGTTCGTGTTGATCTTTGCATCGTTTTGAGCCAAAACTTTTTCATACATGTTTATTCCTGAAATATATCATCTCACAAACTTATTAGTACCAAATAATTTGTTATTGATCAAATAAGAGATATTGCATGAATAACGTTAAGTTCTAACAAATTAGTCTCAGAATCATTTCGCTAAACTTGCCGCGTGCAGGGAAAAGGGGGAAAAAGGACGTGAAAGACCCACTATATCGAATTTGATCGGTGAATCTAAGAAATAGTGGAAATTCTTAATGTCTCTCTTAATTCAAGGATCTACAATCTACGGATGCCGTTAATTTCATTAATTCATTCTATAGATTTTCATTGATTCCTCCTAAAGGATGTTAATTGGAATTTGGTTATTCGACATGTACGGGTGTATCCAATTGACAAGAACTCTTTTGTATTCATAAATTAGACTAAGACTTATGCATTCTTAAAGTTGTGCTTCTATGAAAAAGGGTTAAATTTCATAAAACCATCACAGACTTGGAGAGGTTTTGCACAAAATTGTCATAGACGTTATTGTTCCATTAATACTATGAGTTTCTTAATTGTAAAATGTTCTGAAATGGTATAAATTATTGCTAATGACGTTAATGCATGTCTTGGGAAAAAAGTTTTAAATTATCCATTATAATTCTTATAAATCTATCAACAAACAAAAGAATAGAAAAATTGTCCAAACAAAACACATGCAACAGCACATGATAACTTTACCTTAACTGTTTTACACTATGTAGCTTAGTGAAACAAATTCATGGTAGCTTTCTCTCATAAAAATATTCATGAATAATTTTGTTCAAACCCTAAAACTCTGGAGAGTTTTATGAAATCTACCCTAAAAATAAAGAAAATAAACGTACATCTAGGTCAAACATCCCCACCCCACCCAAACCAAAAAAAAAAACTTTTCCTAGTTACTCTGGAAATTTAAGGGCCCGTTTACCTCTCTGATTAGAGATTGGGCCATGAAAAAATTTTCCATTCTTAACATCCAATATATTAGGGCTTTTCTCATGGGCTAGATCAAAATTTCATAACTGCGAATATTTGGAAGAATCATACAAGGTAATGGGTCATTTGCCTTTACGGTAGGCCTATTCCTTGATTAGTGCCATCAGAAATATGCATAGTTGTCTGTGGATTAAAGTTACTATTTATTTGTAAGAGTAGGAGTATTTGGGTCAAAACTGCACCTTCAAAATCCAACAGTTCAATTGTTCAAATCCAAAGTTTTATCAAAAATTTCTTCTATTACATTTAAATATATATATATATTCTTCTATTGACCAAATTCACAATTGCCTAACCTCCATTTTGGAAAATACTTCATGTCAAATTTGACTTTGCATGAAGAAAAACTGGGGATGCAAAAGCAAATTTCGAAGTTCAGGTCCCAATCCAAGAATGTCGGATTCATGAACAATTATCCGAAGTCCAAGTCAACAATCTGGAATCTAATAACACCCCTAAGTGTCACTACAGAAGAAGACTGGAACCTAATCTTGTTTATATGAGTCCATGACTCTGGAAAGTCTACGTTTTGTAAGTGAGATTCTCATTATGTTGGAAACAGGATGCAAGTCTAGAGGGGTGAATAGGATTGCTGCACTTTCTGATAAATTCTAATATGCAAATGGAAAATAAAATAGAAAAACTAAGAGCAACCAACACAAGAACACACGATTTTTATAGTGGTTCGGATCAAAATCATACGTCCACTCTTCCTTCTCGTGAAGGGCCTTCTTCACTATGACCGGAGTTATCCCTGAATCACAACCCGATTCAGTAGGCTTTACAAACAGGATTCTGGAATCTACCCGAAACCAGTCGAGATACCCAACTCCTCACAATGACCAGAAAAAAACCTAGCCCTATCTAGCCACACTCAATTACCCTACCTTGAGCATGCCAACCCTCAATTACCCCGGCTTGAGTACATCGTCAAACTCGCAAGTTTGAAATACAAAACCAACCATAAAAATAATTCAAGCACAATTAAAAGATCTTACATCCCTTTTAAAACAATCGCTCTTCAAATCGATGTCGATGATGATCCGTGAAGAAGCGATGTTAAAGTTGAACGCAAAGGGCACTCCTCGCTGAAACGATCTTTCGATGTTGAGCGCGACTAGAAGAAGTTGAACGAGGCTCGGGGAATCAAATTCTCACTCACAATCTCTCTCAAACCCTAAAATTTAATCTCACAAACTTGGGCTAATATCCTCTCTTTTTCTTATTGTTAATCTCTTCTTCAATCCCTCTTTAAATAGACCTCGATTGCATTGGAAAGAAGTATTCTGAAATCTGTGATCAAACGGCTAAGATTGAATCTGGAAATCTGCCAAAACGAGTCCAAACCATCGATGGTTAAACACGATCATCGATGGTTGATGTCGATCATTGATGGTACCCTGTAATCCATCGATTGTTTAAATTCTGGTTACAGATTGTTGACTGTAGTCTATCGATGGTTGAAGCGATCATCGATGGTTGACTGTAGTCCATCGATGATTCGATTTCTCATTTTTGAAAAATACAGATTGTTGACTGTAGTCCATCGATGACCTATGGACCATCGATGGTTGCCTCTTGACCATTGATGGTTAATGGCTGAAATCAACTGTTCGTGTTGATCTTTGCATCGTTTTGAGCCAAAACTTTTTCATACATGTTTATTCCTGAAATATATCATCTCACAAACTTATTAGTACCAAATAATTTGTTATTGATCAAATAAGAGATATTGCATGAATAACGCTAAGTTCTAACAAATTAGTCTCGTAATCATTTCGCTAAACTTGCCGCTGCAGGAAAAGGGGAAAAGGACGAAAGACCCACTATATCGAATTTGATCGGTGAATCTAAGAAATAGTGGAAATTCTTAATGTCTCTCTTAATTCAAGGATCTACAATCTACGGATGCCGTTAATTTCATTAATTCATTCTATAGATTTTCATTGATTCCTCCTAAAGGATGTTAATTGGAATTTGGTTATTCGACATGTACGGGTGTATCCAATTGACAAGAACTCTTTTGTATTCATAAATTAGACTAAGACTTATGCATTCTTAAAGTTGTGCTTCTATGAAAAAAGGGTTAAATTTCATAAAACCATCACAGACTTGGAGAGGTTTTGCACAAAATTGTCATAGACGTTATTGTTCCAGATTAATACTATGAGTTTCTTAATTGTAAAATGTTCTGAAATGGTATAAATTATTGCTAATGACGTTAATGCATGTCTTGGGAAAAAAGTTTTAAATTATCCATTATAATTCTTATAAATCTATCAACAAACAAAAGAATAGAAAAATTGTCCAAACAAAACACATGCAACAGCACATGATAACTTTACCTTAACTGTTTTACACTATGTAGCTTAGTGAAACAAATTCATGGTAGCTTTCTCTCATAAAAATATTCATGAATAATTTTGTTCAAACCCTAAAACTCTGGAGAGTTTTATGAAATCTACCCTAAAAATAAAGAAAATAAACGTACATCTAGGTCAAACATCCCCACCTCACCCAAACCAAAAAAAATTTCCTAGTTACTCTGGAAATTTAAGGGCCCGTTTACCTCTCTGATTAGAGATTGGGCCATGAAAAATTTTCCATTCTTAACATCCAATATATTAGGGCTTTTCTCATGGGCTAGATCAAAATTTCATAACTGCGAATATTTGGAAGAATCATACAAGGTAATGGGTCATTTGCCTTTACGGTAGGCCTATTCCTTGATTAGTGCCATCAGAAATATGCATAGTTGTCTGTAGATTAAAGTTACTATTTATTTGTAAGAGTAGGAGTATTTGGGTCAAAAACTGCACCTTCAAAATCCAACAGTTCAATTGTTCAAATCCAAAGTTTTATCAAAAAATTTCTTCTATTACATTTAAATATATATATATATATATTCTTCTATTGACCAAATTCACAATTGCCTAACCTCCATTTTGGAAAATACTTCATGTCAAATTTGACTTTGCATGAAGAAAAACTGGGGATGCAAAAGCAAATCTCGTTGGGCATCAAATTATTGTAGCATCATTTCAAATGAGCTTAACTCAGTAATATGATGAATTTCGTCTTTCTAAGGAAACTAGTATGTACCCCGTGCAAGCACGGGCTAGTACTACTATTTATTGCTTGTTAAGTTTCATGTGTACATATTTTTATTCTTGTGCATTGTTTCTAAAATAGGACAGATTCTCACCGGCGACTGTTTCCTCAAAACAACGTTTTTTGTCATGATGTGCTGTGAAAACATGAACACTGTGGCCATGTCCCAGAGCTCCACCGCCGATCCACGATCAATCTTTCTCCACCAAGATTAAACTAACATGAGTTCTTATAAGTGAGCAAGAAGCATCACTATATCACGACCATCATGTGCACATAACAATGTAAGAATCATCCTATAATACTCAAATGAATAACAGCTTCACTCTGAAAGTATTTTTACCAAAAAGAAAGAAGCAAATCAACTGCTCGTGTTGATCTTTGCATCGTTTTGAGCCAAAACTTTTTCATACATGTTTATTCCTGAAATATATCATCTCACAAACTTATTAGTACCAAATAATTTGTTATTGATCAAATAAGAGATATTGCATGAATAACGTTAAGTTCTAACAAATTAGTCTCAGAATCATTTCGCTAAACTTGCCGCGTGCAGGGAAAAGGGGGAAAAAGGACGTGAAAGACCCACTATATCGAATTTGATCGGTGAATCTAAGAAATAGTGGAAATTCTTAATGTCTCTCTTAATTCAAGGATCTACAATCTACGTGATGCCGTTAATTTCATTAATTCATTCTATAGATTTTCATTGATTCCTCCTAAAGGATGTTAATTGGAATTTGGTTATTCGACATGTACGGGTGTATCCAATTGACAAGAACTCTTTTGTATTCATAAATTAGACTAAGACTTATGCATTCTTAAAGTTGTGCTTCTATGAAAAAAAGGGTTAAATTTCATAAAACCATCACAGACTTGGAGAGGTTTTGCACAAAATTGTCATAGACGTTATTGTTCCGATTAATACTATGAGTTTCTTAATTGTAAAATGTTCTGAAATGGTATAAATTATTGCTAATGACGTTAATGCATGTCTTGGGAAAAAAGTTTTAAATTATCCATTATAATTCTTATAAATCTATCAACAAACAAAAGAATAGAAAAATTGTCCAAACAAAACACATGCAACAGCACATGATAACTTTACCTTAACTGTTTTACACTATGTAGCTTAGTGAAACAAATTCATGGTAGCTTTCTCTCATAAAAATATTCATGAATAATTTTGTTCAAACCCTAAAACTCTGGAGAGTTTTATGAAATCTACCCTAAAAATAAAGAAAATAAACGTACATCTAGGTCAAACATCCCCACCCCACCCAAACCAAAAAAACTTTTCCTAGTTACTCTGGAAATTTAAGGGCCCGTTTACCTCTCTGATTAGAGATTGGGCCATGAAAAATTTTCCATTCTTAACATCCAATATATTAGGGCTTTTCTCATGGGCTAGATCAAAATTTCATAACTGCGAATATTTGGAAGAATCATACAAGGTAATGGGTCATTTGCCTTTACGGTAGGCCTATTCCTTGATTAGTGCCATCAGAAATATGCATAGTTGTCTGTGGATTAAAGTTACTATTTATTTGTAAGAGTAGGAGTATTTGGGTCAAAAACTGCACCTTCAAAATCCAACAGTTCAATTGTTCAAATCCAAAGTTTTATCAAAAAATTTCTTCTATTACATTTAAATATATATATATATTCTTCTATTGACCAAATTCACAATTGCCTAACCTCCATTTTGGAAAATACTTCATGTCAAATTTGACTTTGCATGAAGAAAAACTGGGGATGCAAAAGCAAATCTCGTTGGGCATCAAATTATTGTAGCATCATTTCAAATGAGCTTAACTCAGTAATATGATGAATTTCGTCTTTCTAAGGAAACTAGTATGTACCCCGTGCCAAGCACGGGCTAGTACTACTATTTATTGCTTGTTAAGTTTCATGTGTACATATTTTTATTCTTGTGCATTGTTTCTAAAATAGGACAGATTCTCACCGGCGACTGTTTCCTCAAAACAATGTTTTTTGTCATGATGTGCTGTGAAAACATGAACACTGTGGCCATGTCCCGCGAGCTCCACTGCCGCATCCACGATCAATCTTTCAGCTCCACCTGCATTAAACTAACATGAGTTCTTATAAGTGGGCAAGAAGCATCACTATATCACGACCATCATGTGCACATAACAATGTAAGAATCTGTCCTATTATACTCAAATGAATAACAGGCTTCACTCTGAAAGTATTTTTTACGGTAAAAAAAAAAAGAAAGAAGCAAACCAATTCCAAGATCAGGATGTTTGACGGCGATCTTTAGCTTCCGACGTCCATTTGTCTCCATTTGTCACTGCTTAGATTTGTAACCAAAAGTTATTTAAGTCATGAATGTGAAAATGGGGATTGCTGCTAATTGAACATACACATAAAAAATTGGAAATTTCATAGTCACAACTCGGTCCAACCGAAACCCTTTAAAAGCAATAAAAACGTTTCTCAGCTTATAAGCAATTCATTTTCAGAGAAGTATACAATCAAAAGCCCTAAATCAAGCAATCAAAGCATTAAATGGATCCCTTCGCTCGAATCCTTGGCTAAAAAACCTACCTAATGGATCATCCATTTACAGTGTCAAAGTTATACTGGATTGTTACGTATTTTCATTATTTCTTGATTGGACTTCGTTAGATTTTAAGTAATTAGTTTTATTAATTTATCTGCTTTCACATTTAAGAAAGTAAAGTTATAAAAACAATCAGTGCTTTGCACGGGCCTAAAAACATTAAACCATCATGCTATTACTGGAATGTCTGACGCTCCTACCATTTATCTCCTACAACAATCAAATCCAAAAACCCAATCAATCTCAAATCAAATTAAAGAATTAGATCTACATCATGATTATGCAAATTAAAGAAGCATGTAAACAAATTTAGGAATTGACCCATCAAGATCCATTCTACGACAACTTACATAAATCATACAATCCAACTAATTCCAATCACAATCGATTCTCGAATGAAGACAATAATAATGACATAAATCATTCAGTCCAATTAATTCCAAATGTTAAACAAATAATCCATCAAAAGCACTTAGATGTTAGATTATTGGTGTAAAATAGAAAAATATTTCAATCGAAAAATCGAAAAATGAGCTTAACTCAGTAATATGATGAATTTCGTCTTTCTAAGGAAATATAGAGTAGGTTCTTCTCTCTTTCTTTTTTTTTTTTGCTCTCTCTCTCTCTTTTTTTTGGAAATAAGGGAAGAAAAACTAAGTTAGAGACACTGATTTGGGAAGAGCAATGCCCCTAGCACCGTCTTCAAGCATCCGGCTCAACTCATTAGTGGGGGAAGAAATAATTTGAAACACTGATGAGCCAACCCCGCACATCGCCAAACTGTCTGCACATCGATTGCCCTCTCTCCAAATATGATAAACCTTACATTCTCACTCGCGCATCAACAAGCTTTGAATTTTTTAAAGAATATTAAAGTTTTGATCAAGAGATTTGAATGAAGTTAATAAACTCACCGCCGCTTAACAATTTATTTCCAACCAAACCTTTCGATAGCCTTTGTCCCAAGCCATAGTCAATCCTTTCGAAAATGCCCACAGCTCAGCTCTCAGACTTCCCCAAACTTATCAGTAAAGCCCACCAACCATTGGCCCTCTAAATTCCTGATGGGCCCACCCGCTCCCCAGCACCCAGATTTCTCTTATAAGCGCCATTAGTATTTAACTTTATCCGACCTTTCGAAGGAGCTATCCAACTAACTTGCACTTTAGTTCTCTGCTGCCTCGCCACATCCTTATTCAAAGTACTCCAAAAACTTGTAGAGTCGGTTCTTAATTTGCCTTTAGGTCTTTTGTAGAAAAGATAATTATGATATTGACCATGCTGCTGGAACTTTTCACAGCATACTGAATTTATAATCAATTAAAATTAAAGAAAATACCACAAAGCTGGTCTTCTCTCTTGTTCTGTTGAGAAGAAGAAAAAATTATTACGATCATGGAGCGTTAAATCTTTTGATTAAACAAGAAAAAATATCTTAAAGTCTTTCTAACTATTAGACCATAACTCCAAAAGTTATGGTGAGGATTGAGGTTTATAGTTTTATATATTAACATGTCTTCACAGGGTGAGGGTCCTTTTATGGGTAGAAACCTAGACTCAGACAACAGTGTTATTTTTTTAGAAAATCCTCTTTAAATTCATAGCCCGTGGGATTTGAATTTAGATTTGTTTGATACCATCTTAAAATCCCTCTAATTACTAAACCATTATTCCGAAGTTGTGGTGTGGATTGAGGTTTATAGTTATATATTCTAACAATATGGATATGAAGTGGTGGCTCAGTTTACTAAAATAAGCAATCAAGAGATAGCAATATGGTAAGATCCACCCTACTCCTCATATTGAAAATGTGAGGGTCTCACCATTTCTATTTATTGATAGCTTATTTTGCTAAATGAGCTACTACGTACCACATAACCATAAAAAAATTTAACTAATGTTCATTGTTAAAGCAAGCAATATGCTAGGAATTAGCCTCGTTTTCCAATCAAGAGACAAAAGAAGCATCAGCAGCAGAGTGGTAGACCTGTCCAAATGGCCCAGCCCAGAAAATCGGGTTCGGGTCGGGCGAAATGGGTGGCTCGCACCCAGATCCAGGAGGCCGAGTCAGAACTGTCGGGCGGCGAGGTTTTGCAAAAATTGCTTAAAATTAGTTTTCGCGAAAAAGGAAATTCAAGAGTAATAAAATATGCAAAATTTTGAAAAAATTCAATCATATTATTAATCACTTATAATTATACAATTTATATATATCATTGAAATTAAAATGATAAACAATAAATTCTTTATTATTAATTACTAAAAATTATAATTTTTTAGAAATTATCGCATCACAATAGATGAATACATCACAACTAGGTAGGACCTACTCATCTATATCACTATCATTTGTAACTCTTTTCAAAATAATTTATCACAAATTTACAGCTAAGAAATAAAAATTACAAACTACTTTCTACTCTCTATCTCCTATCGTCAACTCATTAAGTGTATCTTCAATATTAGCTATCCGGTCGATGCCTTGAGTTCTCTTTCGACCTTCACCAATCTTGTAGGCATATTATCGCCTGTACGGTAGATGGATCTAGCAATGTTCTATGATCGTCGATCAAACGTCCTGATGTGCTGAAGGCGGATTTCGAAACTACTGTAAAAACCTGCACTGTTAGTAAGTCACGAGCCATGATGAAAAGTATAGGATATGAAACTGTTCCATATACTCTTCACCATTGCAAAATATCGAAATCAATATTATTTTGAGAATTAACTAAAGGTGCAGCTAAATATTGTTCAATTTCAGAAATTTCCTTGATGATGATCCAGATTCAGATCCACAGCTACCAGTTAGCCTCGCTATCATCGATTGCCTATCAAAAATCTTACATTTGCCCCGCCTTGAGCTCGTAGAAGCTGTAGGTTAAGGTGTATTTACACTATATCTACCTGCATACTCATCAAATAATCTTTAAAAATAATATTTAATAGTGTTATGATGAGTAAGAGCAGTAATAGTCTGACCATCATCAGTGAAATAATATTTAATAGTGTTATGATGAGTAAGAGCAATAATAGTCTGACCATCATCAGCGTCTATTATCATGTTCTCATAGAAAGAATTTAACAAAATTTGCAGATCAATATCCTTCAAGCATGGATCAATAAGAACCCCCAAACCAAAAATAATAGGAATAGGTCTAAAATACCTATTAAATTTACTTTCCATTTTAAAAATCATGTTTCCAAAATAATTATCCATGATAATTAGTAAAAAAGTTTGAATACTTAAGACTTGTAAAGCGGCTTGAGTAATAGTTGGATAATAACATAGTAGCTTCATAAAAACTTGTAGCATCTCTTTTACACAACATATAATTATCCATTCATCATTAGTTATTCCATATATATTACTAGAGCTAGAACTAGAAGCATAGAAAGTAATAAAATTATTTATAATTTCTTTATACTCTATTGCTACATTTAACATTACATAGGTGGAATTTCACTGTGGTCAACATCTTTGGAATTAACTTGGGTTTTAAATTTTTTTCTTTTACACAATTGTTTCCATCTTTTAAGTATTTGTTCAAAAGCATTATGAGCATAAGCTATAACCCTAACTTTTTCTATCATGGGTTTAACTTCATTAAATACACTTTGAACAATTAAATTTAAAATATGACACATGCATCTAATATGAAAAATATCACCATGACATGGCAATAGCAAAGATGATTTGATATGATCTGACTATATTATTATTACTTGTATTATCTAGTGAAAGAGAAAATATTTTTTAGAAATTTCTAATTTTGAAAGTTCTTCCATTATTAAATTTGCAACATTAATACCAGTGAATCTTCAAATGCAATAAAAGAAACAACTCTTTTAAACATTTGCCAAGTATCATCAATCGGTGTCTTTGTGATTGTTTGGTGTAAAAATCTCCTCGGATTTGAATTGCTTGTTTACAAATCAAGAATCAAGCATACCGTGTTTAAGGAAGGCCCTTCTTGTTTAACGTGGGTTCGTCGGTAGCGGTAGGGCGCCTCCCTCGATGCTCAATCGAGTTTGCTTCCTGGACGATCCGGTCGACGCCGCAGAGCTTTAGCACGCAGAGAAGCTCCGGCGTGGTTGAGTTCGGTTCTACCCGAGCTTGCTTGGACAGGGCTACGATGCAAGAGTTTGCGAAGAGCCAAGAGCCTCCAGATCTGAGAATTCAGATTAAGACCTCCCCCCAGCAGATGCTGCCCCTTTTCATGTGGAGATGGTGGCTTATAAATAGGCAAAGAGAGGCATGGCCACTTCCTTGATTTGTGGGATATGGCCATGCCCAATTGAGGAGAGCCATACCTCAAGTGGGATGTGACCTTGTGAGGGAACCATGCCCTCGTGGGATGTGACCACTATGGGATGTGACATCTCCCATGCTTCAAGTGGGCGATCTTGGGAAGCTCTTGGGCCATTTCTACTTGGTAGTATTTGGCATATGGTGACTTGTTCTTTGGCGGGCTCGGCATGCGGGCGAACCAAGGTGCAGTGAGGCTTGAGCCTTCTTCCAAGCAGCGAGTTGGCGACTCGCTGAGCGAGCTTGGTCTTTGGCGGGCTCGGCATGCGAGGCGAACCAAGGTGCGAGGAGCTTCAGCCCTTCTTCAGCGGTGAGTTGGCGACTCGCTGAGCGAGCTTGGTCTTTGGCGGGCTCACGGCATGCAGTGAACCAAAGGTCTGCAGAGCCCAGCCTTCTTCCAGCCGGCGAGTTGGCGACTCCATGAGGCAGCTTGGTCTTTGTGAGCTCTGGCATCTGGTGAGTTGGTGAGCTTCGCCGCTATGGGCGAACCTCGTCAAACCATGTTGTGGGCGAACCTCGTCAAACCAGCAGTGGTAGAACCTCGTCAAACCATGTTGTGGGCGAGCCTCGTCACGAATGAAGAGCTTATTTGCTTGGCGAACCTCGGTCGAGTGAAGAGCCGTTGCTTGGCGAACCTCGGTTGAATGTCGAGCTTATTTGCTTGGCGAACCTCGGTCGAGTGAAGAGCCGTTGCTTGGCGAACCTCGGTTGAATGTCGAGCCATTGCTTGGCGAACCTCGTCGAATGAAGAGCTTATTTGCTTGGCGAACCTCGTCGAATGTCGAGCCATTTGCTTGGCGAACCTCGATTGAATGTCGAGCCATTTGCTTGGCGAACCTCGATTGAATGTCGAGCCATTTGCTTGGCGAACCTCGGTTGAATGTCGAGCCATTGCTTGGCGAACCTCGGTCAGTGAAGAGCCGTTGCTTGGCGAACCTCGTCACGAATGTCGGCTTCTTTGCCAATTGACCCTCCTCTTTAATGGGGAGCCTTGCGCCTTTGCGACCTTCCTCATATGCTACGCAAACGGTCGTAACTTTCAAACCGTATGTCGGAATTGGACGAATTATATATGAAAATCGACTATCTTGACGAGATTCGAGCTAACCAAACCGCAATTGGTTCGGTTTGATCTGGTCATTTTGCCAAATTCCTTCCTATTGGGGAGATATCGACACTTTGTCTATTTTGTAAAGTCAAGCATTCAGTGAACTTAACCTTTAGGCGGTGTGACTTCACTCGATGGACCCTTAAGCTCTTTGCTCATTTGCTGTCGTAGGGATTAAGGCAATTTTATTGCCTCAAATGATACATAAATAACCAAGGTGTGCTCTAGATGTCCAAATATCGAAGTTAGAGAAAATTACATTTAAGCTTTGAAAATAAGAAATTATTTTATTTGTTCTTCGTGATAATATTTCAAAATATCACGTTAACAAGATTGACGAGAAATTTTTTGAAATTAGGGATAAAAACCATCTCTAATCATATCCTCAAATTCATCATCTTCTATTAATTTAAAAGGAATATTTTTAAGAATAAAAAACCTGATGACGCATTTTTGCCTTTACTTGCATCGTAGTTCTAGGAACCGAGGCTACCGGAGGTAGATGATTGAGAGAGTAGAGATTGGCGGATGTCTCCTTGAGACGTTGCTGCTTGAGCTCTATTGTGTTTTCCCAAATGACATTTGAGGTGGTTGGTGCCGCTCTTATGATGAGCTTCAAAAACATGGCTGCACAACACACATTTGACCTTCTGGGTGAGAAGTTTGCCGTGTTGATCCCTGGTAATTTCTATCTTCTCAAAAAAATTCCACACATTAGATCTCGTCCTTTTATGGGCTCTAGGTGTTGGATCATCGCCACCAGATTCGGGATCAACATCGGTAGTAGGAGGAGTAGCTGTAGGAGTAGGACTCATTTCGGTGTCGGGAGTCAGAATTTGCATTTCATGATCGGAGGAGGAAGCCATTGTAATTAGAGAATTAGAGAGTATAAGAGAGTATTAGAGAGAAGTAGATAAGTTTGGAATGAGAAAATCAAATGAAAACCCCCTCTATTTATAGAGGCAGCCCCTTAACCAAATAACCAAAATACCCTCATATTTTGGTTATTTTTTGACCGTTTTAGGGGTATTTTGGTCAAATAACCAAAAATAGTTATTTTTGGCTATTTAATCAAACCGAACGAAGCGGTCCGGTTTTCGTCCAACGGTCAAAACCGACCGTTGACCGACCGCCGCCAGGTCCGTCATCCGGTCCAAAGGGCATTTTTTTGCCCGTTGGACTGGGTCCAACCCCTAAGCCGGGCCGGGCGTAGATGCCCGGGCCAATCCAAATCCTGCGGCGGGTTCCGGGTCCGGGTCCGGGCTAGACCCGAACCCGGATAGTTCAACCAGCGGAAATCTGGCGCGGCCGCCCTATGGGTTTCACCAACCCACCTGCATTCGCCCGAGTTCGCCAGGCCCCGGATTCCTGTGCTTTTCCCGTCCGGGTCCGCCGCACCGGCTTTACCGTCCCGGCCTGACATCCCCGTTTGGACAGCCCTACAGAGCGGCAATGGATGAGTCTATCAATCAATCGGCCGGTCGATCAGCCAAGAGTTCTGGCTGTCGACCACCTTATCAATCACTCAGTCAACCACGTTGGCTAAATCATGTTCAGTCGATTCTGTTTCATTGATATCTGGCGGTAGGGCGCCTCCCTCGATGCTCAATCGAGTTTGCTTCCACGATCGATGGCGTATGGCCAGAGCTTTAATGCTTGATGCTCCGGCGTGGTTGAGTTCGTTCTACCGAGCTTGCTTGAACAGGGCTTGATGCAAGAGTTTGCGGCCAAAGCCTCCGAATCGAGAATCGATTAAGACCTCCCCGGCAGATCGCCTTTTCATGTGGAGATGGTGGCATAAATAGGCAAAGAGGCATGGCCACTTTGATTTGTGGGATATGGCCATGCCCATTGAGGAAACCATCCTCAGTGGGATGTGACCAATGAGGAACCATGCCCTCGTGGGATGTGACCACTATGGGATGTGACATCTCCCATAAGCAAGTGGGCGATCTTGGGAAGCTTCTTGGCATGGCGACTTCTGGTATTAGCGTAAAGGCGAGCTTTCTTTGGCGGGCTCGGCATGCAGGCGAACCAAGTCTGCGGGCGAGCTTCGAGCCTTCTTCCAGCAGCGAGTTGGCGACTCGCTGAGCGAGCTTGGTCTGGCGAGCTCGACATGAAGCGAACCAAGGTGCGAGCGATTCAGCCCTTCTTCAGCAGTGAGTGGCGACTCATGACGAGCTTGGTCTTTGGCGGCTCGGCATGCAGGCGACCAAGGTGCAGTGACTTGAGCCTTCTTCCAAGCGGCGAGTTGGCGACTCGCGAGCGAGCTTGGTCTTTGGCGAATCGGCATGCGAGAGGTTGGTGAGCCGCGCTATGGGCTTTCGTCAAACCACCTGTTGTGGGCGAACCTCGTCAAACCTGATGTGGGCGAACCTCGTCAAACCATGTTGTGGCGAGCCTCGTCGAATGAAGAGCTTATTTGCTTGGCGAACCTCGTCGAATGAAGAGCTTGCCGGCGAACCTCGGTTGAATGTCGACCGGCGCAAACCTCGGTCAGTGAAAAGCCTCTTGGCGAACCGGTTGAATGTCGGCCATGCTTGGCGAACCTCGATTCAGTGAAGACCGGCGCTTGGCGAACCGATCGAATGTCGAGCCATGCTTGGCGAACCTCGATTGAATGTCGAGCCACGCTGGCGAACCTGTCATCTCGACCTGCTTGGCGAACCTGGAATGTCGAGCCACGCTGGCGAACCTCGGTCAGTGAAAGCCGTTGCTTGGCGAACCTCGATCTGTAGAGCTTACTGCCAGGCGACCCTCCTCTTTAATGGGGAGCCTTGCGGCTTTCGACCTTCCTCATATGCTACGAAGAAGCGGTGTAACTTTCAAACCGTATGTCGAATTGGGCGAATTATATATGAAAATCGACTATCTTGGCGAGGAGACCAACCAAACCTACGAAGGGTTCGGTTTGCTCGGTCATTGCCAAATTCCCGGTTTGGGAGATATCGACACTTTTGTCTATTTTGTAAGTCAAGCATTAATTGAACTTAACCTTTAGGCGGGCTGACTTCACTCGAGATGGACCCTTAAGCTCTTTTGCTCATTCAGAGTTCTTTGTAGGGATTAAGGCAATTTTATTGCCTCTGATGATACATAAATAACCGGTTTGTGCTCTAGATGTCCAAATATCGGAAGTTAGAGAAAATTCTATTTAAGCTTTGAAAATAAGAAATTATTTTTATTTGTTCTTCGTGATAATATTTCAAAATATCCGTTAACAAGATTGACGAGAAATTTTTGAAATTAGGGATAAAACCATCTCTAATCATATCCTCAAATTCATCATCTTCTATTAATTTAAAAGGAATATTTTAAGAATAAAAAACGATGGCGCATTTTGCCTTTACTTGCATCGTAGTTCTAGGAGCAGAGGCTACGGAGGTAGATGATTGAGAGAGTAGAGATTGGCGGATGTCTCCTTGAGACGTTGCTGCTTGAGCTCTATTGTGTTTTCTCAAATGGCATTTGAGGTGGTTGGTGCCGCTCTTATGATGAGCTTCAAAACATGGTACCTGCGCACATTTGACCTTCGGGTGAGAAATTTGCCGTGTTGATCCCTGGTAATTTCTATCTTCTCAAAAAAATTCCACACATTAGATCTCGTCCTTTTATGGGCTCTAGGTGTTGGATCATCGCCACCAGATTCGGGATCAACATCGGTAGTAGGAGGAGTAGCTGTAGGAGTAGGACTCATTTCGGTGTCGGGAGTCAGAATTTGCATTTCATGATCGGAGGAGGAAGCCATTGTAATTAGAGAATTAGAGAGTATAAGAGAGTATTAGAGAGAAGTAGATAAGTTTGGAATGAGAAAATCAAATGAAAACCCCCTCTATTTATAGAGGAAGCCCCTTAACCAAATAACCAAAATACCCTCATATTTTGGTTATTTTTTGACCGTTTTAGGGGTATTTTGGTCAAATAACCAAAAATAGTTATTTTTGGCTATTTAATCAAACCGAACGAGCAGTCCGGGCGCCCGTCAACGGTCAAAAGCCGACCGTTGGATGGGCACTGGCCTGGTCGTCATCCGGTCAAGGGCATTTTTGCCCGTTGGGTGGAGTCCCAAGCGGTAGGGCGTAGATGCCGGGCAATCCATCTGGGCGGGTCGGGTCCGGGCTAGACAGGACCAGGGATTCAACAGCGGAAACGGGCCGGGCCTATCGGGGTTTCACGAACCACCGGACGGGCGGGAGCGACTAGGCCCATTCCGGGCTTTCGAGTCGGGCGGACATCCGTTTGGATAGCCTCTGAGCGGCAATGGATGAGTCTATCAATCAATCGGCCGGTCGATCAGCCAAGAGTTCTGGCTGTCGACCACCTTATCAATCACTCTGTCAACCACGTTGGCTAAATCATGTTCAGGTCAGGATTCCTGTTTCATTGATATTTCAGTTAAAACCTTATAATACATTTCTTGCGGTCTAGGGGCTAAAAGAGAGTCATCAGAAAAGTTGCAAAATTAAAGAGATGAATGACGTTATAGAATCCTAGGATTTTGTGAGGGATTTTTGTGGGATTAAGGGGAAGACTTCTTGTGGTGATTTGAAGAACGCAAGAAAGTTCGTATCTTTATAATCTCTAAGAATAAATTAGATTCATATCTCTCCCCATGGATTTAGGCGATTGTCAAAATGCCAAAAATGTCTATGTCTGATTTATCCTTTTTTGCAATAGATTGTTGTTATTTTTTATGCTTAGATGTTGCTCTTCTGGTGTGTTTAAACATATCACACTTGTAAATATTGATTAATTATCCTCTTCAATGGAGTAGATCTAGTTTGATAGATCCAGATGTAAGTTTCCCTCACCAATTGCCAATTGCATCTAGGTTTTCTTCAACACAATATTCAAGCAAATTATATCGTTCAGATATTTCACGAGAGTTAAAAAAAGGAGAATTTTTTTAAAAAAAAGACCGTTTTAAAAACATAATTAGCAAAATCGATCGTTTTCTAAATAATGTGCAAAATCGATCTCTTTTTGGCCACGTCATCAAGGCTGGCCAAAAAGAGGTCGCTTTTAAAAATCATCTTCAAAATACACGGGACTAGTAGTCCTGTGTAATTAGTCTCGTTAATTAAAATTTTCAACCATGCGCTCTCTCCTCCGACCTTCTTCTTCATCTCTCTCCTCTCTCTCATCCGATTCCTCAATCTCAAAAGCCCTAGTCACCCAAGAATCCTCAGGTTCCTCTCTCATCCAATCCTCAAATCCATAGCCTCCTCCCCACGCTCCTCACCATGCCCTTCGCCCTCCTCCGCCCTCGATCACCATTGCCAAGCACGGCTTCGCCCTCGACCACCGCCCTCGCCTTTGACCTCCGCCCTCGAGGCCGCCCACGAGGAGGGGAAGGGGCGGCCGAGGGTGAAGATGGTCGATTTCGCATATGTGGTTGACAGGGAGGGGGTTATTGATCATAATTTTCTTGGAGGAGATTGAGGAGAAGAGGAGGGAGGAGATCTGGAAGAGGGGTTAGGCAATGTTGGCTAAGATAAAAAATAGGGTTTTTAAATGAATGCACGACACTAGTAGTCCTGTGTATATTCTGGGCTTAATCACTTTCATAATTAGCAATTGCTAATCACATAGACTAGTAGTCCGTGTATTTTGAAGATAATTTTTTTCAAAATCGACCTCTTTTTGGCCAGCCTTGATGACGTGGTCAAAAAGAGGTCGATTTTGCTCATTATTTACGAAAACGGTCGATTTTGCTAATTATGTTTTAAAATGGTCTTTTTTTAAAAATTTGTCCTTTAAAAAATTTTCAATTTTAAATCTAAATTTCAGTTCCATTTAGAATATAACTTAAGCGGAATTATTCTAACATATTCTAGCACCTTTGGGAAGTGTTTGGTAAATCTCCTACTAACCTAGTTAATTCCACTAACCTAGTTAAGGGCCTAGATCTTTTTTTTAATAATATAAGGGCCTAGATCTTGTTTGCCTAAAATCTAGCCAACACAAACTAGCTTTTTTTTTCCTTTCAACTCAAATTTGGCCCTATATCCAGGTCAGGAGTGATCCAACTCACCCAATGGATCAAAATAAACTTGTTAAGGCTTTAATCAGATTAGTGAGAATTGTCAAACACTGTCTTAGTATAAAAAATTACGGGATTAGCTTCAGTCCTTTTGGTCATTGTCATTTAGCATGCATAAACGTTTGGTAATGAAAATTAAAATCTTGTATTAATTCAGCAGAGAGCATAACAACTCTTTTCTTACATATTCAAAATTAATACCATTAATATTATGCCTGACCACCAAGAGCAAAAACAGTACATAGTAACAAGTTAGCAACCAAATTATACCAACAAACCTTGTTTAAAAATTATTTTATAAAATAAAACTTGTACCAAGCTCCCTTGTCCCTATCACATTGCACGAACCATTGTACTAATGATGAATCTCAAACCTTCAACAAATATGAATGCATCTCAACACCAATCAATGGAACAGTTAAAAGTGGGGAAATAAATAGAAAACAAATAAGAAAAAATATGGGTCCCACTTCTCACTTCCTAATAGTCAACAATTGTTGGAGTGAGTCAAATAGAATTCCACATGAAAAGCTTCTCTCTTTCTTTCTCACCAATCAAAATAAGGGAAGCTTTTGCTTTCTATCTACATTCAAGCCCTTGAATTTTGAAAAAATTGCATCTAGACAAACAATTTCTTTTGGCTTTTATTGGAGAAGAGTTTGAGAGACAATGGGTACTTGGAAGTGACAAGATGCGCTACATTTTATTTCTGTACGAAG